>CM046038.1:50260926-50398426 GCA_025215565.1 Flaveria ramosissima
TGATGATGGAGATGAGTTATAAATATCAGGGGCACAAAAGTATTTTTACATGATTTAAAAGACCAAATACTAACGATGTTAACACCGTGGGTGAATTTGAAACAAATCCTAAAACTATTGGACCGTCAGTGTAATAAATGAACTATTGGACTGAACACGTGATTTTCGTTAAACCTCAGGAAGGAAAACAGTAATTTACTCAATCTAAAATGAATCTTGTCAGGCCCATGACCCGTTAATAGTTTAGGCCCAATATACAATGGTGACTTTTAAAGTATTAAAATTAGTTTTATACCACAAACTAAAACATTATATGATTATAAACACATTTTTGTGATATCTATCCTTATATGATTGCTAAAATAATTTTGAAGTAAATAAATATGTTTATTTTTGTGTGATCCTTGTTTGTATTTTATTATATAGTTAAAGAAAATTGAAAGATTATCAGTGTTTATTGATTAATTAATAATCAAATGATGAATATGTATAAATTAGGTTTTTACTTTCAATACATATGTGTTTATTTCAACTACAAAATCTATATATCTATATATAATAGATAAGAAAACGATTGCCTCACATTTATTTTGCCCTCTTCTTTTTCTCTTTACCTAATAAATAAGTTTATTTTTCATCTAATAAATAAGTTTGTTTCTAGTTTCTCTTTTTTAATTCTTATACTTTTATTACTAAGTATTTAATTTTTTTTATTGTGTAATACATGAGTTACTAGCATATTTTGTAAAATATTTGGGTAAAGAAGAAGTGTGTATCTCGTGTTGCATCAACGTTTCTTAACTTGTTATAAAATAAGGCATAATACATGACGGAGTTAAACATAAGGACATAAATAAAAAGAGGTAGACATACGTTGCTATCATATTTTTGGTATTTAAATTTATGTCTTACGAGTTTTTAGTACTATGAATTTTAGATGAAAATCAAATAACAATACAAAAGAAAATTATTGAAGGATGATAAAAAATTGTTTTGTAATTTCACATAAGACAGGAACATAAATCATAAGGAAATATAACTTTACATTCCAAATGGGAAATAAAATACTGATTAGCATATACAACATTATAACTTTTAATTTATCAATGTCATTGTTTGAATATTATATATACTATACTAATATCTACTTTATCCAAATAGTTAATAAAAACTAGTTTAAGACGATAAAAATTATATCAAGAAAAATCAAATCCAAAATCAAGTTGGAATATTTTACATATAAATGTCAAGCTTTAACTTAAATAAAGTGAGATTGATTTTTAAAGTTTAAAGCAAAATGGCTTGTCGCCCCTAATGATTTAACTTAGGGGCTGTTTGATTGCGCTGACTGAGTAAGAAGCTGACCCAGTAAGAGGTTCTGACTGAGTCTGCGTCTGACTGAAACTTGGCTGTTTGATTTAGTATCTGACTGACTCTGCTGAATGATATATACACATATACATACCCATCGCCGACCGCCGTACACGGCTGAGATTCACCACCACCGACGCCGCAATTGGTGCAAGTGAACGACTCTCAACATCAGAAAACGAAAACCCATAATCGAATCATCATCTTCTTCCACCACAGCTCGCAATTGGTGCAAGTGAAGGCGGTCGCGAAGGCGGCAGGGGGCGAAGGGGCTGCGGGCGAGCGGGGGGGGGGGGGGGGGGTAGGATGGAGGCGAAGGGGGCGAAGGCGGCAGGGGGCGAAGGGGGTCGCGAAGGCGGCAGGGGGCGAAGGCGGCAGGGGGCGAAGGGGCTGCGGGCGAGCGGGGGGTAGGATGGAGGCGGTCGACGGCGAGGGTGGCAGCGGAAGCCCGATCGGAGGCGGAGGGCGGCGGTCGGCCGGGAGGGGGGGGGAGAAAGGAGGAGGTCGAACAAGGAGGAGAAAGGGGAGGACCGGGTCAGACATGCTCAAAACAAGGACTCAGTCAGCCCTTCCTACCGGGTCAGACCAGCCAGTCAGACGCATCAAACACACTGACTGGCTGACCGGGTCAGCCAGTCAGTAGTCAGAACTTGGGTCAGACCAATCAAACACCCCCTTAGTTAAAGTGAGATTGATATTTGAAGTTTAATACATTTTCTTAAACTTTTTTATTTAATCTTTTTAACTTTTTAAATTAATTTCCTTTTATTTTCTTCTTCTATTGTTTGTGAACATTCATGATTAATTTTACACTTATTATTGTTTTACTTTATATAATTAACTGTGAACATCCATTTTTAAATTAGCTTGTGTGTAACTTAACGCTTTTAGACACTCAATAGTGAATAGGCTTTATATCTATGTTTTCATATAAATTTATAAAAATCGATCTATCAATATGTAGATAAGCATTTGCATACCAATTTTATATTATACGTTTTTCCACTACGGAACACACGTTTAAGTCCAGGGCCGGCCCGGGGGAAGGGGGCGGGGTGGGAGACCGCCCAGGGCCCGAAATTTAAAAAAAATTATATTATATATGTATTTAGAAAAAGCCCCTATATATTTGTTAAACGCTTAAACTAATTAGAATTTTAATTATTTTAATCCTAACAAACTCTAAAGCCCATTAATATTTTAATTATTTTAGCCCATTACCTTTTTACCTATTACTAGATTTTTAAATCCATTTTTAAACTCAAACAAAATAACTTAATATTTGGGGTGCGAGATGTAAAAGAACGATCGGAACGCAAGAGGTCAGAGCAATCGATTGATCGAACCACAATCTCGTTTTTTCTACTCGCACAGGGTCAAAAATTTATATATGAGTTATTCACTTTATATAATAAAGTGCCCGTTTTCCTCAACTCGCACATGGCCCAAATTTTTTTAACGATTCTTGGGGCCGGCTCTGCGTTTAACCTCGCTAGTTTTGACAACAAAGTTTCACCACAAATTGCATCAATAAGCCTTTGTTTATGTTTTATTTGAGGGAGTCAATATTCCACGACAAATTAACCCTTTGTTTTTGTTTTCTTCGATGGTACAAATACAAGTGGAGTGTGACTCGCAATTTGCAATGTTGCATTGCATACATTTAAATTAGGGATAACTTTATCAAGTTTTGGAATTGTTCTAATTAGGTCACTCATAAAGTTTTTGTTTCAATCAAGTCACTCGTAAAATTTTTATACCAACCAGATCACTAAAGTTTCAGGATTGTTCTAATTAAGTCATTCATAAGTTGTAACAAATTTAAAAAAATTAAAGTTTTTTTAAAAAATAGTAACAATATTTATAAAAAAAATTATGAATTATTTAAAACAATGAAAAAAGATATGAGTGACCTGAATATAACACTCCTAAAACTTTAGTGACTTGATTGAAACAAATAAAAGTACTAGTGACCCAATTGGAACACTCTTAAAACTTTAGTGACCTGATTAGAACAAATAAAAATATGAGTGACGTAATTAGAACGTTGTTAAAACTTGCATACTATTTTGTGAAGTTTTTCTTTTAAATTAGATGTTGATCATGGGTCACGGCTCATGCAAAGAGTCAAAACTGAAATGAGTCTGTCAGGCCCATGATTAGTTACCACTTTAGGCCCATTACACAATGCTGATTTTAAAGCATTATCTATATATTTTAAAAACGATGGGGATGAATAGTATATTTTGAATTGTAGATCGTTCATTCGGAAATCAATTAAAATTGATTTTACACCAGAAAATAAATGATTGAAACATATGGTACAAATAACACATAAACTTAGCGATCTCTGTCCTTATATGATTGATAAAATCAACTAAAAGTAAATAAATATGTTTATTTTTGTGTGATACTTGTTCTTGCATTATAATCTAAACTAAAAATAAATTAGAGATTATAAGGATTTGATCTAATGAAAGACTATAAGGGTTTAAAGCAAGTCTTGCACACTTGAAACAAAATTTTTATTTCAAAGATGAACATGTAAATTAAGATTTTGTTGTTGATGGATAGGTGTGTTTATTTCAACTATGATGTCTGTAACATAACACTAGACTAAAGGAAAATTACATATTCTTCTGACTCCTACTATTATAAATACATAGTGAAATTAAGCGAGAATATGTACCATAGTAAAAATCCGTAGACACATGTTGTTATTATATTTATAGGAAGATAAACTAGAGTTGATAAATTTGTATATGAAAATAAATAAATAAGGATGACATTACCCTATCTTTTTTGATCTGTGGTTCTTTATTTTGATATTAATATCTTTTGCTCAAATACATCATTATATCTTCAAAATTATCAATGTCAACTTTGATTACTAATCCCCATCATAAAACTAGTTCATAATATGTTATAAAATCAAGAAAATTTAAATTTAAATTCAAGTTGGAATATTTTGACAACAAAATAACACCACAAATGGCATCAATAAGCCTTTGTTTATGTTTTATTTGAGGGGGAAAAAATCCAAATATTCGATATCCCATGACATCAACAATCAAGCCTTCGTTTTTGTTGTCTTCGAGGGTACAAGTAACAAGTGGAGGGTGACTTCTTGCAATTTGCATTTAAATTAATTATTTGTTTAATTAGTATATTAAAAACCGTCGGTCACCATCGTGAGTGCCAACAAACCAAATTAAAAGAATAATAATGAATATTTTTCAAAACACATAAAAATAGAATATTATGATACTATGAAGCCCCCTGAGCAATGTTTTTTTATGTTTTTTATTACTTAATTATTTTACTTTTATTAACGACTATTTGGATAACCGACGGGCGATTAAATCATCTGATCATCTCCACTACTCGAGTACGAAACCTTAGAGTTCTGGGCTAACACGTTGCCGAAGTAAAGCTCGTACACCAGTCCATCTTCATCAATCCCGAACATAAGATCACCTTCATGATAGAAACACGCCTTAGGTGAGAAAATCTCATTGGCCATTCTGGAACTTTTTTTTTATGTAACAAGGTGAGACTTAAATCCCAAAACTTCTAAATTTACTTACATAGTAATTTTTGCTTGCACGATGCACCTGTATTCTCTCAAAAACATATTGGTATGCGTTTTACACCGATAATAAGTATGCGCATTACCATAAAAATAGGTGTTGAATTATAACAAAAATAAGTGTGAATTAATAAGAAAAATATAAAAATATCAAATTGTATTTTAAATAAAATTAGAAAAGATAATAAAAAAACTAGATCATCACATCTAGTTGATAGAGTCTCTGAAAAATCTCGAGTTAAAATCTAGTTGTGAGATAGAATAAACTGAAAAAAATTAGGAGTAGTAGTATGGTGAAGTTACCATTCAAAACATATGTAAATAATTAAGTGCCTATCAAAGAATAAAATAATTAGTTATGCAAATAAAAAACTCTTGATTGGACGTCACGGAACTCCACGATAGTTTCTAAAAATCAATAACCATGTTTCACGTGTTCAAGCTTTGGAATGGATAAAATTATTATATTTAAAAATAAAAATTACATCACTGTTTATAAAAGTTTCTTTTCCTATAGAAGATTTATTTAAGGCTTCAATTAATAAGATATAACAACGTTTTGCAAGTATGAATTGACATAGTGGATTATTGGCTTGAAACACAATCCACAGGTCCTAGGTTCGATGCCCGGGCCTCTAACATTATAATCATATTTGTTTGACTTTCAAAAATTACGTTCCGTCAATCAAGTCAATTCACTGAACAAAAAAAAGTTTATAGTTTATGATATCTTATAGCTATGATTATTTGAACTCTCATATTTATTTTGATATACACTCTAACTATAATAACATCATCTCTTTTATATCGAAATAAATGACGGGTAAGAAGAAAGGTGAGAAACAAGGGTGAAAGTGGTTTTTTTCAATAAAAAAGAAACACATGCATAATTTTATACTCGTTAAACATGTTTAATTTTGACAGAACGACTATCAGTAAAAAAAAAGTTCAAATCTCTTTAAGTGTTATATTCTTACTATGCAAAAGAAGGTCAGGTGACAACCGTATGAAGAGGATTCAAGGCAAAGATCAAATCATAATGTTCGCCAATGACAATGGGGAATGCAATGACAATATCATGAGTTGTATTGTCAAACGCTTCTACAAAGAAGAAAAAACAGTTTTCAAAGAGTAAAATTTTCTTTTTAAGACCTAAGTCTTGAAAAAGAAATTCCCAAGAATCCTTGAACAATTTAAATGATAAGCCAAATGTCCATCGTACTTTATAGTCCAAGAATATCGTTTTGATAAGAATCTTGTCACAATAAATGAGGATGCAAAAAATAAAATTTAGAAAAGACTGCAATTTCGTTGTGGAATAGTGTGGGGTCTTTTATTTAATTGAAAAACACTGAATATTACGTTCAGAAGAATGATTTGAGTTTTAAACCACAACCCTAATCATATGTCCACTTGAGCAACCTTAATCATATGGTCCCCTCGGGCCAACCCTATTTATACGGTCCCTTTGGATAACCTAATTCGTATGTTACCCTCGAGGCACGATTGACAAGGACTGACAATTTCGGACATCGATGTGTTAACATGACATGATACGTTACAAAGTTAACAAGTTTTATGTTATAAACAAGGCGACACATTTAAGTCATAATAAAATTAGTATTTGTAACCGTTATGATATATGTTATTGTTGTTCATGCTTACTTCAAAAATCCTTTTATTTACTCAGTCGTTCAATAGAATATGACTACCACATAGGGGTGTACAAGAAACCATAATAACTGGACCATAACCAAAATAGCCGATGAAACCAAACCGAAAAAACCAACGGTTTGGTTTGATGGTTTTTTAAAAACCGAATTTTCGGTTTGGTTTCTATTTTGCTTGTAACAAAAACCAAACTAAAACTAAAGATGTATTCATACGCTTATAACATGATTAGCCTATTAACTACTTATTTAACTTATGTTATCTAATTCTTTTTGAATATTTAGGTTTAAAAAATAATTTTTAAACTTCTTTCTTTGAATTGATAGATTAAAATGTCTTATTGAATTTTTTGTTATTGTATTTTATGAATTGCAATTTATTTTAATGTCAAGTAATTTACAAGAATATGTATATTATATTTAAATATCAACAAATTGATGTAACCCTAAAAGTTGTAGTTTAAGTTCATTACGTTGGACCAATTTTTTTCTTTTGTTTTATAACATCTTAAATAGTATCATGTTAAGAATTACATATTATATGAATCTTTAATGGACTTTTGCCAATCTTTATTTCACAAAACATGTAATTTTCTTGTTTAGATGATTCTATTATTTATTTCCCAAAACATGTAATTTTTTCTTTTTTTTTTCCTAACACACCATAGGGGTTGCTTACCGCCAGCTCCACGAGTCACGATGGCGATCATGTAAACCGTAAACTTAGGATAGATACGATCTCTGAACATTTGTCTATGTTACACGTTCATTACTATTAAGCCATATTTTAGCTTTTAAGATTTTTATGATGTTTCTTGAGTTTTTCTTAGTGTATTCAATATCATACTTTTATCTTTGACTTTTAAAATTTGTTTAAAATATCATAATTGTATACACCTTCTTGTATTTGACAACTTTAGTATTAAGAATAATATTTTAAGTATGGAATTGGTTCTATTGCGTGTTATCAACTTGGAACAAAAGAACGTAAGATATTTGAATGAACAAGTTTTTCTATGAAAATCAATAAGCGTGACTCATTGATTGTGACACTTAAGCAAATTTTGCATCATTGTACACATAATAGTTACGGGACATAAGAAATTCCGACTTCAATCACCGTGAGAGCAAATCGTAATAACTGACCTTCGAAGATAAGCTAGTAAAATTAATTGAAAATGAAGAACTAGTATGATAATACGAATATAAGTATATAATTGTTACTTTTTAAATATGCGATTTAGAAAATATGAATGTTTTTAGCGCTAAACTCAGACATGCTCTAAACCTACTGACGATGACGATCTTTTCGATGATCCATTGACGAAGGTTGATTTGGGTGGGATAATTTGTATTTTCACCTTTTTAGTTTATTTTTGAATAAAATATTAATATATATAATATTTTTTAAGTTTAATGGTAAGAGTAAAGTAGCAATTTAGCATGTCTTTTAACTAAAAAGTTGACTGCAGTTAGTGAAAAGAACACAAAGTGGATCAAAACTCTGTAGTCTGCAAGAAAAATACTATTTGGTTTTTAACTTCTGCAAACTAATAAAATAAACTGGTGGTGGACGGAGTTGCTGGACGGCGGTGGTGATGGTGGTGGAAAGTGGTGATGGTGATGGCAAACGGTGGATGGTGGTGGACGGTGGGTGTGGTGGAAAGTGGGTCGTGAACGGTGATGGTGGTGGACAACGGTGTTGGATGACGGTGCTGGTGGACACCAGTGGTGGTGGTGGTGGATGGTGATGGTGTGGTGATGGTATACGGTGGGTGGTGGTGGACGGTAGGAGGTGGTGGATGGTGGTGGTGGTGGACATGGTGGACGGTGGCCGTGGGTGGTGGTCGTGGTGGTGGAAAGTGGGTGGTAGTGGTGTTTAATCTTCTGTAGAACTTAGAAGATTTTAAAAGTGGTTGGGCCAAATCTGCACTAAGAAGAGCTCGCAAGACGGTTCTTAGTGAAACTTATTCAAAAAAACAAACAATATGCCGATAGCAATGTCTGCGCGTGGTCTGCACGTCGCAGACAGAAGAGTCTGCGCATACCTTTTTAGAAAGACAAACACCAACAAAGTCTTACAAAACCTTTAGTTTAAGGATGTCTAACGTTATTAATAAAGATTAAGGATCAAACTTATAAGGTGATATACATAAAGAATGTTTTCTGTACTTTACACCAATACTGTTCTTGTTTTGTTCCAACACATAACCAGTGACCTCTTTCATATCAATGATATACACTCAATTAGTTTATAAAATATAAGGGTGGGTGGAAGGGTCAGGCACGCCGTGAGGCAACGACATGCCTCGGTG
Organism: Flaveria ramosissima; assembly: GCA_025215565.1. Classification (NCBI taxonomy): domain Eukaryota; kingdom Viridiplantae; phylum Streptophyta; class Magnoliopsida; order Asterales; family Asteraceae; genus Flaveria; species Flaveria ramosissima. Next base: position 50,269,872 of record CM046038.1, read on the forward strand.
CCGCTTGGCATCACCATCTTTGCCCCTATACACGCCGCATGACGTGTGTTTTTGGCACCTACCCGTGTCTTCTCTTCAACAAATCTCTTGATCAATGACTAGTTTTACGTGGCATGGTATGGCAATACCACCGCCACCAAATTTGTGTGTGTGGTGTAGTGTGACGCGTCAAGATTTAAATAGTGGGTTTGTGATGTGATGTGGTGTGGTGTGGTGTGGTGTGGTGTGGTGTGGTGGGTGTGATACTGGTGCCCCCCTCTACCGTAATGAAGACTTGAATTTAACAGGGCCATTTATTATGCTCGTCTTTCATCTTTTGCTATCTTTCGTCACTTTTAGTATCAGATCTTCACCATCCTTCACCTTTCAACCTATGTTATACTTATCTTTCATCTAATGGTTTTTGTTATTTTTTTAATACAAATGATATTTATTGATTTTGAAACAATTACCTATTAAATAAACATAAAATATAAAGATAAAATTAATTAAAAAATTTTATACAATAAATAAACATTACATAACAACGAAAACCATGATTACAAATACATAACTAAAATAAAAAAACACAAAACACCATATATTTTGACAAAAATCTTCCGATAATAATTTAGCTGTTTGATATATCAGTCTGATAAGATGATCAAGATCAGTAATCAAGATTTTAAAATCTTCTCTTTGTCACATCTTGGCTAACTTCTCCTTATATTAGAGTTTCTCAAGTATCTCGTTAGCTTAGGATAACTTAATTGCTAAAAGATCTTCGGATAAAGTTGTCGATGTTGACCGTTTTCTTTTGCTCCTCTAGCATTGGCGTTGCAGTTATTTGGAACTCCACTTCCTCACCATTCTCCTCGTTAAGTTCAACGTGACAACATGCATCCGAAACACAAGCTCTATACTCGTTGTACTTGAATGTCTTTGTCCATTTCGAAGGTTTAACTATTTTGTGCCCTTTCCAACTCGAAAAATGTCTTCCAATATCCTAAGTTATTTTATGGGCAGAATATGTGTCATTTTCTGCCAATAAAATATTGGTCGTCAGCTGGCTTTAAATATCAGCATCACTTGTAAATTGTACCACTTCTTTGGTGATTGTTGAGGTTGTTGTAGATATCATTAAACTTCATCAACATTCATTCCAAATCCATCCACTTCTTGTTAGGTTGATGGTGCATACGATGTTCAACATGATGCATTGACTTGTGAAACTGATGCATTGACTTGCAAAAATGATCTGTAACACGCATCCAAAAAGCATTGGAATTTTGTGAGTTCTCTATTATTAATAATAAAACATTACATAGTAATAAGAATACATGACTAAGCATTACAAAGTAGATGTTAAAAAAAGCATTACCATTTTTTATCCTCCGAAACATCAATCCAACCACGTACCAAAGTCGCATCTTAGATTGTAGTCCGCAGCGGTGCATGTTCGAGACCAATACACATAGTAGTAGCGACGGTTGTATTAGAGCTCTATTTTGTATTTTTGTTAGGTTTCGAGATGATTTTGGGTGGGGATTGTTGCGTATTAGGGACAATTTTGAGGGTGGGGGATTGAAATTGTTGGATTTCTCGACTTTTAGAATATTACTGGTTCTACCCAACAATTTATAATTGAGGGGGTTGGAATGATCAAGGTGCGAGTACATTGTAGATAGAGATGGAAATTATTCGCCTTTGGATTGCTTGAATCCATTTTTAGAGACAATTGAAGAGTATAATATAATAATAGTAAGAAAGTAGAGAGATATGATAGACAGATTATTAAAGTTTAAAGTGATTTTTTAGGGGTTCATTTTTAACGAAACAAATTTTTTTTACTGCTTAGCAACAGTCAAAAGGAGAAGGGGAGAGGTTTTCTCTTGCGGTGTATTCACCTTTGCATGGTTGGAGGCTGTGGTACCTTCTTAAGTACGTGTTAGTGATTTTAGTGCTATTAGGTCATTTTAGGTAATCAGGATTTATTAACATCAAATGATAAATTAAAATAAACATAGATATGAGTGAAAAGATATGGAGTGCACACACATTTAAAAACATTCTAATTTCTAGTATCAAGAAGCCTCGTTAGTTTAAGGCAGTGAAGCACGTAGACAACAAGGTTTTTTTGGGAGCAACGCTCCAACGGGGCCCATATGTTGCAGCCCCTAATGTGTTCTAAGGGACGAGTGGTCGACGAGTTGACAAAGAATCATCCTCTATTCAAAAGGTATCTAAACATTATGAAATCAATAAAACATAACACGACGGGTGTTCCCACTCAAGCCCATTTTGCACCTCAATACCCCGTAACTTGCGACAATGGTATAACGTACACGACCTAAATGTACAGCTAACAATCATGTACTTATTTCTTCATTTATTGCTTAAGATATCTTATTTTACAAGTAGACCACCATAAGAGTATAATTTACAATAGTGACCCCCCTTGAATCAAAGCAACCGACACTTTCTTTACAATGATACCATCATTATTAATACTTGTAGAGCCACAATACCCCTTCACTTTATTAAAAAACAATCCACTTATCATTCTTGTTATTTTTTTATTATCAATAAATCCAATCCTGAGGCAGTTTTGAGTCTTGATGGTCCACTGATACCGACTCTTGTGTCTGCTTTTTCTCCTTGCTAACTGTAACATGAACATCAACTTAATGTCAATTGGTCATAAAACCACAACATTAATGATAATTTCTGGTAAGTTTAGATAAAAAATAATAGGATGAATTTCATATATCACATAAGTTTTAATTCATAATTATGATATTGTTAAAGCATGATTTTAATTTGGTAATGTGGTTTTTTTAAAAGTTTAGAGACAAATATATAAAGTTGCGGAAAATAATTATACCTCGAGGAGTCCGGGGTAAGTTATTAGATGATGAAAGGGACTCTATGTTGTTGAAGTGTTGTTCCAATGCTTGTAATACTCTAGTTGGAACAAGTACAGTCGAACAACCTGCAATAGTATAACATGTTATTGGTACCAAAGTAAGATATAGATTGACATATTTGCCCAAATACTTGGGTTAGAAAAAAATCCAACTTGTTTGATTTTGACAACACAACCAAATAGCACCAACTGCGGATGACATATCAACCCTTTCTTTTGTTTTCTTTCCATATATAAAACAAAGTAGTTAGTTGTCGTATTGAGTGTACGTATAATTTCGGCACTTGGTCTCATCGGTTAATTGGTTCCGTCGGTCTTTTTACGTTTTCAAAACCATTGGTCTTTTTTGTTTGAATAGGATGGAACAGGTTGGTTTGCTAGTTTTTTAAAAATCAACTGACATCAATTCGAATCGGAGTGTACACACATTTATAATATGACAAAATCGATCATACATTATATTGTCCTAGAAAAACTTTAATTAAAAATGTTAGATATGATTATGTTTTTCTTGACTTAAAATTCGTTTTTCTTACTTAAAAGTGATTACATGTATTGTGTGTTAACATGTTACAATGCTACATAATATATAATTTTCGAGTTAACCTAACGGGTGTCAGAAGTCTATTGTATTAAAACTCCAACAAACCTCAAATCGTAAAACCAACTCGTATTACTACTTGTGATTATGGTTTTCGTCTCATGGTTTGGCCAAAATTTTGATCTAGCCTATTTTTTTAAACGCCTTATTGTTTTATTTTCTTTTTATTCTCTTTTTTTCATTTCAGTTCAAACACTAAAATCAATAGAATTTTAGTTTTAACCCTTTATGAATGGACCAAAATACTTCTATTTCTTTCATAAAAGCTTGACTTCATAATTCTAACGATGTTAGTGTTATGTACCGAAATGAAAAAACAATTTTATGAGTGTTCAAGACAAATAAAAAAATAAATTAAAACAAGAACTTAATCAAACCACGCTCGAAAATCATTATTTATTTTTTAAACGAGAAACTTACGTACACTAAATTGCTCCTAAATTTGTATCATATGTTTACAATAAGATTTACACCCACAATACTTAAAAGAGCCACGACCGACACCTATATAATTTATACGATCGGAATACGGTGAAATTTGTAACGTACTTAATATTAAAATTAGATTATAAAGAATAATATATATGAAAAAGCCAAATAACGACGAAAAATTATTAATGATAGTGTGGTTGGTGCCCCACCATTTAGAGTGGCAACAAAGCAAATAAGAAAAGAATCTTGAGCCAAATAAAAGAAAAAGAATCTTGAATATTTCAGAATATACACGTAGAATCAAAGTCAATGGTTGGTATCCTAACCGCACATGGAATCCAAAGGACAACTCTCTCCCACTCATTCATATTCTAATAACTTTCTATTTATTTAATGTAATAAATCACAATCATTAAATTTTCAATCAAGTTTGTAAATATCTTTTAGTAATTTGTCTTTAAATTTACCTTTCTGTTTCTCACCTAGTGAAAATGAATGATTCTTATATGGTAAGAAATAAATTGAAGGATTTGATAAATAAATAAATAAGACAAAAGATAAAAAAAATACTTTCTACATATGTTTAGTATATAATTATAGAAAGTGTTTTAGTTAATATATACAGTAACATTCAATAAAGATATTTGAGTATAGAAATGAGATAACCACATAAATAATGATACTTATCAATGGTTTTTTATCATCTCTCTTATAACCCGTGATTATTTACATATTTATGTGGTTTTATAGTTCTATACATATAATTCAACTATATAATATTGATTTTTTTCAAATTAATATCTAGCTTTTCTTGTTTCCATGATTAATACTCTTTTTCATTATGGTAGATGGTTATTATTAATACTTTAGCTTAAGTAATTAATTTCAATATTAAAATTTATTGAATTATTAAGTTTAGCTCAAATTGGATAAGAATGTATTGATATGATATGACTTTTTCTCTAGATATTGTTGACATATATTTTCTTAATATGATGACTTTTTGTCATTTCAAATACATATTTATTATTTAGAATTTTAGATTAGATACTTTAAAGTAATTCATATTTCTTACTTATAACACTATTACATTTTGATTTTACAAGCAGAAAAGTAATTAAAAAAATAACATAAAACAATCTCAAGTGACATACCTGACTTCTTGCGGCTCTGATCGGTTGCGTCTGTGGATGAACGAGGCAAGAAAACACCGGTCCCACTCATCACGTTTCGCGAACCCGACCCGCCAAGGAAAATGGCTCTCATACCCGACCCGACCGCCATTGATGACCCTTGAGCACCTGAATACCCCTTTCCGCCATTGACGAACTCCTTACCACCTCTGAAGCTTCTGCTGCTATGCTGAATCGACTCGTGACGGTGAGCTTTCATGTACTGAGTCGACTCGCTCATCTTCCCCTTTCGTCCCCCTACTCGAGGTTGATTCTCCACCTGATACATCTGCAGAACGTACAGAAAACAGATCGTAAGTGAATTTAATCGTCGGATTTGTGGATCGAAGTTTGGTGCAGGAGTTTATACGCTCTAATTCCGTAATTCGTACTTGAATTTGAGATTGTAATTGCTCGTTTCCGGTGACGTTTTGCTCCGATTGATAACCGTTGATCGATTTCTTCACTGTATCGGCGTAGCTACGGCGAGTCTTCTCGTGATTTTTAGTCGCAATAGGCTCCTAATACACAAATAACAACCGGTAAACACATTGATTTCCATTAACAAACACAATAAACACACTGATTTCCATTAACAAACACAATAAACACACTGATTTTCATTAACAAACACAATAAACTTACTGATTTCCATTAAAAAACACAATAAACTTACTGATTTCCATTAACAAACACAATAAACACACTTTTCCATTAATAAACACAATAAACACACTGATTTTCATTAACAAACTCGCTAAACACACTGATTTCCATTAACAAACACAGTAAACACACTGATTTCATTAAACAAACACAGTAAACAAACTGATTTCCATCAACAAACAAAGTAAACACACTGATTTTCATCAACAAACACAATAACCACACTGATTTCCATTAACAAGCACAGTGAACAGATTGATTTCCATTAATAAACACAGTAAACACACTGATTTCCATTAACGAACAGCAGTATACGAAATTAGGTTTTCCGAAAAACCTGGAAGTTGCGTTTCTGAAAACTCAATTGCTTCAACGATTGATTATCATCTCCTCCGGCGTTGTCGTCCTCTTCAAGCATGTAATCCGCCATTCTCCGAGTTAACTGAGCAATGAACTCGTCATCATCTCCACCACCGCTGCCACCGTCGTCTAGATCTGCATCATTCGAATCGAGCTCCGATCCAAATGATGTAGTTAAGAACGAAGACGACGAAGACGAACTCCACGAGCCAAAAAACGCCGATTCCGCACCGGAATCCATCGATTGATTCTGATTCCGATTCCAATTCTGATTTTGCTCTTGATTTTGACTTTGATTCACAGGAATCAACGTATCATAATCCTTCAAATCAACAGACATGAATGAATTGAATAGTTGATTCTGATGGAGATTCAGTGTGTGTGAAGCAAATTGAAGTGTGTGTGTGTGTGTGTGTGAGGGGTGGTGTAATGGTGGGTGTGTGAAAGGGGGAGAAATAGGGTTGGAGTTGTACGTTGTGCTTTAGGGGTTGTACAATGGGTAGAGTGTAGACAAACATCAACTGACCCTCCACGAGACTCAACTGCCATTTGTTGGCTGTGGACAAACACGAACCGATCTTTATCACTTGTTTAGTATTCATGATATTTTGGGTAAATTCGAATTTCATGTTTGCAAGTAAAATAATAGTATATTTATTACAAAACCTAACTTTAATTACATTCAATATTGTTTTTTCAGTAACATAATATCTTTTCTAATTTATTAAAATCTAAACTGTGTGACGTGCGTGGTTGAGTGGCAACGTTGTGTTAGATACATGCCCAGTGCAGGTAACATGTAGCATGATAAGGGTCATTTTAAGTGGGCATATACCAGGCAACATTGCTTGAGGAGACTGATCACGTACTTGTACACTCATGTAATCTTCGACCGTATGTATCTTTTTTATGAGGTCATAAATGTAGAGATAATAAGAGAGTAAAGATAATTAGGGTATACATATATTGTACTTCTTGTTGTGAGAGGTTTATGTACTATGAAAGGGTCGACTTGTAAGCCATTAAGACTTGTTATGTGGTTGTTTCTCGCCGGCCAATCTGACAGAAAGTAAATTGATAGTCATTTTTTGTCTAAAGCTTATTAAACAAACAAAGTGTTTATCTACACATGAGAGATTTCCTTATTGTTAAGACATTTGGCATTTAACGCATTATCAAGTGACTATCAAGTTTACTCTTCCAGGTTGAACCCGTGTTGTTATGATCTATCCCGGCTAGGTGAGGTTTGGTTCGATGCGATGTTCCACCCCACCCGATGATCTCTCTCTTATACCTCATGGTCATACCTATATGGCTTGTTTTTGTTTTGAAGTAGATTCATCATGATAATTGCTAATGTAAAATCTTATGTTGCCCAATAAGCCGTGTTTGACAAACCAACATATTAGGTCAAGCATTTACTTGTACTTGTTCTTGCAACATTGGTCATTTCTCAAACTCGAAGGAGGGGGTATACCCTCATGGCCCATCAAGTACAAGTGGTACAACACACTTTAAATATATGATTAAAATAAATATTAGCAACATTTTTATTTCCTATTTGCGCTCTAATATTGTTTCAAGTAAATGTAATTGTTTTAATCATAATTAAATCCGAGAGTTATATATTATACGTAATTTTAATTAACAATTATGTGTATAGTTATGAGAAATGCGTATTTCTTGTCATAAATCTACTTTTGCTCATATATCAAGTTGTTGTCACATCGATATAAGCAAAAAAATGTTCATGCGTGAAGGGACACTCTTTTATAATCAACAAACCGCACTTCAAGATTGACAAAATTTACTGCATATGTAACATGTGCTCACAAAGTATTTTTAGTCTTCATGTATCTTAGACTAAGCTGATAAGACAACACTTGGTTTGCTTTTGAAAGTTTGAAGTTAATACAACAATGATCACTAACCCATAACTTATTCAAACACATACAAAGATTGATTGTTATGCATCGGTGAGTTTTTTTATTGATAATAATACGTTATTCATATATTAGATTTATTTTATTTCAAACGATAATTGATGTTCGTGGTTAGTTTGTAATGTACAAACAAGTTGATCATCATAGGGTGCTATGTAACACTATCAAATTGTTAAAAGGTGAGGCACAACCAATTAATGACACCTATGGAAAGGGTAGTGTCTAAACCTATTTACAATCGTATCATATTAATCATGCTATTACACTTTTTTTTAATCCATGTTGATAATAGACTATTATAAGAAGCTTAACACGTCCTTCTTAAGGTGAGGTATAAAAGTGTTGATGCAACATACATTGAATTTGAGCTTGAAAATTGTAATCATTTTAATTTTATATACATCTTAAAAATAACAAAAAAACATATCTATTTGAGATATCACTATATTTTCTCACAACTTAGCTTTCTATAAATAACATACTCTAAACCTTTTAATCACTTTACATCGGACGGTATATTATAATGCCTAGTGTGTTAGAGCTGATTTAGCATGGTTAGGAGCGTTGAACACCACTCCTTAGGGAGTTGTATAGGGCACGAAAGGCTTCATACGTTGAATAATTTAGTGGTGTGAGTGGTGTGTCTTACATAAAATCAAATATTTTTAATATATCAAATTTAAATAAAAGGTGTTAAATGGGGTGGAGTGTTTTCTTGTTTTAGTGAGTATGCGAGGTTGAGTGAAAATGGGTTAAATGTGTGATATGACGCCTATTTAGGGTTAAGGGACGTGAGAGTACACCCATGTGCCTTATATTTATATAATACTATGTGTGATACTTACGTGAGGATGACAAAAGATGTTATCATGTCACTATCACGTAAATAGTTAGTGTGGAGACCCTCACCCTCACTCGAAGGTGTAATACCCAGGTGATGTTGACGAGGTTTGTAGTTATTATTTAATCATCGTAAATAACTATTTTATAATTGTTTTTTACTCTTTATACTAACATGAATATAAAAACACTAAATTCATATTAATATTATCTATCTATATAATAACCAACTTTGGCCTACGATGCACTTTGAGGCTTTTCTCTTTTCACCACACGAGTTTTGTTTTTTGCATAATGACCACTTATTTTTTTTAATTTTTAAGTTAAAACTCTTTACTTTTTACCATGTATTTTCATCTTCTCTTCTTACCATGGCCACTACTGATCAGAAGAAGGAATCATCAATTTTGATTAACAAATCGAGTATATGTTGTGCAATTCAAGACCTCGTCTGGCCTTTTTTAATATATTTTTTTCTTTTTTCAGGAAGCTTTTCTTCATTTTATCTTGAATTTACAATGAAAATGAACAAATAGAAATATGTGAAGACTTGATATACATAAAACCCATTAAAACATGAAGAAATACATAAAATAAAATAAAAAGCATAAATGAACAATAAAAAGTATACAAAAACTACTTCAACCTTCACAATGCTTCCAAACATATTCAACAAAACCTGTTTTAAGATTGTTATGTGTCTCTCTATTGTGAATCATTTGAGAGTTTGCTTGTTTCTCTTTTTTGTTGATCTATATAATAGTTCGGTAGTCATCTTCAAAGTGTTGACAAATTACTCGACCTTTGTTCCCTGAAATCATATTATGTATAATCAAACAAGCATGCATTACATTTCTAATTTTATCTTGGGTCGGATATGTCCTGGATAGGCAATCATATGCCATTTTTTGGACCCTGACTGCTTGATTGACATTCTTTTTGTTAATTCTGGAGCCTTTTGAAATGGCGACGTTTGTTATCTCTTTCTATTGAACATGTAAATGATTTCACACGTATAGCATACTCAGGATAAATATTATCTTCAATATAATACCCGAGTTTGTACTTCATGTCATTGGCAATAAATGCAACGTCGGGTGCAATGCAGTTTTTGACATGGGCGTACCCATCTTATGAGGTGGGGGTGCAGCCGGCCCACCTTAAAATTTTATTTTAAAGTGATATGTATATGTGAAAAATCTGACCGCCCCTTATAAAATTTTACATCGCCCCCCTTAAACTTTTGAATCTGAAGAAAGAGCAAGAATGTCGTAAATACATTATAGGGTTGGAACAACAATGAGGTCACAGTCCAACGAATCATATTTTCTCATAATCAGGGTTTGTAACTGGGTAGATTTTTAGTAATTTCATTCTCAAATAATCAAGTAGTTAGTAGGAAGAAAAGAAAATTGTATCGAAATTAATGTTCTTGACTATTAAACAAACTAATTTATTTTATTGGTTCAAGATATGAGACATTAAATGTTATATTCATTGGCTTACATTGTTCTCATACATGTTAAACACGATCGACATTAAAGGGTTTGCGAAAAATTTTAATGATGAGTATTACCAAACATATTACATATCATCAAATTTACGAGTATAATTGCTTTAAACATCAAATATAACCATTTTTATGACTATAAATGCTTTAATACGGTTCTTAATATATATGTAAATTGAAGAGTTTGGTGACCCTTTCAATGATGTTTCTCGGCAATGAACCAAATCCGACCTGAACCGGACTAAAAAATATTATATTGTGATAGTCAAACGACCCTAAAAATTTACGTACCCCATGAATAAATTTTCTAGGTCTGCCCACTGGTTTTTGACGTTGTCAAAAATAGGTGATTAATCTAAAACATGTTATTGTTTGATCAGACAACACTAAACAAGGCATGTTATATCCAAAGATCATATGATGCCACCACTTCTAACATTATTGTTGAGTGTGGATAAACAACCTGTTTGTGGCCTCGTGCTGATCTCACCAAGTAGATGTGTAGTTTCTCCGCTGACAATGCATGCAATTAATGTTACCAAGCATCCTAAGAAAATCGTGTATGCTTTTATTAACATCATATATTTGTTGAACATAACTCTTAAGTGTTCTAAGATACCTTTTGTTGTAATGATTAATCACATCCTTACAATTATAAATTATTTCGATTTTGATGAACTACAAATGCAAATTGTGGCATGAATCGCGTAAATAAAGAACTCACGAGTTTCGCTTGAATAAGATGATGACGAGTACCTTTGGGTTGGCATATCCAATTTTTATAAAGGATTTAGAGGGTATAGGTATAATTTGTAAGAGTATATTTGTGGGAGTTTATGTGTTATATTTCAAAATTTTTATTTATAGGTAAATTTATTAAAGTAGATGATGACACCGGTTAGCATAGTCGACTTCCTTACGCTAAAGGGGCAAAGAAGGATAGGCAAGCCCTAACTGATTGGGGATGATATTGTTAGACATAATGTGTTAGATTTGCAACCTCTAAGGTCATGGTCCAGTATTAAGGTATGTGGAGATGTATGATTAAGGTTAATGATGTTTAGGGTAAAGTCTTGATATGTCTTAACTATTGTTTTGTAGGATAAGTTTTGTTGTATCACCCTTCTAGTGGCCTTTGCTTTCTCTAACTTGTTGGCTTATGGACCTTATGTGTTTCTTCGTAATTATTGTATATTATTGTTTATTATGTGTTGTTGTCTATTGTATATGTATAAATTATGACACCATGTATATTGTTGTGCATCGTATGTCTATTGTTGTCTATTATATAAATGACTTATGAGTTTGTGTATATTGTTGTGCATCGTATGCCTCCTATAAACTAATATGTTTCCATATTTACATTATGTGTTCATTATCTATATTGTTGTGCATGGTTTGCTCATGTTGGTCTAGTTTATGTTGATTGTGCATTGTTCTCTCTAGGTGATATTATGTTATTCATTGCTTTGGTCTTTTGTCTGCACTGGAGCTGAAGGTACCTCTAGAAGCGGCTTCTCTATCATGAGTGGAAGATGTAAGGTTTGGCATACACCTCACCCCCTATAAATCTCATTAATAGATTGACTATGGATAATATTTATTAAGTACGGTTATGGTATGATATTAACTTTAATAGCCCCAAAGATTATTTTTTAAATTGGTTTGTGTGCCCTTTAAACGTCAACACCTTCACTTAGCGTGACGATGGTTATTACTCCTCTTCACAACCCCTCTTCCCCTCATTGGACCGATTTAGTGTGCTGGGTGTGATCATAGTCTACGAGGCCATGTTCACACCCCCATGGCGTATCATTTCACCCAGACTAAAAAACTATATTACTCAGCTATTATTATTAAAAGAGATAATTAAAATATTTGGTCACTTGCCGTTCAAGTGTTTAGTCACTTTAGACCTTTAGTTATTCGAAAGTATATTTATTATTTTTCTTTACGAATATCTTTATTAAATAATAATCAAGTTTCAGGATTGTCACTCATATATTTTTTTTGTCTCAATCAGGTCACTCATAATTTTTTTATACTAATCGTGTTACTAAAAATTCAAGATTGTTCTAATTAGGTCATTCATAAATTTCAAAATATTTTAACAATATTTATAAAAAACCGGATTAGTTAAAAAAATTGTGAATTATTTAAGAGGTGAAGAAGAGTATGAGTGATCTAACTGAAACACTTTTAAAACTTTAATTATCTAATTGGAATAAACAAAAATATTAATGGTTTGACTGGAATAAAAAATACTAATTTAATTAAATAATTAATAAAACTTGCGTATTATTTTGTGAAGTTTTCATTTTCATTTTCTCATTTACTGCAGAGTGCAAACTCGATGTCAAAATGGGCTGTTAGTTTGTTAATGGGTAAAATTGAATTGGATCAAACCACATGGGCCTAAGTCGGTCGGGTTAAGTTGACCCATTAGTTATCCTTGGGCGTTCTTTTTAAACGGATTAGTTTCTTTCAAACATAAAAAATACACTAAATTTTTGAATCAACACTAACTAATTATGAAATCCAAAAATTAATAAAAGTTAGATTATTTAATTAGCTACTTAGTTTAATTATTGGGAATTAAATGTTTTTCTATCACTTATGACAAAACTCAACTTTGATCAGCTAGTTGTTATTTTTAAGAAAGTTATTTAATTACTTTAAATGTTTAGAAGTAAATTTTGTCACTTTAGTTTATTGTAAAACTTAAGGTTGAGCATATGGCATATACATTAAAGTTGAAGGATTAGTTTGGATAACGGCTTAAAAGATGTCCCGAGCAAGAGGCATTTTGACAAGGTCCATATGTCCGATATTGGTTGTCAAAATAATCAAGATGATCCGTCATCCGTTTATTTTCTTACAAAGATAATCAACAAGATTTAAAGTTTAATTCACTTAAATTACTTATAAAATCTCAAATTCAATAGAATTTAGATTACTTTACTAGTTAATCAAGTTATTTATTGGAATCAAACTCAAGTTTTATCTTTATTAACAGTTCTAAATTGTATATTCTAACAATATATATTGGATTAATTTTCACAAACAAAACTTTATTAGAAAAAGACTTAATATAAAAGGGGGAAACAATCTCCAGTATTATTGTGTTAATGATAGGGTAAGGTTTACTACAAAGAAAATTTAATCTAAAAAGTTTAAGAAATATTTTGGATTTGACATGTGTCCTTTTGTTGTTTTAAAAATGATCATATTTCGGTCATTGTATCAAATACGTCAGCTTATTGTATCTTATACGTCACTGTGTCAAATATCAATTCATTGTTTCATATATTTTACATCATTTGTTATACGTATTAACCATTGTGCTTTACGTTTTAGATCATTTTGTTTTATTTTTTGTCATTGTTTCTATAGATTATATAGATTTGTTATCTATCATTGTCTTTTACAATTAAAAATACACAATGATATACTTTTACCAATGTGTTTTTCAAAACTCTTAGTGTTGAAAATTACACGATGTGTTATTTTTGTCATTGTTTTTTATAGATTATATAAATTTGTTGTTATCTATCATTATGTTTTACAATTAAAAGTACACAATAATGTTATTTTACCAATGTATTTTTTAAAATTCATAGTGTTCAAGATAACACAATAAAACATTGTGCTATTTTGTCATTGTTTTTAATGTATTATATTAATCAGTTGTTAGTTTATTGTTGTTTACAAATATTAGACATACATAACAATGTTATTCAACCATTATATTCTTTTAAAGTTATCATTTTAGCAAAACACAATACTATTCAAAAAAACAAAATAACTAAAAAAAATACATAATGAACTGTATTAAAGACATATTAACGAGATATGCGCTTAAAAACCTAAAAATATTTGTTATCTTTTTATACAACAATATTGTATTTGTTTTAAAGATAAAAATGCTCGTTTTTATGGTGTAATTTTTATAAAAAATAATATTGTACATAAATGAACGTTAAAAAATGGGATAATTTGTAAAAAGTCAACAAAATTGGTTAATTCTAAAATACGCATCAAACAAACTTTTCACAATAACTTGATCTCAATGATTGATTTATAATATTGATGGTTGAGATTACTTTGTATATTTTTTAATTAAAGTTTTTTTTTTTAACATTTCTCTAATGATAAAGGGAGTGGTTCTTTTATCCTTTAAAATCTCTTAGACACACGGCGTCAAGTCATAATCATCAAAAATGTCTTGCTTTTCCTCAAAATGAGAATATGACCCTCTCGCAATTCCCCGTATTATTTTTTTAATTAGATTCAATTCAAAATTTATATATATATTTTTTCACTAAAATTAAAAAAATACTATATATATAAAAGTAAAGTTAAATTACTACATTAAAAGCTATAATGAACGTAGGTTTGAGCGGTGTATTCTACTAGATATGTTCAAAGGTTGTGGTAAGTGACTCAGGATCGTAGCTTTGAAACAACATATTCACTTCTTCCTTGTTGGAGGATCTCCACATGCTCGAGTGAGATCGCCACCCCTTTGTTCTTCAAGATCATATGATAGATAATTGTTTAATTTGTGTATATATGGGACAAACTAAGAAAAGAAAAACCAATACTTCTTTTAATATAACGGTAATATTATAAGTAGTCGGTAGTGGAATCAGTGGTAGAACAAGAAATCGGGAGTCTTGATTTCAAGCGTTTGCATCAACCAAACCTGGGAAATGTTATACTTAGCTCGAAAGTTGTCATTCGCTGAGCCACTCCAACCACGCTAACAATGATACTTACATCTTTGACCCTTTTAGCCTTTTTTTTTATTTTACACAATAACCATCTCACTCACTTTAACAAAATAATACACAATTTTGTACTACTGTACGTTCAGTATGTAGGGATGACGGAATATGTTTGGTTGGTCAATATAATGATTATCTATCTCATAAAAAAATCTCATTTTTTCTGAACATCTAAAAGTCATTCAACTTTTTTTTTCATTCTACTATCTCTTTTCACCTTAACTATCACCACTACTACCATCAGTGTATTTCATTCGTTTGTTTTTTCTATTTATCAAACAACAAAAAATAATAATTTATTTATTTATTTTATAGTATAATTAAACAGAACAATAGAAAATGATGTATTTCATTATCTTGTTTAAATACCAACAAACTATATATATCATTTCTCAAAATGGATATCTGCAATCATAACTATTATTTGGATGAATAAATTCTGTAATAATAATATTTTGGCGAAACTAAAACTGCAATTCACATTTTTATGAGGCTATAAAAGCCGAAAGTACACATGTTATCTCAATTTTAAAAAGCCAAAGGTTATAATTATCGGGTCGCACATGAACTATTTAATTTTCCTAGGTGATTAATAAATGATTTAGGCCTAAGAGTTAATGAGTTATATAGTTAATTAGTTAATGAATATTATAATTGATATAATTTCTTGTACTATTTATCCGATCAATGTCGTTCAGAAATAAATTATATGGTTGATAATTTTCTTTCTTTGAGAGACGATGGGAATATTATTATTCTATTTAAGGTGAATACAGAGAGCTAACAAAGAGCTAGCATACAAAAACACATATATCAAACAACAAACAACATTACAGTGCTTATCTGATGCCACTGAAGCTGATAATGGCATACAAGTTAAAGGGATTCAATATATCTAAAGGAACTTATATAAAATCCCAAAGCTTCTAATCATTCATCAGAAAAGGTTCCTTAGATAAAAATTAACTCTCTCTAGTCTACCTCATGATATATTTTTGTAACTTAGGCATTAAGCAAGGATGAATACAAGGGCTTCTATATATGGTATGGAGGCATACTAATCGTTTGCTTTGTTCTAGTGTTCTATACTTCCACGCGTATACTAGGCGGTAGCAATTGTTCATGGGATTTAAACCCTGCTTCTAGCATATGCGTTGAAGTTAAGATCATAATCATTTAGTTGCTTTTAGGGCTGGTGCTGAGGAATTAAGGGGATGAGCTATGAAAATAAGTTTTCTTTTTAATTGGTGTAGTCTCATAAAGATGTAAGGGTGGAGAGGGTGCTTTCACCACACATACCACACCATATATCCACCAATCAGATTTTATCATGTCACACTACGTCACGTTACACCACATACTTAAATTTGGTGGCGGTGGTGTTGCCACACCAAGCCACACTACACCACTATATCACACACACACACACAACCTCATGGCGAGAACATGCCGTAAAAAAGGAATTTTACGACGTGGAAGGGGATGGCGGTGGTGTTGCCTCGTGGCGCAGGGCCACGTCGTGGCCTCATGATTGGTGTGTCCCGCCCACCCTAATGGATAATTTTTGTGTATTTATATAATGTTATGGTTTTTAAGATTTTGTGAATTCCATTCACGAAAGTAGCCTACAAGGCATGAAAACAACCATGCGAATGAGTGGGTGCAGTGAAAAATGGGTTTCATGAATTGTTGGTTTTTTTTTCACCATAGACTACTTTCGTGAATGGGATTCACAACATCTTCAAAAACCAAAACATTCTAAATTATACACCAAAATTCATTATGTCTTTAAAATCAACACCAGTTTAGAAAAATATCAAAAGATGGTCTCCAAATGAAAAAAGTATAATGAATAGTTTTAAATTGTTTGTGTGTGATTGAGCTAATTAAATTGTTTAACTCAAATGATATTTGGGTAAAATAGGTTATCTAAAGTATATAATGGACTAATTTAAAGTATGCAATAAGTCAATTTTATAGAGATTTTTAAATATAAGTTCTTTTCTTTATTCTGGTCACTCGGGAGAGTGACCCCTGAGCGGTCGTTTATCTCGCCCCTCCCTGGGGCCGCCCTGGTTGTTTTGATTTTGTTCACATAGATTTGTTAGGGTTTTCAACGTAAAGTATTTAATTTGCATTCGTCCTTTCTAAATTCTACCAGTCACTATAACCATAATTATATCATAATTTAGTTCTGAATGTATGTAATAATTTGTACGTCATTTACTAAAACAGATTTTTATTTTGGACATCAAATACGGTAACATACAATGCACATGAGGACAATTTCGTCCTTTACACCCCATTTAAATAGTTCCAACTCCTTTTCTAGATCAATACGATTACACTTCTAAAAGTTTTAATAGCATAGCAATAACAATAGAGCAAGAAGAATGGTTCAAGGCAATTTCTACATATGACGAAGCAGTGTTGTGTTTCTTGTCCTAAAATATTATGTAATGTTTCAACATGTATATTGTTATACTAAAACTTAGTTCTTTTTTGTTTTGCTAAATGTGTTTGTTAAATTTGTTGGAACTTTGTTTAAATCCATATGTGAGTTTGTCCCACATTGGAACCAAGGAAGAATACTTCCTTCCTTATATTGGAAAATCCACTTAGCCATTCAAGTGGATCACCAATTGGGCTAATGTGGATGGGTTATGTGTGTGTATTAAAATATATATTAATGGTCAAAGATTAGGGCCTTGGGCCTTGGGTCTCTAAGACCAATAAATTCGTTTTTATATTTTAATACAAATTCTGATTTTTTAATAATATTTAATAATGACAGTTAATAT
Organism: Flaveria ramosissima; assembly: GCA_025215565.1. Classification (NCBI taxonomy): domain Eukaryota; kingdom Viridiplantae; phylum Streptophyta; class Magnoliopsida; order Asterales; family Asteraceae; genus Flaveria; species Flaveria ramosissima. The sequence goes on from CM046038.1 coordinate 50,287,889, forward strand.
CTGGTTTGGTAGTTAATTTGGTTTAACTGTTTTTGTCAACATACATATACATATATTTTGGGAGAATATCTCATAATCAGAAATCACACACAAATTCGTTCTTGGATGCATTCAACAAAGGGAGTATAGCGATTTTCGTCAGAATCAAGCACTCGTCTTGATTGATTGTTGTATCCTCAAAACAGATCCGATCACCGGAAATTTCTGTTTTAGGACACTGCATTGCAGGCCTCAATCTGTGTTTTCTTGTAAACAAATTCGTGTATTCTACAATTCAAGTACGTTTACTACACCATTCTTGTTTGATTCAAAGTTCATAGCATAATTTGTCTATATTTATATCAATACTTGAGTGTAAATCTGTTTATTGATTATTCTGTCATAACAAAATTAACGATTTTGAAAATGAAGCGAGTTATCCCGACCTTTTTCTATGAAGTTACACCATGGTTGTTCTTTCACTCAATTCGGGGCAAATGTATATCATATATGCAAGGTAGGGTAAACCATGTTGATTTATCAGAAATTTATAAATTTTTTGTAGATGAGTTGGTTCGATAATAGAAGAATTAGTTATGTTTTTGGTAAGGCTATTTTTACCATTTTCTAGTACAAGAAGATGATTTAGACTTCAAGCATTAGGTAATGATGAGAGGTGTTAGAAGAAGTAAATGTATATAGAGGTTTAAACCAAGTGAATTGCATAAGATTAAATACCGAACATGAAAACACAAAATGTGCACACATATTTTCACTCACAATCCAAAGTTAGAATTGAAAAAATACAAATGAAAAAATACAAAGCAATTTGAAAATCAAGCCTTGAAAAACCCCAACTAATTGAACGAGAATGATTGTTCAAATCTTGAGAGTAAAATTTAAATTAACCTCATGCGCAATGCAAATAACCTCATTTAACGTTTAAATTAAATGTACGTTTGAGTAATAGAGGTAATCTGTAGCAAACTATATACATAAATGACAATATATTCAATAACTGAAAATTTAAAACCAAACAAACTATTTTTATTAATGTCATTTTATAAATTAAAAAAAACAAACAAACCACTAGTAGGATGTTAGGGCCAAAACCAACCTAATTACAATGGAAATCTTGAAAATAAGAAATCACACCACATTTGTCATGCTAGATCTTCCAACTTCGCCCTATACTTCAACCACGAGATAGATGTATATTTTACTGCATCAACCATGTCTATAATGAAATGGGCCTTGAGTTAAAATTGACACAGTTCCACGCATTCCAAATTACCCAAATGTGACCAAGAAAACTGCATAAATTGGCCTTCTTCTGTCTGTTGCATACCGCCAAATCAAAAGAGGCCTTAAGTAAGCCCCTCATGGACACACTTTAAATCGAATTTTCATGACACCATCTTAGAACTTGCCCCAAAGCACAACTGCAAAAGTGTAGACTAGGAGCAAATGATCCGAGTATTTGACTCAACATAGCGAGCATTCGGTTGTATCAAAACATACCCCCCCCCCCCCTTTCGATAAAGCTTCTATAGATGGGATTCTGTTGATCTTTCCCCTTCCCACAAAAACATTGATTTTAAGAGGAGCTTATGGTAAATTAAGATCGGAAAGAACCTGATTTAATTCAATAATAGTTCAGCGAGAGTTAAACGTGAATTTCCACAAATCATTCCAACCACTACCAAATGTCCCTGCTAAGGGTGTTGATCGGGTTTGGGTTCATTGAGTTGGGTTCATTGGGTTATTTATGTTGCAATCCTACCAGAATAAAGCTAAGTTAATCAGTAATCAGGTTTATTCGGATAGTTTTATTCGGTAATTGGGTTTGTTGGGGTCGTTTTATGTGGTAATTGGATTCCTAATTGGGCTATTAATTGGGTTGTTAATCAAATTATATGTATAGGTTTGTAAAATTTGATTTATCCCAAACAAAAAGTTTCTAAACAAAAAAATCAATTTTCAAGATAAAATTTCAAACTCCTAATTAAATACAATGTAGTAATCATAATACTAATTGACAGTGGATCCAAATAAATTAATTGTCATAGCAGTTTTATAATTTGAGATGAAGAATGTGTATGTGCACAATAGCAAAAACACATAACCAAAATAAACCAAAATATTATTATATAGAGTAGCAAAAGCATATAAACCAAACATTAAAATTGATTAATGCAACCATAAAACCAAATCATATCAATTTACTGCATGAATAAAATCACAATCTCAAATCGTATTAACCAATCGTTTTGAAAAAAAAAAGAAAACAACAAATCGTATCATCCAGTAAAGTTCTTAATAGGATTCACATTGCAACTTCATGTCTGCTCGTCCACTTCCAATCCTGTATTAAAAACAAACGATCAAATGAAGTAACACTAAAATGGTTAGATATAACATGAATAAACATTATAAAAAAATTAACAAAGAAAATACCTTTATCAATTTCTTGTATCGTGTCCCAATCTTCTTCACTAATAAGTTTTTTGCTTGAAATTGAACTATTTCGAAGCCAGTCTTGAATACAATAAAACTATCAACGATTCTAGAGTCGATGAACTCCTGTATGGATCTAAAACCCTCCCACTTGTGCTTAAAATTGATTTAGAAGCCACCGTTGACACATAAATGAGGAATAAGTCTCTAGCCGTTAAGGATAGAATCGGAAATCTCGGGCTATCAACTTTACACCAATTGAAAATGTTAAAAATCTCTTAATCCTCTTCAACACTTTATTTCAAAATAATTTTAACTCACCAACAAATTCAAGTCTATGTATATTTATTTGTTCCATTAGCTTGTTTCTAAATTTTGGTCTTGACGCCAAATATTCCAAAGTTTAACGTTTCCTTAATACCAAAGAAGTCGAAGACTCGATAGTACTAGAATATGGGGAGTGAATTTTGATATACTCAGTGTATAATTCATACAGAGAATCTATAATGATTTTTATATTATTTCCCGCCACATCTTTTCCGTAATAATCGACTAATAATGTATCCAAATACTTTGCTTTGTTCCGTGGGTCTAGAATCAAAACAAAGTATAATAACAAATTCATTTTCAGTACCTTGCCAAAATTCTTATCAAACTTTGACCTCATTGCTAATGTAATATGACAAATACTAGGAGTTTTAATAGCATTGTCTAATACATTATGAATAGAGTAGCTCTCTTTTATGCATGAGTTTGATGTCTCATAATTTGTCCCGAAAACCCTTAAAGTAACATCATATAACGATTTTAGAAAATGACATAAATCTCTAACACTTTGTCAATTAGAAATTCTAAAACTTCCTTCACACGTCAGATCTTGGTTGGTAAATTTTAGTTTTCTTGCTATTTGTGTCACTTGTTTGTGGGAGTAGATCATCGTTACTATCCAGATCAATCTTGTGTTCTTGAGTTGAATCATACGTTTACAACATATGTAAACAAAAAAGAATACATACATTAGAATAATCATACCTATACATGCGTACACGTAAGTACTACACATAAACCTTAACACATAACAGTCATACACATATATATAAGCTTGGATGCATGCACATGTATGCATACCTTGAAATTAAACTAAAGGTAGCCGCCTCAAGCTTTGTAACGCCAACTCAACTTGAAGATTTTTATTGCCGATTGCCAAATACCGATTACAAGTCACCCCAGTTTGCACTCTGCCAATCCTATATCTCAATTGAAAATTAATAATGATAATACATAGAACCTAGAAAATAGCGCTATTCAAATTTGATAAAGATGTAATCATAATACCGATATATGGAAACTAAACAAAACTAAAATTTGATTGTACTTTCTTTTTTGGGTTAATCTTGACCCGATTTACCACAAAACGTATTCAGTTATCAACCCTAAAGAGTGTATCGGGTTTGGCTTTGTCGGGTACTATTTAAATCACGTTCAGGTAGACACAAATCAGGTTCGGTAAAAATAACACCCCTAGTCCATGCACTCTCTACAATTTACACTTGGTTAAAATTTACATGCTCCGACCAAAACGCATCATGTCTCTTTTGTTTTTACCACTAACGTCTAACTAATATTTTCACATCCAAATGTCACACATTTCATAAATCATAAAACAAAATAGAGTAAATTACCATTTGCATCCCTGACGTTTGTCCATTTTAACCATTTGCATCCCTGCGGTTTCAAAATTACCATCTGACCCCTGACGTTTCATGTTATCTTGATTTGAGTCTATGTTGTTTTATTTTTATTTCCATTTGAGTACAGATGACTAACACCATTAGTTTTCCTGTTAAAATTATTGTTAAAAAGACTAAACTACCATTCATCACCACCATGACAACTAACCATCACCACTTTCACAGCCCTCATCACCACCACCGCAGCCCCATCACCACCTTCGCAGCCCTATCACCACCACTGCAACCACCCATCACCATCACCACCACCACCGTAGCCCCCATCACCATCACCGCAGCCTCCATCACCACCACTGCAGCCCCATCACTACCACCGTAGCCCTATCACCACCATTGCAGCCCCATTACCACCTCTGCAGTCCCATCACCACCACCGCAGCCACCCATCACCATGACCACCACCACCACCGCAACCCTCATCACCACTGTAGCCACCCATCGCCACCATTGTAGCCCCTATCACAACCACCCATCACCACCACCAAAAACCCTATCTCCACCACCATAGCTGATAATCATTACTAAATCTGCGATTTTTTGCCAAAACACCCTTGGCCGCCACCGTGTTTCACCTTTCACGACTAGATTTGCTTCTCTAGAATAACAATTTCACATATTGGTGGTTGTGGTCTACCGATCACACACATACACAAAGAAAAGAAGATAAGAAATTAGATAGGGGTGGTCGTGGTTCTATTGGCCGTTGAGGTGTGGTGGTGGTGCGGCGACATCGGCGGTGCGGCGACGGTGGCGATGCAGCGACGTTGGCTGTGCGGCAACCGCGGTGGTGCGGCGACTGCGGCGGTTGCGATGGCAGTGGTGGTGGACCTAAAGAGGGAGAAGAGAGAGAGACAGAGAGAAGATGAAATGGATGGGGTGTGGATAAGGGATTGAGGGGTATTAAATAAGGGTATTTTTGTCATTTCATTAAACTTAACTGAAAAATCTAACGTTGTTAATGTGTTAGACTCAAATAGAAATAAAAATAAAACTTTAGGGGGCAGATGGTAATTTTAAAACTGCAAGGATTCAAGTGGTTAATATACGCAAACGTCAGGGAGCAAATGGTAACTCAACAAAATAATAAACTTAACTTTGCATTGAATCCACTTGGACTTGCATCGTTTTCACACACACACACACACTCAGATATTAATGTCGACGGTTTCCAACTCATCAGATTCCTCTTCTCACTTTCATCACATTTCCCCTAAATCTTCTACACACTAATTTCTCCGATCTCTCACTACGGTAAGATTATTAATTATTCACACTCTAATTGTGTCTATGAATGTTCAATCACTGGTTACAGTTGGCTTTTTATTGGATTGATTTGTGCGAAATCGATTGAGAAGTTCATGTTTGTTTTAGATCTAGCTGGATCTGTGATTGCAGTTTGATGTAGTTTTGATTTGATGTGTGTGTGATTAGGTTTGTGACTGTAGGAGAGGAGAAGAATGGCTAGTAAGGTAGATCACGAGTACGATTATTTGCTGAAGATTGTGCTGATTGGGGACTCTGGTGTGGGCAAATCCAATATTTTGTCTAGGTTTACGAGGAATGAGTTTAATTTGGAGTCGAAGGCCACTATTGGCGTTGAATTTGCAACGAGAACTCTTCAGGTTTCAGTTTTATTCCTCTTTTTTTGTTGATTCTGCTTTGGTTGTGAACAAATTGTGAGATGGTTTATTGTTTAGATGATTGTTTTAGGTTCGTATGTAATGCGTTTGAAGTAAAGCCTCCAACGGCTGATGTGTATTGCAGATCTGTAATCACAGTAATTCATAACGAAATGATAGGTTTTAGTTATGTGATTTTTTTAGTTTTGTTGAAATTTTTAGAGAAATTGAGGCTACATTCCAGTGTTCTGGTATATAACCTGTTACACTCTGTATGTTCTTTTCTTGGAACCACGGGAACCCGTTACTGGGAAACTTAGGGGACCCGTAATTACTCTGCTAACCAGCGGGAGTAGATAAATTGCAGCTTGCGCTGTGGCCTTCACTACACCATGCCGAGGTTTTTTTGTTTGAGGTTCTCGTTTCTTGATTTTCATTGGTTGTTCTTTAAGGTGTTAATCAGCAAGTATTTGAATTGGGGATTTGTTAGAATTTGATTTGAGGTTTAACACAATGTAACCCTCTGAACCTTCTAAAAAAATATTTTCAACTATTTTTAAATGCATAGAATAGCTTCAACTATAACAAAAATAAACAAACTATTTTTGTCAACACCAGTCAATATCATCAATTCTTTTGTAGCGGTGACAATAAACAGATGGATGAAAATAAAGTTCTACAACTCGAACTTTTGCACCTCGCCAATTAACGCAGTTGACAAATCACAGAATTAAGTTACCATGTTGGATTGATAGGATATCATTGTTAGCATATTATCGCTGCTATTTGTCTATTTGTATTTCAACCTTTGAAATGTTGTCATGATTTATGCAAGTTACTTGTAACATGTAACATGATACATGATGAAATAACACTACCATTTGGCCGATGATTTGCACACAGGTCGAAGGAAAAATGATAAAGGCTCAAATTTGGGACACTGCAGGGCAGGAGAGGTATAGAGCTATAACCAGTGCCTATTATCGAGGCGCAGTTGGAGCTCTGCTTGTATATGACATAACCAAAAGACCGACTTTTGATAATGTCCAGAGGTGGTTGCGTGAGCTTAGAGCTAATGCTGACTCCAACATTGTTGTTCTGATGGCTGGCAACAAGTCCGATCTGAATGAACTCAGAGCCGTGGATGAGCAAGATGGTCAATCATTAGCTGAAAAAGAAGGGCTTTCGTTTCTTGAAACGTCAGCACTTGATGCACATAACGTTGAGAAAGCATTTCAAACTATTTTGACTGAAATTTATCACATCATTAGCAAGAAAGCGTTGGCGGCCCAAGATGTAGCATTACCTGGGAAGGGAACCACCATTAATGTTGGTGATTCATCTGGGAACACACAGAGTTGCTGTTCAACTTAGTCACGGTAATCACATATGTTTAGGTCTTGTTTGTTTTGGTCGTTCGATGTTCTATTTTTTTTTACTGAAAACGAAAGAAATCTCTTTTTTTGGTTGTATTACATAAAAGTTAAGTGAGTTTGAGTTGTAAGGATATAGGCATAATGATTTAATCTGCACGGTCAAATGATGAATTCCATATGTATCTTCGTATAAAAAACGAGTACCAGATACTATATAAAATATATATTCTCTTTCTTACGTCTGTGGGTCCGCTCTTGATCATGCATCATGACATACTTGACATTGTATCATGGCAGAGTTGGATTTTATATGTGCAAACTATGCAGATAACTGAAGTTCACCGTTTAGTTGACATATTTGTATGATACTTTCTAAAAAATATGTGCAAGGAGTCTAGATTAGTCTTACTAGTCAAACTTGTACATTTTTGTTTTATATATACAAGATATTTTTCATAGATGCTATGCTTTTTAACCTACTTCTATGTTAATCTAAAACAATCTAGTTTACTTAAGACTTATCCCCATTTCGTCAGGTGATCAAGTTCATACATATCTCTAAGTGACACATGATATGTTATATATAGCTACTTCATAAGTTCTTGTTAATGGTGGGAAATGATAAATTCTCAAAGTTGCATGTGTTTGTGGAATATAGAATACTTCTACTTGCAAGTGTTGTGTTGCAACAAACGACTTGAGGTGTTTGATTCAAAGCTTCTCATAGTCTTGAATGTCCAATTAAGAAAGGCTAGGATTCAAACTCTAACGTGAGAGTAAATATACAAACAAGTCTAGAGAGGTAGAGATAAACAATGCCTTAATACACAAAAGCACATTTAAGGGGGACCTTGCTAGCTTATAACATGTCAAAACTGTCTAACAATGCGTCCATACTTTTCAGGCTTGATGCATTTGACTAGTGGTGGAGCTTGAACATCCCCGTAGGGGGGCGGAAGCAAATTTAATTCTTTTAGGCGGGACGAACTCGATATTTATATAAAAATTTACACTACCGGACCAAAAATTTACACTAACGGACTAAAACTTAACACTACCGACGAAAAAATAGGAGGGGGGGGGGGGGGTCTCCTAAATCCTCCGCCCCTGCATTTGAAGTTGTTTTATGCCATTTCGTCAAATCTTTACAATAGTGCGTCAAAATCTCGATACACTAACTAACAATTAGAAAGCTATAGATTCTTATAATGATGTGTCTAACTTATTATAACAATCTATCCACTTCTCTGGTTTGATTTATCGTTATAGTTGGTATTGAGACACAATATGTAATTGTGTGTCTAACCCCTTACAGCGATTCATCAAACTTCACATGATTGATTTGCTGTTGTAATAGGTTTTATTATAAACTTATATAAAAAAGTTTCTTCAATGAAGCTTTGGTTATTCACTCAAATACAAAGTTTTGTTTTCCTCGACGAATGTTCACTTCAATTGGCAGAAGCTTGTTCCTAATAAGATAAAGTTCTTTGAATAGGGGCATCGAGCAAGATAAAATTTCCTACTCTAGTGGCGCTTGCAAAACGAAATGTTATGTGGTTGTCTATAGTGTGCAGGAGCTATGGTGTCTGCTTGGAATCAGAAGATCATGCATTGGTGAAGTTTAGTCAAGAGAAAGTCATCTAGAATTTGATCCAGAAGTAGCGCATGATCCTGGTTTTAGCTATTGATTCCATTCTCCAACTTTTTGATACGGTGTCAAACGTTAATGGTGACAAGGTTTTCAAGAACATTACGAAAACAATTACTCTTACTTGATATCAAAATAGAGAAATGGTTAATCTTTTGACAACACCAAATGCAACCTGATGTCAATCTTTGATGATATTGTTGCTTCTTTCATTTGGATTAAGTAATATGCAATTTCAAACTTTTAATTGGAGTAAATGGTGTAAGTTTAATGTTTTTGGTTTGTCCTTGCAATCTTGCTAGTTTAGCTTTGTTCTCTGTAGAATTTGTTGCCAATCTAACAAGAGTAAAAACCAGAGAACATTTTTAACGTAAAACTTATATTTAATTGATAATTGTTTTATAAACAACAACATACTTCTAATAAAAGTTTGAAATATTATAAGGGTTTAGTTATTAACACACCCTCCAATTATAAATCAAACATTTCTATTTTTCTATACGGGTCGTAGCCTTATACGGGTCGTAGCCTTATACGCGTCGTGAGGGTGAGGGCGTGGGTTATATGAATTATCTTTAGTATTCAGTGTCGAATTTTGTTATACGTATCAAATAAACAATTAAACATATGTGTCTCGTATAAATGTCGTATAGTGTTATATGAGACGTATAGTAAAAACTAAAAAAGTTTATTTGACTTCATCCCTTTCATACAAATCGATATTATTTCAAACAAATGCTTAATCGGGCACATAATTAGCACCCATTAAGCTCGCCGGATTCACCATCCATCCTCCGATCAATTGAATCCCACATCCCACCGGAGTTACCTCCGGCAGCCCCTTTCTCCTCCGGCGATCTGTAATTTAATCAAATAATAATAATTCCCCCAATTCATCGCTATCACCACTTGCGCATGCGCACATATCCCACATAAAATAATCTCTCAGAACCTTTCTCCATTGTTTATTCCAATAAACCAAACAAGCAGCTTAAAGCCATTGCCAATTGCGTAAGAAATTTGGGGGTTTCCGTCGCATTCTTCGCTGAGATCTAGGGTTTCTGAGAAATTAGGGCATCCATGGCGCAAAATGGTCAGGGGATGAACTCCGCCTTGCTTGATGATATTATTAATCGGCTGTTGGAGTTCCGGCAAGCGAGGACCACCAGGCAGGTGCAGCTGTCGGAAGCGGAGATCCGGTTGCTTTGTACCACTTCTCGCGAGATCTTTCTTCAACAGCCTAATCTTTTGGAGCTTGAAGCTCCCATCAAGATCTGCGGTAAAGAAAACTCGAATTTGGCTTCTTTTGTGTGTTGATTTGTTATCTAATTGTTTTGGGGTTGTCTTTTTTCATGAGTTTGTTGGTTTTATTATGGGTTTGGTTGTATGGGATTCGGAGTAATGTTTCTGGGTGATGAGTGGGTGTTTTAGGTTCTTGTTATTTCGTATTCATCGAATTGAAAACGTCAAAACACTTTGGGTGAAGCCTTCACCCCGTCCTGCTCTTGCGACGTCGGGTTTGCTGAAAATGAAAATACTTTAGTTGGTATTGAGGTTTTTGTTGGGCATTGGTTTCTCGGGATTAAGGGTATTTCACCTGTTGCTTTGATATATATTTGATAGTTAGATTTTCATGGATGGTTGTTGTATTGTAAAAGTTGCTGGATTTGATTGTGTATTTGTGAGAAAGACCTGATTGGGCAAATTCAGTATAGGGTAAGTTGGATTACTTTCAGTTTACTTGTGTTTTGTGCATCATTTACTGCATTTGTAGTACTAGAAACCTGCAAAAGTTATCTGTTATTGAGGAGTCATACCTTAATCTGAAGTTTGTTAGATGACAAAGACAACACTGACCACATGCTTTGTAAATTGATTATAGATATGGGCTGAGGAGTTTGTGAGGAAATGTTATGGAGGCGATCATCGAATACTTTCATGCATATATGCTTCTAACTATATGACCGTTAGGGATGAGCTAAAACGATAGTTGATAGCTATATCATAAATTTCTTTCAACATGGTGGACTATTTTTTTTTTGCACTGTTGTGGGTGCCAACTAGTTGTTTTAATATTATGAAGACCAGAGGTATAGAGAAGCAATACTTAGAGGGAATTTACTGATGAATGTGTAATCCCTGCACTTCATGACACAAATGACATAACATGGTGTATAGGCGTATATATGCCTTACATGCCCTTACTCTTAAGTCTTATCCTTTATATGGCATTCAAAATTTTGTAGCCCTTTCTTCTTATCATGTTTGCAAGCATTCTAGTTATAGATATGTATAAAAGAAAAAAAAAATAGTCTTCTTTTGTGATTTGATTTTTTTGTTGGAAGTTTAGTTACACCCACAAATTAGTCTTCTTTTGTGATTTGATTTTTTTGTTGGAAGTTTAGTTACACCCACAATTATGCAATATCAATATGGCAGGTGAGCTGAATTGGTAAGATTGAAGCTGTGAATGGAGTAGAGTGTTAAAGCTTACTGCCATAGGAAATACAATATTAATTCTGAGGGTAGTACCGTTGTAGTAATTCTGTTAGGTTTTTAAATATATAATTATATATCAATTTGATATTATGTTTATAGTTTAATTGGAGGCTTGTAAATTTTACGTGTTTCATGTCCCTATTGTTCATATAAATATCAACAAGAACTTTTAAACATCATAAGCTCGGAAATCCTGTTTTTTAAATTGAGCTGAAGGAGCAGACACTATTGGTGTTCTAAGATTTTAAAGGTTGTTTTGAGACAAGTCACCATCTACGGAAAGCAAGTATCTAATCACTCCCTAAAAGTTTGAGTCCCTTTTTGGATACTGAAGGTGTGGTATGGGGATATCAGAGGAGATTAGATGCTTGTTAAAGAATAAACATGGAGGGGTGAGTCCCGTGTGTGCCAACGTTGAGGAGAGAGGCTACAGATGGCGAAGAGAAAAGGGAGGGTTTTGTTTATGGCTATAGAAAGCCACAGACGTTGAACGTGAGAAGGATTGAGGAGGCAGGGAGGGAGGGAAGTGTTCAAGTGAAGAGAACTCGTGGCAACACCACTTTAGGTTTTTCCAAATCATCTTTGGTGTTACGACTTAGGGTTATACCGTTATACAGTGTATACCTTTCAGTTAGATGTGGCAACCATATCCTTTTGCCAAAAAAATGGGTGTTTGGGTTGTATTTTACCTCCACTAGGTCAAAAGGCTATAGTCTTAAAACCTCTACAGATTATACACATGTCAAATGGGCTGACTGGGTCAAAAGGGTTAAAAGTTGGTTTCAAAAGCTTAAAACCTCCTAAGCTGTATATTAAAATTGTAGATTGTGATTTTGACAATATAATTTTTATAAATTTATTTATACATTGATTATTTTTGATTCCAAATAGAAACAGACAAAATAGTGATGGCAACCTGATCCTACCTGACCTGACATGTGTTACCATTTTGACTCTGACCCATTACTAAGACACCCATTTCGCCATATCAACTGTTGACACACTGGTTAGAAGAGAATTTTGTTCCACTGTGACATTGTTAGGCAATGTTCTTAGTGGTTGAGGCACTGTTAGAACTTAAATGGTTAAGATGAATCTTAAGTAGTCACCAGCAGTCCAAAATCTTAGCGTGTGTTTACATATACGTAACTATGTATGTGATCTGCATTAACAATAAGTATTAGAATAGAGGTTATTTTGTGCAAAAAGTGCAACATTAAACAAATCTTTTTTGGATAAAGGACGCACGAACAACAATGGAGGGAATCAACTTCTTTGGCTTAGTCGAAGATGCAGATTGGATTAGGTTGGAATGTCACTCTGGTTTAGTGGTTCCTGGCTAACTAAATGTAGCTGATTGCTCACATTTGGGTAGTATGAAACTCTATCTATATCTGATTTAGGCTTTAAAGTTGTAACTATACTAGTATGCTTAGTACATTGTCCATTTAGACATTTAGTAATATAAATCCGAACAATGGCCACACTGGCTTATTAACCACTGATTAGCCAGTTATGGTTAATTTATAAAGTGTTTTACATATCTTCCATTTTTATAATCCTGTATGGCGTATGCCTAAAAGTTCTGTGCAATGCAAGTCATATAAGTTGGGAAGTCATTATGCTAGTTCTACGTCTGACATGTAGAAATTGAGAGTGATATGAAATTTGTCAATTTTGTCTTCCAGGTGACATTCATGGCCAATATGGTGATCTCTTAAGGTTATTCGAATATGGCGGATTTCCTCCCGAATCAAATTATTTATTCTTAGGTGATTATGTTGACCGTGGCAAGCAGAGTCTGGAAACCATATGCCTCTTACTCGCCTACAAAATCAAATACCCCGAGAATTTCTTCCTTTTAAGAGGGAACCATGAATGTGCTTCCATCAACAGGATATATGGATTTTATGATGAATGTAAACGCCGTTTCAATGTCCGACTTTGGAAAACTTTCACTGAATGTTTCAATTGTCTTCCGGTGGCTGCTCTAATAGATGACAAAATACTATGCATGCATGGTGGTCTATCTCCTGATCTAACTAGCTTAGATCAGATAAGGAACTTACCGCGCCCTACTGATGTTCCAGATTCTGGTTTGCTTTGTGATTTACTTTGGTCAGATCCGAGTAGGGAAGTTAAGGGCTGGGGGATGAATGATAGGGGAGTGTCCTACACTTTTGGTGCTGATAAAGTGGCTGAGTTCTTAATGCAGCATGATATGGACCTTATTTGTCGTGCTCATCAGGTTATTTTACTTTTCTATAGCCTTTTACAGGTGGCAAAATTGGGTGGGCCAGGTGCTAATTGGGTCAAAACTGGTGGTTTTCTGTCTGTTGGTCTGGGTTGACTTGAAGCATGTTTTGTCCAAAATAATATATTTGTTAAAAATAATTTTGGTTGCCAACGATAAAAGCCTACCAACTTTTATCATTTTGGCGGTTTCAACTTTTAACTCTTAAAAATGATTTTAAGGGTTAAACATCATAATGTTGAAAGTTTGTTTGTACTACTATTAACCCTAAAAATGTAGTATTTGTTTATGTATTATTCAATAATAATCTGATTGTTTTGTATAAAATGAAGGCGGGCTTTTACACACTGAAGATGCAATTTGGGCAACTTTTGACCTGTTGACCTGCTTTTGTTTACACTAAACTTTTGTATTTAACCTGTTTGACTCATTAGAGAATAAACATTACCTGAAGACCTGTTTATAAATAAATTTGTTGAAGCTGTGGTCTATAATCGGTCTCTCTGAAAACGCTAATGTAATCATAAATGTTACTATGTGTAGGTCGTTGAAGATGGATATGAATTCTTTGCTGATAGGCAACTTGTTACTATATTCTCTGCCCCGAATTATTGTGGTGAATTTGATAATGCTGGTACAATGATGAGTGTTGATGAAAGCTTAATGTGCTCTTTTCAAATTTTGAAGCCAGCTGATAAAAAACCTAGATTTTTATAACACTATCAAGTTTGATTGCTACGCTGGGTGACCTACAATTTAAGGTCAGTACTCGGTATTTATAATCTCTTATCCCTTGCACATAATATACCCTGGTGAACACTGAATAGTGAGATTATAGTTATGACCACCATTATTTTTGTGTACTTGTCATGCGATTTGATAATCTTTGTCCTTTTAGACCGTGGTTGTTTTGGATATCTTGTTGCTATCTTGAAATTGTGCATGCTTGGTTGATTAAGTTGTTCTTCCATGTATTAGAGATGAAAGTTGGTGACCTTATATGCTTTTCATTCCTCTTCAATGTTTAAGAAACCAATAGATTAAATGTTCACAGTGAAATGGATATACAAGTCTCATATTATATTATTAAAAGAAGTAGAATAAGTGAATTTTATTATATCATTATATATTTGGCATTATGAAATTAATTATTGATAACTGTATATTTGTTCCCCTATATGATCAGATACTCAAAAGCACAATCTCTTTACCCAAGCATTAGAATCCAGTAACCAGTCCCAAAATGCAAATAACAAGTTTAACCTATTTATTACAACCCGCCAACACATTTATGGTGCGGTTACAAGTTGATTATAGTCATTTACGTTTTACAACTCGTCAACCTGTTTGATCCATTTAGATAAATGGGTCATACTGGTCTTTTGGCTTACACGAATTTGGGTTAGAATTATGCCTGACACGAATAGGTATATGGGTCATCTGACTCATCAGTCCTAGCCTCCTAGGGTTTGTCAATTCAACCGCCAGCCAGATTCGTAAGCTAAAACTTTGTTCTATATATACGATTCCGATTTTTTCCATTCTAAATTTTGAAATCTGGTTTTGACCTAGAACTTTGCAGAATCTATTGGCTATGAGAGAGGCAGGAAAACATCCATGAGGATTGGATATTTGGATATCAAATTGTCAATCAAGAAGATGCAAGTTTGTTGATGTTTTGCTATTTCGAAGGCTGCCTTGGAGCCTGCTAGTTAATTCTGTTATCCAAAAAAAAAAAACCTTTATCCTAATATTTTGGCGTTCGATTTATGATGACACTGTAAATACATTCGGCTTTGTAAATCGTGAACTACTATCGGTTGACATTGCGCAATTGCCAATCTTCATTTGTTTTGTGGTTTATCAGATTGTTTTGACTGACTTCCTCTTGTGCTGTTCTTTATTCTGTAATATCCTTGATCCTTGAACTCTATTTGTTACAAAATTTTGCAGATTATGTTTGCATGAATAGTACCCACCAAGACTATTATCTAAGTTAATACCAAAGGATGTCTTTGATGCTACTTATGCTTGTGAACCACAGTTGTAAATTCTGATACAATTAGGTGTTAAAATTGTAATATAACGTTTAATTTTACGGAAAATAATAACAAAAAGAAATCACAAAAGAAGGAATTCAGGAATAAAACTGGGAAGAGTGCAACAAAACAGTAAACCAAAAAGATATAAAAAATCTGAAAAAATTGCAAAAAAGATAAAAGAAAATGAAATGAAAAAAAAGGCTATAAAACCAGGGTGGGATAATCGAACCAGGGTTAATGAGGTACCCAATGTGTAATGTGTAATGTCCTCCAAATTCGTAGTTCAAGTGAGATAATTGGCTACAAGTTGCTACATACACTTCATATGATTTTTGACTCTGGGAGCAGCCTAAGTGTATATACATATATTTTATTTATGAAATGAAAGACTTATAAATTGATTCACTTTTATGAGTGCAGGTTATAGTTAACATGTGTTCGTTCTATGATTCTACTTTTACGGTTTTTGATTTTTGTTAAGTGTAAGTATGTTGGTTTTTTTAGTAGTTTTACGTGGCTTATTTCACTCTTATAACCCTGATAGATATGCATTATTTTCGCAAACATTGCCAACCAATATTTTTGACATAAAGAAATGTAAACCTTGTCATGATAGTAAAACGGTATGTTGGGGTTTAATTAGTTATTTTAAACTTTGTGGTTGGTCATTTGGTTTAACGGCATGAGGATGAAGGGTAGGATCGGGGCTTTAAAGGTTACGGGTTCGATCCTGACTCTAAGGATTTTTACCATAATGGAGTGGGTTTTCATCTAAAACTGATGAAACATAATAATGTACTTGATGTACAAGCTTTCATTCAAAAACATCACATACAGTCAATTTTAGCATGTTAAATGTTAAACCTTCGAATTTTGATTGACACTTGTCATGATTTCGCACAAGTTAATAGTCAAAAGTTGTTAGACCAACTATTTTCGTGGTCATTAAGGTTCAATTATTTTAACCCCTTGAATTATGTACACCATATGTAATGAAGCAGTTGTCAAATTCTAAGGCAATGGCTTGTAGATAGTGTCATAGGCCACAACCATCACATCAAAACCACTATTCCACCTGTCAAGACAATCTAGCCACACCCCTCTTATTGGATCCATCATTTTCTAATGATTAATCCAATATCACTAAAATAACTAACAAGACGTTAGATCAGAGATACGTAAAAGTACAAGTGACAAAAGAAGGACGGAGAGCAAACATGATTGTGACGAGAAAATATTACATAAGTAACTTAGATTTACCTTTGATTAAATTAAACGAAAAAAGCATGATATCATCTGTGGTATTTAAGACGGTCAAGAAGCCTTTAACGTGCTAAAAATATCCAACATGTTAAGAGCTACAATAGCGCAGTAGTTAAAGTAAATATAAAATATTTATATGTAAGAGTTCATGCTTCATAATAGTTTTTTAAAATATTTTAAGATCCAAACTTAATGTGTTATCATATATTTTTTTGAACAATATCCATGATATCTTGTAATTACATAAATATTTATACATGTTACTTTAACTTTGATACATAACTGTATAAACTCTTCTTTTTATCTTCCATGTAGTAAAGGTGTACAAACCGGTTTTTTTAACAAACCGATTCGGTTTTAAACCGGACCGGTTTTTAATATGTACCAACCGGTTTTTTCAAACCGGGTCGGTTTCAGACAGTTTTTTCATCAGGAATTCTCAAACCACTCAAACCGTAGAAAAACCGGTTTTTATACCAGTTTAACAAGTTTGCTTTTCATTTGATACCGCTTTACAAACCGATGTTTGGTGCCGGGTTTCAAACCCGTATACAAACCGCTGGTTCGGGTCAGGTTAGAAACAGGTTTTGCTCAAACTGGTTCGGCTTTTTTTTCCGGTTTTTTTCAAACCGGTTTTTTTGTACCCCTCTACTTTGTAATACATGACATGCATAACTCATAAATGTTTATATGCGTCGTACTTAAATTTGGTTTTCTTACTTATTACATAACAATACATAGGTGGAGCAATATATATAAAAGTAAAATATAATACCAGTATACATGTCTAGTTGACTGTAATTAGTAATGATGAATGAAATAAAAATATAATGAATGTACCTAGTTTCTCTCTGAATTATAAAAAATTACCAATTGATACTTTAATACACTCGGATCTTATTAAACCCCAACAAATGATACATAACATGAACGCATACACAAATCTAAACAGTTAAACACTTAGATTCAAGAGGGCGGACGAACAATAAATAAACAAACACTAAATCCTATCAAGACATCAAACTTGACAAGGTTAGTGCTATCAAGAACCCTAGTTCTAACAATACGATTATACGAGACTCTCTAAAGATTGAGAGAAAGGGAGTTGAAGACGCATGAAAACCGAGGTCTTCGGGACAAACAAAGACACACTAAATGAATGTGAAATACACTCACATGAACTCCTATCTTCCCGATTAAAATAATACCTATCTTCCGAATCAGGGTCGTATATTATAATATATATTAAACTACTTGGTCGGTAACTACAGGCACATTTCACTTTTTTCAGTTTGACCACAAAAATTTTAGGTTTCACCAATTGAACACCCTAATCTTCCGCTGCCGCTTCACATTCACCCCACATTCTGCTATCACCTTCCGAGATTCATCAGATTCATAGATCGATTCAGTCAGATTTGCAAAACACCAACCTTGCGATCACCATTGTAGGTGGCCACCAAGCACAACCACACCTTCGATGTCTAACAAGAACACCACCATCGCTGTTTGCTTCAATCTCTTCCGTCGACCCCCATCGGCGGTGGTGCATGATGATGGTGATTCGATAGTGGTGGAGTGTCACGGTGGTGGTGATGGACGTTGATTGCAGGCGAGGTGGTGGTTGTGTCGAGTGGTGACGTTGTCGGGTTGGTGGCGGTGCTCTGGGGTTTTTGATGTTTAAAAAGATCTTGAAATTTGTTTCAAACAGATCTGTAAATATGATGCCAGAAGAGAGAATCTTGAATGTGGGAGGTTGTCTACGCCGTACCATTATCCTTCATGGACAGATTTGCTAGATAAGAAAAGACCATTCACCTCTACTTTTATAAAGTTTCAGTCAAAGTCTCATAAAGTGTTTACAAAACACTTATCTCTATAAATTAACACCTCTATACATCTCGTATAAGGTTATACGAAGCGTGTAGGATCAACGACATTGAAAAAGAAAAAAATTTAATGTCTCATATATCTCTATATGACCTCATATAAGCATATACGATCCGTATTGCAAAATTCGATAATGAAGACAATGAAAATTTTAGGGGGTTGTCAGAATGGTTATACGTCCCATATAGTACACAATCCCTATACGATGTATATAGAGCTATACATCCATACAAAAATCCTAGGGTGCTAATTTATATCGAGAGTGTATCTTAATATCAGGACCCCAAATTTATTTATTCTTAGCACAGTCTAATACGCATTTAATGGTTAGTTTAAAAATAATGAAAAACATATTATATATATATTATGTATGTCGGTGTGTACAGTAGATTTATTAATTTTTTAATACTAAATTTTGTTTATGTTTTTATGCTATGATTCACACATTAGAACAAATAGTTGATTTTGATTTAGTAGTTTCACCGCAATACTTACACATGCGCGGCTCAAGATCAAAGCTTTCTTCCAACATTTCCGTATTTCTTTATTTACTTGACTTTTAACTTTAGTTATTAAAAATACTAATACAATAGTTCATAGGTTTCCTTTTATTATTTTTATTTTTATTTTTTTTCCTTAACTCTATTCAAAGACTTTTATTATTTACTGACACACACAATAAAATTTAGTATGTTACTTAAATCTTAAGAATTTGTAAGTTTTCTTTATTTTATTTTAGTTACAAAAGGAATTTTTGATAAATTACATGAAATGATTTTATATAAATTTAAACAGGTTATAAAATATTCGGGTCAACTATAAAACGTTTCGGTGTTTATTTTTAAGTAGTTGTTCTACGTTTCGTGTAAGTTTTGTTTGAAAACGTGTCGCGTCAAATATAAATCATATGATATGTTTTCATTTGTGTGTATAAATTTTTCTATATAGTTCGAAAAAAAGTCGGGACGATTATAATCTATATTTTATCACGCGGAACACGATGTCACAACACGTGTTTTTTCATATATGTGTTGAGTTGGTTTACGTGTTCATATTAATTTTGTTTGAAAAAGAGTTTGGTCAAATCTAATATGTTTTCATTGAACATATAAATTTCAATTACTCTACGTTTCGACATAAATTTAACTTAAAAACGACTCGGATCGATAATGGTATATATTTTAACACATCACGACGATCCCGCGGCAACGCGCGGGAAGTTAAAACTAGTTTGTCGTTAAAAAAAATTGTTTGATGGTTATACAAGTGGTACGTTTAGTCTATCACTCTATCCCCATTAAAATAAGTTGTCCTATTTATTTGATGCTACAAAAGCTACACATAATTTTATCCGTTAATTCTGCCGGCCGTTATCTTACTATATTATTATGAACCCACCGGCCACCACCACCTTCTTCTTCCACCACCCTCACTCTTCCTCCTCCGTCAATGGAACCCGAACCACCGCCATCGGAACCCTCCGACGACGACCCAAAACCACCCTCAACCACCACCACTGAACAGCAACAACAACAGCAACAGCAACAGCAACAGACCACAAGCCTCTCACCGAGATCATACGAGTGCAATTACTGCAAAAGAGGCTTCACTAACGCACAAGCACTCGGTGGCCACATGAACATCCACCGTAAGGACAAAACAAAGTTCAAACACTCCACCACCACCGTAGAACCACCCTCCGCCACCCGCCCACGGCTGAACCCTAGCACCACCACCACCGCCACCGCCGGAAACTTGCAACCACTGCCACTTTTCGACCATCGCGAGGCGGCGGTTCGAGCAGATATTCGTCATCCCGGAGACCCTTTATCGCCCGAAGGGGATGTAGACCTTGAACTTAGGCTGGGACACGGTGAACCACCGCCGGAACCGTCGCCGGAAAACACTACGACCACCAGAAAATTCTTTTGACTTATTCAAGTTAATCTTTACACTGGTATTTAATTTGTTTACTAATGTTGACTTGGTATGAATTTGTTTAGAAAACAATCAATCAAACAACCATTGTTGTTTTATTAGGGTTTCTTTTTTGTTTTATTTTCTTGATTTTATTATTTGTTCGTATTGAACAATCCACCTTGTTCTTATTCAATATTCATAAACTAACATATACGTGTGGTTATTATTTTATTTTGATTTGTTGGTATACTTGTATTTGGATCGACGATTGTTATGTTGTGGTATTTATAATAATATGATGTTTAATTAGTATTATTTGGTTTGTTAATATGAATGATGTCAGATTATATATAGAAAAGGTCATTTCAGTATATACGCGCGACAAGAAATCTTCCTACTCTAATAAAAAGGCATCTTAAGATGACACGTGTTAACATCACAATCATCCTCATCAAATTTTCCCGTCTCTCTCTCTCCTATTTAATAATTACCTTAATTACTAATAATATTATTTAATATTTTTTTAAATTTAATAAAATAAGAAAGAGATCTATTTATTAATGTTATCTCTAATTAAGAAAAATTTTAAACAAAATTTTTTAAAAATAATATAACTGTTTTACTACTTATAGTCATTTCTTATATATAATTACAGTCATATTATATCTTATAATATCATTTTATAATAAATTTTATTATATTAATATTTTGTTTATTCAACCCGTGTAACACACAGGTTTACTAAAGCTAGTATTAGATATTAAAACTTAGATTAGTTTTGCAGGTATTTAATAATAATCATATGATTGAATTAGATGGATGGTTAGGTTTGGTTGATAAGGATGTCATGATTTTTATGGATCTTTGTTTTAATATATACATCTTTTCATTTTATGAAAACTACGTATAATTATACACAGAGTTATCATGATTTATGAGTTTTTCTTTTTTCAGTACTAGAGAATGATTTTCTTTTTTTTTTTTGGGTACAAACGTATACAATATGTATAATATTAAGTTAAGATCAGGGCCGGCTCAACGTTTTACGAGGCCCTAATCGAACTAAAAATATGAGGCCCTTTAAAATTTTTTATTAAAACCATCCTCCTTTATCCGGGCTTGGGACTCGACAATAACAAACTTTTGCTAAACAAACAAATAAGCAATATGCAAGTTTCAGCCTAGTACTTACAAATAACAATCTACTAAACCATAATTACTAAACAATCAGATTAGATAATAGACACTACTGCTTATCTAAAAAGTTGCTTAAAGCAAAAACAATCTAGAATTGCAAACTTCTACTAAACAACAAACAAAAATACAGTACAATTGATCCAGCTACACAAAATTAGAACTAAAACTAAAAAAATTAGAATCTAGAATTGGAAAAGAAATTGACCTTGAGAACTAGAGTCAAAGAAAATTTACAAATATTTGTTTGCAATTCGATTTCTTTGCTAGCAATATTCAACCGGCAAGTCGCAAAACAGAGTCAAGAACAACAGAATTAGAATTTCAGATTCAATAACACTCAGTAACACGCCAACGCAATTTGCAACTCAGAAAAGCTTTGATTCGATGTAAATCGTTGGAAATCGCCACTTTATTATGGTGACTTTTCTGATTGAGGATTGATCGATTTAATTAAAGGAATTATGGTGACGTTTCAGTTGCCGGAATTATCGCATTCACAGCTGCGTTCTTAATTAAAGGAGACGGCAATTTTGAAAGCAATGAATGTTTATTTACGTTTCTAACAATGAAATTAAAGGCCAATGCATTTAATTACTTGTCCAGCCCAACAATATTTAAACCCATATAATTATATAAACCCATTTTATCAAATTTGGAGGCCCTTTAAAATTTGGGGGCCCAAAGCCCTAGCTTTAGTAGCTTTGGGCTTGGGCCGGCCCTGGTTAAGATATATATGATATACCGATCTTAAAAATAGAAAGTTTAATATGTACCTTGAAACTACAAAATGAATAAAACTCGTCCTAGAATTAAGTGAATAAACCTTGCGAGTGGTTTAAAATGAATAAATCAATATTATATTTGGTAAGCTTTACTCAAATTCTTACATACAAACACTACAAGAAACATTTTCCAAGAGACAATGCCGTTGGAGTTTTTCTAACAGATGTCTAACAACTTGTATTATTAAATTTTAATAATAAAGGACTGATAATCCATCAGTAATTCATTGGTAGTAGATGTCGAACTTTTTAAATAAATGGTGTTCTTTAGAAATGTACGTATAATGGTTTCCACCGGTGCTTGCAAATTCAAAGAAAATGAAAAAGAAATTGAAACATAAAGTACAAAATTACGTGAGTTCATTTGTTTGAGTAACAGACTAACCTTTAGTCCTATCACCCTGTGCAAATATATCATATATACCCATATGGTTATGTTGATATTTCCTAACTAGAAACTAAATATACAAGTATGAATAGTGGTGGATCCAGAAGTTTTTTTTAATATGGTCACTTTTTAGTTCTTGTATATCTATCAACCCAGAGTTAGAAGGCTTTGGGTCAAGTCGGATCAGTTTCTATCAAAGCAAAATTCTATTAGTTTCGGGTTATTAAACTTTTATTTCTTTGCAAAGAAAAAGACTGTACCTTGAAAAACAAACGTGACAACTCGATTGGATCATTTAAAAATGCACAAAAGTTGATACGGTGGACTAGGGCCGTTTTAAACATCTTTAGTTTCTTCTGTCCGGCTAGTCATTAGTAGACCCGGCAATTAGAGACCATCCATTTAGAAATGGGTTCATTTGGGCAATTCATGTAAGGTTTTGGGTTGATTTGGGTATTATATAATTTCCACGGGGTCTAACTGGGCATATTTAAATTAGAAATAAAAAAACCACGGGTCACCTTGGGCTGCAAGAAATCAAGCGGCGGGTCAGAACGGGTCGGCATATGGATTTCAGGTTTATGCTAACCCTAATCGTTGATTCATTTTCCAATCGAATTTTTTTAAGTTTCAGGTCGATGCAAACTCCAATCGCCGTCGCAAATGCCAATCGGTTTGTTCCAAGTTTCCATCGACTTTGCATCTGGTCAAGGATGAATTTAATTGAATTTTTATTGAATCACAGCTTCTATTTCAGTTATCGTTTCCCATCTTCTTCATCTTGTTTCAATTCATTTGGGTTCTTTCAAGATTTGTTGAGTTCTTATTTATTGTCAAGATCCGAATTCATGTTCTTTATATAAATTCCTTACTGGTTTAGATTAATAAGTTTCTGCTACAATGATTCTTCTTGATTTGATAAGAATCTATGGGTTTCGAATCAAAGTTTTAGAAGTTTACGAATAGAAGTGATGATGTAGGTCATTGTTACTGAGAGATGAGTTCTATTGTTGCACTTTTTGTGAGATTGAAGAAATATGATTAATCATGGATTTTTATTAATCTTGGAATAGTTTTATGATTCTACCCTATCTTCAGTGTTACCCCATTAGGTATCAACAAAATATGAACAAGATTGGAGAAGTGCAGAGAAGACAATTATATTTGAATTAATTTGGAGATCATAAGAGACAAGCTTAATATGATTATATACATTACAGTAGCAATATTGTTCTTTTATTCAGACATGTTCTAGCCCGCATCCAGTTTTAATAGAACCCGTCTTGACCCGGACCAAAATGACCAACTCTTTAAATGACCCGTCCTAACCCGGACCCATCCTGACCCGAACCCGTCCTGACCCGCTATCCTGCCCGACCCAACCCGTCCATTTTGCCAGGTATAGTCATTAGGGAACAAGAAAATCACATTATAACAATGGTCTCAGAAAATCATAACTAATTTGTTTTACAAAAAGAAAAACTCTATAAGGCAACAATCTGTAAAACTAATCACTCTTAGAAAACTCAGAATTACACCCTGTAGATGGGAGTCTAAACAAATAGTTATCACTTCTTCTAAATCTCAAAGTTTGCAATTAAATGCTTTAATCCATTGAATTCTTGCTGATAAATTCTATCATAAGAAAATTCCTAAAAGATGTTTTATTAATCGAATAGCGCCCTACCTTACCACTTGACTAGTAAAAAGCCCTTGTACTAAAAGTTATCATTTCCAAGTATATTACCTAAGATCCACTATTACACAAAAACATTACGCGAAACGCCTTTGAAAACCATTGTGTGTCAATCCTTTTAACCTACGCTTTTGGTGCAATAACAAATATATGAAAAAAATGCTTAGTTTTATCAAGCTTAATCCATTGTGTGTTAATCCTTGGATTTAATCTGTTGCATATCTTGTATTTATTTAGTAAGTAGAAGGGCTGAAAGTGTAATAGTTGCATAGTAGAAGGGAATAAAATGTATAAAGGGGTAATAATGTAGTCATGAAGTAATGAATGTTGTTATGGTCGTTATATACTGTAGTCGATTGAATGAAGAGGTAGCTATGAATTGAAATTGATTTTTCTTCTCCTGTGTTCTTTCTTCTTCTTGAGTGTAACATTGGTATCAGAGCCTTCGAACCTTTCGGAGATTCTTGATAGGAAGCATTTAGTGGAGATTGTGATCAGAATCGACTGGCGGAAGTAGCGATGACGAAGCTCAATCAATCGTTGGAGCAACAAGTGCAAGATCATGATGCATCCTTGATTCGACTAGAAACTGCTACCGGTTGAAATTTATCTGAATTAGAGGCGATTAAAGCTGCGGCTACAAAGAATTCGCGTGATATGGAGTCAATCAAGTCACAAATATAAGATATATTGAAGAATTTGCAAGCATTTGGCAACAATCAAGGTAGTACCAGTCATAGTAACAATAACGGCAATGGAATTGGAGAATCATCAAGCAATCGAAGCAGTAATCGTCTCACTAAGATCGAATTTCCCATGTTTAATAGTAAGAATTTTGAAGGGTGGTTATGTAGAGTTAAGGATTTTTTTTTTTTGCAGTGGATGAAACACCTAAGCAATCTAAGGTCAGGTATGCCATTATACATCTAGAGGATATAGCTCTATTATGGCATTAATCATTTGTGCAATCACAAGGTGGTTCAATTGAAGGATTATCATGGCCGGAGTGCAAAACCTTTATCTTAGCTCAATTTGCCCTAGTTTTGGGTCAAGATGCCATGGGAGCCTTAGCGGCTTTAAGACAGACAGGTTCTTTTGCAGGATCTTTGTCGAGCTTTTGATCTAGCTTTAACAAAGGTCTCTATTTGCGATGAATATGCAATCAGTTTGTTCTTGAGAGCGGTGAACCCAAAAATTGGGTATCCACTTAGGTTGTTAATGCCTAAGAATTTACTAGAGGCCTATATGTTGGCTAGAATTCAAGATGAAGTTGTTTCAACAACTCAAAATTTTATAGAGAATAAACCTTTCAAATCACAATATACCCCTAATTCCACTAGACATGGTGATACTTTTACACGAGCTATACCATCAATTAATGCTACTAATCTACCTTTACTTCCAGCTCCTCCTATCAAAGCTTGGTCTATCAAGAGGTTAACATCCAAAGAAATTGAAGAAAAGAGGTTAAAAGGGGAATGTTTTGGATGTAATGATAAATTTTCTCCTGGTCATAAGTGCAAAGGGAAGTAGTTGTTTTCTGTGGATATGATGGATGCTCCTGAAGAAGTTGAAGAAGGGTCACCTGATCAGTTAGGTGTGAGTTACGAGGAGTTACAAAATCCACAGATTTCTTTACATGCTTTTATGGGTGTGGCTTCTTACTCCACCATGAGAATAAATGGGTCAATTGGTACCAAATTTTTACATATCATTATTGATTCAGGAACTACTCAAAATGTCACACCCCTGCTAAAAGCGGAAACACGGGGATTTAACGAGATCGGAATCGTCATAACACATGGTAAGCAATAGAGATGCAATAAAATTAATGATGACAAGTGTGTCATGACGACACACGACAACAAGGGGACTTGTGTCGTGTTTAGTCAATATTCACGACAACATAGCCATAAGCATAAACATGTTAAATGATTCACATAGACAAGTAATAATGATTGTAATGTAATTCCCACAACCCGGGAACAAGTATCAAAAGAATGAAATTGTTTAATCAGACTACAACATTGTTTCAAAATAAATGTTTGTCAAATAAGTTTAGTCTCAAAAATGCATCCTAGGGTCTCCACTAAGACAGCACACCTAGATCTTCAATTAGCGTTGTCACCTGAAAAGCTATGCTCAAAATGGTCAACAAAATTGTTGGTGAGCTCGCAGGTTTAAATAGAAAGTAGTAATTGATGCTGTATAGTAAATGATGTGGAATACCGTGAATACAGTTATAAGTAAGTAAAATCACATGACAATGAGCTTTGCAACCAAACCTAACGACGTACACAAAGATCTTGTCGGAATATACTCACTCAAGGGCCCGTTCCTGGCCACTGTTGGTACTAACTAGTATACCAACAAACATGGGTGGGGGTGTCAACCTAGTAGTATACCTATCCGTCGGTTCCCACACTGGAATTAAATAGTTGCAAAGAAAGTACCACACAGCGAACTCAAGCATGTATCAGATAAGTACTCACAAAACAGTAACACGTTGATTCCAAGTATGTAAATTGTATGTAAGTTGTACAACATTGAAAATGGGTGAGCATACTTTTCCCCCAAGTTTGTAAATGATTGAAATGTTGTATATGCATAAAAGGGGCCACGAAACTCACTTGTTAGGTAGTAAGTATGAATGATCAAGGTTTCCAAATGTTGTATGCAATGAACGGTCAAACACCTATTGACAATTATTGATAAGTATTAATGATATGTATAAAGTAAATAGTAACATTCGGTCGGTTCGGGTTGTATCGGTTATGTCGCGTGTAACACACACAAGCAGACACACGTATTAGATCTTATGTAGATCCAAGTACTAGATATCGTCGCCATTTCTGATGGTATTTGTGTAAAAGTTTCATTGTTATTAAAGGAGTATTTGGTAAATATTAGTAGTTACAAATCGGTTGATGATAATTGTAAAATGTTAAGTTGATTTGGTTTGGAATAACATTAGTAAGTTTGATAGCATTGACTTCAACATTGTCATTAGCAACGGCAACCGTGTCGATGTCACCTTAACATCACACGACATACACACACCACACACAAGGATAAACTCACACACAAAAACTTTAGTCGCACGACAGGACCAGACGCACGACTCAACACTCCATTCGCACGAATCAACCCTCATTCGTACGAATCAGCTTCATTCGTACGAACCTTCATTCGTGTGACTGGCATTCAGTTGTACCACACAGCACTCAATCACACGACTCAACCTCCATACGCATGAATCAACCTTCATTCGTATGAATCAGCTTCATTCGTACGATTGAACCTTCATTCGTGCGATTGGCCTTCAGTCGTGCGATACACACACAATCGCACACATTCACCCAGTCGCATGACACACCCAGTCGCACCACTCAGTCGCACGATTGACTCAATCGCACACATTCATTCGCTCGCACGACTCAGTCGCACGACATACCCAGTCGCACAACTCAGTCGCCCGAATGACTCAGTCGCACGACTCACCTAGTCGCACGGCTCAGTCGCATCACAGATCCAGTCGCCTGAACAGAAAGTCGCGACTGCAGGAGGTGCAGAGCAGCCTCCGGGTTGAACCCGAACACCCGAATCCCTAAAATGGATAGCATATTCAAACAGAAAGTCGCCTGAACAGAAAGTCGCGACTGCAGGAGGTACAGATCCAGTCGCCTGAACACACGACTCTGAGCACGAGTTTTACACCACGAGAACTTCCAGAAACACTCTACAATCATACTCAAACTAGAAGCACACACAAAAGGACATCACACGCACCCACACGACCTCATGTGTTCGGGTTGAACCCGAACACCCGAATCCCTAAAATGGACAGCAGAAAAACGAGCAAGAAAGGGACAACTAAGGTCGTCTACCTGCAAGAATGGAGTAGACTCGGTTGTAGTTGAAGTCTAGACGATGAAAACGTGACCAAACGGGGCGGTTTTGGTGCAAGGAGGAGGAAGAAAGGTGAAGAAGAAGTAATGAAAAAGAAGATGAAAAATGGGGGCTAGGGCTAGAAAAATGGGGTATATATACCCAGCTCAAGTTTGGAAAATGACACATTTAGTCCCTGCACTTATATCCCCGAATTCCCAAATTTGTTTCGGTTGAAAACGACTTTAATAGGTTAGTTATATTAATGATAAAAATGTATGTAACGATATTTGTAACTTAAAAATGGTTTTATTAGTGAACATAATATTATATAAAAATGGTATATTTAGCGGTAATGATGATGAAAGTTGTAAAAGTTTTTAAAGATAGTAAACGTTAACGATACGAACACAAGAATAAAGATGATAAAGCAAGTATAGTATCCACACGAATAGTTTATAAAGATGAGGAATGAACGAGCGAAGAAAAGTTAATGGAAATCCATATTAATTGACGGACCTTTTGGTGATGGATGTCACAGTATCCCCCAACTGAGAGAATTTCGTCCCGAAATTCAACTGGAGTTAGGTCCAAGAGTGTCATCCTCAAATAGATGTGGATATTTAAGTTTCATCTGATCTTCCCGTTCCCATGTAAACTCTGGCCCTCGTTTTTTGAGTTCCATCTTACACGAACAATTGGTATTCTACTTCGCTTCAATTGCTTGACCTTTCGATCCATGATCTCAAGGGGTTCCTCGACAAAATGAAGCTTTTCGTCGATCTTGATTTTTTCAATTGGCACGTGAAGGGATTCGTCTGCCAAACACTTCTTGAGGTTCGACACGTGGAAAGTATCATGTACACCGCTGAGTTCTTGTGGCAACCTTAATCGGTAAGCCACTGGACCGATTCTTTCTGTAATCTCAAATTGTCCTACATATCTTGGGGCTAACTTCCCTTTCTTTTCAAATCGAACGATTCCTTTCCAAGAAGAGACCTTGAGTAAAACTCGATCCCCAATGTTGAATTCTAGAGGTTTCCGACGGTTGTCGGCATAGCTCTTTTGGCGATCTCTGGCAACTTTTAGTTGGTCTTTGATTTGAAAGATCTTATCAGTTGTTTCTTGAATGATCTCTGGGCCTGTTAATTGACTTTCACCAATCTCGGCCCAACAAACGGGTGATCTACATTTCCTTCCATACAACGCTTCGAACTAAGCACATCCAATGCTTGTATGGTAGCTGTTGTTGTAAGAGAACTCAATCAGCGGTAGATGTGTGTCCCAACTACCACCAAAGTCGATTACACACGCCCTCAGCATGTCTTCCAACGTTTGTATAGTTTGTTCACTTTGGCCATCTGTCTGAGGGTGGTAGGCGGTACTCATATCTAATTGAGTGCCCATCGCTTTCTGTAGTGTCTGCCAAAATCGTGAAGTAAATCGACTGTCACGGTTGGATATAATCGAAACCGGTACTCCGTGTCTTGTCACGACCTCCTTGATGTACAATCTCGCCAACTTATCCATTTTGTAGTCTTCTCGGATCGACAAGAAATGAGCTGACTTCGTCATCAGATCCACTACGACCCATATCGAGTCATGCCCGCTGCTCGTTCTACGGAGGTTGGTAATAAAATCCATAGCTATATTCTCCCATTTCCACTCGGGGTTGCTGTAATAATCCCGATGGTTTTTGGTGTTCAGCTTTAACTTTTGAGCATGTTAAACATCTGGTTACGTACATAGCAATGTCTTTCTTCATGCCTGGCCACCAGTACAGATCTTTGAGATCATGATACATCTTGTCTGCACCAGGATGAATAGAATATCTCGTCTTGTGGGCTTCATCCATGACTAAGGTACGTATACCTCCCCATCTGGGTACCCATATACGAATCATGAAGTACTGTATACCGTCATCCTTGCAACTCATTTGTTTATCCAACCCTCGGAATTCTTCTCCCGCAAGGAATTCTTCTTTCAATGCTTAACTTTGTGCAATTTGGATCTGGGCTTTCAAATTCGTTTGAATAGTCAATCCCAACACTCGAGCACGTAGTGGTTTCACGCGTTCTTTGCGGCTTAAAGCATCAGCCCCCACGTTAGCTTTCCTCGGATGATACCGGATTTCACAATCGTAGTCACTAAGAAGCTCCACCCAACGTCGCTGACACATATTAAGTTCCTTCTGATCCAGGATATGTTGGAGGCTCTTATGATCTGTGTAGATAATGCATTTGGTTCCATACAGGTAATGCCTCCATATCTTAAGTGCAAATACTACAGCACCCAACTCAAGATCATGAGTTGTATAGTTCTTTTCGTGCAACTTAAGTTGTCGCGAAGCGTAGGCAATCATCTTATCCTTCTGCATTAGTACACATCCCAATCCTTGATGTGAAGCATCGCAGTATAACACAAAGTCATCAGTTCCGTCTGGGAGGGACAATATAGGTGCGTTGCACAACTTCTCTTTCAACGTTTGGAACACTGTTCTTGTGCATGTCCCCAATCAAACTTCTTGTCTTTCTGAGTCAGCAATGTTAACGGTTGAGCGATCTTTGAAAAATTCGCTATGAAGCGACAATAGTATCCGGCCAATCCTAAGAATTGCTGTATTTCTGATGGTGTCTGGGGTGCATCCCATTTCTTCACCGCTTCGATCTTGCCGGGATCTACATGAATCCCATCCTCGTTAACCACATGACCCAAAAACTTCACTTCTCGCAACCAAAATTCACACTTTGAGAACTTGGCGAAAAGTTTCTCTTCCCGTAACAGTTCCAGTATTGCCCGAAGGTGTTCTTCATGATCCTCTTTCGATCGGGAGTAGATAAGTATATCGTCTATGAATACGATCACGAACTTATCCAAGTAAGGCTTGCACACCCGATTCATTAGGTCCATAAACACAGCTGGTGCGTTAGTCAGCCCGAACGACATGACCAAGAACTCGTAGTGCCCATAACGAGTTCTAAACGCTGTTTTCGGTATGTCATCCTCGAAAACCCTTAGTTGATGATATCCAGAACGAAGGTTGATCTTGGAGAAATATGAAGCTCCTTGCAGCTGATCAAACAGATCGTCGATCCTGGGGAGAGGATACCGATTCTTCACGGTTAACTTGTTCAACTCACGATAATCGATACACATGCGGAACGACCCATCCTTCTTTTTGACAAATAATACCGATGCTCCCCACGGTGAGTGACTCGGTCGAATAAAACCCTTCTCTAGTAGTTCCTGCAACTGACTAGATAGTTCTTGCATTTCAGATGGCGCTAACCGATATGGCGTCTTTGCTACCGGTGTAGCTCCAGGAACCAACTCTATACGGAATTCCACCTGTCGTGGAGGAGGCAAACCAGACAAGTTGTCACACCCCCGCTAAAAGCGGAAACACGGGGATGTAACAAGACCGGGATCGTCATAACACATGGTAAGCGATAGAGAGCAATATATATATATATATATATATATATATATATATATATATATATATATATATATATATATATATATATATATATATATATATATATATATATATATATATATATATATGATGACAAGCGTGTCATGACGACACCCGACAACAAGGGGACTTGTGTCGTGTTTAGTCAATGTTCACGACAACATAGCCATAAGCAACATGATAAAGATATACATAATCACATAAAGATGAAATTGTAATTTTTAATTCCCACAACCCGGGAACAAGTTCCAAAAGATGATAATTGTTTACAAGCGTTAACATTGTTCAAAAGATTGTTTATCAAAACATGTTAAGTCCCAAAAATGCATCCTAGGGTCTCCACTAAGGCAGCACACCTAGATTCCTGAACTTGCATGATCACCTGAAAAGATATGCTTAAAACGGTCAACATAATTGTTGGTGAGCTCGCAGGTTTATGTAATAAAAATGTAAGTGTTGCTGTATAATGTAAGCGTAATGGAATACCGTGAATACAGTTATATACACAAGTAAATATCACATGACATGAGCTTTGCAACCAAACCTAGCGACGTACACAAAGAAATTGTCGGCATATATTCACCCAAGGGCCCGTTCCTGGCCACTGATGGTACCAACTAGTATACCATCGATCAAGGGTGGGGGTGTCAACCCAGTAGTACTACCAATACCTAACCGTCGGTTCCCACACTAGAATTAAATAGTTGCAAAGATAGAACCACACAGCAGACCCAAGCATGTATCAAATAGTACTTGCAACACAGTATCACGTTGATTCCTTGTATGTAAAATGTATGTAAGTTGTACAGCATTGAAAATGAGTAAGCATACTTTTCCCCCAAGTTGTAAATGATTGAAATATTGTATAAGCGTAAAAAAAGGGCCACGAAACTCACTTGTTAGGTGGTAAGTATGTATGATCGATGTAATCCCAAATGTTGAATGCAAATAAACAGTCTAACACCTATTGACAGTTATTGTAAAGCATTAATGATATGATATATAAGCGCGTAATAATGATGGGTCGGTTCGGGTCGTATCGGCTGGGTCGCGTATAACTCACACAAACAGACTCACGTACTAGATCTTATGTAGATCCAAGTACAAGACATTGTCGCCATTGATGATGATATTTGTGTAAAAGTCTCATTGTTATCGAAGAAGTATTGAATATGTGTCCATAGTTATAAGTTGGTTGATCGTTGTAAAACGTTAGTCTAATTTGCTTAAAATAGTATTTGTGCCCTTTTTCGCGTTGACTTTAATATTTGTGGCCGAACAATGGCTTATTGGGTTAATGTTACCTCAACATCACACGTCATACTCACACCACGCACAAGGAGATCAAACACAACAATTTCAGTCGCATAACAAGGCCAGACGCACGACTCAACCTCCATTCGTACGAATCAACCCTCAATCGTGCGAATCATCTTTATTCGTACGATTGAGCCTTCATTCGTATGACTGGCCTTCAGTCGTACCACACAACACCCAATCGCACGACTCAACTTCCATACGCACGAATCAACCTTCAATCGTGCGAATTAGCTACTTTCGTACAATTGAACCTTCATTCGTGCGATTGGACTCCAGTCGTGCGAATCACGCACAATCGCACACATTCTGTCGGTCACCTGACTCAATCGCACACAATCACTCATACGCATGACTCAATCGCATACACTCATTCGCACGCATGACTCAATCACATACAAACACTCAGTCGCACAACTCATTCGCACGACATGCCTAGTCGCACAACTCAGTCGCGCGATTGACTCAGACGCATGATTCAGTCGCACGACCCACTCAGTCGCACGGCTCAATCGCATGGTTGACCCAGTCGCCTGATCCGCAGAATCACGACTGTGGTCGGGCTGAGCAACCCCCGAGCTGCTCTAAACACGGGTTTTACACCACAAGGACCTCCAAAATCACTCAACAACCATACACAAACATGAAACACAAGCAAAAAGACCTCACACGCACCCATACGACCTTGTGTGTTCGGGTTGAACCCGAACACCCGAAACCCTAGTTTTGGACAGCTGTGAAACGGCTAGAAAACGGACAACCAAAGACGACTACCTGCTAGAAATGAGTAGTCTAAGCTGTAGATGGTGTCTAGACGAAGAAAACAAGACCTCGCGGGTTGGATTTGGTGCTAGAATGGAGATTTTGTGTGTGAAGAGAGGATGAGGATGAAGAAGATGGTGAAAATGGGTTTCTAGGGCTGGTAAGGGGTATTTATACCCAGCCCAAGTTTACAAAATTACAAGTTTAGTCCCTGCAGTTAACCCCCGAGCTTTCCCAAATTTGGTTCGGTTGAAAAACGACTTTATTAGATGTTTTATATTAATTGTAAAAGTACATTTAATGTTGTCATGACTTAAGAAATGGTTATGTTAAAAACATTTAATATATATATAAAATGATTTATTTGACGGTTTCGAAAATGAAAGTTTTAAAAGTCTTTTAAGGTTAACATATGGTTATAACGAATACACACACAACGATAATAATGCACACATGATATCCACATACAGAGTCAAATAAGAATGAGGAATGACCGATCAAAGAATAGATAACGGACAAACACGTTAATTGACGGACCTTAAGGTGATGGATGTCACAGTATCCCCCAGTTGAGAGAATTTCATCCCGAAATTCAGCTGGAGTTAGGTCCAAGAGTGTCATCCTTGAAAAGATGTGGATATTTGAGTTTCATCTGATCTTTACGTTCCCATGTAAACTCTGGCCCTCGTTTTGAATTCCACCTTACGCGAACAATAGGTGTCCTACTGCGCTTCAGTTGCTTGACCTTTCGATCCATGATCTCAATGGGTTCCTCAACAAAATGAAGCTTGTCGTCAATCTTGATTTCCTCGATTGGCACGTGAAGGGATTCATCGGCCAAACACTTCTTGAGGTTAGACACGTGAAATTTATCATGCACACCGCTAAGCTCTTGTGGCAACCTCAACCGGTAAGCCACTGGACCGCTCCTTTCAGTGATCTCAAATGGTCCAACGTATCTTGGGGCTAACTTCCCTTTCTTTCCGAATCGAACGACTCCTTTCCAAGGGGAAACTTTGAGTAACACACGATCCCCAACATTGAATTCTAGAGGCATCCGACGATTGTCGGCATAGCTCTTTTGGCGATCTCGCGCGGCTTTAAGTCGATCTTTGATTTGGAAAATCTTGTCTGTTGTTTCTTGGAAGATCTCTGGGCCTGTTAGCTGACTTTCACCAATTTCGGCCCAACAAACGAGAGATCTGCATTTCCTTCCATACAACGCTTCAAATGGAGCACATCCAATGCTTGTATGGTAGCTGTTGTTGTAGGAGAACTCAATCAACGGTAGATGAGCATCCCAACTACCACCAAAATCGATTACACGCGCTCTCAACATGTCTTCTAGCGTCTGTATAGTTCGTTCACTTTGGCCATCTGTCTGAGGATGATAGGTTGTACTCATGTCTAATAAAGTGCCCATCGCTTTCTGTAGCGTCTGCCAAAAACGTGAAGTGAATCGGCTATCTCAGTCGGATATGATTGACACTGGCACCCCGTGCCGTGTCACGACCATTTTGATGTACAATCTCGTCAACTTATCCATCTTGTAATCTTCTCGGATAGGCAAGAAATGTGCTGATTTCGTCATTCGATCAATAATGACCCATATCGAGTCATGACAGCTGCTTGTTCTAGGGAGTTTGGTAATGAAATCCATAGCTATGTTCTCCCATTTCCACTCGGGAATTTCAGGTTGCTGCAATAATTCCGATGGTTTCTGATGTTCAGCTTTAACTTTGGAACACGTCAAACATCTGCTGACGTATAAGGCAATGTCTTTCTTCATGCCTGGCCACCAGTACAGATCCTTGAGATCGTGATACATCTTGTCTGCACCAGGATGAATAGAATATCGCGTCTTGTGGGCTTCATCCATGACTAAGGTTCGAACACCTCCCCATTTGGGTACCCATATGCGATCCATGAAGTACTTAATACCGTCATCCTTGCGAATCATCTGTTTGTCTAACCCCCGGAATTCTTCTCCCGCAAGGTTTTTTTCTTTCAATGCCTCACTTTGTGCAATTTGGATCTGAGCTTTCAAGTTGGTTTGGATGGTCAATCCCAACGCCCGTGCACGCAGTGGTTTCACACGTTCTTTATGGCTTAAGGCATCAGCCACCACGTTAGCTTTCCCCGGATGATACCGGATCTCACAGTCGTAGTCACTAAGAAGCTCTACCCAACGTCGTTGGCGCGTATTAAGTTCCTTCTGATCCAGAATATGTTGAAGGCTCTTATGATCAGTGAAGATGATGCATTTGGTGCCATACAGGTAATGCCTCCAAATTTTGAGTGCAAATACTACAGCGCCCAACTCAAGATCATGAGTGGTGTAGTTCTTTTCGTGCACTTTAAGCTGTCGCGAAGCGTAGGCAATCACCTTATCCTTCTGCATTAATACACATCCCAATCCTTGATGTGACGCATCGCAGTAAACCACAAAATCATCAGTTCCGTCTGGGAGAGACAGTATTGGCGCGTTGCACAACTTCTCTTTCAACGTTTGGAATGCTTGCTCTTGTGCATAACCCCAGTCAAACTTCTTGTCTTTCTGAGTAAGCAGGGTTAACGGTTGCGCAATCTTTGAGAAATTCGCGATGAAGCGACGATAATAACCGGCCAATCCTAAAAATTGCCGTATCTCTGATGGTGTCTGGGGCGTATCCCATTTCTTCACCGCTTCGATCTTGCCGGG
This sequence comes from Flaveria ramosissima, assembly GCA_025215565.1. NCBI lineage: Eukaryota > Viridiplantae > Streptophyta > Magnoliopsida > Asterales > Asteraceae > Flaveria > Flaveria ramosissima. The sequence goes on from CM046038.1 coordinate 50,324,799, forward strand.
GTCTACATGAATCCCGTTTTTATTAACCACATGACCCAAAAACTTCACTTCTCGCAGCCAAAATTCACACTTCGAGAACTTGGCGAAAAGTTTCTCTTCTCGTAGCAGCTCCAGAATTGCCCGAAGGTGTTCCTCATGACCCTCCTTTGATCGGAAGTAGATAAGTATATTGTCTATGAACACGATCACGAACTTATCCAAGTAAGGTTTGCACACCCGATTCATTAGGTCCATGAACACAGCTGGTGCGTTGGTCAACCTGAACGGCATAACCAAGAACTCATAGTGCCCATAACGAGTCCTGAACACAGTCTTCGGTATGTCGTCCTCGAAAACCCTTAACTGATGATAACCAGAACGAAGATCGATCTTTGAAAAATACGAAGCTCCTTGCAGCTGATCAAATAAATCGTCGATCCTGGGGAGAGGATATCGGTTCTTCACCGTCAACTTGTTCAGTTCACGGTAATCGATGCACATGCGGAACGATCCGTCCTTCTTCTTGACAAATAGTACCGGTGCTCCCCACGGTGAATGACTCGGTCGAATAAAACCTTTCTCCAGTAGTTCCTGTAACTGACTAGACAACTCTTGCATTTCGGATGGCGCTAGACGATATGGCGTTTTTGCTACCGGTGTAGCTCCAGGAACCAACTCTATACGAAATTCCACCTGTCGTGGAGGAGGCAAACTGGACAAGTCATCTGGAAATACTTCTGGGTAATCCCGTACCACTGGAATATCCGCCAGTTTCCTTTCTTCGTCTTTCTTTTCAACCACATGAGCCAGAAAAGCGTAGCACTACTTTCGTAAACTCTGGCGTGCTTTCATGCAGGAAATAAGCTTTAAGTTCTTACCCGGTCGTTCTCCTTGAACCTTGAGTACTTCCCCGTTTGGCATAGGGATACATACTACTTTGTCTCGACAAACAATCTCTGCTCCATGTTGCGACAACCAATCCATACCCACAATCACATCGAAGCTTCCTAACTCAAAGGGTATCAAATCTATATCGAAGGCATGGTCCTCCAATGTCAACGTGCACTTCCTAATAATCTCATCGGCTTGAACAACTCTACCATTGGCCATTTCTACAGAGTAGCTAGTTTCTAGCCTACTAGGAATCAAATCAAGCAATTGCACAAACTTGGAAGATATAAAACTATTGTCTGCTCTAGTATCAAATAATATAGATGCGAAGTGATGATTGAGTAAGTGCGTACCCGTGACGACATTTGGGTCCTGACGAGCATCATTGGCTCCAATGACGAATGCACGTCCCCGATCTGCATTCCCCTGAGTAGTCGGGCCTTGATTCCCAGCTATGGCCATCACCTGCTGCTGGTTGTTGCCCTGTTGTCCCGGTGCCCGATTCAGCCTGGGGCACATGTTTCTGTAATGATCAGGGCTCCCACACTCAAAGCAAGCCCTTGCATTCCCGGCGGGGTTAACCGCGTTGACGGGTGCTACCAGATTCGGCGCAGTTCTACAATCTCTTGCCAAATGTCCCGGGCGCCTACAGTTCGCGCACACCTGGCACTGCGTCCCTGGGGGATGATGATAATTGCACCTGTTACATTTGGGGTGCGGCCCCACATACTCTCTCCTGGCCTGAGACACGGCCACAAAATTTCTGGTTGGTTTAGACCTCTTCTCAAATTTTCCGGCACTCGACCAGCTCGATTCTCCAACATCCTTTCGCTTCTCGGCTCCTTTGCCCAAAAAACCAGTTCTAACCATCTCATCAGTCAAAGCGCCAGCTTTCAGAATTGCGCTCTGAATAGTAGGAGGAGCGGCTGCTGTGACCATCGCTCTAATTTGAGGCGCAAGTCCCCAAATGTACCTTTCAATCCTCTTTGATTCCGGCGTAACCAGATGCGGAACCAACCTTGCCAGCTCATGAAAACGATCAGTATAAGCTGCATGCCCTGCCCCCACCATAGCATGATTCCAGAACTCATGCTCTAACCTCTGCATCTCGTTGAGAGGGCAGTATTCCTCAGTGATCAAGGCTTTGAACTCATCCCATGACATCTGCATCGCAGATTCTCTTCCTCGAGCTTGAACCTGGGTGTTCGACCAGGTTAGGGCCTTACCCTGTAGTGAACAAGTGGCATACTTGATCCTTTGACTATCGAGGCATTCACTGATGTCGATCACCGCCTCTATCTTTTCCAGCCACCTGGTTAGGGCTATCGCCCCACCTTTCCCATCGAATTCCCTCGGTTTACAAGCCACAAACTCTTTGTACGAACACCCCCGACAAGCATTAACCACTCCAGTCTCGATACCAGCAGTACCACCATTCCCAGTTTCCTGGTTGCTCTCGTTTCCGGTCGGGTTTCCGTTTCCCGTCTTAGTTTCGATCCCACCTTGGGCTCCATCATCGTTGCCACCATCCCCGTGAGGGTGGTGTTGTTGGAGTGCGTCGCTCACTTGGGCCACGATAGTAGGAATCAGTGCGGCCAATTGCTGAGCGATCAGAGCTGCCATGTCGGTGTTCCCTATTCCCTGACTGTTACTGGCAGGAGCATCATTTGTTCTCGGTGCTCTGCCTCTGCCTCTGCCTCGGCCTCTGCCCCTTGGGGCTTCACTCCCGCCACTAGTGCTACGGGTAACTCTTCGAGGCGGCATGTTCTAATCATAGAAAAGTAAACACATAAGCTTAAATCAATTGAAAGTGTATATCCATAACACTCATCATGTCCAGTATTTCATGTCAATATCACACTTATTGTCATCACACATCGCATGCAATTCGTGCAGTTCTCACACCATGAATTGATAATGTTTCAATGATAATCCATCACAACAGTTGTAAGTCCATGCATACAATCACGTTTAGTCTAGCGAAGGTTGTCTATTTCCTCCTCTTTCGAGGTTTCAGACAAGGCCTCCTCAGGTTTAATCTCAATGTCCAAGGTCAAGCGCAATAGCATGATCTGTGAAGATCTCTTCGGGTTTAATACCCGGATCTGATAAACTAACTCGGCGCGCAGAGGGAACGGAAGATTCAATGGAAGCATCCCCATAAAAGAGTGAGCACAAGGGCTCTCTCATAGGGTGGAAAGATCACATAACAAATAGATGAACAAATCAAGTAGCGAGGAACACATACACGAGATATAATATGCATACAGAGTCCTAGCATGCAAATCTACATGAAGGTTCCTAGGTTATAGTCTAGGTCAAGCGTATTGCCTAATTCTCTATAACCAATGGCTCTGATACCAATCTGTCACACCCCCGCTAAAAGCGGAAACACGGGGATGTAACGAGACCGGGATCGTCATAACACATGGTAAGCGATAGAGAGCAATATATATATATATGATGACAAGAGTGTCATGACGACACCCGACAACAAGGGGACTTGTGTCGTGTTTAGTCAATGTTCACGACAACATAGCCATAAGCAACATGATAAAGATACACATAATCACATAAAGATGAAATTGTAATTGTTAATTCCCACAACCCGGGAACAAGTTCCAAAAGATGATAATTGTTTACAAGCGTTAACATTGTTCAAAAGATTGTTTATCAAAACATGTTAAGTCCCAAAAATGCATCCTAGGGTCTCCACTAAGGCAGCACACCTAGATTCCTGGACTTGCATGATCACCTGAAAAGATATGCTTAAAACGGTCAACATAATTGTTGGTGAGCTCGCAGGTTTATGTAATAAAAATGTAAGTGTTGCTGTATAATGTAAGCGTAATGGAATACCGTGAATACAGTTATATACACAAGTAAATATCACATGACATGAGTTTTGCAACCAAACCTAGCGACGTACACAAAGAAATTGTCGGTATATATTCACCCAAGGGCCCGTTCCTGGCCACTGATGGTACCAACTAGTATACCATCGATCAAGGGTGGGGGTGTCAACCCAGTAGTACTACCAATACCTAACCGTCGGTTCCCACACTAGAATTAAATAGTTGCAAAGATAGAACCACACAGCAGACCCAAGCATGTATCAAATAGTACTTGCAACACAGTATCACGTTGATTCCTTGTATGTAAAATGTATGTAAGTTGTACAGCATTGAAAATGAGTAAGCATACTTTTCCCCCAAGTTGTAAATGATTGAAATATTGTATAAGCGTAAAACAAAGGGCCACGAAACTCACTTGTTAGGTGGTAAGTATGTATGATCGATGTAATCCCAAATGTTGAATGCAAATAAATAGTCAAACACCTATTGACAGTTATTGTAAAGCATTAATGATATGATATATAAGCGCGTAATAATGATGGGTCGGTTCGGGTCGTATCGGCTGGGTCGCGTATAACTCACACAAACAGACTCACGTACTAGATCTTATGTAGATCCAAGTACAAGACATTGTCGCCATTGATGATGATATTTGTGTAAAAGTCTCATTGTTATCGAAGAAGTATTGAATATGTGTCCATAGTTATAAGTTGGTTGATCGTTGTAAAACGTTAGTCTAATTTGCTTAAAATAGTATTTGTGCCCTTTTTCGCGTTGACTTTAATATTTGTGGCCGAACAATGGCTTATTGTGTTAATGTTACCTCAACATCACACGTCATACTCACACCACGCACAAGGAGATCAAACACAACAATTTCAGTCGCATAACAAGGCCAGACGCACGACTCAACCTCCATTCGTACGAATCAACCCTCAATCGTGCGAATCAGCTTCATTCGTACGATTGAGCCTTCATTCGTATGACTGGCCTTCAGTCGTACCACACAACACCCAATCGCACGACTCAACTTCCATACGCATGAATCAACCTTCAATCGTGCGAATTAGCTACTTTCGTACGATTGAACCTTCATTCGTGCGATTGGACTCCAGTCGTGCGAATCACGCACAATCGCACACATTCAGTCGGTCACCTGACTCAATCGCACACAATCACTCATACGCATGACTCAATCGCATACACTCATTCGCACGCATGACTCAATCGCATACAAACACTCAGTCGCACAACTCAGTCGCACGACATGCCTAGTCGCACAACTCAGTCGCGCGATTGACTCAGACGCATGATTCAGTCGCACGACCCACTCAGTCGCACGGCTCAATCGCATGGTTGACCCAGTCGCCTGATCTGCAGAATCACGACTGTGGTCAGGCGGAGCAGCCCCCGAGCTGCTCTAAACACGGGTTTTACACCACAAGGACCTCCAGAATCACTCAACAACCATACACAAACATGAAACACAAGCAAAAAGACCTCACACGCACCCATACGACCTTGTGTGTTCGGGTTGAACCCGAACACCTAGTTTTGGACAGCCGTGAAACGGCTAGAAAACGGACAACCAAAGACGACTACCTGCTAGAAATGAGTAGTCTAAGCTGTAGATGGTGTCTAGACGAAGAAAACAAGACCTCTCAGGTTGGATTTGGTGCTAGAATGGAGATTTTGTGTGTGAAGAGAGGATAAGGATGAAGAAGATGGTGAAAATGGGTTTCTAGGGCTGGTAAGGGGTATTTATACCCAGCCCAAGTTTACAAAATTACAAGTTTAGTCCCTGCACTTAACCCCTGAGCTTTCACAAATTTGGTTCGGTTGAAAAACGACTTTATTAGATGTTTTATATTAATTGTAAAAGTACATTTAATGTTGTCATGACTTAAGAAATGGTTATGTTAAAAACATTTAATATATATATAAAATGATTTATTAGACGGTTTCGAAAATGAAAGTTTTAAAAGTCTTTTAAGGTTAACATATGGTTATAACGAATACACACACAACGATAATAATGCACACATGATATCCACATAAAGAGTCAAATAAGGATGAGGAATGACCGATCAAAGAATAGATAACGGACAAACACGTTAATTGACGGACCTTAAGGTGACGGATGTCACACAAGTCATCAGGAAATACATCTGGGTAGTCCCGTACCACTGGAATATCTACTAATTTCCTCTCCTCTTCCTTCTTTTCTACCACATGAGCCAGAAAAGCGTAGCACTGCTTTCGTAAGTTTCGGCGTGCTTTCATGCAGGAGATAAGCTTTAAGTTTCTTCCCGGTCGTTCTCCTTGAATTCTGAGTAGCTGCCCGTTTGGCATGGGGATTCGTACTATTTTGTCCCGACAGACAATCTCAGCTCCGTGTTTCGACAACCAATCCATTCCCACAATCACGTCGAAACTTTCTAACTCAAAGGGTATCAAGTCTATATCGAAGGCATGGTCCTCCAATATTATCGAGCACTTCCTAATAATCTCATCAGCCTAAACAACCATACTGTTTGCCATTTCTATAGAGTAGCTAGTTTCTAGCCTACTAGGACTCAAATCAAGCAATTGCACAAACTCAGAAGATATAAAGCTATTGTCTGCTCCAGTATCAAACAATATAGATGCGAAGTGATGATTGAGTAAGTGCGTACCCGTGACAACATTCGGGTCCTGACGAGCATCGTTGGCTCCAATGACAAATGCACATCCCCGAGCTGTATTTCCTTGATTTGCCGGGCCTTGATTTCCAGCTATGGCCATCACCTGCTGCTGGTTGTTCCATTGTTGACCGGCACCCGATTCAGTCTGGGGCACATGTTTCTATAGTGATCAGGGCCTCCACACTCATAGCAGACCCCGGCATTCCCGGCGGGGTTAACCGCGTTGACCGGTGCCACCAGATTTGGCGCTATTCTGCAGTCTCTCGCTAGATGCCCCAGGCGTTTACAGTTCGCGCACACCCGGCACGACACTCCTGGGGGATGATGATAGTTGCACCTATCACATTTGGGGTGCGGCCTGACATACTCTCTCTTGCCTTACGTCACGACCACAAAATTTCTGGTTGTCTTGGCCCTCTTGTCATATTTCCCGGCACCCGACTGGCTCGTTTCTCCAACATCCTTCCTTTTCTCTGCTCCTCTACCTAAAACCCCTGTTCTCACCATCGCATCAGTCAGAGCGCCAGCCTTCAGAATTGCGCTCTGGATCGTAGGAAGACCAGCTGCTGTTACCATCGCTCGGATTTGAGGCGCAAGTCCCCAAATATACCTCTCGATCCTCTTTGATTCCGGAGTCACTAGATGTGGAACCAGTCTTGCCAACTCGTGAAAACGATCAGTGTAAGCTGCGTGCCCGGCCCCCACCATAGCATGATTCCAGAATTCATGCTCCAATTTCTGCATCTCGTTGAGGGGGCAGTATTCTTCGGTGATCAATGCCTTGAATTCATCCCATGACATCTGCATCGTTGACTCTCTTCTCCTGGCTTGAATCTGAGTGTTCCACCAAGTTAACGCCTTGTCCTGTAATGAACACGTGGCATACTTGATTTTCTGGCTATCGAGGCACTAACTGATATCAATCACTACCTCCATTTTCTCAAGTCACCTGGTTAGGGCTATTGCTCCGCCCTTCCCATCAAATTCCTTCGGTTTGCAGGTCACAAACTCCTTGTACGAACATCACGTTCTGGTATTAACAACCCCAGTCTCATTACCGGTTGTTCCACCATTCCCAGTTTCCTGATTACTTTCGTTCCTGTCGGGTTCCCATTACCTACTTCAGTTTCAATCCCGCCTTGACCTCTTTCTCCACCATCCTCATTATCATTGCCACCATCCCCACCATCCCCGTGGGGTTGGTGTTGCTGAAGTGCATCGCTCACTTGGGCCACTATACTCGGAATCAGCGCGGCCAGTTGTTGAGCGATCAAAGCTGCCATATCAGAGTCTCTTGTTCCCTGATTGTTACTGGCAGGGCCATCACTGGTTCTTGGTGCTCTACCTCTGCCTCTGCCTCTGCCCCTCGGGGCTTCACTTCCGCCACTGTTGCTGCGGGTAACTCTTCGAGGCGGCATTTTCTAATCATAAAAGTAGTAAACACATAAGCTTTAACCATTTCAAAGTGTATTATCCATAACACTCATCAAAGTCCAGCATTCCAAGTTAATATCACACGTATAGTCACCACACATCACATGCAAGTCGTGTAGTTCTCACACCATGAATTTGGTAATGTTCCAACTGTAGTCCATCATATCAATTGTAAATCCATGCATATAATCACGTTTAGTCTAGCGAAGGTTGTCTATCTCTTCCTCTTTCGAGGTTTCAGACATAACTTCCTCAGGGTTAATCTCAATGTCCGAGGTCAAGCGCAATAACATGATCTGTGAAGATCTCTTCGGGTTTAATACCCGGATTTGATAAACCAACTCGGTGCGCAGAGGGAACGGAAGATCCAATAGAAGCATCCCATAAAGAGTGAGCATAAGGGCTCTATCACAGGGTGAAAAGACCACGAAACAGATAGATAAACGAACAAGTAAAGAGGAACACATACATGAGATATAAAATGCACACAGATCCTAGCATGCAAATCTACATAAAGGTTCCTAGGTTATACTCTAGGTCAAGCGTATTGCTTAATTCTCTATAACCAATGGCTCTGATACCAATCTGTCACACCCCCGCTAAAAGCGGAAACACGAGTATGTAACGAGATCGGGATCGTCATAACACATAGTAAGCAATAGAGATGCAATAAAATAAATGATGACAAGCGTGTCATGACGACACCCGACAACAAGGGGACTTGTGTCGTGTTTAGTCAATATTCACGACAACATAGCCATAAGCATAAACATGTTAAATGATTCACATAGACAAGTAATAATGATTGTAATGTAATTCACATAGACATTTGGATCAGATAGCATGCACTCAAATGTGTGAAGGCTTTCGTAGGTTAATGCAAGGTAACTGGTTTAATATGGACGTTTTGGTGATTCCTCTTAGTAGGGATGACATGGTGTTAGGAGTACAATGGCTGCAGACCCTGAATAACATAATTTGGAACTTTAAAGAATTGATAATGCAATTTAAATTTGCGGATCATGTATTCTTACTTAAAGGAACTTGTAAGGTTTATACTTTGAGGCTAATGCTTCCAAAGCAACCAAAGAGCTTCCAGCATGCATGCATGAAGTGCAAAGTAGAGTTACTTCGGAAGGTTTACCCAACTCAAAGACCAAATCTTCCGAAGCCAAAGATGAGCCTTCCGAAGCTTCAAAGACAAAGTCTTCCAAGCCAAAAGACTGAAGACTAATTTCTTCCGAAGACAGAGAATACATGCTTTCTCTGATCACCTTTTGACAGAAAGCTAAACAATTTTTCGTTGCCACTCTGAAGACTCACCAACTTATATAAGTTGGTGAAAAGGTCCATGCTTTTATCAATTGTAGATTATGGTCATTGGTCTGTAAATTTCTACTTTGTATCTTTTATCCTTTTTGTAATAGATTAGGATGTGAGCTATGGCATATCATAGTCACAAGTCAAATACATTGATCTTGTTGTCTAGATCAGTGTTTCCAGTTGGCTTTCAAAGTATAGCCGGTTGTAGGATGTAGTATAAAGTATCTCAGGTTCTTGTATTTATTTTTATGCTTTGTAACACTTGTAATAGAACTTGAGAGCGATATACAACATTCTTGAAAACCATACTTATCTTGTTTTTGTTCTTTGTTCTGTCTCATTACTTGTGTTCTTAGTATCATTTACTTAAACCCGGTTCCTTATTTGATCCGTTAAATGTTCTAAACTCTCCTCATTGTGAACTGATTTAATTGACCATCCCTTAAACGGTCCTGCAATTGGTATCAAAGCATTTTAGGCTCTTGATTATAAGATCTCACCATCTTAAATCCTTTCAGTTTCACAAATCACTTAACAACTCAAATGGCAGCTCTCATAAAGGTTGATATGGAAATCGGTACTATGACAAAGTCTCCACTGATCACTCTAGATGACTTTGATACTTGATACCAAAGAACGGAAGGCTTCATCAAGTCTCAAGACAGAAGGATGTGGGGATCTGTTGTTTCTGGACCTCATGTACCATGCACCTCTTTAGCTTCTGCTGGAGGTGGCATGATACCAAAAGAAGTGGCTGACTACTCTGAAGAAGACTGGAAGAAGATTGATGTATATCAGAAAGCCATGACCGCCCTCTGAACTGCTCTTCCAAACTCTATCTATAGAGGCTTCAAGAAGTGCAAAACTACTAAGAAACCATGGGATGCATTGAAGCTGATGTATGAGGGGTCAAATGAAGCTAAAGAGAACAAGAAAGATCTCTTGAAGTAGTAGTTTGAGAACTTCACCTTCAAAACATGTGAAACCATGACTCAATAATACCTCAGGTATGTTGAGATTGTGGATACTCTAATGGATATTGGAGTAACTCTTGAGAATATGGACATTATGAGGAAGTTCATGTCCTTGATCTGGTTGTCGAGACTCAATAAAAAACAAGTTATTATATCGGTCTTAGCTACCTTTATTGTGTAAGGGTAAGTAAGTTCATCTCCACAAGGAATATGTGGAAAGTGTTTAATTAACGTGACTCGATTTACTAAAAGACACAAACTTTATAATTAAAAATTGGAACTTTGAATGAATTAAAGAACACAATTGCATAAAGCAATAAACTTTAACCTAGGGTTTGTAAGAAACAATACTTTAAGATCTTAGATTTCGATTAAAGTGATAACAAAGGAACAGTCTTTTAAGACTCGTTCATTCACAATGTTACCAATTCACTTATATCACGTTGCCTACTTTTCTTAATGAGCTCAGGATGCAAGGAAACCGAAAACTGATAATTAAGCAAACAACTTTATTTATAAGCAAATCGTTTAAATCAACCAAAACATAATTTTTTCCAATAGATCAATGTTCATTACAAAAACCTAATCAAATATACCAATTGTAACATCCACTCATTTTCAAACTATAAACCCAAACCCGAACTCATTTTGAATTATCATATGTTGAAAAAAAATTCATTATTAAATTATTAATTCATTTTGATGAATCAAAATGCACTAAATGTATTATTTAACTAATTTTATGAATATCATTGTTCAATTTTCATTTATTATACCATTTAATCAATTTAATTTCATAATTTATAGAATAAGTTTTATAAATGTATGCAGGTTCATTTATCATTTATGAGTTTTAATTATTATATAGAAATAAATAATACTATTTCCAAGTTTCTACAAAATTTATAAGATTATATAAGTTTATAAAGTTTTAATAAAACAATAATTAATTTTTTTAAGAAAATTGGGTTTTATAAGTCCAGGGTTTAATTTGTAATTTTTGAAGCTTAATGTAAAAGTTACTTGCATAAAATATTAACCCTTAATAACTACAGGGACCCAACTGTAATTATTTTGAAAAATCAACACAAACCACCCACACCCCAGTCGTCCCTGTTTCCGGCCAAAGCTCCGACTTAAGTCCGACGATCACCCAACACACAACACAATCGATTTGAACCCAATTGAACCGCCCCTAACCCTCGCGACGTAGATTCAAACTCTTGACCCACCATAATTGGACTTAATCACTGTTTCAACGCATTCAAATCGAAACCGAAATCTCCATTCAAATTCAAATCGGTTTCGCAAGAAACTTTACAAAATTGACTCAAACCATTGACCTCAAACGCATCAGTGATTGCTACGGTCATAATAATCAATTCAATTTGATTCATAACCACGAAAACTATATTAACTTCGAATAATTGTAACCGACATAAACACAAAATTTCTTTGAGATGAAACTGATAAAATTGGTGCTATATAACAGAGGGATAATGAACTAATCGGTTCTCTCAACCTTTTTGAGTTATCAATTGCACAAAAGAACACTCACACACTGAATCATTCCGTGTCAACCATCACGGCTTGTAACTCATTCGAGAGACCTTTTCTGAGCATCCTTAAACACAATTGACAGAGGGGTACTGCTCTAAACTTATTCTGGAAGCTTCATGCATGATTAATTTGATTATCATCATCAATTTCACATCGAATCTCGTTCCTCACGGTCGCGACTATTCTTATCATCATCTCCATCGATTCGATCCTAATCACGTAAGTTACATACACACATATACTCGGTTGCACATGGGGAATCAAAGCCCCATGCTTATTTATGTAATAATCATCATCGTTTGAGTGTTCAATTTGGAGCAAATCAAATTAGGGTTCATATGGATTTGGGGGATTTTAGCAATTAATTTTTAAAACATTTCAAAGGAGTTTTAATCAGATCTGGGCATTAGCCCAACTGGTTAATACTCCACCCTTATACACCCGAGGTCAGGGGTTCGAACCCGGCCTACAACAATCATTTTTTAGACAATTTTATGTATTTTAAATTTCAGAAACCATATTAATATGTTATTAAATTAAAATAAAAATTATTTTGTTAACTAAAACATTTCAAAAATTATTAAAATAATTTTTAAAGATTTTAAAACATAATTTTTTTAAATTTAATTACCTTTTAAAGAATAACAAAGGTTATAAAAACATTATTAAGTCATTTATGTGATTTAAATGTTATAAATCTATCATGGTTCAAACTTAGATTATTTCAAAACACTTTAAATCTACATGTTACAAATACTATAAATAATTAATTATTCAAATGATTATTTAAATAATTATTTAAATAATTAATTATTCAATTATGCATTTAACCATTTTATATCATAGATAGTTATTAAATTAATTATTTTTTTCACACTTTATATTTAATCTTTATTAAGTCAGTTATTATAAATTAAATTATTTAATTTCACTAATCATTCATTATCGTTCTCAATCTTAATTATTTAATTGATTTATTCCATCTTTATTGAATCAAAACATAATCGATTATATTATTTTATTTAACTTAATTATTAAAACCCCAAATTCCAATTGAAACCCTAATTCATATTTAGTTGTTAATCATATCATTATTCTAATCCTAAAACACCAAACCTTAGGTTGAATCGTGAATGAATCGTTGGAGAACTCACATGATATAAGGTGCAGTTTAGGTAATAATAAGAAAATAAGATTCTCCAGCGATTCCTTCATGAGCTATGAACAATCGTTTCACATTCGTCCGCCCCGATGATTCCGTCGTCGGTTGGGGTACGACACCAATCATCTCACTTGACAAGAATTGTACTCCCGAAAGCAATCACGAAAAGCCTAGCCACGTATCATCTTCATTAAATCTTCAATCTTGATTTGGAGAATGTTTGTGGATGATTTTGGGAGCCTTAAAACACCCAAAAACACCTAAAGTTCATCACTTTTCGTCTCCAAGAAGTTCTAGCTCGACTTAGGGTTGATTTGGCTTAAATAAATTTGAGAACCACAAAATTCGGAAAGTTGTTCAGCACTATGTGGGCGTATAATACACCCCTATCAGCTTCCATACGCCCAACTTTTTGCTTTTTTTCTTCAAATATGCCCACTGATACACCGCCAATACGCCGCCCGCCGTATTATACGCTCAAATACGGCGTATTATACGCCGGTACACCTAAATTTGTGCCATTTCTTTTAAATTGATATTTACATCTTCAGTCCTTGTAGTTGCGTGTTTTGCTTCTTTTCATAAAAAATAAGCCTCCTTTAGCTCCAAACACCTATAATTCAAAACACAAACAACTTGAACTCGTTCCACCATAATCATGATGTAAAATCAAGCATTTATATCAATTAAACACCAATTATTGACACGTGATCACATCCCCACACTTAACCTTTTGTTTGCCCTCAAACAAACTTACTTGCACACTTCTCCCTAATTAAGCACACATGCCATATTATCACTACCTTGAACAAGTAAGATCCTAAGACATGCTTAGTTTTCAACTTCATGATGTAATATTCACAACCTAATTATTCAATACTATTTGCATTTGAAATCTTTGGTTGGCATATACTCATCTTTTGCTTCAAACATTCATGCATTCACATTCCTCACAATAAGCACTTCTCTCGGTTTATTTTGTGGACTAGTGATGATATACTAGTGTTTATGGAGCTCTCAAACCATGAATGCACGTACTAATCATAAACTCGCATATTAATCACATCGCCATCAATTGACACAATATAGTATAAAAATCAAGAGGTCTTTCTTGGGTGGTAATGTTAGTCTAGGGTTTAAGGTGGGATTGAAAGGGATTTTTTAGAGTGGCTAATGGAGAATGAAATCTAACTTAAACACAATAGATGTCTTATTTGTCACTCTTATTCTTCTGCTTGCACTACTAGTACAATTTCTCACACTATTTTTGTTGCTGCATATTCTGGTCATTTTGACCTCATCTTTAGCTTTTTCTATTTTTCAAGAATAAACCAGCTATTGACATGAATCTTCAAAATATTAGGGATTGGACTTCATACCCTAAGGTTTCATAAAAAGGCTAAGGCTTTTAGGTTTCTTGTTTTGGCTTTGAAAAGACAAGTTGGGGCTCAACATAGTATCTATAGGAAGATTTTGTTGGTATGGAATTGAAAAAAAGGTTTAAACAAATGGTTTAATCCTAATGGCTCTATCATATTTATGCACACATTGTTCTATGATCTTGATATGTATCGATTACACGGGTTCTAACTCGGATGCACACCGTGGGTTCCCTCTTTAAGCAAAGAAGTAAAGTAACTCTGTAAGGCCCCGTTCCCGGGACGCTTATAGCTGGTCATTCATCGCACATAAAACATATATTTTCATCATCTTACATAAAAGCGTTGCAGCGGAAACATAAAAAACAACATTTTCATTTCATCAAAATGCTTTTGCAAAATAATACAACCTGTAAGGACCCGTTCCCGGGACGCTTACAGTTGGATCCTCATCGCACATAAAACATATTATTACAATTCACTTTCATAAAACGTTGCAGCAGAAACATTAAAAACAACATTTTCATTTCATCAAAATACTTTTTCAAAATAATACGACCGTTCATTACACAATATCATTTTACATTTCATTACAAAAGCATTATAACAGTAGATGTCATTCAAAATAAGCTGAGTAGCCGCCCCGTGCCATCCTCAGCAACATACCTGCCAACTGGAAACACATCAAAGTCAGCGTTGCTGAGTGAGTTCTAGTTTTATAATAAAGCATACTTTTCTTTCGTTAAAACCATTCTTTACATACATGCGGTCACACATCATACGTACACATAGATAATGTTTATTATCTTCATCATTACATTCGTACTTTAACTTTAGTTCGATCATACGTTCTTACTTTCATTCATTCGTTCATTATTACATCTTTTCTTTCCATTAAAACCATGAACTTTACCCTTCAGTTTCCTGGTACTGGGCCTAAGCCTATCATAGACCTTCTTTAACGGTGCACAGCACCTCTAGCCACAGTACCTAAGGTAAAGTTTAGGATCATTACATCTGTTATTTCATCACGTTCTGGATCAGCGTCAACGGCTATGCCCCAAACTATATGGCTACTGGGCCGAAGTTCATAAACGACTTCCGCACGACACATAGCCTGGCACCAGCACCGGGGTAAGCGACAAAGATCCAGCTGTATTCTTCACCCCCAACATTATGGGTAATTCGGGAAACCGCTATAAACCACTGCATACTACACCCCCGACGTTATGCGTAACTCGGGTAACCATCATATACTACACCCCCAATAATATGGGTAACTATGACATACTACACCCCCAACGATATGGGTAACTATGACATTCTACACCCCCAACGATATGGGTAACTATGACATTCTACACCCCCAACGATATGGGTAACTATGACATTCTACACCCCCAACGATATGCATAACTCGGGTAACCGATACATACCACACCCCCAACATTATGCATAGCGCGGGTAACAACTATACACCATGTACCACACCGATGGTCAGTCACAAAGACTGGAACCCCTGCGTGCACACTTAAGGATTAGCTGAACCACACGCGGTTGAGCTTAAGGCATATAGAGCCGTGCACTTTGGTACACTTCGCTTGCAAGCCTTTCACGTTTTCATTCGTTCATCAATGATGCATTCATTCATCATATTCCTCTTTTCATTATCTTCCCCTTTACGTTACATAATACTTTCATTACATTCATTAACGCTCGACGCAAAGCCACGGAAAGATACATATACATAACAGGAATATAGACATAAACATACACACATCACCGTACAGGACATCATCATGCATACATACCATCATACACACACATCAATCATACATCACATCATTATCATCATGCACATGCCCATCATATCATCTATGACCTCAAAGTCAATTTACACGAACTTCCAGGAACTTCCCTAGTCAAAACCCTCAACTGCACTTTCCCCCGAAAGTCATAAGATAAACCGTTGTTCTTTGGGGCGTATGAGCGCTACTTGGGCGTATGGATACCCTCCAGTCGCATGGCCTTCCAGGCGACTGAACACTTAGGCGAATGGACATCATGCGAATGGACCCTATGCGAATGAACTCCTATGTGTATGGACTCTCAGTCGCATAGCTTTCATGCGTATGGCCTTCAGTCGCATGACTTCAGGCGCATGGGCTTCAGTCGCATACTCTTCGTGCGAATGAACCTAAGTCGCATGGCCTCCGGGCGCATGTACCTCAGTCGCACAACCTTCGTGCGAATGAACCTTAGTCGCACAATCCTTCAATCGCATGCCTTACAGGCACATGAACTTCAGTCGCATGACCATCATGCGTATGGACCTCAGTCGCATGGCAATCGTGCGCATGGACCTCAGTCGCACGCCAATCGGCCGTATGGCCTCCAATCGCTCTCCAGTCGGTCGCATAGCCCTAGCTGATGCAGAATGCAGTTTCAGCCGAACGCAAACTGCCCCTTTCGGCCTCCAAGCTCTTCCAAACTCGATTTTAGCCCAAATCAACCATCCTAAACCTTAGAAACACCTACCACAATACCATTCATGCATACACAAGCCCAAAAGCCAACCCCAAACGCATCACACACATACACATACGCATAAAAACAGGTTTACACCCAAAAACTCGAAAAAGGGTTTTCAGATGTGTTCCAGCCCCAAAATCATTCAAAAACGTGTAAAAGAGGGGTCCTAGAACTCACACAAACGATCCCGTCGAGTAGAGCTTCGATTTGACCCGCTACACTTCGATTTCCACGCTCGAATCCACCCGAACCAAGCTTTTCTCCTATTTTCTCTTTCTCTTCTCCCTCTCTTTGGCTGAAAATGGCAAAAATGGGGAGGGTGTGGGCTGCCCTCCCCCTTTTATACCCTCATTCATCGAAGTTTCTTCCCGTTTTGCAAGTTTGGTCCCTCGACTTTGAACTTTATTTTTTTCCTCTTTCGTCGGCTTCAAAGAAAATTTTCGGGTGTTACACAACCGTTCATTACACAATATCATTTTACATTTCATTACAAAAGCATTATAACATTGGATGCCATCCCAAAGGAACTGAGTAGTCGCCCCGTGCCATCCTCAGCAACATACCTGCTAACTGGAAACACATCAAAGTCAACGTTGCTGAGTGAGTTCTAGTTTTATAATAAAACATACTTTTCTTTCGTTAAAACCATTATTTACTTTCTTTCAAATCATACTATGCTTTCATACATGACCACGCATCATACGTACATACAGATAATATAATTATTATCTTTCATTACATTCGTTACATTCTTCATTCATTAATCATCGCACGGTACATTATCATTTGCTTCATTCGTTTATAACATCTTTTCTTACTTTCGTTCATTTCATACATATCACACTTTTCGCACAAATTGCACCTTCGCATCTTCGTACCCAAAGTACATATCGCACGAATCGCCCACATAAGGTAGCCAAAATCGCACGCTACATAACACACAGTAAATACCACATCACACGTATCGGAGCAGTTACAAAAACTGAACCCCCACTGTGTCTATAGTCCCTTATGATATCCATCGTACATATCACACAAATCGCACCAACGGAGTGATCACCAAGACGGACTCCCCCTGTGTGTGTGAGAACTCTTGGGGTTTAGCCAGAATCGCACGCCATCTCATGGGTTAGCCAAGATCGCACGCTACATAATCCACATGAGGTAGCCAAAATCGCACGCTACATAGCACACAGTAAATACCACATCGCACGTATCAGAGCAGTTACCAAAACTGAACTCCCTACTGTGTCTATGTCCCCTTATGAGTTAGCCAAGATCGCACGCTATAATACACACACAGTTGAGCTAACAACTCTCAATGAGTCGTGAACCTCCTTTCTTCTTTTGCAAGCCATCCATACTCTCATTTGTTCTTTCATGCTTGCATTCATTCGTTACGTTCATCTTTTTCATTATCTTCCACTTTACGTTACATAATACTTTCATTACATTCATTAACACTCAACGCAAATCACAGAAGACAATCACACATAACAATAAGGAACATAACAACATACAACATCATCACACACGACAATATCATACATACATAACATACATCATGCACAATCACACAACATCAAACATCATACAAATCACGCGCATCATATCATATAAAATCACACGGCATCACACATCATCATGCATCGCATCATCATCATCATCATCAGCTCATCATCATAAATCATCTTACATCATCCATGCCCATCACATCACCTACAACTCTAAAGGTCCAAGCCCACGTCCGCACTTCCCGAAAGTCAGACAATACTATGGTCATTCGGGCGTATGAACCCTATTCGGTCGCATGGTCTCTCATGCGTATGAGAACACTCAGGCGAATGGACCTCCAGTCGCATAGCCTCCAATCGCATGCTTCCCATGCGAATGAACCTCAGTCGCATGACATCCGGGCATATGGACCTCAGTCGCATGACCTTCATGCGAATGGCCCTCAGTCGCACACCTTTCGTGCGTATGAACCTCAATCGCACGGCTCACAGGCGTATGGACTCCAGTCGCATGACCTTCATCCGCATCTCATTCAGTCGCATGACCTTCATCCGCATTCATTCAGTCGCATTACTTTCGTGCGAAAGAACCTCAGTCGCACTCCTTTCGTGCGTATGGACCCAGTCGCATGCCATTCGGATGCATAGACCTCCAGTCGCATAGCCCTAGCTGGGCGCAGAATGTAGTTCATCCTGAACTGCAGCTACCATGTTCGACCTCCAAACTCTTCCAAACCTCTTTTAAGACCAAATCAACCATTCTAAACCTTAGAGAAGCATACCATGACACCACTAAAGCACAACCAAGCCTGAAATCAAGCCCCAAACGAATCATACGCATACACATACATACACAAACGGGTTTTCACCCAAAATACCCAAAAACGATTTTCAGATGTGTTCCAGCCCCAAAATCATTTGAAAACATGTAAAAGAGGGGTCCTAGAACTCATACAAACAATCTCGTCGAGTAGAGCTTCGATTTGACCCGCTACACTTCGATTTTCACGCTCGAATCTACCCGAACCAAGCTTTTCTCCTCTTTTCTCCTTCTCTTCTCCCTTGGCTGAATATTTGGCAAGAATGGGGAGGGTGTGGGCTTCCCTCTCCCTTTTATACCCCCACTCATCCAAGTTTCTTCCCGTTTTGGCAAGTTTGGTCCCTCGACTTTGGACTTTATTTCTTTTCTTCTTTCGTCAGCTTCAAAGAAAATTTCCGGGTGTTACAAACTCATAGTATACTATAAATTTCTCAATTAGGCTCAACTCTCACGGAATGGTGGAAAGAGGTAAAAAATGTGTAGCATGTATGTCATCTACAATCAGTTTGTTACACCACCTAGGACTTTCACCTATTTTTAAGAAGATCCATGATTAGGTTACATTACTCAATTTCCAAGGGATCCATAAGTGCACAAACCAATAACAATTAACCATGTATGCAAAATTTTGAGCTTCATGTACACTTAAGTTCACTTAGAAGGTTTTTCAAAGTTGTTCACTTTTTCAATTTTTTAAAAAGGTCAAATTTTCAATTTAATTCCCCCGTATCCCCACACTTAAGATACATTGTCCCCAATGTATAGTTTTAAATATTAATAACCATGGTGCTAATGAATAAATAAAATAAGAAAGGAGTACATAGACCTGATCATTAGTGAGAGTCTTTGGTAAGGGACTTGTACCTCCCCACACTTGAGTGCTTGCGTATGTTGCATGATTGAACTACAAAACAAAATAAACAACACACAAACTAATAAAAGAATTAAAATTCACTTTCTTAAGAATCACGGTTGCATTTAGCATATGCAACAAGCCTTTAAACCCCTCGGTCGACCCGAGTTGACGAGTTGTAGTCTCGTGAGGGTTTATAGTGAACACACCCATAAAGTTCTCGGGTTGCCTTCCGCAAACGATAAGTTTTAGGTCTTCAGCCAGACCTTACCTGCGACCACTTATGGTGGTTGAATTGAACATTTTCCTGTCACATTACCAACAAATACTCGATAGTAGACATTTCAAATCTCAATTATCTTTTTTATGGTCTCCATGTCTCTTGAATAAATGGTTGACATTTTAAACCCACATTTCCCATCGAGTTTTCAATGTATCCATGGTAGTTGAGATGTCGGGTCCACACCTTCTTTCATGTCCTTGGCATGTCTATAGAATCGTTGTGGGCTCTCATCGGGTTATTCTATTCCACCTCTTAGAAAGAAAAGAACTTAAGTCAAAATACTTAATAGCATGTATTTCATTTCTTATTTGGACCAGGGCGGAAAGACGAGTTACTGCGATATTGTGCCAATTCCAGTTTTGAACTACCAATGAAAACCTCATTCTCCCCTTTGCCTGCATCAGGCGGCACGGGCGGTCTGTTCGGTGTCCTCTATACTCACTTTCCTCTTCTTTGAACACAAGTCATTATCCCTGGTTTGTCAAGTTGCATAATGAATATTGAAGAACTATCAGAACCACATGGTAATATCTTAGTCTCTTGTTTGTTAGGAGGTGCTATGTCATTTATTAGGTTTAAACATTCAACTCTTTGCTCAGAGAGATCTATAACCTCTTTATCCACTTCATCATCATAAGCATCCACCACTTGTTCTACGCATGGCTCTTCATTCAAGTAAATGAATTTGTGTTGTATTAATCTCCATGATCCTCGACTTTAAAAGATGGTGAGATTACCTCTTCTAATTCTATTTTCAACAATAACGCGTCATGCTTGATAGTCAAGTAGTCAAATCATTGTTGATCTGAAAGATGATGTTATGACAACAACTTATCGATCTCGGGAAATATCAAATTCAATCGAGTAATAGTTTCCTCCTCCTCAGATTGAAAAGTATTTTGAACTTGCTCGACATCTGGGAGAACATGTTCTTGTTTAGGAAATTGACATTGATTCTGATCCTCGTATGTCACCTGAGAGTATTCTTCATGATAGTGGTTATAATTCTCCCGATAACTTGAGCTTGATGTCATCTCTGGTTTATAGTTGTTGCAATCCCAATCTTGCTCAAAGTTGTAATTTACATCTGATTGATAATATCCCTCATAATATGGAGAAGATGCTTCGTAGTATGGATAAGATGATGGTACATCATCATAATAGACATCCAATAAATATAATTTTCTTCTTGTATCTTCACACTTTTGTAAATACTCAGGTAAATGATCTCCTGTATGAACTGGACTTCCGTAACATGTACATGAATAATAAACTCTATTCATTTTGAGGTTTAAGTACTTCGGAATAACCTGCAAGGATTAAAACACCTAGTGTAGCAGCGCACAAAACAATTCCCCGACAATGGCACCATATTGATCTAGTTGTCGAGACTTGATCAAAAACAAGTTATTATATCGGTCTTAACTACCTTTATTGTGTAAGGGTAAGTAAGGTCGTCTCCACAGGGAATATGTGAAAAGTGTTTAATTAACGCGACTCGATTTACTAAAAGACACAAACTTTATAATTAAAAAATAGAACTTTGAATGAATTAAAGAACACAATTGCATAAAGCAACAAACTTTAAAAGTAATTTAATTAAATAATGAGAAAACTATCACTTTCGGGTTTTCAATTCTGCAAGATCAACAATTGGTGTGTTTAACCTAAGGTTTATAAGAAACAATACTTTAAGATCTTAGCTTTCAATTAAAGTGATAACAAAGGAACAATCTTTTAAGACTTGTTCATTCACAATGTTACCAATTCATTTATATCACGTTGCCTACTTTTCTTAATGAGCTCACGATGCAAGGAAACTGAAAACTAATAATCAAGCAAACAACTTTATTTATAAGCAAATCGTTTCAATCAACCAAAACATAATTTTTCCCAATAGATCAATGTTCATTACAAAAACCTAATCAAACACACCAATCATCTCACTTGACAAGAATTGTACTTCCGAAAGCAATCACGAAAAGCCTAGCCAGACATCATCTTCATTACATCTTCAATCTTGATTTGGAGAATGTTTGTGGATGATTTAAGGAGCCTTAAAACACCCAAAATCACCTAAACTTCATCACTTTTCGTCTCCAAGAAGTTCTAGCTCGACTTAGGGTTGATTTGGCTTAAATAAATTTGAAAACCACAAAATTCGGAAAGTTGTTCAGCACATGGGCGTATCATATGCCCACATGGGCATATAATACGCCCCTATCAACTTCCATACGCCCAACTTTATGCTTTTTTCTTCAAATATGCCCACTGATACGCCGCTAATGCGTCGCCCGACGTATTATATGCCCAAATTCGGCGTATTATACGTCGGTACACCTAAATTGTGCATTTTCTTGTAAATATTGATATTTATATCTTGTCCTTGTAGTTGCGTGTTTTGCTTCTTTTCATCCAAAATAAGCCTTCTTTAGCTCCAAACACCTATAATTCAAAACACAAACAACTTGAACTCGTTCTATTATAATCATGATGTAAAGTCAAGCATTTATATTAATTAAACACCAAATTATTGACACGTGATCAGTCCTCTCTTCCTAGACAATGGACACACTATTGTGTGGTCATTAAGAGGACTGAAAACCTCAAGGACCTTATTCAAACTGAGTTGTATGGTATCCTCAGTGGATACCAGATGGCGATGAACATGCAAAATCCATCTGGCAACTCCAACAATGAGCAAAGTTCTGCCCTTTATGTGGTTGAAAGGGATAGTAGAGAACCACATCATCATCTCATCTGTTACCCTGACAACTCACAAAAGGGTCCTTTCATCACCTTCCCGGAGACACCAAGGGAGAGCTATATCCAAGGAAGCCCATTCTAAGAGACAAGCTCTTCTCAAGCCTTTATGTGTACTGATGAAAGCAGTGGCAACTTTCTCTTCACCCTTAAAGACTTGGACTACATCCATCCAGATGATTTTAAGTACATGGAGATAGTTCAACAGATGACTCTTCTCACTCACAAAGCCAAAAAGTTCTATAAGAGGACAGAGAGAAAGTTTCCCAGTAATGCAACCAATGGAAAGTTTAGGCTGGTTAAAAGCAAAGTGAAGTGTTACAACTGTAACTAAATGAGACACTTTGCTAGGGAGTGCAAGACACCAAGAACAAATGATGGCCAAGGAAAACCCAAACCAAACTACACTGATGGAGATCCACACACTGAGAAGCCTAAGCAGCAAGCTATAGTTGATGTTGAAGAATGAGGTTTTGATTGGAGTTTCCAGGTTGAAGATGCATCTCCAAACCAAACACTTATGGATGATCATGAAGAAGCCAAGGTATTGGAACATCTTTGTACCCCAGAATGCATTGCTAAAGTTAACAGATACATGTCCTATAACTTAGAGATGAGATCTGACCTTGAGTCCTTAAACAACTTAAAAGCTGATTTTAAAAAAGCTTAACATTATTATAAACTTAAAATAGAAGATCTAGAGAAAACCATTTCAACTCTTAAGCATGAACACACCAACTACAGGACTCAAATCAAAGATCTCATCACTAAGTTAACTGAATGCTAGGTTGAGCTTGTGATCAGCAAAACATGGCAGAGAAATATGTTCTTGAAGAAGAAAACTTCCAGAACATTATATCCTCATTCTTGCATGCAAAAGTGTGTTATTGGCTATTATAATGGCCATGAAACAATGGCATCATTACCTCATTCCCAAGCATTTCGAGATTAGAACAGATCATAAAAGTTTAAAGTAAGTAATTCATCATTTCTTGTTCGCAATCGATGTAGTTCTTGTCATTGAGCAAATCGTTCACGTGTAATTGCTTGGGATATTCGAAAGCGTGTAGATAGAGAGGAGATGTGTGATCGATTGCTTCTCCTTTGTGATCAATAGCTTCTCCTGCATTTTTATTTTCCTGAGTATCGTCTCCGGCCACAGGGACAACTGGTTGGATTTTAGGTTTTGGACCTTATATGCTCTGGTACCATGTACAAATTGGTTCTTAAGTTTTCTTCATATTTTTTATTGATTCATTTGTAATACATATACAATCAAGAAATGTATAATAGGAAATTACAAAGACTTGGTCTTAATTCAAGGAGTCTAAATAAAGAGCAAATATATGGTGGAGAGAAAAACACGTCATTTCGAAATACATCATTTCTAATATTATGTGTTCAATTTCCACACTTTAATCTCCATCTATCCATAAATTCTTTGTTCTTGAATTGGATTGACTTTCAAGTCTTGTTGCCTTGTACTTAATACACAATGCTTGTTGTGCTTGAAGCTCAGTCCTCTCTGAACATCTGTATTTGTTAACAAAGAAAGTTACAACATTAATTAAAAAGTAGAATTAATTGTGATGAATCCCTTCTTATTAGTTTTGGCTTTCAATGTTTGCATTCTCAAATTTCTTCTACTCGTATGCAAAAACTAATTAAGCAATTAAAAAGTAACCCATAAGATGAGCTGGATCCATTCTGGTTTTGACATCTTTTCTTTTCTTATTTCTTTGAAAGATTAATGATACAGAAAGTTACCATAAACAACTTTTTATGATGAACCCAAGTTAAAGTTATGGATTATATTAACTAATGCATTCAAAGGATCACTTACTTTTGTATAACTTACTTGAGCTTCCAATGCCTTCTTAAGTTGAGTTAAAACTTCTTGTGTTGTTGGTCGTTTTTCTCTTTCTGGGTGTAGGCATTGGTAGGCAATATTTTGAAATGTAGTCAATGACTCCGACATGATTTGGTCCCTTATTTGCTCGAACACCACTTCATCATGCTTTCCTTCATTGAATCTGATTTTAATGAAATCTGGAAGATAGCAACCCTCTTGTTTGTGGATTGCAAATGTTGATTTCCCGCACAAAATCTCAAATAAAACCACACCAAATGAATAAATATCAGATTTTATGGTTAGATATCCTAATTTTCTGTAAAGAGGGTCCAAGTATCCCGGTGTTCCACACGCATAATCAATGACATAGTCTGTTTCGTGGGTTAATGGGCTTATTAAAGAAAGACCAAAATCAGCAAGTTTTGCTTTCCAATCATGGTTAACTAGAATGTTGGCAGTTTTGATGTCTCTATGTATCACCTTTGCTTGTCTTCCTGCTCCTCCGTGAAGGAAATCCAAGGCGCTTGCAACCTCAATGCATATGTTAAGTCGTTTCATCCATGTAAGAGAGGCATCATTCAAATACCTATCAAGACTTCCTCTGGACGCATACTCATAAACAATAATTTTTTCATCATTTTCGTCACAATAGCCTACAAGACTAATGACATTCTCGTGCTTATACTCCAAAAGAATTTGGAGCTCACTCAAGAATTGTTGCTTCCCTTGACCAAGCCTTGTATCCAATCGTTTTGCGACTATGGTTTTAACTCTATCACCAACTTGAAGACTTCCTTTATAAACTTTTCCGAATCCTCCACCGCCAATGCAATTGTCTTCTTGGAAGTTGTGGGTGCCCTGTCTTATGTCTTCTAGTGAAATTCTGGGGTTGGCCTTTCTCTTTTTAGATAAACCATGAGACATATATGTAATAATAAATTGTTAAAATACAAATTGATGATTGAAATGGTCTTGCAAAATAAAATAAATAATGAAAGACAACAAATTGATGAAAAATAATTAAATATGGAGGAGTGATAAAAACCAACTGGTGATAACAAGTTCTAAAATATTAATAAAAACTATA
This sequence comes from Flaveria ramosissima, assembly GCA_025215565.1. Taxonomy (NCBI): domain Eukaryota; kingdom Viridiplantae; phylum Streptophyta; class Magnoliopsida; order Asterales; family Asteraceae; genus Flaveria; species Flaveria ramosissima. Next base: position 50,350,744 of record CM046038.1, read on the forward strand.
AGATGAAGATGAGATCAAGAGTCATCATGGTTAGCTCTAGGGATCAAGAATATGAAGTTGCAAAAAAAGGATAATGTTTTAAGACTTACTTGAAGCAACAATGCTCTCTCAAGATACTGGATGACGAGTTTCATTGTAGGACGTTTGTCTTGAGTTTTTAACACACAATGGTACGCAACTTTTATAAAGGTGTCCAAAGAATCCTTGTTGGGTCCTCTATTTAGAATAAAACTATTTTCGTCCATTATTACAGGATCAATCATATCCTTTATTGTTCCCATGTTGAAGCTTCGTCTTGCCACACGGGCTAGCCCTTCCTCATTTTCCTTGGTATAAACCGAGTCACTGGCTAACCTCCCACATAAAATTTCAAACAAAACTACCCCAAAACCATAAACATCCGATGCTCTTTTTAACTTACCGGTATCCTCATACTCCGGATCTTTATAGCACTCTGTGCCAGCAATCTTGTCTAGATACAAAGCTTCCTCTTCTTGATTCGGAGGCAGGAATACTGAGATACCAAAGTCAGTAATCTTCGCCTTCCAATTCTCGTCCAACCCAATGTTGTCACTCTTTATATTGCGGTTTATTATTCTCTTTCCGCCTTCCATCTCAGAGTGAAGGTAATTTAACGCGTGTGCAACATCAATGCAAATTTTTAAACGTTTTTCCCAAGTCAAAATACGATTGTCTAAGGTCTTTCCCAAATAAAGAGCAAGGTAATAATTAGAATCATACTCAATGGCAAGGATCATCTCAGGACCTTCAACACAAAAGCCAAGTAGAGTGACTATATTGGGATGCTTAACACTAGTGAGCACTTCAATTTCTGTGAAAAACGATCTTTCACCTAGCTCGTCATCTCTAGGAAGGACGCGTTTTATAACTACACCATGTACACCACCTTTATTCTTCGCTTCTACGAACGAAGGATTTTTTTTATCAAAGTTATCAAGTTCTACCAAGTACTTTGCATAACATAAGTCACGCCCTGTGTAGTATCTATCAGAAAAGTTATCGGTTGCTAATTTAATATCACTGAGATCCATTTTCAAGTGTTCCAAGTTCTTTTCCTACAAATTAAATATGTGACAAGGAGAAAAACAAAGTCACAACTTATACTAGTTGTAAAAGTGACAACGAAATTGTGTTATTATATCGTGGATCCATTCGATCCACCATTGTCTTTGCTTGTTACAGTTTTTATTTCCTTTCAAAATTTGCAACGAGGCTTTTTTTGGTCACTTTTGCTCACTGCTACGCTGAAAATATTGTAAATAACACTAACGCTGCGTTCCCAAGTTAAAAAGACGAAAGAAAAAAAAAGAAGTAAAAGAAAATTAGCAAGAGAAAAAAAATAAAGAGAAATAAAATTAAAGAGAGAAAAGAAATGAAGATAAATAAAATGACATATTAAATTTTCGTATTCTAGAGTTCGAAGAAAAATAAAAAGAAAGTAAGAATTTTATGTGTTTCATTTCTTTTCTTTACATTTTTCTCCATATTGAAAGGAAAATTAGGAGAAAAATTATTAGAAATTTTTCTTTTATTTATTTTCATTTTCTTCCTTTAAAACACAAAGTTATTTTTGTTTTCTTTTATTTCTCTCCTTAAAAGAACTAAGTAACACAATTTACACTTTCAATTCATTTTTTTCCATTTATCTCCTTCTTAAAAAAACTTGGGAACACAAGGTAAAGTTTATTGTAATATATAAATACTTTCCCATGTACATTTGACCACATTTAACATGCCCACGTGATTTGGCAGGAAACAAAAAGTGTAAACATATTCAAATAAAAAAACTATAATTAAGTTTTTATTTTTTTAAAAAAAGAAAACATGAATGAAGTTGGTTTATAAATAAACTGTAATAACGTAATTAACATATGTGTAAAAGATAATAAAAGTTCAAGTTTATAAAAGACACTTTTGCCACTTTAATATAATAATATAGATAATTTATCAAAGAAAAGTAGGTAAAATAATCTATGCGAGAAAATAAAAAAGGCTAGAAGTGCTCTAGGTTAATGACACGTGGCAAGAAAGTTAGTGATTTATTAGATTGAACGTAGTAAGCATTATGAGGGCGTCAAACATTATGAGGGCTCCAAACATTATTACTAGATAGTTAAAAGAGACTCTAGACTCATAGGCATCAAACCCTTAACGAGCATCAACCGTAACATTCTATATATTATTGTTTCACTAGAGGCTCCAAACACTAGTTAACAATTATATTTGATTAAAAAAAATTATTGAAATATTTTTATTATTTACATAACATTTAAATAGTATTTTAACTAAAAAAATCATTACATATAGTATTATATAATATTGATATAGATTGTAACTAGACTTGGCTCTTTATTTTTGATCACTTGGTGTTGTTAGTATTTTGTAAAATGGATTTTGTCTTGATGGCTTTTATCTATTTCTTATAATGAGACTTACTCCTTGTTTACTTTTCAAATCCAGGTAACATGGATAGCAAAATTTTAAATTTAATATTTATTTTTTTTAACTTGTCAATTTATATTCTAGTATAATAAATAAAAGTTTTATAGTGTTACGTGTCAAAATACTAGGTTCTCTTAGTTAAAATTCTCGCATCTCTCTCATAATAAATTATAATGATAATTATTAATTACTTAAAAAAACAAAATATGTTAAAAAAATAACAATAATAAAATAGTAGATTGAGAAGTTATATATTTTGCTTCAAGTACTTGTACTATGTTGTTAATGTTCATGGCGAGTTGCCAAATGTGTAGATCTATTTATAATTATAATTATTACACCTTAAAACTATCTATTGATTGCGGATACTAAAGATTCCATGGTTTAGAAGGAATAGTTAGGGATATGAAAGATGGACATTTTAATGACGGATAAGAGTAATTTAAATCGGTTGTAAAAGGTATCTCATATCTGTTACTCATGGGTGTTGGGCTGGTAGACTTATTGGTTTGTTAGAAAATACTTGTTGGAATTTATATACATTTCTTTTTCTTTTTCTTGTAGTTCTAATTTTTATATACTTTTCTAGTTTATAACAATTATAAAAATATATATGTTAGAAATTACATCAATAGTATCATGATCATGAAAACCTTTTAGATATTTAAAATTATTAAATGGTATTGTCGGACTAGTCTGGTATACTTGATAGAGTCTTTTGCCTTTTAAATGGAAATTGTCGGGCTTAATTCCGAATAATAAATGATCAATAGTATCATGATCATGAAAATCTTTCAAGGACACGTGTAATAATGTTATTTGTAGAGATTTAATTTGATTTGCTCAAATTTTCTTTATTTTAACTACGTCGTAGTCTTTGTGATAGATAAATTGAAAAATATATAATGAGTTAATTACACAAGTCCTTGTGGTTTGCTCAAGTTACAATATTGGTTCTAACTTTTGAAAAATTACAGGTTTAGTCCCAACTGTTTACCAAATCATAGCATGATTGGTCACTGATATTAACTTCTGTTAAGTTTCTCAGTTAAATGAATATGAAATGATCATATTACTCCTGAACTAAAAAATATTATTAATTAATGTGGGACCTTTTTTCTTTAATACACACACAACAAAATGTCAACATCACCATCATCGAATCCCCACATCCACCGATGACGCCACCGTTCACCACCACCACGTTCGGCGATGCCATCGATCGCCACCACCACGTCCGGAGACGTTGCCACACCACTACTCCACCATCGTCACAGACAACCCACTACCACCGGCAACCACAGACAACCAACCCGCTTTCTCCATCGCCAACATCCATCATACTACCATCATCGACGACTTCGACCACCACCACCATCTCCTTACTCGCTCGTCATCGTCGACGGTTGAAGCCCGCATATCCATCAGAATCCACTCCACCCCATCGGCCACCCCCATCATCTTCTCTACTCAGCCTTCCCCTCCAATCATTTGACCAAATCCGATTCAAAATGGTGGCGATGGCGACAGCGCCAGAGCGGATCCAGTTTGAATGGGAGGGCTGACAGATGTAGCACGCGATGGCGGTGGTTGTGGTGACGGTGGGTGGTTGGGACGTTGCTTGTCTCCGCCGGCGGAAGTGGGTGGTGACGGATGTCGCCTGCGATGTGCCTGGTCTAATCGAAGGGGAAGGGGATGGGGTGGGTTGGGTTTTTAAATATATTATATTATTATATTAAAGGGTATATTTGTCTTTTAACATTCAATTAACTGAGAAACCTAACAGAAGTTAGTGTTAGGGACCAATCGTGTTACGGTTTGGTAAACAGTTGGGACCAAATCTATAATTTCTCAAAAAAGTCGGGACCAATATTATAATATGAACAAACCACAGAGACGTACCAATCATGTAATTAACTCAAACATAATATATAAAAGGACAAAAAAGAAAGGTCTTACAAGCAGATTTTGACGTGGAAGTTGAAATTCCAAAGCTTTTAGAAGTTGATCGATGATAGAGGGTGAATCTGGGCGATGTGGTCGCTCCTTGTTTAAGCAAGAGTATGCAGCTTTCGAGTACCAAAGGAGTGATTGCGGGGACATTTCATTCCATAATTCAGGTGATCGGGTTCGGATCATATCCTCGAGTGTTTCGTTTTCGTAATGATGCTTCGCCACTGGAACCAGAAACCTACAAGCCTCATTCTCCACAAACGCCTTCCTCCCGCACAATAACTCGAATAAAACGACTCCAAACGAGTACACGTCCGACTTGCAGGTCACGCCTCCCGTCTTTTCGATTGCTGGGTCCATATACCCCATGGCGCCAACAGGTTCACAAAGGCAGATCTTGTCCTTGTTGTGCACTGAATGTCTGATGGAGATTTCAAAACCCGAAAGCTTCGCTTCCCAGTTCTCGTCTAATAAAATAGTGTCGCTGTTGATGTTGCGATGTATGATGGCGTAACCACGTCCCTCGTCGTAACTATGGAGGTAACTCATCGCGCGAGCCACGCCTACACATATCCTTAATCTTTGCGTCCATGTGAGGTTTTGGCTGTTGAGAAACTGCCCGAGGCTTCCTTTGGGCTCATAAGTGGTTACGATGATCTTCTCGTCCCCCTCGTCACAAAACCCAACCATGGACACTATATTTTCATGGTTGAGATCCGAAAGCATCGAAATTTCTGTTAAGAACTCGACGTCTCCTCCCACATGCGAACGATCTAACCTCCGTGCAGCAATCTTCAGCTCCTTTCCGGACCGCAGGAGCACTCCTTTATACGCGGTACCAAAGCCACCGTGCCCGATGATGTTATCGCCATGAAAGTTATTGGTGGCCTTTACTACGTCTTCGACCGGGATTTGTAAGTGAGCGATCCTCGCGATCGTCGATGCCATGTTGGATCTCTAGTCTGTACTGTACTGTACTGTACTTAGGGTTTATCATTATATATATACGATCTGCATCCATGACTTTCTTCTATGTTTTGAGCTGGCCGGAGATCAAAAATGACACTCTACCTAACTACAATATTCAATTAAGTTGACTTTCTTCTATCTTTTTTTTTCATTAATTTTCTAGCTATGAATATTAATAAACTAACAACATTCACACTGGATTGATTATCTTTATTCATATAATTACATTAAAAAAAGATTATTTTTATCTCTTCTTTTTAATTATATAATATTTTTTATACATTGATCATTATTTTTTTCTATCTCCTTCACCTTCAACCACTTCAAAAATATTAGAAAATCTATAGAGATTGAACAGTGATTATTCAAGTATACCGATCAACAGTAACGTTTTCTCTTTTCTTCATTTGCAACCACTCAAAACATTCCTTATAATATAGAAAACACACTTATATAATTTTATGGATGCCAATGTGAATGCTCTAATGCGTGTAACATGCAATTAACAATATGCTTTGGGCGGGAGAAAATTATACTCTACCTACAATTAAGTTGACTTGTTCGTTTTATAATCCAAGTCTTCTACTCTAATAAAACTTTTAAATATTTTAAGTTTACATAAAGCATCCAATGAAAGCATATTAATTGCAAGTTGGATGCTATTTTCCTTATCAAATTCACATCTTAATTGCGTGACTCAATAAAATAATCACACATAAATTGCAAGTTGGATTCTATTTCCATTAACAAATTCATAGCATATATGTTACATGACTCGATAAAATACTCATATATAGCTTTTGAATACTTTAAAAATAGGTTCATTAGTATTTTTTAAGTTAATTACATGTATGATAAGTTTTTTTAAGTTTAATCTTTAAGTATCATTTATTACAAAGTATCCCACTAACTAAGTATATTATTTATTAATTTTTTTCGTTAAATATGTTTGAAATGAACTTTAACAAATAATAAAATAAAAGTAAAAATATATTGACATTTAAATATAATCTTTTTAGAAACATATTAACACAAACCCATTCCTCCCATCCTACCTAGGGATGTTCAATTTCGAATATCCGAAATTCGGATATACGAAAATTTCGGATAGTGGATTTCACTATCCAAATCCGAAATTTTAGTTTCGGATTCGGATATCCGAATTCTAGAAAGAATATGTATTTTTTTAATATTTTTATAAAAAGTTAATATTTTTTATATAAATTTAATATTTTTTTTAGTTTTCAGATATCCGATGTTTTTATAAAAATATCCGACATACCAGAAAATATCAAAAATTTTTAATTAATATTTGTTATTTAATAATTTTTATAAAAAAATCGGATAATTCAGATATTTCGTATTCGGTTTCGGATACGTATATTTTTGAACACCCCTATCTCTACCCACATCGTGCAAGCCCCTTCCACTGCCGCCGCCTCCACCACCAATACCCACTGTGACCACCGCTCACGTCCGCCAGCACCATTTGCGAATTACCATGCACCTAGGGGCGGAACTATGGTATAGGGTACGGGGTCAAGTGACCCCATTGATTTTTGAACCAGTAGTGTAAGGTATAATACCGAAGTTTTTAATAAACTCATAGTTTTTCTGGAAATGAACACATTAGTATTCTTAGGTTCATCATATAACTTAGATATGTTGCATGGTTTAGTGGTAAACACGCACCGGGAAGTGTAATAGAGGTCACGAGTTTTATTCTTGCAAACTATAAATTTGAATTTTTTTTACTTTTTAATTACTAAAATTACTAAATTACCCTTACTCTTATAACACAAAATAAAACCCTAACCCAATTAAACCTCCCCACAATCGACAATCCACCCAGCCCCCTCACCGCGGCAGCTGATTCTCGCCCCTGCCCCTCATGTCACCTCGTCGGCTGCTTCGAAGTCCGGCCTCCGGCCACATGCTCGTTGCTGCTGTGTCACGCATGCTGCTTGCGGCTCCCCTGTCCCCTGCTGCCATTGATTTTTGTTTGGAACTGTGAGATTTCTATTTAATTCTTGAAAGGTTAGTTATCTTTATTGTTTATTTTCAAACCCCTTATTGTTTTTATTGTTAGACTTAGACTTATTTCACTTATTTGTTAGTTATTTGTTTGTTGATTTGGTAATTCGAAATCTAATATCTATAATTTGTTTGTTAATTTGGGTTATTAGAAATATAGTATTATTTGTTTGTTGATTTGGGTATTAAGAAATCCATTTTGTTTGTTGATTTGGGTATTTAGAATTTAAAATCTAGTTAATTTGTTTGTTAATTTGGGTATTTCACTATATTAGTTCTTTAGTTCATCACAATTCATAATATGTGTGATACATTTAATATTTTAGCAATATGGACTGCTATGTTGTAAAAAGAAAACCATCAAATGTTGCTACTAGGCTTTTTCATCTAGTAATAGTAATCCTCCAAGAATTGATAGATCCATGAGTTCTTTGAGCTTGTCTTATAATTTTTGTTACTTTGATATTCCAAAGATACAATTTTTGTTACTTTGATCTTCCATCAAATTTTGCTTCTCGTGTATTTGTTACATTGAAAATGAGGTTTTGAAAGGTGTCGATTGAAGATGTAATTAAACGGTTTCAAAAGATAAATACGCATAGAGAACAACTATAAATCTAAGTTTTATTTGATTTTTTTTGGTATTGTATTTTTGTTAACATTTTCAATGCAATTTAATTATATTCCGACCCGACTTGGCTGGATAACTTGAAAAAATTTATATTATTTCATTACAAAGTAAATCATCGAAAAATAATGACCTCATAGGAAAAATTTCTGGTTCCGTCACTGCATGCACCACAGCTGCTCCGCATACCGCCACCGTTGAACACCATTATTTAAAACCCTTTTGTATGCATTCGGCCGATTACAAAGGGACACGTTAAAATTTTGTGTTTATTTTGAATTTCATAATACTGATGTATTAAGTATAAACTGTAGTACTGAATTTATAATTTTCTATTTACTTTTGACTTTCATAATAAAGGAAGTTGAATTAGTCAATTTGAGCTGTATTTTACTTAGAGATGACAAAAAATAATAATAATAAGCGGGTCGAATATGATTGAGTTATTGGTTAAAATGTCCTAATGTCAAATGAGTAGGTTTTTTTAAGAATGAGCCAAATGGGTTTTGGATGCTGGTCTAACCAATAATCATACAAACTAGTTTTAAAACCGTTCGGTGACCAAAGGTTCAATTTTATTATACGACACTATTTTTCTTTTTGTTGTAAACAAATACAATATTTTTTAAGATAAAAGATTGGCTCCAGGTAGGTCCAAACTAATACTAAAGAATATATAAGATCACAAGAGAAAAGACCCATATGAAACCTTTGTGTGAAGACTTACTTGAAAATTATTACGTCCAAACAACGATTTCCGTACTTCAAAATACCGAGACATTACAACTTAAAAGTATGAGAGAGGAGACTAGGGCTATAAATGAGTGAGTCGAGTCAGGGTGGGCTTGGTCTCGGCTCGTATAAAACCCAAGTTCAGCCAGCTCAGCTCAATTACCTTCATGAGCTTAAAACTCCGAGCTCGGGCTCGGTTCGTCTAGCTGACTCACGAGCCAATTTATCTTTTTTATGAAAAAATTAGTTTTGTTATTTTTATACATATTATATATACTTTAAAAATCAAAATAGACTTCAACCAAGTCTAAAAGTACAAATGTCTAATGAAAATCTTATTTTGTCTTTTAATACATTTTTTTCTTTTTCTTGGCACCTTAGGTTATCAATAATACTCTTTATACCCTTTATTTATGTGTTCTTTGACATATTCACAGTTTTTTATTTTTTTAATTCATTATTTTTATAAATTTCGAATACGTTATCGCAACGAGCCTATTATTATATATGTTTCGGTGTAATTTTACTTAAAAAGCCGTTGTGTGTCACAATATACAAGTCATCGAAAAACAAACGTATAAGTCATTAAAGCTGATTTAAGCTTTCATTTTTTTTTCTATTTCTTTTTCTCTTCATCATACAACTTTTTAAAGTGTTACATATATTCGGTTGCGGCACGTTTAACCTTATTGACATGCAGATGAAAATAAACTTTCGGGCCTTATCAACGACAAGCTGCTATGTACGGGTTTGTGACGTTCTTTGTTTTTATATAATCTTTAAACTGTTATCAACGATATACAAAATTTCATATATTTTAAACACCCCCTATAACTCGCCCCTTGCACCTTCAACTCACTGGTTCATGATAACGTTTCAAAATTAGTTTATTCATGGTCTTACGCCCCTAGGTGCGTTCAACGTGTCAAAATTAGTTTCGACTTTAGTTTAATTCACGGTCTTACACCCCGCCTCCTTTAACGTACGGGTTTGTAGCAAAGTTTTAAAGTTGGTTTTTCTCTTGAGTTTCTCCATCGCCGTAACGCGGGTGTCTCATGCTAGTTCATGTATATATATAATATACAATAAATAATATTTTAAATTTATTTATCTTAAGATGTTAAAATAGTTATATAAGATTGTTATACCAACCCTAAATCCCCTAACCTACTCTTCGCTGCCACTTCTTTTTACCGTCACACAAACACCAAATCGGATGACTTTCCTCATTACCTCATAGTTGATTCCAATAGAGCTAAAGGTTGGTATGTTGTTTTTTTCATTTTCTTAGACTATTTCGTTCATTCAATCACAGTGTCACATATTTTAATTTCTCAAGTCGTGATTGAGTCTATGTGTTTGATTATGTTACACTCAAGAAGAAGAAAGAACACAGGAGAAGAAAAATCAATTTCAGTTCATAGCTACCTCTTCATTTAATCGACTACAGTATATAACGACCATAACGACATTCGTTAGTTCGTTACTACATTATTACCCCTTTATACATTTTATTCCCTTCTACTATGCAACTATTACACTTTCAGCCCTTCTACTTACAAAATGAATACAAGATATGCAACAAAACTTCCCTCCCATAACATTCTTAACCTCAAGAATGGAAAGTAGGAAAGCGCAACTCATATTCATCCAAGAATTCCCAGGAAGCCTCTGCAATAGACAAGCCTGACCAATGCACCAGAACTTGAGTGACCAAAGATGCCCCTCGATGAGCAAGGCGACGATCCAAAAGAGCTTGTGGTTGCAAGGAAAATCGAGGATTAGCGTGCATAGGAACAAAGGGTTGATGAGCACCATGAGCAGCTTTCAAAAGAGAGACGTGAAAAAACAGGATGTATTTGCGAATAAGATGGCAAGTCTAGTTTATAGGCCGCAACTCCAATCTTTTTGAGAATGAGAAAAGTCCCATAGTACTAAGGACTGAGCTTAGAGTATTTGTGGCCGCGAACCGTAAGTTGGACATGGGAATGCAACTTCAAGTAAACCCAATCACCTACATTAAATTTACGCTCGGTGCGATGGTTAGAAGTCATTTGCACCATCCTGTTGCGAGCTCGTTCTAAACTGTGTTTCAAGGACTGAATCATGGCTTCTCGGTCCCTATGAAAATGTTTCATGCATCAAAACGAGTGTCTAAAGAAATATAAGGAAGGTGGATTGGTGGAGCATAGCCATATAAGGTTTGAAAAAGGGGACATACAAATTAATGAATGATGGGTGGTGTTATACCACCATTTAGCCAATGGTAACCATTTTAACCATTGATCAGGAGTGTCCATTGCCATACAATGAAGATAAGATTCCAGGCAACGGTTTAAGACCTCAATCTATCCATCACTTTGAGGATGATAGGAAGAGGAAAAGGCTAAATTGATGGCCTGTAAACGCATACACTCCTGCCAAAAAAAACTAAGAAAAATTGGATACGATCGGTAATAATCGTTAGTGGATTGACATGTAGCTTAAAAATATTATTCATGAAAACTTGAGCAACTTGTAAGGCTGAAAACAGATGGAATAGGGCCAAGACTTCGAAGCTTATGGGATGAGATGGAGTTGGTTTTACCGACACCAATGCTCATGTAATGGGTGCTCATGCGGACTTGAAAAGAAGCTTAGAGACATGAAGGAGAAGGAAAGATTATATGAGTTCCTAATGGGACTTGACAATCAGTTTGATTTAATTAAAACCCAGATATTAGCGATGAACCCAACACCGAATTTGGAACCGCTTAGCATTTGGTAGCAGAAGATGAACAGCATCGTGTCATTGCCTCAGCCAAGAGACCTGTTCAAGAAGCAGCAGCGTTTCAAGCATCCTATCAAGGGCGACGTGAAGGAAACAGAAGACAATAACATGAGAAAGGATTGGGAAAGACCGAAAGAAATTCTTTTAATGAAAAAGTTGAACATTGTAACCATTATGGAAGAGATGGGCACAGTAGAGATGGGTGCTTTATGTGACACCCTACATTTATCCCACATCGGCCATGGACAGGAGAGATTCCTGGTGATAAGAAATGTCCTGCCTCTAACATCAACAACACGTTTTGGACGTATTGGCTGTGGATGAGAGGAGAACTCCATAGTTAAGCATGCTCAGGTGGGAACAATTCAGGGATGGGTGTCCTCCCTGGGAAGTTTTCACCCGGGCAACCAAAAGCAAATCCGTGAGCTCCTCGTGGGCAAAGTGAACAATATTGTTGGTGTGAGGGGTCGGGTGTTGCAGAATGGTATCAGAGCCACTCCTGTGCTGTTCGGGATGTGGGACATACCTCACCGAGGATGGTGACTTCTCGGGCTCATCGAGAACGATGTCCAAACGGGGGTGATTGTGACACCCTACATTTATCTCACATCGGCCGTGGATAGGAGAGATTCCTGGTTCATAAGGAATGTCATGCCTCTAACATCAACAATGCGTTTTGGGCGTATTGGTCGTGGATGAGAGGGGAACTCCATAGTTAAGCATGCTCAGGTGGGAAGAATTCAGGGATGGGTGTCCTCCCTGGGAAGTTTTCACCCGGACAACCAGAAGAAAATCCGTAAGCTCCTCGTGGGCAAAGCGAACAATATTGTTGGTGTGAGGGGCCGGGTGTTACACTTTAAAATAATTGGGTACTTGGACTGGTGGCCCGAAATAGGAAAGAAAGACAAAACTAAACTGATGGTCGTCGTCGCCCAAGCTGAAACTGAGACCGGACCCTGTCCTATACCAGGCATGACGGAGGAACAATACAAAAGTTTCTTGAAGTTGTTTGCAAGAAATCGAGAGGAATCTGTTGTGGCTAATATAGCAGGTAGAACAATTACTAATGGTGAATGGAAATCGATTCGGGTGCCACCAAACATATTACACATCAAGGGTACCTACTTGATAAGTTAACCAAGGATGGACTCGAAAGACATGTAACAATTCCAAATGGGGAAGCCATCCCTGTTAAAGGGAAAGGAAAATTAATTTACAATACACAACTAAATATTAATGGAGTTCTTTTTGTAACAAACTTTACTTGCAATCTCTTATTTGTTCGAAGATTAACAAGAGATCTGCCTTGTGCCATAACGTTCTTTGTGTTACAGGACTTGAAGACGGGGAACTTGATTGGAGCGGGTAATCTTCGTGAAGGTCTCTATCGGATAGGAGGAGTAAAGGAAGAAAGGAAGGCGATGATAATGACGTGTGATTCATGGCACAAGCAACTTGGGCATGCTTCTAACGCGAAACTGTCTCATGTTCTCAAAGGTGTTTCTTTTAATTTTAAGGACAAAATTTGTGATTCTTGTAGCAAAGCAAAACTCACTCGTTTACCTTTCCCGGTTAGTTGCATTAAGACGAATGGATGTTTTGATTTAATCCATTGCGATATTTGGGGGAAATATCAGAAATCGTCTCTTACGGGGGCGAGTTATTTCCTAACGATAATTGATAATTATAGTAGGGTGGTGTGGATTTAGTTACTCAAGCATAAATATAAAGCGAGTACTTGCTTAATCAATTTCTTTAAGATGATCAAAACACAATTTGGGAAATGTATTAAAAGAATTCATTGCCATAATGGTGGGGAGCTTGTGTCGAATCACATGAGTCAATTTTATGCCAAGCAAGGAATCGTTTAGAAACGACTTGTCCTCACATTCCTCAACAAAACGAGGTGGTTGAACGCAAACATATACACATCTTAGAAATTGCACGGGCTTTATGATTTGAAGTTAGTCTTCGTACAACTTTTTGGGGATAGTGCATTGTAACCGCCACGTATATTGTAAATCGCTTACCATCCAATGCCATAAATAACAAAACTCCCTATGGAGTCTTGTTGGGTCGTGATCCCGAATATGATCACATGTGTATTTTTGGTTGTTTGGCTTATTATAGAAACACGAAAACACATGGAGACAAATTTGAACTAAGAGGAAAGCCGGGTGTGTTTTTAGGCTATCCTTATGGAAAAAAGAGTTATAAAATTTATGATCTTGAAGAAAGAAAAATGATGATGAGTAGGGATGTTAATTTGTGGAGGACGTGTTTTCTTTTGCCATGACAGAACCTATAAACCTAATTTATGAACATGAGATTTTTGAAAATCTTAACCCAGTTACTAAATTCCATGATTGTGAATGCCTTGGTGGACCCATCAAGAATATTGATTCAGGGGAATATATAAAATGAAAATATTAGAGAGGACCCCGCTATAAAAGAACATTCAGATAACCATTATGAAAATGATATACAAAATGAACAATAAGAATTTGCCATGCTAGGTGGCGAACTTGAAAATGATATGCATGATGGAACCGTGCACGTGGACTCACATGTTGCGCATGATGAAAGACAGAAAAGAAATAAAACGCAGCCTAAGCATTTGAAAGACTACCAAGTGAAACTACCCCTATCAATTGACCACACGCAACCTGCCTCCAATCAAAGTTCTTCAACATTACATCCCTTAACTCATTATGTTTCATATGAATTATTTTCTGACACTCACAAAGCTTTTTTATCGGCCATCAATTCTCATGATGAGCCATAATCTTTCTATTAAGCGGCTCAAGATGAGAACTGGATAGAAGCTATGAAGAAAGAGATCCATGCTCTTGAACAAAATGGAACTTGGTCACTCGAGAGCTTACCCGATGGAAAAAGGGCCATCGACTCCAAATGGGTGTACAAGGTAAAGTTTAAACAAGATGGCAACGTGGAAAGATATAGAGCGAGACTTGTGGTGAATGATTCACACAAATGGAGGGTGTGGATTATCATGACACTTTTGTTTCGGTTGCTAAATTAATTATGGTGAGGATCCTCCTTTCTATCGCCGTTAAAAGGGTGTGGGATATCCAACAACTTGACGTGGATAATGCTTTCCTACACGGAGAGTTGGAGGAGGTATACATGAAAATACCACAAGGGTTCACAACCAAAGACGAAACAAGAGTTTGCAAACTCAAGAAATCCTTTTATGGTTTGAAAAAAACATCTAGAAAATGGTATCACAAGTTCACAAAATCACTCATTGACCTCTATTACAAACAATCCAAGGCGGATCATTCCTTGTTCATTTTCAAAGATATAAATGTCTTCATAGCGACACTTATATATGTTGATGTTGTTATCCTTGTGGGAAACAAAAAAAAAACAAATTAAGAAAACAAAGCTTCATCTCGACAAAGAATTTGGCATAAAAGATCTCGGTCCTTTGAAATACTTCTCGGGTATAAAGGTTGCAAAAACATCTAAGGGCTTAGTTCTTAGCCAACAACAATACATGTTGGACATCCTTAAAGATAGTGTGTTGCAAGGATGTTGGCCTAGTGCATTTCTAATGGGACCAAACTTAAAGTTGGATAGAGGAGAAGAAGAGAACTGAAAGTCGATGCAAACTAATACCGAAGGCTTGTTAGTTGTTTGCTTTATTTACAAGCCACTCACCCGGATATAACCTACTCCGTAAATATCTTGAGTCAATTCGTTGGAGACCCACGACACAATCACATGGAGGAGGCCACTAGAGTCCTTCGTTATCTCAAAACCACTATTGGACAAGGTATCCTTTTGCCCGAAAATGGTAGAGTGAGCCTTGTCACCTATTGTGACTCCGATTGGCTTGGTTCCCTTTTAGTATGATCAAGGACTGGTTATTTACTCTTACTGGGCGGAGCTCTAATCTCTTGGAAATCAAAGAAACAGTCTGTGGTATCTCGCTCCTCTACGAAGGCATATTATCGTGACATAGCCACATCCGTCAGTGAGTTACTATGGGTTCGTTGGTTACTTAAAGAATTAGAAGCTCCTCAAGTTGGTCCGACACCGTTGTTCTGTGATAATCAAGCGGCTATGCATATAGCAAACAACCCGGTTTTTCATGAGCAAATGAAACATGTAGAAATGAATTTCTATTTTGTACCCGAAAGTGTCGAACAAAAGGAAGTTCCACCTATGATTGTTGACTCCAAACAACAAAATGGAGACCTACTCACAAAACCCCTCGGTTCTCCCCTCTTACGAACACTACTCGGCAAGTTAGGAATTCGAAACTTACATGCGCCAACTTGAGGGGGAGTATTGGAAATAATGTATTTGGAAATGATGTATTTTTCTCTCCACCATATATTTGCTCTTTATTTAGACTCCTTGAGTTAAGACCAAGTCTTTGTAATTCCTATTATACTTTTCTTGATTGTATATGTATTACGAATTTGAATCAATAAAAATGTGAAGAAAACTTTAGAACTAATTTGTTCACATAACAAGATTAAAATTAGTGTGAATATGAAACTTATAATAAACAGAACAGAAATATTATGTTATATACGTATGTAAAATGTAATGTAATATCCAATTTTCAATGACTTTTAGTGTCGTTAACCATAGAAGAACTATTGTTATAACTAGCTATTGAATAAGATATGAAGGTGTTACTTTGTCAAGGGTTTCATTCAAGTATTATGTCAACCGACTACAATCAGCTGCTATTGGTTTTTAACTTCCATTCTAACTCCCAAAAAACACCCGAATTGTGTCCATTAAGCTTCGCAGACCTAAAATTCAATAAGTTCTCAAGGTAATTGTGTTCACATTAATAAACATGTAAAACACACAATTAAACATGTTAATATAGTGAAAAACACCGATACATCATTACACAACATTGTTTTTTTGAAATATTTAAAAACAAATAATTTTATCTTTAAAACACGTATAATATTGATACAATAAGAATAAAGTTTTTTTCACGTTATATTAGCTTATTGTGTAATATTCGTCAGAAAATCCTTGTGTAATATCATGTCATTATGTAATGTTAATCGGATTTAAAAAAATATTTTCTATTGTGTTTTTCTAAAATAATAATTTTTAAATAACCTAATGCTGAAAATATAAATTTTTTTTACGTTTCAAGGTCATTGTGTAATCCTGGTCATACCATTGTACAGTTCTCATCAAGTTGCTAATTGTGTATAATGTTAATAATCGAGTCTAGTATTAGTCATGGTGTTATCCATTATGTCTAATGTTGATCATTATGTTATATATTGTGTTTTTTAAAATGATGATTTTGAATAACATAATGCTGGAAGATGTAAACTTTTTATGTTTCTAGTTCATTATGTAATCCTCATGAGGTAATTGCGCAATCCTCGTCAATTAAAAAATTACACAATGACTTGTCGAAACAGCACAATGAGTTAAAAAAATACATGAAAAAAAACTTTGTTTTTAAAGATAAAAAATGCTTGTGTTTTATGGTATAATATCTAAAAAAAATACTGCCTTATGTAAAACTTACGGATGTTTGAAAAATAAGAAGGGGAAACATTATAAAATTTGTCCTCAATCTAATCTTGATAAAAAAAAGACACATGTTAAAATCTTAATATTTTATATCTTAATATTTTATACTCTTTCTGGCTTTTAAAAATTTTATAGTTGAACATGTTTTGTAATGTTGTGAAATCTAATTGAGGATTCATAATTATATAATGACAAGAATAGGCGTACAGAAATTTAGAGAAGATCAATGGTTAGTATTCTGATCTAGTTGGTCAATTTGGTTAACTTGGTGGGAGCCATGGTTTTTTGGGTAATTTTTATATTTAGCTCGATTCTAACTTTTATTTAATAATTAATAGAATATTAATTATCAACTTAATTTATACATTATGATTGTATATTATGTTTCAAAAGTTGTACTTTCAATTCTCACTTGGTCAACTAATTTTGAATGTTGGGTCAACCTTTCAAATTAACTAGTTGTATTCCAACCCGCCGCTTCGCGGCGGGATTAAACCTGTTTTAACGTTTTTGAATATTATGACTGAAAAAGACCGTTCACTCCGTCAACACAATAAACACCAAACTCCATAACTTCATCCTACATGTGAAACAAAAATAAAGTTAACACAACATGCATAAAACAAAAAATACATACAAACAGATTAAGGCCACCAACAAAACAGCAACACCGACACAGACTACCAACGACAGTCAGTTAGGGTACATGGAGACTCAGAAAGGGAGCCCTCGTTGTGGCTGCACCCAAGAAGAATGCCATGCCCAAAACAACGAAGACCTAGATTTCCTTAGCATCACAGTCTCAACCAAATCCAACTAAATTAGGCGATCAATGGTGATCTATATATATATATATATATATATATATATATATATATATATATATATATATATATATATATATATATATATATATATATATATATATATATATATATATATATATATATATATATATATATATATATATATATTTACCGTTTAAAAAGTAAGGCAAAGAAACAGTAGATTAGCATCTCGGATGAATCTACGCCCACCATCGGTGATCTATATATATATATATATATATATATATATATATATATATATATATATATATATATATATATATATATATATATATATATATATATATATATATATATATATATTTACCGTTTAAAAAGTAAGGCAAAGAAACAGTAGATTAGCATCTCGGATGAATCTACGCCCACCATCATTAGCTCTCGGATGCCGACATGTGCCAGGCATCGTCATCGAGCAATTAATCGACAACAGACAACCATATGCACCAGAAAGCAAACATAGCTCACAAATGTGTTCAAAAACAGCACCTGTCAACAAACACGGGTCCAATCGGAGCCTTCATCGACTGTAACGGGTGGCCGATAGGCTTACATGCCGAGTCATAGAAACACCACTGACGTATAGCAGGGTCGTGATGCCGGAAACGGGCAACCGAGACACAAACCCTCTCACATGGCAGAAACCCCCCAAAACCCTAGCTAGTAGGGTCGAATACGCCAAGAACCAAAGACGGGAAGAAAGAGAGAGACGAAAGATAGTATTACAACCGCCGCCACCGCAAAGCCACCACCACAACCGTGCCCTTCTCTAGAAAGTAATTGTGGTCAAAAAAAGCAAATCGAACCCAAAAATTAGCGGTAGGGCGGCGATGGCTAAAATCGGCGGCCAAACCCCCCAAAACCAGTAGCACGGGTGGTGGTTGAGCACAACTGATCTTCTCTATCTCTCTCTATAAATTCTGGACAGATCGTGAGGGGGAAAGACAACAAAGGCCTTCGTAGTGTCGTACCACCATCATCATCGCCTTCGTAGTGAGGGCCGACGACCAGATAGGAACGCCCTAATAGGGTAACCAACTGATGGTAAAAGAGAGACAATAGAGGTGATCGTACCACCATCATCCCCGTCGTCGCAAGGCCCACCTCAACCTAAAACGGGAGGCAGGCAGCGACCGACGTCCACACCATCTCCACCCGGCAACCGCCTGACCGCCATTATCATCGCCGACATCAGCAGCAAAAGGGAGGCCAACGGTTACCATAGCCGCCGGTGACAAAATTGAACATCAATCATCGGTATTAGTTGTGTTGTTACAGGGCGGCCACCCACCCTCTAATCTCTATCTCCATCGTAACATAACCAAGAACCCCATCTCTCCTTCGATGGTTGCGACTGTGCAGGCAGCGGCGATGCAGGCGGCGGCGATGCAGCCGGCGGCAATGCAAGCGGTGGTGTTAGACGGGGAAGAGGGCGGCGCAACCAGAGCGGCCCTCTCTAACCACAAAAGAACTCGGTACAAATAAGATGGGACTCCCCATCTTCCATTCTGAAACACCTCCCTATGGCTAAAATCGAATAATAAAAAGTTCCCTATTCCTCGTCTTGCTTTTTTCATATTAGGTAATTTATATTTGCATATAATAAAATACTAATTAACAAGTGTTTTGTGTATATAGTGGTGTGATACATCATGCTTATCAAGTGGTTTGTGTTTGAGAGTGTTGTACTATGTGCTTAGTGAGTTGTAATCATTTTTTTGTTTTTTTAATTAAATCTTTAACTTTATTTTAACTCAAACTTTTACATATTTTACAATTTATCCTCAACATCTTTTTACTTTTAATTTTGATCCTTTATACTTTTCATATTTTAAAATTTTTTAGTTATATATCGATTTAAATTTCGGGAGTTAACACTCCACAACACGTGTGTGCGGTTAAACGTTTTTACGCTTATTTTTTTCACGTTTAACGGCTCCTTCGCCACCCGCTGGTCTTAGATCGCTTACTTATTATTTTATATATTTTACGTTCGTCTGCGTGGTTCAATTTTTTTACGTGTACTTTTTGTTCGTTTTATTTTTTCGTTTTTATGTGGTTTGCCTGCGTGGTTCAACATTCTTACGTCTTTTGTTCAGTTTTATTTTTATTTTTTTTAACAAGAGTTATTTCGATGTTGGTGGTTACTGGCGATGGTGTAACATTGGTGCTATTTGATACGTTCTTATGCCCCCGGCAACGCGGGGGCCATAAGACTAGTTTTCCAATAAAGATTAGACGTACGGGTTTTAATTTCCTGGGTTTCACTTGGATTCACTTCCATGTGTCTTCATCACTTAAAAGCAAGCTAGGTACTATTAGGTTAAATTAACATTCCCATTTACCAAATAGAAATATCCCTTCATCGGCAGCCCACAACACCGCCTTCATCAACTTTACACCGTCATCACCTTAACGACGTTAGTTGTTATGTTAGATACTGTTAAATCAATGTTAGTTAGTTAATTAACTGTCATTTGTAAGGGTATAAATACCCCACTTGAATCTGTCATTTGAATATGTACGTATGATCATACAATAGAAAGTTTCTCTCAAATCTTCTTCAATTTACAGCAAGTTTATCAATCTAAACCTGTGTTTGCAAGTCGAATCTCCCAACAGGTACAACCTCCACTACATGATATGCATACGTACATGCTATTTAGCAAAATCAGTTTACGTGTACAATTTCAATTCTGGTGCAAGTGTGTGTTGGTTATGATTAAAAAGTGCTCCAGTTTAATTACTTACTTCATAACTTCTTCAATTCCTTATGTTTTGTGTGTAATTGTGCTTTGTTTACTCATTTTATGGTTAAATGTGAATCCGGCCATGAATATTAGACAGAACATTGTTTTTTTTTTAAGTTCTCGTTTAAGTTTTAACAATTTATACCAAAAAAACACAACTGTATGAACAATAAAACTATGAGAATATGTTTCAACATGATTTTTTATAAACAATCTAAGATTTTATTTGTGAACGAGGCTAACTTCTAGATCAGTTTCGGTATTCTTGTTGCTTCATATTTTCCACAACGTTACAGGAGACGTGTATCTAAAGATCATTCATAGATCACTGATTGGGTTCTTCATGAACAGAAATACACACACACAAACAGAGATTCAATGCATGGAGAATTTAGACAAGCTAAGTACATTCATACTTCAATCCATGTTACAAATGAAGTTTACATCGGGTATTTATAAGTAACAAGAATAGCCACCTAATGTAACTTAATTACCATAACTTCCTAACGGAGTTAATCAAGAGTTAGAGAAGATTGTCGGGTATCTTGTGTTCCTTGGGTCGGTGGCTATGGGTTAAATTTGATCCAACAGTATCGTGTTGTCTATTTCGTGTGCCTTTCATTGAATCTGAAGATGGATAGTCAACACCTAGGTAGCGTTTGGTATGCAGGAATGAGGAGTAGAATGAAATGAACCATTGAGGGTGAATAAACAAAAACATGTTTGGTTGGAGAAGGGAATTGAATGAATTATTGCATAGTTGATTCTATTCCCTCAAATTCATTCCATCCACCACCCCTTCTTTTTTTTCATTCCATCCTTTCTTCCATCATTAGTCACCACACCACTCACGCACCCACCACAACCACCACCGCCGCCGCCGGTCACCACCGCCCCGGGAACACCACCGCCGGAGCCCCCCGCCGCTGGTCACCATCGCCCCGGGAGCACCACCGCCGCCAGAAACCACCAAAGGCCACCGTCGCCACTAGGAACAACCGTCTACCACTTCCGTCGCTGGAAATCATAGCCACCGGAAACTACTGCCGACCACCACCACCACTGAAACCAACCCCCGGGACACCGCCGCCGCCACTAAAACCACTGCCGCCTCCGGAAACCACCGCCGGCCACAGTCACCGCCGGAAACCACCGCCGCCGCCCGAAACCACTACCGGCCACCGCCGCCGCCCGAAACCACCGCCGCCTCCGGAAACCACCGCCAGCCACCACCCTCAGGTCACCGCCGCCGCCAGAAACCACCGGCCACCACCCTCGGGCGATCTGCCGCTGCCGGAAACCACCGTCGGCCACCACCGCCTCCGGAAATCACCACCGCTGCCGGAAACCACCACCGGTCACCACCATCGCTCGCCATCACCATCATAACCACTTTTACATTTCATTGATTCTTTTTTTCATACTTAACAAACAACATAAAGTAATGATTAATTTATTCCTAAAGGGTAACCAAACAGGATAATGGAATGTAATGATTCATTTTATTTTCTCACCCATTCAATTCCTTTATTCATTCCATTCCTTCGTTCATTCCATTACCCCATACCAAACAGACCCCTAATGTTTATCTTGTGTTCTTTCTCAACTTGATTGTAGGTAGTATTGAAATAGCCCACCTTAATGTCGTTTAATGTTAAGACAGTAGACTTTACTTGACGGCCAAGCTTTAGAATGTTCTGTTACGTACTAGTCAAGTGGTTTGGATGACTAGCTAGTGACATCGTCTTCTTGATTGGATTATTTCCTTTAACTTGTATGTGTTGTTTGTAATCGCGTCATGTGGAGTTCGTTGAATCTGAATGAAGATGGACCATTAACATTTTCACATCTTCCATTCACGCGTGCAAACAGCTTGTAATGTACATTTTATCTTCTTTCTCAACTTGTAGACTTCAACCATGAAGTTGAACTTATCACAATAGACTTTTTAGTCAAGCTGTTTGGGTGACAAGTACTTAAATCATCTTCTAGATTGGATTGTTTATATCATCATATTTCGTTTCAATCCCCATTATAGTATTTTATGTCAATTTCCCTTCTCTTCTCGTATATTATAAATACCTTTATGGCATCTCCACCTCTACAATTGTAGGCGTATTGAGTTTTCATATCCGTTTTCAAACTGATATTATGAAAAATGGCTACAACCAAAGAGTTTGACAGTCTTAGAATTCTGGCCAATGATATAAAATTGGCCACCAACAACTTTGGTAGTAGTAACTACATCGCTCATGGTGTGTTTGGCAAAGTTTACAAAGGAGAACTTGTTCACTCTGATCGCCATGTAATGGTTGTTGTCAAAAGGTTCAATCCAAGAAGCGGACAAAAAATGGGACAAGGAACTACTGAGTTTTGGCAAGAGATCGTTGTGCTTTCTTGTTATAAGAATGAAAATATCGTCTCTCTCTTAGGTTTTTGTGATGAAGCCGGAGAGCATATCCTTGTATATGAGTATTTACCTAACAAAATCCTTGATGTACATCTTAGTAGCCCTCATCTCTCGTGGATTGACCGTCTTAACTATCCCCTCCTGTAAAAAAACACATGGATCTACAATAGTTGTTTTGTTCGGTTCTCAAAGAAGACTGGTAGAAAATTATACTTGGAACATGATTTTCGTTTGCAAAGCCGGTCCAATTTAGCCCATTTCAAAAGAGAATGAACCTTACTGGATGTTTTATGGATGCAAAACGTAGTAGGGTGCTCTTAAAACAGCAATATATCTAGGGGCTATATCTATACTACATATAATATACATATAGGAATGATAAAATGGTCTTTTTTCACAAATCTCTTAATTTTAAGAGTTGTACAACTCTTAAAACATAGTGTACAACACATAAAGCTTAGAATTCCCCAAGCATCTTTGAAAGCCTAAGTCGATTTCAAATTTCAAATTTCAAATTTCAAATGAACCTTCATCTATGTTGACCCTCTGCCTTCTTTTCCGCATCACAATCTCATACACACGTCTATCTTTTTCTCAAGTCTTGTTGAATACTGATAGTTATCGCAGCTTGGTTCAAGTCGACTGATGGTTATCGCCGCCTTCATCTACGCCGGAAACGACACTTAAAAAGAAATTAATCTCTCCCTCCTTTGGCACTACGGTGGATAAAACTGCTTCTTCCGGTGCCATTGCCGATATACGCTCTCAGCAACTCTTCAGTTGTTGTGTTTCAAGGAAGAAGATGCTTAGGCGCTTCTTAGCCAGGTGAAATACATGGATCCTAGAATGCGCCTTGGTTCAAAAGTTGTCCTCGCTCTCAGCATGGTAATTTTAACTGTTCTCCATTATATGTAATTTGAACTATAATATTTGTTTGTTTGTTGCTACCATCTTAAAGTTCTAGACGCGCCAAACCACCCAGGGGACTATGAAGGTTGTTCTTTATGTCTATGTCAGCTATTCATCATTGTTGGGTTTACCTGCGTCTAAAAAATCATCAAGTTTATCTTTTAATGGCTAAAAATGTCATTTCTATAATTACATAGGTGTGTTATTACGTGACTGCATCTACTACTGTTTTTTGTATCTTTTAGGATTCGTGGTAAAAAAGAATTTCAACTTACCTGATAGCAATATTACGTCGGGCCATGATCACCAGCTTAATATCAAGCTCACGAACACATCACCGCTTGGAAAGGGTCTGATTTACAATTGGCATATCCACGAGACGACCCGCACCGCTCCGTGACCGTGACCCATTTAATTCCCACGTCCAGCTGGTTACCCATGCTCCCTTTTAAGTTTTTATGAATTCCTATTTTATATTTGTTTTGTTACAATTCAAGTGCCTTTGTACATCGTGATCAGTATTCGTTAGTTTTAATTACAAATCAAGTGCTTTTGCAAACTTCCAGCTGGTTATTTGTTTCTATGTATTGGGTCTTGAATGAATGAAGAAAGGGCAGAGAGAAATTATAGAAACTTACGTTAAGTCTCATACTACGTGAGTCTTTCATTGTTTCCTGGCTAACTCGATTGGCCTTCGAGTGGTGATCAAAGGATCACGATTTGGCATTCCGGTGGTGTGGTTGTGTGTTTGTATCCTTACTAGCGGCTGTTGTAAGGCCCCGTTCCCGGGACGCCTACAGTTGGTCATTCATCGCACATAAAACATATATTTACATTCGTATTTTATAAACATCGCAGCGGAACACTAAAATAATCTTTCATTTCCATGTAAATGCTTTTGCATGTTAATACAACATTCATTACAAACAGTTTGTTCGCATTACAATGCAAAAACATTAATCAAAAGAATGCCATCCTAAAAGAGCTGAGTAGCCTCGCGATGCCATCCTCAGCAATCATTACCTGCCAACTGGAAAACATATAAAAAGTCATCGTTGCTGAGTGAGTTCTAGTTTTATAATAAAACATACTTTACTTTCATTAAAACTATTTGTTTTCTCATGCAATCATTCATCATACGTATACACAGATAATATTGTTATTATCTTTCATTACATTCGTTAACTTTCGTTCATTTCATACGTTCGTTCTTCCGAGTCTGTTGTGACGACATGGTCGCTCACCTCATTAGCAATCTCAACGATTGCACGCTATCCGAGTCTGTTGCAACCATAGGGTTGCTCACCTCATTGCCAATCTCAATGATAGCACGCTATCCGAGTCTCTTGCAACAACAGGGTTGCTCACCTCATGGCAACATCAACGATAGCACGCTATCCGAGTCTCTCGCAACAACAGGGTTGCTCACCTCATGGGCAATCTCAACGATTGCACGCTATCCGAGTCTGTTGCAACAACAGAGTTGCTCACCTCATATATGTGCTTGCAAGCCTTTCCTTCGTTCATTCATCATTCATTAATGCATGCATTCTTACTTCATGTTCCTCTTTCGTTATCTTTCACTTTACGTTACATAATACTTCATTCATTTATAACACGACAAGTAAAGCCACAAGAAAGATAAACAAACATACATCATAATAAGGAACATATCATAAACAGTTATCATCATCATACAGGGCAACATCATACATACATAACATGCATAAACATGCAACATCATCATCATCATGCCCAACATGCTCCATAAGGTCATAACAGTCATCTTACATGCTCTTACGGGAACCTTTACGTCAAAAACTTACATCTGCACTTTCCCCCGAAAGTCAAAACTCGAACTACACTTTCCTTCGAGTGCAACAGCCCTATTCGGGCGTATGGACACCCTTCAGTCGCATGGCCTCCATGCGACTGAACATCATGTGATTGGACTCATGCGGATGAACATCTATGCGAATGAACACCCAATCGTGCGTATGGACCTCATGCGGATGGAACTAATGCGAATGAGAACCTATGCGACTGACCTCATGCGAATGGACTCATGCGACTAAGCACCTATGCGACTGGACCCTCAGTCGTATGACTTCCCATGCGACTGGACTCCCAATCATGCGAATGAAACCTTAGTCGTGCGAATGAACCCTCAATCGTGCGAATGAATACCAATCGTGCGAATGAACCTCAATCGCCTCTCAATCAGCCGTATGGCCTCCATTCGGTCGCCTAGCCCTAGTTGATGCAGAATGGAGTTCATCCCGAACCCAATCTGCCATTTTCGGCCTCCAAGCTCATCCAAACCCATTCTAAGCCTAAATCAACCATCTTAGACCTTAGGAATGCATACCACAACCCCATACAAGCACACACAAGCCCGGAAACAAACTCTAAACGCATCACACGAAACACACCCAAATGGGTCATAAACACACACATATAAAAACGGGTTTTTGATGCTTTTCAGCCCCAAAATCGGTTGAAAACAAGTAAAATGGGGTCCTAGAACTCACACAAACGAGCACAACGACAGGGGCTTCGATTTGACTCGCTCCTTGACGATTTTGACCACTCGAACCAACCCGAACTGACTTTTTCTCCCTTTTTCTCTTCTTTCTCCCTTCCCCTCTTTCTTTGGCTGATTTGTGAGTGTCGGGGAGAGGGTAACGGCTGCCCTCTCCCTTATATACTCCCACTCACCCTACTTTCTTTCGTTGGCGAGTTTGGTCCCTCAACTTTGGACTTTATTTCTTTTTCTTTCTTCGTCGGCTTCAAAATAATAAATAACCGGGTGTTACAAGTCCACCCCCCTTAAATAGGTTTCGTCCCCGAAACCTGTTATTCTTCGAACAAATGTGGATAATGTTGTCTCATTTCTTTCTCAGTCTCCCACGTTGACTCGGATCCCTTCCTGTGCTTCCACTGTACGCGCACAAGAGGAACCACTTTATTTTTCAGTCTTTTCTCTTTTCTATCGATGATTGCCACTGGTTGCTCCATGTAATTGAGCCTTTCGTCTACTTCGATATCTTCCAATGGAACAATCATCTTCATCTGCCAAGCACTTCTTTAGATGAGATACATGGAATGTCGGGTGAATTCCACTTAACTCATCCGGTAACTCCAGTCTATAGGCCACCTCTCCTACTCGAGCAATGATTCGGAAAGGGCCTATGTACCTCGGGCTCAACTTGCCCCGCTTTCGGAAGCGAATGATACACTTCCAAGGTGAGACCTTCAACATAACCCGGTCACCCACCTGGAACTCAATCGGCCTACGTTGTTTATCAGCATACGACTTCTGTCTATCTTTGGCTGCCTTCATGAAGGCTTTAATCTTCTCAAGCTTCTCAGTCGTAGCCTCGATTACCTCGACGCTCCCCAATTCCTTCTGACCAATATCACCCCAACAAACGGGTGTTCTGCATCTCCTGCCGTATAGCATCTCATATGGTGGCATACCAATGCTGGCATGATAGCTGTTGTTGTATGAGAATTCGGCTAACGGTAGGTGGTCATCCTAACTTCCCCCAAAATCAATCACACATGCCCGAAGCATGTCTTCCAGTGTCTGAATGGTCTTTTCTGACTGACCATCAATCTGGGGATGATAAGCCGTGCTAATATGTAACCTCATCCCCATAGAGTCGTGGAATTTTCTTCCAAAATTTAAATGTAAACCGGGTGTCACGATCAGACACAATAGACACCGGCACACCATGACGAGTTACAATTTCCCGGATGAACAGATCAGCCAACCTCTCGGATGAATATGTCTCGCGGATCGGTAGGAAGTGAGCACTCTTCGTCAAACGGTCAACTATCACCCATATGGCATCTTACCCTTTCGGGATACGCGGCAGCTTTGTAATGAAATCCATGGTGATGTGCTCCCACTTCCATTCCGGTATATCCAAAGGTTGGATCTTCCCATACGGCTTTTGATGCTCGGCCTTCACCTGTAAGCAAGTAAGGCACTTACTCACATACTCCACCACATCGCGCTTCATACCCGGCCACCAATAATCCTTCTTCATATCTTGGTACATTTTAGTGGCACCTGGGTGAATGGAGTATCGAGTCTTGTGAGCTTCATCCATTATCTTCACCTGTAGATCCCCAAAACGAGGAATCCACACACGACCGAATCGGGTTCTAACACCGAGTGTGTTTTCACCCAATTCCCCAATCAGACCTCTCATTCTTTCAGAGTTAAGATGATCTTCTTTCAGTGCCTCATATTGAAACTCTTTGACTTGCTTCATTACATCAGAGGTCATGATCAGTTGATATGCTTTCACCCGAATCGGCTCGGGCCTCTCTTTCCAGCTAAGGGCATCAGCCACCACATTGGCCTTGCCCGGATGGTAGTAGATCTCACAATCATAATCCTTTATAAGTTCTAACCACTGTCTCTGCCTCATGTTCAGATCTTTCTGCTCGAAGAAGTACTTCAAGCTTTTGTGGTCCGTGAATATGGTGCACTTCGCCCCGTAGAGATAGTGCCTCCAAATCTTTAACGCAAAGACCATTGCTGCCAGCTCCAAGTCATGAGTAGGATAATTGACCTCATGAACCTTCAACTGTCGGGATGCATAGGCTATAACCTTTCCTCTCTGTATTAACACACACCCCAACCCGAGTAGGAAGCATCAGAATAAACCACCAGATCTTTGCTTCCATCGGGTAATGACAGAACAGGAGCTTGAGTCAATCTCGCCTTCAATTCTTCAAACGCCTTCTCTTGAGCCTGACCCCATACAAACTTTACATCTTTCCGGGTCAACTTAGTCAGTGGAGAAGCGATCTTGGAGAAGTCTTGTATGAATCTTCTATAGTAGCCCGCCAAACCCAAGAAACTACGAATCTCGGATGGCGTTCTTGGTGACTTCCATTGCATAACCGCCTCCACTTTCGCCGGGTCCACCATAATCCCGTCGGGATTCACCACATGACCCAAGAACTGAACTTCGCGCAACCAGAACGCGCACTTGGAGAATTTAGCATACAACTTCTCCCTCCTCAGCGTCTCTAGAACCTCCCGAATGTGACCGGCATGCTCAATCTCGCTCCTCGAATAAATCAGGATATCATCAATAAACACAATCACTGATTTATCCAGCATCGGCCGACACACACGATTCATCAAATCCATAAAAGCAGCTGGCGCGTTGATCAAACCAAAGGACATGACAAGAAACTCGTAGTGACCATAGCGCGTACGAAAAGCTGTTTTAGGAACATCCTGCTCTTTCACCTTCAGCTGATGGTAACCAGATCAAAGATCTATCCTTGAAAACCAACTGGCACCTTAGAGCTGATCGAACAGATCATCTATTCTCGGCAAGAGGTATCGGTTCTTAATCGTCAACTTGTTCAGCTCACGGTAGTCAATACACATCCTCATACTACCGTCTTTCTTCTTCACAAATAGGACCGGAGCACCCCAAGGAGAGATACTCGGTCTAATGAACCCCTTATCAAGCAACTCTTGCAACTGCTCCATCAATTCTTTCATCTCTGTCGGAGCCAGCCGATACGATGCTTTGGCCACAGGTTGGGCACCCGGTATCAGATCAATCTGCAACTCGATCTCTCTGTCAGGTGGCAATCCTGATAAGTCTTCTGGGAACACGTCTGGAAAGTCGCACACAACCGGTACATCGGCTAGTTGTGGTGTTGGCGTATCCACATCCTTTACATAGGCCAAGTAAGCGCTACATCCACGCCTCATACACTTTCCCGCCACCGCCATCGAGATCACTTTCGGAATCGTAGTAACCCGATCACCATAAACCGTCACTGAACTACCGTCAGGCGCTGACAACTGAATCATCTTCTTGCGACACATAATGTTCGCCTCGTAGTCCGCTAACCAATCCATCCCAAGAACCAAATCGAAACCACCTAAGGTCATCACAAAAGGTCTAACAGGAAACTTATGACCCTCTAGCTCCACATCACAGTTCTCTATCATCTCAGAAATCCTGGTAGACTTACATATGGCAGTTTCTACATCAAAGGGCGCATCAACACGTCTACTACTAACAGGCAGCTTAGCACAGAAAGCAGCAGAAATAAAACTTTTACTGGCACCCGAATCAAATAACACAGAAGCTAAAGTTTGGTTCACCAGAAACGTACCGGACACGACATCAGGGTCCGTCCTAGCTTTCTCCTGTGTCATGGTGAATGCCCTGGCGCTCGCCCTCGGTCCTTCACCTCCCGTTTTCTTCGCCCTGGAGCTCTCAGCCCTCGGCCTCTTACAATCCTTGCTCATATGACCCTCTTCACCACAGTTATAGCACCGGACTATACGATAGTCCTTTGCCATGTGCCCCGCCTTCCCACATTTGAAGCATAAGTTCGACCCAAACCTGCACTCCCCGCTATGCTCCCTTCCACACTTGCCACACCTTCTCGATCCCGCACTCAACGTGACCACACGGCGGTCATCCACCCGTGCCTTCTTATTACCCGTCGAGGCATCACCCCGACCAAACCTCTTCCTCTGCCAGTTTCGATCACCACCGCTCTTCTTGCCACCTTCAGTCACCACCACGGTTCTCTCATCATACAGTCTCCCCGCCAAATCCACCGCCGACCTAAACATGCTCGGCCGGGCAGTGATCATGTGCCTGCGAATATCCGCTGGCAATCCCTGAATATACCTCTTGATCTTTCGGGACAGAGGTGTCACCTGATCCAGCACCAGACGTGCCATCTCGTTGAATTTTGTGGTGTACTGTTGGTGTGTCATGGTTCCCACCTCCAGTTGCAAGAACTCCCTTTCGACCTTGTCCATTTCCCAATGAGGACAAAACTCCTATATCACCAACTTTTTCAGCTCAGACCATCTCATCCTCCCAATGGCCTTGCTACCTTCGGCTTGGACAATGTTGTCCCACCAACACAGAGCCGAATCCACAAAAGAGTGGGTAGCAAACTTCACCTTCTGGTCTTCGCGGCATTCGCTGATATCAAGAACAGCCTCCATTTCCCTCACCCACCGGTGAGCAGCAGCAGCAGTGTCGTTCCCATCAAAAGTTGGGGGCTTGCATCTCATAAACGCCCCATAGTTACAGCCTCGTACCACCTCTTTCACGGGCTCATCTTCTTCCTCTTCCTCATAAGCAGAGAAAATCGTTTCAGGCTCCGGTTGCTCCCGCTCCCCCGAGGCCCTGTTTCTCTCCTTTCTTTCTCCTTCTTTCACAGCCTTGATGACTTCGGTCACCACAGACGGTAAGATTGTCTGCATGACCTGATGTACTTCTTCAAAAATAGCCTCTTTTACCGAGGCCCTCAACTTTGCACTATCATCCCCAGCCTCCGGATGAGGGGTCTCAAGTTCTTCGGGAACCACCTTCTCCACTCTAGGCCTTCCTCTTTTAGGTCGTAGATCAGCATCAGGCCCACCACGACCTCCACCCCTAGAAGCTTTAGAGGATCTACCACCAGCCATTCTCTATATCACACTGAAAGATTCAAACACCAACACGGTCATTCAAGGAAACAGCTCAGTTTATGTCAAGTATAGTAAGTCCCTAATTACAGTGGCCAGTTGTGATTAGCCAGTTACTTTTCTCTTCATACCCTAAGCATAACCTGTCCTAACTACATCAATATTTAAATCTACATTCAACACATAACCACATACCATGCGCACATAAAACCGGTTAACTTTACGAAAATACCTGATGGCACGCAGCTACTCAGACTGGCATCCCATTCCCTTTTCGTCCCATTCTCAGTTTAAGTTAAAGTTTATTTTGAAAATTTACCTGTTTCACTTAAACTTTGGCTCTGATACCAACTTGTAAGGCCCCGTTCCCTGGACGCCTACAGTTGGTCATTCATCGCACATAAAACATATATTTACATTCGTATTTTATAAACATCGCAGCGGAACACTAAAATAATCTTTCATTTCCATGTAAATGCTTTTGCAAGTTAATACAACATTCATTACAAACAGTTTGTTCGCATTACAATGCAAAAACATTAATCAAAAGAATGTCATCCCAAAAGAGCCGAGTAGCCTCGCGATGCCATCCTCAGCAATCATTACCTGCCAACTGGAAAACATATAAAAAGTCAGCGTTGCTAAGTGAGTTCTAGTTTTATAATAGAACATACTTTACTTTCCTTAAAACTATTCGTTTTCTCATGCGATCATTCATCATACGTATACACAGATAATATTGTTATTATCTTTCATTACATTTGTTAACTTTCGTTCATTTCATACGTTCATTCTTCCGAGTCTGTTGCGACGACAGGGTCGCTCACCTCATTAGCAATCTCAACGATTGCACGCTATCCGAGTCTATTGCAACCATAAGGTTGCTCACCTCATTGCCAATCTCAACGATAGCACGCTATCCGAGTCTCTTGCAACAACAGGGTTGCTCACCTCATGGCAACATCAACGATAGCACGCTATCCGAGTCTCTCGCAACAACAGGGTTGCTCACCTCATAGGCAATCTCAACGATTGCACGCTATCCGAGTCTGTTGCAACAACAGAGTTGCTCACCTCATATATGTGCTTGAAAGCCTTTCCTTCGTTCATTCATCATTCATTAATGCATGCATTCTTACTTCATGTTCCTCTTTCGTTATCTTTCACTTTACGTTACATAATACTTCATTCATTCATAACACGACACGTAAAGCCACAAGAAAGATAAACAAACATACATAATAATAAAGAACATATCATAAACAGTCTTCATCATCATACAGGGCAACATCATACATACATAACATGCATAAACATGCAACATCATCATCATCATGCCCAACATGCTCTCTAAGGTCATAACAGTCATCTTACATGCTCTTACGGGAACCTTTACGTCAAAAACTTACATCTGCACTTTCTCCCGAAAGTCAAAAGTCGAACTACACTTTCCTTCGAGTGCAACAGCCCTATTTGGGCGTATGGGCACCCTTCAGTCGCATGGCCTCCATGCGACTGAACATCATGCGATTGGACTCATGCGGATGAACATCTATGCGAATGAACACCCAATCGTGCGTATGGACCTCATGCGGATGGAACTAATGCGGATGAGCACCTATGCGACTGACCTCATGCGAATGGACTCATGCAACTAAGCACCTATGCGACTGCACCCTCAGTCGTATGACTCCCCATGCGACTAGATTCCCAATCGTGCGAATGAAACCTTAGTCGTGCGAATGAACCCTCAATCGTGCGAATGAATACCAATCATGCGAATGAACCTCAATTGCCTCTCAATCGGCTGTATGGCCTCCATTCGGTCGCCTAGCCCTAGCTGATGCAGAATGGAGTTCATCCCGAACCCAATCTGCCATTTTCGGCCTCCAATCTCATCCAAACCCATTCTAAGCCTAAATCAACCATCTTAGACCTTAGGAATGCATACAACAACCCCATACAAGCACACACAAGCCTGGAAACAAACTCTAAACGCATCACACGCAACACACCCAAATGGGTCATAAACACACACATATAAAAACGGGTTTTTGATGCTTTCCAGTCCCAAAATTGGTTGAAAACAAGAAAAAGTGGGGTCCTAGAACTCACACAAACGAGCACAACGACAAGGGCTTCGATTTGACTCGCTCCTCGACGATTTTGGCCACTCGAACCAACCCGAACCGACTTTTTCTCCCTTTTTCTCTTCTTTCTCCCTTCCCCTCTTTCTTTGGCTGATTTGTGAGTGTGGGGGAGAGGGTAAGGGCTGCCATCTCCCTTATATACTCCCACTCACCCAACTTTCTTTCGTTGGCGAGTTTGGTCCCTCGACTTTGGGCTTTATTTCTTTTTCTTCCTTCGTCGGCTTCAAAATAATAAATAACCGGGTGTTACAGTTGTTCCTCTCGAATACTATCGAAACCCACTTAGTCGAGAGTGGTTTATAACAACTTACCTCTGAATATCATTTGGTGTTTATTTAAAAAAAGTATGATTAATTTTGCCCTTTTTTTCTTCTGTTTGCAGGTTTACTATTACGGCTCTCCAATATTACATCATGTTCTTTTTTTTAACACATGGCTTTGGATGCATCTTTGTCATGCTTTCTATGTTGATGCATCATGTGTTTATTATATATATTAGAGTCCCTAAACCTTGTCCTTTTAAACTTATTTTTCTATAATGATGATTAACATCTTATTTGTTTGTTCTTTGATGTTGTATTAAAACCATATAGATATTACAAAATGACAAATGGAGAAGATACCCACCTTGCACCTTGTTCGCAACAGTAGAACAAGAAGGGTACATGTATCATTTTGAAAAGTGGTATATTAATTAATTACTTCACTTCTTTTTGTGATAATATTCATTTAGTACCTCTATTTGAATCAAGTTCTTATACAAGATACAATGGTTATAAATTTAACACTGATTACTTTGAACCTTCAGGAATCTTTAACCACTCCTGTTTACAAACCAAGCTACTCCTGAATGCATTTGTTCAGGATTGTACTGAAGCTACTGCAATCCTGATTATAATTATGCGACATCACATGATTACTTCTGATGCTCCTGTAATAGAAGAAAAGGTAAAAGTAGTCGTGTTTTTTGTTGAATGGTATCATTTATGTGCTAATTTAATGACTATGAAAACAAATATCTTGGTGGAGCATTTGATGTTGAGTCCTTTGCTAAACACCTGCTCGCTCAGCTTGCTGGAAAACAGAAAATCATCTGAAAAGTGTATGATGTCACCAACATGTTTGATCCTCTAATAATGTATGGCCGACAGTCTCAAGAAGGTGATCAGACTTATGTACATGTGAGCAAGTGGTGTGGTCTAAATATTAAACTTAAAGCAATCCATTTTTCTTTGATTTAGTGACCAGGATCTTGATTTCTATTTGTTTTGCTTCAACAAGTAGATAACATATTTTTGTCATGTAACATGCATGTGGATGGATGAACGGTTTTATCTCAACACAAGTAATCCAGATTTAGTACATTTTATAGTACAACTATATCTATAACAATCTACATCAATTATAGGCCAGGTTTTATACAAAAAGTTGAAAATATCGCATGCTATTGGTTTCGTTGCAAATGTGGATGTAATTATTGTACTAATCAGAAGATGAAAATGTAACTATTTATTAAAATTTGAGCAATTGATATGAAAAAGGGTTGCTTTGTTGCACCTAAACAGGAAAATACTTGAGCAATTGATGCTTGTATGCTTATACCAGGACTTGGAATGTCTATTTTTTAAATGTATATATACCATGACATCTTTTTATATATGTGTAGGTTGAAAGGACCATTAACAAATATGGAGGGTGCTTAGGAAAAAAGTTTTATAATGAAAAGAATTACAGGTTCTTGAAAGATTAATAGTAGATATAATGGTGAGAAAGAAAAGCCGAAAGTGAAAATTGAGAGTTGCAAAGGTAATTGTTAACACAAACACGTGGGCAGTAACTCTTCGAATTCACTTGCATTAGTATAGATTATTATTTTTTATTTTTTTTTGTATTTGGCTGTGTCGAAATTTATTTACAAATAGGGGCTAAGGCTACATGAAGCGGACCTCTACAAGGAGGGTTTATTGAAAATATAGTTAGGTGATGCATGCTTTAATTGTAATAGTGATTAAAATACAAACAAGTACATAAATGTTGGAAATATAATATTGATTTTATCTACGAAAAGTAGCGTTTCATTTTCATTCTAACGATTTTCCCATAGTTAAAGAGTAAAATACAAAGGCCTTATATATAATTATGTTTTCTTAATAGTTAAATTGTGTCACATTTGGGTTTCTAAAAATTAAGCTTTTATAAGGTTGCTTTTGTGGATATAAAAAAAGACTTATTATTTGATATAGGTTAAGGTTAAAGGATAAGTTTGTACGTAAAAATATTAAAATGATTGCCAAAATTATGTCAACTTCAAATGTTACTTGAACTTTTAATGTTCCAATACAAATCAAAAAGCCCTGGCATTGTGTAGGTATATTTACTACTAAGTTAATTATCAAGTTAAGTTGTTGCGCCCGCCGCATTGCGCGGGTTCTCCACTAGTGTGTGTGTGTGTGTGTGTGTATATATATATATATATATATATATATATATATATATATATATGTGTGAGGGATCAAATAAGAACTAGCTTTTTTTGTGAGAACTCTAGGAACCAATCTCAACCACTAGTTTTCAATGGTAAAATTGTAATTAATAAAAACATATTTAAAAATTTTATAAATCAAAAAATAACTTAAAAATAAAAAAAAATAAAAACACAAAAATGTTCCCCTACTTTTCCTCTTTCATAAAAAAATAAAAAAAATTATAAAAAATAAAAAAATTCCCGTTTTTTTAACGAAATTCGTTTTACACGTGTATATCGGATTTACACATGTGTAAATCCAGTACTACACATGTGTATAACTAGATTTACACATATGTAAACAACAGATGTACGATTTTTTTAGAAAAGTATATCAATATGGTAGGCGTTGGAAAGATAAAAAAATACTGAATTTTATAGTGAATTTTTTTTGAAAAAATGATGTCGTGAAAAAAAGTTATGAACGTTTTAAAAAAAGGGGAAATGGCATGTGATTTACACGTGATACAAAATGATTGGCTGATATTGTTTCCTAGAGTTCTCACAATAAAAGGTGGTTCTCATTTGAACCCTCCCCTATCTATATATATATATATATATATATATATATATATATATATATATATATATATATATATATATATTGTAAGGATTCCTGAAGTCTGATGCAACCCAAAACAGCTTAAGTGTCTCAGCAACATGCACTAAGTACTGAAGTGAAGAATGCTTCGGAAGTTACACAAAGCATTAGAAAATACTCTAAGTGTAAAATCTTCCGAAGCCAAGACCAATATCTTCCGAAGCCAAATATGAAGTCTTCCGAAGCTTCAGAGACAAAGTCTTCCGAAGCCTCATCCTATGAAGACAGATTTCTTCCGAAGACTTTTAGTACACATGCTTTATCTGATGTACTGTTCCATAAAGCACCTTTTCCGCTGCATCTCTGTAAAGTCACCAACTTACATGAGTTGGTGAAAAGGGCCTTGCTTTTGGTAACTGTACATTGAGGTCTTGAGTATTCAACTTTCCACTTTATGTACTTTATCCTTTTTGTATTGTAAAAGGATGTGAGCTATGGCATGTCATAGTCACAAGGTCAAAAGGCAGATATGCCTTTTGATCCTACAATTGATTTTGTTAGTGTCTAGTCAATTGTATCCAGCTGGCTTTCAAAGTATGGCCGGCTGTAGGTTGTAGTATAAGTATTTCAAGTTCTTGTATCTTTTCTTTATGCTTTGTAACACTTGTAAAAGAACTTGAGAAAGCAATATACTGCCTCCTTGAAACCCAACTCTCTTGTTCTGTCTCTTTACTTTACTTGTGTTCTTTGTATCACTTTGGTTATCCAGTTCACTGTTTGATTAGAGCTTAGTTATTCTCCTCATTGTGTTGTTGTGTTGTAATTGTGGTTAAGCCCTTAAACGGTCCTGCAATTGGTATCAGAGCATTCCAGGCTCTTGATATAAGATCTAACCATCTTAAGATCCCTCACACACACAAAAGCTAAACTCTTCAAATGGCTGCCATCTCTAAGACTGATATGGAGACTGGAACCATGAACAAATCCCCACTGATCACTCTTGATGATTTTGACACCTGGTGCATGAGGATGGAAGGCTTCATCAGGTCTCTTGATTCAAGAATGTGGGAATCTGTTGAGAATGGACCTTTCATACCCAGCACCCCCTCTGCTACTGGTGCTGGTATGATTCCTAAAGATGTGGCCAACTACTCAGATGAAGATAGAAAAAGAGTAGAGATTGACAGAAGGCCATGACTGCTCTTCAGACTGCTCTCCCAAACTCTGTATACAGAGGCTTCAAGAAGTGCAAGACAGCCAAACAGCTGTGGGATGCACTGAAGCTGATGTATGAAGGCTCCTCTGAAGCCAAGGAGAACAAGAAA
This sequence comes from Flaveria ramosissima, assembly GCA_025215565.1. NCBI lineage: Eukaryota > Viridiplantae > Streptophyta > Magnoliopsida > Asterales > Asteraceae > Flaveria > Flaveria ramosissima. Next base: position 50,388,774 of record CM046038.1, read on the forward strand.
GATCTTCTGAAGCAGCAGTTTGAAAATTTCACCTTCAAAGCAGGTGAGACCATGACTCAACAATACTTCAGGTATGTTGAGATTGTGGATACCCTAGTGGATGGAGGAGTTCCTCTTGAGAACAGGGACATTGTAAGGAAGTTCATGTCCTCACTTCCTAGGCAATGGACACACTATTGTGTGGTGATCAAGAGGACTGAGAACCTTAAGACTCTTACTCTTACAGAGTTGTATGGGATTCTCAGTGGATACCAGATGGAGATGAACATGCAAGGTTCATCTGGCAACTCCAACAATCAAATGGGTTCAGCCCTTCATGTGGTTGAAAGGGACAGCATAGAACCTCAGCATCATCTCTTATGCTACCCTGACAACTCACAAAAGGGTCCTTTCATCACCTTCCCGGAGACACCAAGGGAGAACTTTACTCAAGGAAGCCCATTCCAAGAGACAAGTTCTTCTCAAGCCTTTGTGTCTGCAGATGAAAGCTGTGGGAATTATCTCTTCACTCTTGAAGACCTGGACTGTATCCATCCAGATGACCTGGAATACATGGAGATAGTTCAGCAGATGGCTCTCCTCACTCACAGAGCCAAGAAGTTCTACAAGAGGACAGGAAGAAGATTTCCAAGCAATGCTACCAGCAGTAAGTTTGGGCTGGATAAAAGCAAAGTTAAGTGTTACAACTGTAACCTTATGGGTCACTTTGCCAGGGAGTGTAAGGCACCTAAAGCAAATGGGGGCCAAACACAACCCAGACCAAACTTTACTGACAAAGCTCCTCAAGCTGAGAAGACAAAGCAACATGCTGCTGTTGCTGTTGAAGAAGGAGGCTTTGACTGGAGTTTTCAGGTGGAGGATGCTTCTCCAAACCAAGCACTGATGGCTGACCATGATGAAGCCAAGGTATTGGAACATCTTTGCTCCCCTGAATGCATTGCTAAAGTAAATAGATACAGGTCCTATAACCTAGAGATGAGATCTGATCTTGAGTCATTAAACATATTAAAATCTGATTTTAGAAAGTCTGAAAATGATTACAAGTTAAAGATAGAAGACTTGGAGAAAACCATTTCAGTACTAAAACATGAACATACAGATTTCAGAACTCAGATCCAAGATCTCATCACTAAGTTAACTGAGTGCCAGGCTGAGCTTGTGATCAGCAAAGCCAAGGCAGAAAAGAGTGTTCTTGAAGAAGAGACCTTCAAGAACATGATATCCTCATCCCTGCACAACAAGGTTTGTTATCAAAATAGACAGGGACTAGGATCAAATGAGATAGCTCCTCCACACACAATCTTGTCTGTAAGATCTCCTAGGTGTGGAACTTGTGAAGATGAGCTTCCTCTCATAGATCCTGTAAGTGAGGATGATGAAGAAGTGATAGTGAAGAATTCCTCTGAGAAGAGTGAAGAAGAGGATTCTTCCAAGGGCCACTATCCTTCTGAGGAGAAGAAATCAACTGTGATGACCAAGTCCAAAAGAAAGAACTTGATCAGAAAGAGCAAAAGAAAGGCAAAGAAGGCTCAAGAAATCAAGGCTACTTTTGATGCTAAGCAGAAACAAGTTTTTATCTCTGCAGGTTTCAAAGTAGTAAGGACTGAAGACATCAACCAAGACTCCTCAGCTAAGAGTCATGGTTCTTGTTCAAATCATCTCAGTGCCAAGAAGAAGACTGAGCTGCTGTGTACCACTGCTGCACAGCCTGGACCATCAAACTCCAAGAACAGTTCACAGCCCAAAGGAACTGTCTCAGCATCTACCAAGATGAAGGTGGAGAAGGGATGTGACCAAAGCCAGTCTTGCTCTCAAAGGGAGACTTCTTTGAAGAAGAAATGTTATGTGTTATGTGTGAAAGTACTTCTCACATTGCTAAGGATTGCCCATACAATCCTAAAAGTACTGTCCACATGACTAAAACAAAGACTTCAAAGAGTCTCAAGAAGTCTCAAGCTTCGGAAGGAAAGTCTGTTTCCTTCGGAAGCTCCAAATCAAAGAAGGAGGTAAGTGGAAAATTACCTTCGGAAGCAAAGTTGGTCTCGGAAGAAAGGAATTCTTCCGAAGCACTAAAGTCTGCTGCAGTGACTGTAGACTCTTCCGAAGGATCAGTCATCAAAACTTATGAAGTTCTAAAAGCTTCTAAGGTTTTGAAGGTCAAGTCCAAGACTCCAAAGGTGGTGTGGAAGTCTAAGAAAGACCAAATGACTGAGGTTTCTCCATCAACAACAGCTGAAGATCCCTATAGTACAACCATAGGATCTATTACTGTTGCATTACCTTCTTTTACTTTTAATGAGCCCAAGACAAGTAAGGCTTGGGTTTCCAAATGTAACTAATCATCTTCTCTGTGCAGGAACAGCTCAAGACCAACAGGAATGTCTGGATAATTGACAGTGGCTGTTCCAGGCACATGACTGGCAATAGGTCTCTACTCCATAATTTTGAGAGGATTGATGGAGGACCAGTTGCTTTTGGAGGAGATGAAGGTGGTTACATTTCTGGAAGGGGCAAGGTCACAAATGGTAAGCTCAGCATTGAGAAGGTAAACTTTGTTAAGGAGCTTGGGTACAATCTTCTGAGTGTATCCCAATTTTGTGATCAGAGTCATAACATGCTCTTTACTGAGCATGAGTGCATTGTTCTCAAACCTGGTGTGGTCATTCCTCATGAGCATATCCTGCTCAGAGCCCCCAGGAAAGGGAACATGTACAAGATGGATTTGCAAGAAACATCTCCCTCAGGAGAAGTTTCATGCTTTCTATCTAAAGCAAATAGTGATGAGTCTTTCCTATGGCATAAAAGAATGTGCCATGTAAACTTTAAGAACATGAATAAATTAATTAAACATGATTTGGTAACTGGAATGCCAAAGAAAGAGTTTACTAGTGATGATCATTGTGTGGCATGCCTGAAAGGGAAGCAACACAAAGTATCTCACAAGCCTAAGGAAAAGAACTCCATCACTACTCCCCTACACTTGTTACATATGGATCTCTTTGGCCCCACCAGTGTAATGAGTTTAGGAAGGACCTCTTACTGTCTGGTGATCACAGATGATTTTACAAGATTCACTTGGGTCTTCTTCCTTAGAACTAAGGATGAAACCCCTGAGATTCTGAAGAATTTCATCTTAAAAGTTGAGAATCAATGTGATCACAAGGTCAAAACCATAAGATGTGATCAAGGAACTGAATTCAAGAACCAAATCCTTGATGCATTTTGTGATGAAAAAGGTATTACAAGACAATATAGTGCTCCCAGGACTCCTCAGCAAAATGGAGTTGCTGAAAGGAGAAACAGGACACTTATTGAAGCTGCAAGAACTATGTTGTCTGACTCTAAACTGCCTATCACCTTCTGGGCAGAGGCAGTCAATACTGCTTGCTATGTGCAAAACAGAGTTTTAGTAGTTAAGACACATGGTAAGACTCCTTATGAACTTTGGCACAAGAGGAAACCTTTCATTGGTTTTCTCAGGTCATTTGGATGTCCCTGCACCATCTTGAATACCAAAGATCAAATTGCCAAGTTTGCTGAGAAATCAGATGATGGACATTTCATTGGATACTCTTCTCAAGCTAAAGCTTATAGAGTATACAATCTCAGAACTAGAATTGTTGAGGAGTCAGCCAATGTGACTTTCAATGAGCACACTCCCTGTGTGGCTGGTTCTGGTCCGGATTGGCTGTTTGATCTTGATTTAGTTACCAACTGTTTTAACAAATCTTGTGAGCATGTTTCAGGATCTGCAGAAAATCTAAATACAGGTGATCCTGATCCAAGATTTGAGCTAGGAAGATCTTCAACTCATACATCTTCAGCTCCAGTTGGAACTACTTCAGCAAATGAGGTTTCTATCAGCACAACAATGACAAATTCAGCTGATACATCTGGCATGCCTTCAAATTCCAGCTCAGAGGCCTCTCAACCAGATAAAGACACCTCACTTGTAGAAGACAACAATGGTGATGGTGATAGTGATCAGGAATTCCTTGATGCTAATAACCACACCATAGATGACAACATCAATGATGTCTCACACTCATTGGATCAAGTTAATCTTGATAAGTGTGATAATGTGGAGGGTGAATCTTCAGGACCAGATTTAAATTTCTCAAATTTAGATCTTTCCCAGCAACTTGCTGTGATCCCTCAGCTAAGGATCCACAAGTCTCACCCCACCACAAACATCATTGGAGATGTTGTCACAGGGGTAAGAACAAGAGGACAAACCCATGAAGCAAATGTTTGTCTTCACTCTTGTTTCTTATCTCAGATAGAGCCCAAGAAAGTTGATGAAGCTCTAAAGGATGGAAGTTGGGTTGAAGCTATGCAACAAGAGCTGCTTCAATTCAAAAGGCAGAAAGTTTGGAACCTTTGTCCTCTTCCTCATGGGAAGACTACCATTGGAACCAAATGGGTTTTTAGAAACAAGAAGGATGATAGGGGAATCATCATCAAGAACAAGGCAAGACTAGTTGTTCAAGGATACACACAAGAAGAAGGGATTGACTACACTGATGTCTTTGCTCCTGTAGCAAGACTAGAAGCTGTTAGGATATTCCTGGCATTTGCTGCATCCAAGAACTTCAAGGTCTACCAACTTGATGTAAAGTGTGCTTTCTTATATGGAGTGATTGATGAGGAGGTTTATGTCAAACAGCCACCTGGTTTTGTAGACCCTGATCATCCTGATTATGTCTGCAAGCTTGACAAAGCTCTTTATGGGCTGCATCAGGCACCCAGGAAGTGGTATGAGACACTATCTAAGTATCTCTGCAAGCATGGATACAGAAGAGGTACTATAGATGGAACCCTCTTCATCAAAGGACAGGGAAATGACTTATTGCTGGTTCAAGTATATGTTGATGACATCATCTTTGGTTCAACTAATCCAAAGCTCTGCAAAGACTTTGAGAAGCTGATGAAGACAGATTTGAGATGAGTTCAATGGGAGAACTCAACTTCTTTCTGGGAATTCAAGTGAAGCAAGTTGAAGATGGCATCTTCATAAGTCAGTCAAAGTATGTTCAAGACATACTCAAGAGGTTCAATATGACTGATTGTAAGATTGCTAAGACACCCATAGCCAGAAACCACTCCCTTGGTCCAGATCTTGAGGGGGAGTGTGTAGATGAGCACTTATACAGGGCTATGATTGGGTCTCTTATGTATCTTACAGCTAGCAGGCCTGATATCATGTTTGCTACATGTATTTGTGCAAGATATCAAGCCAACCCTAAGATGTCTCACTTAATCACTGTGAAAAGGATTTTAAGATACCTCAAAGGTGCTTCAACACTTGGTCTATGGTATCCAAAGAATCCAAATTTCAATCTGTATGCCTATACAGATAGTGATTATGGTGGTTGCAATATGACTGCAAAGTCTACATCTGGGGGATGTCAATTCCTTGGTGGAAGGGTGGTCTCATGGCAATGCAAGAAACAATCCTGTGTGTCTGCATCAACTGCTGAGGCTGAATACATTGCTGCTGCAAGCTGCTGTGCTCAAGTGCTTTGGATTCAAAATCAGATGCTGGACTATGGATTTAACTTCAAAGAGACTCCTATCCACATAGACAACAATAGTGCTATCTCTATCACTGAGAACCCTGTGCAGCACTCAAGGACCAAACACATCAACATCAGGTATCATTTAATAAGGGATAACTATGAAAAAGGATTAATTAAACTAGTCAAAGTTCATACAGATGAACAATATGCTGATCTGTTCACCAAAGCTTTTGATGAACAGAGATTTAAGTATCTGATATCAGCTATTGGGATGATTAACTTTGAGTAGACTTTTTATTAAAACTAATTCTAATTATTTCTTCTTAAAATATGTGTGTCCTAAGTTGTCTAGTTCATCACTTTCATAAGCTCATGTTTTCTTTGGATGTAAAATTCTTTTTGAAGACTTTCCTTAGATTCTTGAAAATTTCTGATACTTCGGAAGATAAGATTTTATCTTCGGAAGAAAAACATGTCTTTAAAATAAATAACTGTCTAAGAGATTTTACCTTCGGAAGAAGTAAAGATTCATCTTCCGAAGCTTAAAATTCTTATCTCAGACACTTATCTATTTTCAAGAACCTTTTCCTTCCGAAGCAAAATTAACCTTCGGAAGCTTTGTTTATTTTCATACAAAGCATTCAAGGGTTTATTTCTCTTCCGAAGCATAAATTATCAAGACTCTCAGGAAAATCTTCCGAAGCCATTTTAGCTTCGGAAGCTTTTTAAATCAAAACTTCCGAAGACAAATAAACTTCGGAAGCTTTTCGAATTCCAAGAAAACTACTTTTTGAGCAAAAGTAAACTACTTTTTCAGAGGTGGGACCGACTTTCGGATTTCAAAGTTTATCCTCTTTCATTAACTTTGGTTCAAATCCCTTTTCATATAAATACCCAACGGTTCCCCCTCTTTCCCACTATCTTCCTCAATTCTACTGTTTCTCTAACCTAATTCTCTAAACCGCCTTTGCTTTCTACCTTTCTTCACCCTTAAGCTTCTAAAATGGCCAACCTTAACCGCAGAAACAACCCTGATTTCTCCATGCAACTACACAGGCAACATAATCAAGTTGCTCTGTTAAGCTCTGAGAAAGATGCAAGTTTCTCAGAGATTTGCCAATTCTTGACTCTGTCAAACTACTTCACCTCCCTGACCATTGATCCTCCTCTATATGAGGATCAGTTGCTTGAATTCTGGAAGACCTGCCAAGAGGTCATTATGGATGGGGAGAAGGCACTGTCTGCCACAGTGCAAGGGAGGACAGTCTTCATCACTCCGGCCATCATTAACCAACATCTACAGCTGGATGATGAAGAAGGTGAGGTGTCCTTCCCAAAAGAAGCTGTAAATCATTCTTTTGAGCAGATGGGCTATGAGGGAGATTTCTCTGTAAAGACCTTTAGGAAAGGGAAGGTCTCATCCCAATGGAAATTCCTGCTCCATGTGGTTATCCACAGCTTGTCAAACAAGCATGGTGGATGGGACCAGATTCCTGAGGATCTCTCCTTCATAGTTCATGGAATGGTTCAAGGGGTCAAGTTCAGGTATTCACAATTTGTTTATACTAATTTACTTGCAAACTTAGACTCCTTAGAGTATTACATGTTTCCTAGATATGTTCAACACATTCTCAACTGTGAACTGGGCTCACAGTTGAGGGAAACAGGTAATATTCTTAAATTGGGACAGATGAAGCCCGGCATCTTTAAAATAATGAAGAAGCCAACTGTAGGCTTCTCTGGGGTAGAAACAGCCCTAGTCCCAAAAATGTTAGAGCTCATTGCTCAAGGTGACAACCTAGCAACACAAGCTAGTGTTGAACCCACACCTCTTTTGTCCCTACCATTAAAAAGACCAGAAATCACCCTCACCTACCAAAGAAAATCCAAACGAACCCCTGCTCAGACTATTGAGTCTGTGCAGGCCCCCAAATACTCAACCTTACAGGAAGAAGTGGACACTAGAGCTCCCACTTCTCCTGAGGAGCAAACCACTCCCATTGTTTCACCTATCAGGGCTGAGGTTCCTCAAGCTCACCCTGATGAGCTCAATAGCCCAACAACCTTAAGCCTTCACTCTGAGTCTCAACACTCAAGTGGACAACCTTCAGGGGACAGCTACCATCCCCAGCCTTTGGATCTCAACCAACCAATTCCCAACCTATCCTTTTACACTGATGAAGACTTAGGATTCAGTGAGTACCATGAGTCTCTCTTCTCCTCCCCTACTCAAAGAGAGATGAGTACCTCTGACTCTCCTCAGTCTATCCCCCATCAGTCACCTGTTACTGAGGTGGACACTTCTGAACCTGTTCAGGATGTCCATATGGAAGAGGCTCTCACTTTTGAAAGTGATTACATCATTAAGACCTCAACCATGGCAACTCAGCCCATTGGCATCTCAACTGAGGCTGCCAGTGAGCAGAGGAAAACCAGCAGCCAAGAAACTCAAGCTGGTGGTGAGAGAGAGGACTTTGGTCCAATCATCTCATCCCCCAATGAATCTTCTGATGAAGATGAGGGGAATTTGAGACTAAAGGTGCAAAAACTGTCAAAAACATGCACCTATTTAGTCTCTAAGGTTAGTCACTTGGAATCTCAGGTGACTACCTTACAAAACAGGGTCAATGATCAGCAACTCCAGATTTCATATCTGCAGGAAAAACTAGCTGGGAGACCTTTAAGGAGAGCTCAACCAGGAACACAAGAACCTGTGGAAGTGATTGACTTATCCTCCAGCTCACCTATGCAAGTGGGTGATGCTACCAAAAAGGGGGAGAAAGTTGTTACAACCACAGAACCTGGGAGTTCTTCAGAGAGAATGGACATAGAGGACTCACCATCCTCACTTGCTGTTGTGCATTCTCAGCAACTTCCTCAAGTTCACATTAATGTGGACTCTATAGACTCTCTCATCAGGAGTCTCTTTGAGGAAGGCATACCAAGGGCTGTCTCATCTCCACCACTGGGAACTAGCAATCAAATCATAAGGTGGAGGTATGATGATGACAGAAGAGCCCTCATACTTCAAAGAGTTCAAGGCCAACAAGAAGTTTTTCAATTCCAAAGCCTGAGCTTTTATGAAAGACTGGATTTAGTCAACCTACCACTTGTCAATCCAAGCAATTCAAGACAAGCTGACAGGCTGGCTCAAAGAATCCAAGACAGGATCATGGCAGAGTTCTCTCTAAGAAGGAGACTTAGGGAATCAGGCAATGTCATCGGTCAACTGGATGTTGAGGTGGACCCTAAGATTAGTTTCATAGGGGAAACCTTGACTGAAGGCCCAGTGACAGAACCTGAGACCCCTGTCTCATCATCAACAACTGCTGCTGAGGTCCAAACTCCATCTGAGACACCTGCTGGTGAAGGTGTTTCTCAGCCTCTCTCTGGCCAGAGCATGGAAGCTACTCCAAGCAATGAAGGCCAAGCTTCAATCCACCCTGAGTCACAAAGGTCTGTTGGTGACAAAGGAAAAGGATAATGACTCCTGAGGAAATTGAGGAGGAAGAGAGAGAGAGGAAAAGGAGACTAAGGGGAGAAAGTTCCACTGGGTCATCTAGCTTCATGCAAGCTGCAATCAGGGCTGCCCCCAGACCAAATACTCAGGATGATGAGTTAAGGGCAGTCAGGATTACCTACTTACAGACCAGGAACTATGACATTGATGAGATCATCTCCCTCCCCTTAGAAGAACTAAATGAACTGGCTGACAGAGAAGTGTCAAGAGAGTTGAAGGAGAAAGAGGATGCAATGATACTTCTCCAACTCAAAGAGGAGAAGAGACAGAAAAGACTTTACAAGCATGCTCCTACTCTCTCACCAGTTCAAGAAAGTCCTGCACAGGAAGATGTGGCTCCACAAGAACCTCAGGTAGATAAAGAGGAAGATAGGATCAAGATGATCAACTACCTGAGTGCCACAGGCTTCTATCAGGCAGATGCACTTCTCCCTTTGTCCTATGACTTCATTGAGTTCGAGTACTTAAAGCAACTTGAGCTTGAGTTAGTCAAGGAAAGAAAGACAACCAAAAGGAAACTAAGGGAAGAAGCTGCAAAGTCAAGGGCCACCATTCAAAAGAATGCAAAGAAGTCTGCTGACAGACAAAGAATGGTGAGCTTCTTGAAGCTGTAT
>CM046038.1:50403426-50533426 GCA_025215565.1 Flaveria ramosissima
ATATAATAAACTCAAAAAATAAAGTTGAATTTTACTCAAATATACTTTAAACAACAAAAAGGTCGAATCAATTATAAATTATGTGATTGAGAAGTGGTGGTTTTCACGGTTTTTATTTGTAAACATGGTTTTCATTTGATCTCTCCCCTATATATATATACATATATGTATATATATACATATATATATACATATATATATATATATATATATATATATATATATATATATATATAAACAAGTCATGACTTTAATTAGGTAACCGGTGAGTACGTAGGGATGCTTCTCATCACCTCCATGGTATAATATGATTTTTTTTTGTTTTTTTGAAAATATAATTACCTTAATACATGAGTGTCTAACTATAGTTAAACTATTGGGTCGTTTATGTAATTAGTCCAACGTCGAACTTAAGGTTTAGTATGTAAATGTGTGTATGTATGTATAAGGGTTTAGAGTGTCAATAACCAAAGTTGTAAACTACGATAGGGTATAAATACATGTAAAGTGTCTATAACATTCAATACCAATCATCATACGTATTGTTCATTTTCTCTCAAACTACACACACGGATTCTTCATATTCGATCATCATACAACAACCTAATTTTCCTAAAGGTCCAACAAATTTTCATTCATGTGTAATTTTCAATGTTTAATTCATTTATAATTTTTAATGTTACTTAACTTTTCTTCTCATTCTATATCACTTTATTTTCACTATATGTTCTAGTTCTAGGTAATATATAAGATCCATCTGTATAGATATCATCATCTACATCCAGAAAGCCGTATGCTTTGGAAGAAGCTTGTATAGCTTTGAAAGAAGCTTGTACAGTTTGGGCTTATTAATATTTATATTTTCTAAAGTTAAGTGAGATAATGAATCATATATGATTTTTTATTACTAATTAGTGATTTTTTAATTTAGTTTAAAGTAGTAGTGTTCTTTCAGTTTATCCACACGCTATACAACATGTCGGTGCACTTTGATATGAAGACTTAAAAGGAAGAGACGATACATGCTGAACTTATTGTCCCGCTTGCTCTGTTTTTGCTCCCCACAAAGCAAATATATTAGGCTCGGGTTTAGAATGATTTTTTACGACAAATGCGTAACCCTGATTCGGAGTATATGTGTTATCTTAATCAGGCCCACCTACCCGTGTCCCAGCCGAGACCGTACCCCAACCCCCTCAGTAGGAAACCCATTGCTGGAAAAACCTCATTGCTCAACTTTGAGTATATTGCTCAAAGTGAAACTTGAACCCATGACCTACCTTATATTTACATGTCATGAGTATTTCATCTTAATCAGTTGAACTAAGAACCATTGATTCAAGTTTAAAATAAATATCAATACCACAAATCAACTAACACAATTAAATAAAACTTTTTTATTATACTCAAGAAAACAATATCAATAATTCTCATTAATATAATCCTAAATTTGGCTATTATATATATATATATATATATATATATATATATATATATATATATATATAGATATATATATATATAGATATAGAGATATATAGATATATATATATATATATATATATATATATATATATATATATATATATATATATGTATATATATATATATGTATGTAGATATATATATGTATGTATATATATATATATAGTATATATATATATATATATATATATATATATATATATATATATTATATATATATATATATATATATATATATTATATATATATATACACACACACACGCCAACCCAAACTTTGTTGCCTAGTATATTAATCCACCTAGACTTGTTAATGGACTAATTTGCCTAACAACCTTACATAGAGGCAAAATTGGCCCTGAAAGGGGCGGAGCAGGCGATCGTCCAGAGACCGATATCCTTAGGGGCATAAAGTTTTTAAAAAATTATATAAAATATATTTTATAAAAAAATCCCTATATATTTTCTTAAATATTTAAAATCGTTATTAACAAACTCATTAACATTTTAATTATTTTAAGTCTAACAAATATTATAGGCTATAACCCAATAAAATTTTAATTATTTTAGCCTACTATCAATTACCTATTACTAGATTTTAAACCCATTTTAAAATTCAAACAAAACAACTTGCGATTTGATGTGGGGGCGGTAAAAAAACAATCGGAATACGGATGGTCAGAGTGATCGATAGATCGAACTAGTGTTTCGTTTATTTCTATTCGCACAAGACCCAAAATTTTATATACGAGTTATTCACTTTATATAATAAGAGACCTGTTTTTCTCTACTCACCCAGAGCCCAAAAATTTTCGATCATTATCGGGTACGGCCCTGCATAGAGGATATGACTTAATTAATACCTAAAACACCCTTAAGACTTAAAGGTCACCACCTCTCCTTAATGTTTTGGAGCTGACCATTGTTTGGGTCGGTTTTAATTGTCGCCAACATAGGCCAATGTTTTTTTTACCTGTTAAAAATGTCAAATATGTCAAGAAAAGAATATTAAAGAAAACTATAAAAACAAAACAAGTATACGAGTTTTTTGGTGTACATTTCCAACACGGCATAGCATTTTATAATATTTGAATGTTTTAGTCCACACGAGTTAGATCAATTTAAGTATTATTACAAACACTGTGTCAAGGTCGACTTGACGAGTTTGTGAGTTAACCGCTTACCACTCATACATACACAAAGGACAAGTCACCAAAGTGGGTTAATATTGAAGATCATTGTTAGCGAGTTAACTGGAATTGATGGTCTTGAAATTTATATACTTCTACAAGTACGCTTGATCTGCAGACATGATGCCATTTTGTGCTGGAATTGGTGGGTACGAAATGTGAAGTCATGCCTGCATCGAACACTTTAATCCATCGAAGATTGTGGGCACAAGTATGGGTATAATGGCAAGCACCGCCACGAAGCCCCACATATGGCCATGTGCCACGGTGTGGGTGCATATGTAGATCTTGTGTTCATTTATATTTTGGTGTATTCAACCCAATTTGTACTCAACCAGGCACCACGCCTAGCCATTGGGACACACTTGTGCACATATATATAAAAGTCAGAAATTAGTGTAATGTAATTTATTTGTGAGATTATGTAATACAATGTAATTCGTGTAAGCGAGTTAAAAAAAGATCATTGTTAGCGATGCTGCTGAACTTGATGGTATTAGATTTAAATACTTTGCAAGGTGTGTCTAGCCTGATGCTTGCATAGCAAATTGGGCGGGATTTGGTGATTATTCTTTTTGAAGTTTTACCTAATATAGGAAGTAATTGTGAAAAAACGAAAATTTACTAAAAAAATCAAGTTTCATGATTGATTAATTGAAGTTAACTTGAGAACATAAGCACTAAGGCTCCGTTTGGTTCACAGAATTCTCAAGAATTGGAATTGGAAATTTTTCATTCAAATTCATGTTTGGTTTGTCAACAGATGGAATTGGAATTGAAAAATTTTTCTACATTCATTGGAATTCACATTCCTTCCACTTACCTATGGAATGTTTAACAATCCAATAGAATGTTCAAAATTAAAATTTCAATTCAAAATTGATCAACCAAACACGTTATCAATTTTAACAAGATTTCAATTTCAATTCCAATTCCATTTCCAATTCCTTTGCAAAACATTCTGCGAAACAAACGACCTCTAAGAGAAATCAGTGTTTATGTATCTTCCATTTAGGTCCCTTATTTTTAATAAAATTGATGTTTATAAAACATTTTCATAAAATTGCATAACATTAGAAATTGTTTATATTGCTAAAAGAATTCATTTGTGGAAATTTATTAGAAAAACATTAAAGATTAACTACTTTATGATTTTATCTCAAATTATTGTTATGTAGTTTGAGTGATATTATAGTGGAAATCCGATGCAATATAAAAGCAACTACAAAAGTTCTTAATGTGTTTCTTAGTCTTTTCTTGTAAAAGCATCTACAAAAGGAGAAAAGTTTACAAAAGAAATATAAAAGATGTTTAATAAATTATTATATCCAAAATTAAAAAAGAAAAGATGTCACGCCCGTTTTAATTTAACTAGTAGCTAAATACGGTGATTTGAAAATAAACAAATAAATATTCTAAGCACTTTGTATGGCTTTATGATTCAACGGAAGCCTTTAAGTTTAATATAAAATATAAAATATCTAATAAACTATGTTTTCTTATGGTGGTTTATCCATTATCCTAAATGAAAAGGACATACAATTTAATAATCCCAATCGCTTAGTTTTAAAATAGTAGTGCATTTTAAATAACAATTAAATTTGTCAATGATTTGAATAAACAATAATGGTTAGTTTGGTATAGAGTAATGGAATGGATTAGAGATTGGAATGGATAAAATATTAAAATAAATTATTACATTTCATTGTCTCGTTTGGTTATCATGTATGAATAGAATAAATCTTTACTTTATGTTGTTTGTTAGGTGTAAATAAACTAAAAAAACAAAATACAAAGTGGTTACGGTGTTGACGCCCAACAGTATTGGTGGCCGATGATGATGGGTGGTGGTTCTCGATGGTAGTGGGTGGTGTATGTGGTGTCCGATGGTGGTGGTGACCAATGGTAGTTCCCGATGGTTGTGGGTGGTGGTGGTCGTTAGTGGTGCTAGCAACTGGTGGTGGTGGTTATGGTGTTGGTGGTGGCTAGTGGTAATTGGTGGTGGTTGTGGTGCTGGTGGTAATTATTAGTGGTGGTGGTGGTGTCCGATGGTGATGGTCGTGGTGGTGGTTGTGGCTAGTGTTGCTGGCATGTGGCAATCAATCTTAGTGGCTGATGGTAATTGGTGATGGTGGTGGCGGCTAGTTTATGGTAGCAGCGGCTTGTCGTGGTGGCTAGTGACGATCGATCTTCGTGGCTGGTGGTAGTGATAGTGGTCGATGGTGGTTGTTATGATGGTGGTTGGTGATGGGTGGATAGGTGGTGGTTGTTGTGATGGCGGTTGGTGATGGGTGGATAGGTGGTGGTGATAGTGACTAAGGATAAAAAATTAAATGAAATAAAAAAAGGTGGATGAAATTAATTTGATGTGTCTAGAAGTGTAACATCCGCTATTTTCCAAGTTAAAACCCAAACCCGAACCCATTTTGAACTTTTATTATTAAATTATTTTAATAATTTTAATAAATCAAATAAGTTAAATGTGTAATTTAACCAATATTGACAATTGTTTTATTCAATTTTCATATATTAAATCTTTAAACAACTTATAATAATTTTTATAATTTATAATATAAATTATAAAAGGTTATTAATATTTATAAGATTTTAAATATTCAATTAATATAAATAATCAAATTACAAGTTCTTATGAGATTTATAAAGTCTACAAAGATTTAATAAAAAAAGAAGTTATTAAATTAAAATTAATTTTTAATAAATTTAGAGTTTAAATTGTACTTATTCTTTTATTTATTTAAATTATTTAATCTTATATTTATTTCAAATTCCAATCATAACATCTTTTTGAAAGACTTGTAACTCACCATTAACACCATTCATAACCCCCTCCTATCCTCAAATATAAAAGCAAGCTTTAGGCCACACTTTTTATTTGCTCATTTTTTTTAAAAATCTCACTCTCATATCTTTCTTTCATCCATTGATTATGATTAATTTCAAGAATTTTATTTTACAAGTAATTTCAAGAAGTTTCTAATACTAAGGTAACCTTGTAATTTCTTTTATATTATGTATATCTATATTTTCTAATCATCCTAACATATAATTGTTTTCATGTTCTTATTTTTATTTTTTCTTATACTAAATCTCTTTTAATTTTAATCATTATCATTTGATCATTAACATTCTAACTTTCACTAACCTTATAACAATCACTAACATTCCTAAATCAAACTAAGAACACGCTAACGTAAACAAAGAATCCCGTATGCATATGGAGGACTATGCCGCCGCATTCGGTTATTCCACAAGATTATTTCTCTAAATGATGACTATGCTAAAGTTTTGGAATATTTTTTATAACTAAAATGAAGTCAAATATACCATATATCGACAAAATAAACAGTGACGGAGCTTAACCAACTTGGTAGGGGGGCGGGGGCGAAATTATTTTTTTTTAGGGGGGGCGAACTCGATATTTATATAAAAATTTACACTACCGGGCCAAAAATTTACAATATCGGGCTAAAATTTAACACTACGGACGAAAAAATAGGGGAGCGGCGCCCCCCCCCCCCCCCTCCCCCCCCCTCCCCCGCCCCTTAAAAGCTTCGCCTCTGATAATAAATTTGTTCTAACCCGTTTCATGTTTTAGCAATTTTAAAAGTGCACACAAGTGCCTTAATACATATTTGGCAGAATATAGTCTGACTTCAACTGACTATAACTTGATCATAACAAACTAAATTTGAGTAAACTTAGATTCCAATATTAAGTTCATTGAATTACCTTTTTAACGATAGTTTATACGTCTTCAAGCTCAATCGGACGACTCAACAATAGCCTTCACAAGATAAGTGCGCATTTCAGCACCTTCTTTGTTGTGCTGCTGTTTTGACCTATTTACGGATTTTTTTATAAAAATGTTTCTGAACAAAAGTTGTCCGGGAGACTCTGAACTAGTCAACTATAAATTTTTATAATTTCATGAAACCGTTTCCTATTTTTAAAACCTGTTCAAACACTTACCAAACATTCTGTCCAGAATCTAAAATTGGTACAATAATCTTTTTCCAATCTACCTTTCGCTTTTTGACATTCTCCAAACGTCCTAACTTCTTGTAATGAATTCCGACCTCAAGTTATTGTTTCTTTTCTTTATCCTTTAGGACATCACATTTGACTCTTGAACATCTAAGCTTCCTTAGGTACTCTACAACCATCATTATACAATGTGAGTTTCTCCATGCCCTTTTTTACTTTATTTTACACCTTTTGGGGTGAAACATGTTAACCTTATAAACTTACACTTGTAAACATCGCTCGCATGACTCAATCGCACACATACACACAGTCGCACGACACACCCAGTCGCACAACTCAGTTGCACGATTGACCTAGACGCATGATTCAGTTGCACGACTCACCCAGTCGCACGGCTCAATCGCATGACAGACCCAGTCGCCTGAACAGCAGAATCGCGACTGCAGGATGGCTGAGCAGTCTTTGGGCTGCTCCGAGCACGAGTTTTACACAACAAGGACTTCCAGAAACACACTACAAACATACACAAACATGAAGCACACGCAGAAAGACCTCACACGCACCCACACGACCTCATGTGTTCGGGTTGAACCCGAACACCCGAAACCCTAGTTTGGACAGCCGAGAATAAGCAAGAAAAGGGACAACCAAAGTCGTCTACCTGCTAGAATGGAGTAGACTCGATTGTAGATGAAGTCTAGACGGCGAAAACGAGACCAAATGGGTCGGTTTTGTTGCAAGTATGAAGATGAAAAGTGAAGGAGAAGAAGATGAAGAAGGAGGTGAAGAAGGAGATAATGATTTCTAGGGCTGGAAATGGGTTTATATATCCATCTCAAGTTTGCAAAATGTCACATTTAGTCCCTGCACTTAACCCCCGAGTTTCCCAAATTTGTTTCGGTTGAAAACGACTTTAATAGATTAGTTATATTAATGATAAAAATGCATTTTAATGATGTTTATAACTTAAAAATGGTTTTTATTAATGATAATAATATTATGTAAAAAGGTATATTTAGCGGTAATGGTGATGAAAGTTTTTAAAAAGTTTTTTTGAAAATAGTTTATGTTAATGATACGAACACAAGAATAAAGATGATAAGCAAGTATGATATCCACATAAAAAGTCAATAAAGATGAGGAATGAACGTTCAAGGAATAGTTAATGGAAAACCATATTAATTGACGGACCTTAAGGTGACGGATGTCACAGTATCCTCTAGTTGAGAGAATTTCGTCCCGAAATTCAGCTGGAGTTAGGTCCCAGAGAGTCATCCTCGAATAGATGTGGATATTTGAGTTTCATCTGATCTTTCCGTTCCCATGTAAACTCTGGCCCTCGTTTTGAATTCCATCTCACACGGACAATTGGTATTCTACTGCGCTTCAATTGTTTGACCTTTCGATCCATGACCTCAATGGGTTCCTCAACAAAATGAAGCTTTTCGTCAATCTTGATTTCCTCAATTGGTACGTGAAGGGATTCGTCTGCCAAACACTTCTTGAGGTTCGACACATGGAAAGTATCATGCACACCGCTGAGTTCTTGTGGCAATCTTAATCGGTAAGCCACTGAACCGATTCTTTCTGTAATCTTGAATGGTCCTACGTATCTTGAGGCTAACTTCCCTTTCTTTCCAAATCGAACGACTCCTTTCCAAGGGGAGACTTTAAGTAAGACTCGATCTCCAATGTTGAATTCTAGAGGCTTCCGACGGTTGTCGGCATAGCTCTTTTGGCGATCTCTAGCAGCTTTCAGTCGGTCTTTGATTTGAAAGATCTTGTCGGTTGTTTCTTGAATGATCTCTGGGCCTGTTAACTGACTTTCACCAATCTCGGCCCAACAAACGGGAGATCTGTAGTTCCTTCCGTATAACGCTTCGAAAGGAGCACATCCAATGCTTATATGGTAGCTATTGTTGTATGAGAACTCAATCAGCGGTAGATGAGCATCCCAACTACCACCAAAGTCGATTACGCACGCTCTCAACATGTCTTCTAGCGTCTGTATAGTTCGTTCATTTTGGCCATCTGTCTGAGGGTGATAGGCGGTACTCATATCTAATCGAGTGTCCATCGCTTTCTGTAGTGTCTGCCAAAATCGTGAAGTAAATCGGCTGTCACGGTCGGATATGATTGACACCGACACTCCGTGTCTTGTCACGACCTCTTTTATGTACAGTCTCGCAAACTTATCCATCTTGTAGTCTTCTCGGATCGGCAAGAAGTGTGCTGATTTCGTCATCCGATCCACTACGACCCATATCGAGTCATGCCCGCTGCTTGTTCTAGGGAGTTTGGTAATGAAATCCATGGCTATATTCTCCCATTTCCACTCGGGAATTTCAGGTTGCTGTAATAATCCCGATGGTTTCTGATGTTTAGCTTTAACTTTCGAGCATGTTAAGCATCTGCTTACGTACATAGCAATGTCTTTCTTAATGCCTGGCCACCAGTACAGATCTTTGAGATCATGATACATCTTGTCTGCACCAGGATGAATAGAATATCGCGTCTTGTGGGCTTCATCCATGACTAAGGTACGTACACCTCCCCATCTGGGTACCCATATACGATCCATGAAGTATTGTATACCATCATCCTTGCAAATCATCTGTTTATCTAACCCTCGGAATTCTTCTCCCGCAAGGTTTTCTTCTTTCAATGCTTCACTTTGTGCAATTTGGATATGAGCTTTCAAATTCGTTTGAATAGTCAATCCCAACGCTCGAGCACGTAGAGGTTTCACGCGTTCCTTACGGCTTAAAGCATCAGCCACCACGTTAGCTTTCCTCGGATGATACCGGATTTCACAATCGTAGTCACTAAGTATCTCTACCCAACGTCGCTGATGCATATTAAGTTCCTTCTGATCCAGGATATGTTGGAGGCTCTTATGATATGTGTAGATGATGCATTTGGTTCCATACAGGTAATGCCTCCAAATCTTCAGTGCAAATACTACAGCGCCCAACTCAAGATCATGAGTTGTATAGTTCTTTTCGTGCACCTTAAGTTGTCGCGAAGCGTAGGCAATCACCTTATCCTTCTGCATTAGCACACATCCCAATCCTTGATGTGAAGCATCACAGTATACCACAAAATCATCAGTTCCGTCTGGGAGGGACAATATAGGCGCGTTGCACAGCTTCTCTTTCAATGTTTGGAACGCTTGTTCTTGTGAATGTCCCCAATCAAACTTCTTGTCTTTCTGAGTAAGCAGGGTTAATGGCTGCGTGATCTTTGAATAATTCGCGATGAAGCGTCGATAGTAACCGGCCAATCCTAAGAATTGCCGTATCTCTGATGGTGTCTGGGGCGCATCCCATTTCTTCACCGCTTCGATCTTGCTGGGATCTACATGAATCCCGTCCTCGTTCACCACATGACCCAAAAACTTTACCTTTCGCAAACAAAATTCACACTTCGAGAACTTGGCGAAAAGTTTCTCTTCCCATAACAGTTCTAGTATTGACCGAAGGTGTTCTTCATGATCCTCTTTCGATCGGGAGTAGATAAGTATGTCGTCTATGAATACGATCACAAACTTATCAAAGTAAGGTTTGCACACCCGATTCATTAGGTCCATAAACACAGCTGGTGCATTAGTCACCCCAAACGGCATGACCAAGAACTCATAGTGCCCATAACGAGTTCTAAACGTTGTCTTCGGTATGTCGTCCTCGAAAACCCTTAGTTGATGATATCCAGAACGAAGGTCGATCTTTGAGAAATATGAAGCTCCTTGCAGCTGATCAAACAGATCGTCGATCCTGGGGAGAGGATATCGATTCTTCACGGTTAACTTGTTCAACTCTCGGTAATCGATACACATGCGGAACGATCCATCCTTCTTTTTGACAAATAATACCAGTGCTCCTAACGGTGAATGACTTGGTCGGATAAAACCCTTCTCCAGTAGTTCTTGCAACTGACTAGATAACTCTTGCATTTCTGATGGTGCTAACCGATATGGCGTCTTTGCTACCGGCGTAGCTCCAGGAACCAACTCTATACGAAATTCCACCTGTCGTGGAGGAGGCAAACCAGACAAGTCATCAGGAAATACATCTGGGTAGTCCCGTACCACTGGAATATCTACTAGTTTCCTCTCTTCATCCTTCTTTTCTACCACATGAGCCAGAAAAGCGTAGCACTGCTTTCGTAAACTTCGGCGTGCTTTCATGCAGAAGATGAGCTTTATGTTCCTTCCCGGTCGTTCTCCTTGAACCTTGAGTACCTCCCTGTTTGACATAGGGATTCATACTATTTTGTCCCGATAGATAATCTCAGCTCCGTTTTGCGACAACCAATCCATACCCACAATCACGTCGAAACTTCCTAGCTCAAAGGGTATCAAATCTATATCGAAGGCATGATCCTCCAATATTATCAAGCACTTCCTAATAATCTCATCAGCCTGAACAACTCTACCATTAGCCATTTCTACAGAGTAGCTAGTTTCTAGCCTACTAGGACTCAAATCAAGCAATTGCACAAACTCAGAAGATATAAAGCTATTGTCTACTCCAGTATCAAATAATATAGATGCAGTGCGTACCCGTGACAACATTCGGGTCCTAACGAGCATCGTGGCTCCAATGACGAATGCACGTCCCCGAGCTGCATTCCCTTGATTGGTCGGGCCTTGATTTCCAGCTATGGCTATCAATTGTTGTTGGTTGTTTCCTTGTTGACCCGGTGCCCGATTCAGACTGGGGCACATGTTTCTGTAGTGATCAGGGCCTCCACACTCATAACAGACCCAGGCATTTCGGGCGGGGTTAACCGCGTTGACCGGTGCCACCAAATTCGGCGCTGTTCTGCAGTCTCTCGCTAAATGCCCCGGGCGTCTACAGTTCGCGCACACCCGACACTGCATTCCTGGGGGATGATGATAGTTGCACCTGTCACATTTGGGGTGCGGCCCAACTTACTCTCTTTTGCCCTGAGTCACGGCCACAAAATTCCTGGTTGTCTTGGCCCTTTTGTCAAACTTCCCGGCACTCAACCGGCTCGTTTCCCCAGCATCCTTTCTCTTCTCTGCCCCTCTTCCTAACACCCCTGTTCTCACCATCTCATCAGTTAAAGCGCCAGCCTTCAGAATTGCGCTCTGGATCGTAGAAGGAGCAGCTGCTGTTACCATTGCTCGGATTTGAGGCGCAAGTCCCCAAATGTACCTCTCGATTCTCTTTGATTCCAGCGTGACCAGATGCGAAACCAATCTTGGCAACTCATGAAATCGATCAGTGTAAGCTGCGTGCCCGGCCCCCACCGTAGCATGATTCCAGAACTCATGTTCCAGTTTCTGCATCTCATTGAGGTGGAAGTTTTCCTCGGTGATCAAAGCTTTAAACTCATCCCACGACATCTGCATCGCTGATTCTCTTCCTCTAGCTTGAACCTGGGTGTTCCACCAGGTTAGGGCCTTGCCCTGCAGTGAACATGTGGTGTATTTGATTATCTGGCTGTCGAGGCACTCACTAATGTCAATCACTGCCTCCATCTTCTCAAGCCATCTGGTTAGGGCTATCACCCTACCTTTCCTATCAAATTCTCTCGGTTTGCAAGCCACAAACTCCTTGTATGAACACCCCCGTCTAGCATTAACAACCCCAGTCTCAATACCGGCTGTTCCACCATTCCCGGTCTCCTGATTGCTTTCGTTTCCAGTCGGGTTTCCATTTCCCACTTCAGTTCCAATCCCACCTTGACCTCTTTCTCCATTATCTCCATTATCATTGCCACCATCCCCATGGGGGTGGTGTTGCTGGAGTGCATCGCTCACTTGGGCCACGATAGTAGGAATCAGTGCGGCCAACTGTTGAGCGATCAGAGCTGCCATATCAGAGTCTCTTGTTCCCTGATTATTACTAGCAGGACCATCATTTGTTCTTGGTGTTGTACCTCTGCCTCTGCCTCTGCCCCTTGAGGCTTCACTCCCGCCACTATTGCTGCGGGTAACTCTTCGAGGCGGCTTTTTCTAATCATAGAAGTAGTAAACACGTAAGAACCGTTTCAAATTATAATCATATTGTCCACATTGTTCATCAAAGTCCAGCATTCCAAGTTAATATCACACTTATAGTCGCCACACATCGCATGCAAGTCGTGTAGTTCTCACACCATGAATTGGTAATGTCTCAACACTAGTCCATCATAACAGTTGTAAATCCATGTATATAATCACGTTTAGTCTACTGAAGGTTGTCTATCTCTTCCTCTTTCGAGGTTTCAGACATAACCTCCTCAGGGTTAATCTCAATGTCCGAGGTCAAGCGCAATAGCATGATCTGTGAAGATCTCTTCGGGTTTAGTACCCGGATTTGATAAGCCAACTCGACGCGCAGAGGGAACGGAAGATCCAATAGAAGCATCCCATAAGGAGTGAGCTCAAGGGCTCCCTCACAGGGTGAAAAGATCACAAACAGATAGCTGAACGAATCAAGTAAAGAGGAACACATACACGAGATATAATATGCACACAGATCCTAGCATGCAAATCTACATGAAGGTTCCTAGGTTATAGTCTAGGTCAAGCGTATTGCCTAATTCTCTATAACCAATGGCTCTGATACCAATCTGTCACACCCCCGCTAAAAGCGGAAACACGGGGATGTAACGAGATCGGGATCGTCATAACACATGGTAAGCAATAGAGATGCAATATAATAAATGATGACAAGTATGTCATGACGACACCCGACAACAAGGGGACTTGTGTCGTGTTTAGTCAATATTCATGACAACATAGCCATAAGCATAAACATGTTATAACTATCAACATAATCAAATAAAGATAACACTGTAATGTAAATTCCTACAACTCGGGAACAAGTATCAAAAGAATAAGCTTGTTTAATCTGACTACAATAATTGTTTCAAAATGATTGTTTGTCAAATATGTTTAGTCTCAAAAATGCATCGTAGGGTCTCCACTAAGGCAACACACCTAGATCCTCAATTTGTATGATCACCTGAAAAGATATGCTCAAAATGGTCAACAAAATTGTTGGTGAGCTCGCAGGTTTAAATAGTAAATAAGTAAGTGATGTTGTATATAGTAAGCGATGTGGAATACCGTGCATACAGTTATATAAGCAAGTAAAATCACATGACAATGAGCTTTGCAACCATACCTAGCGACGTACACAAAGATATTGTCGGAATATATTCACCCAAGGGCCCGTTCCTTGCCACTGATGGTACTAACTAGTATACCAACGAACAAGGGTGGGGGTGTCAACCCAGTAGTACTACCAATACCTATCCGTCGGTTCCCACACTGGAATTAAATAGTTGCAAAGAAAGAACCACATAGCAGACCCAAGCATGTATCAGATAAGTACTTGTAAAACAGTATCACGTTGATTCCATGTATGTAAATTGTGAGTAAATTGTACAACATTGAAAATGGGTGAGCATACTTTTCCACCAAGTTGTAAATGATTGAAATATTGTAAGCGTAAAAGGGGCCACGAAACTCACTTGTTAGGTGGTAAGTATGTATGATCAAAGTATCCAAATGTTGTATGCAAATGAACGGTCAAACACCTATTGACAGTTATTGTTAAGCATCAATGATATGTATAAAGCGTATAATAATGTTCGGTCGGTTCGGGTTGTATCGATTGGGTCGCGTGTAATACACACACAAACAGACTCACGTATTAGATCTTATGTAGATTCAAGTACTAGACATCGCCGCCATTGCTGATGATATTTGTGTAAAGTTTCATTGTTATTGAAGAAGTAATTAATAAATATTAGTAGTTACAAATCGGTTATTGATACTCGTAAAATGTTAAGTTAATTTAGTTTGGAATAACATTAGTAAGTTTGATTATGTTGATTTTAAAGTTGTCATTAGTAATGGCAACCGTGTCTATGTCACCTTGACATCACACGACATACACACACCACACACAAGAAATGAAATCACACACAATAACTTCAGTCGCACGACAGGACCAAACGCACGACTCAACACTCCATTCGCACGAATCAACCCTCAATCGTGCAAATCAGCTTCATTCGTACGATTGAACCTTCATTCGTATGACTGGCATTCAGTCGTACCACACAACACCCAATCGCACGACTCAACCTCCATACGCACGAATCAACCTTCATTCGTACGAATCAGCTACATTCGTACGATTGAACCTTCATTCGTGCGATTGGACTCCAGTCGTGCGATACACGCACAATCGCATACATTCATTCGGTCGCATGACTCAATCGCACACATTCATTCGCTCGCATGACTCAATCGCACACATACACACAGTCGCACGACTCAGTCGCACGACACACCCAGTCGCACAACTCAGTCGCACGATTGACCCAGACGCATGATTCAGTCGCACGACTCACCTAGTCGCACGGCTCAATCGCATGACAGACCCAATCGCCTGAACAGCAGAATCGCGACTGCAGGATGGCTGAGCAGCCTTCGGGCTGCTCTGAGCACGAGTTTTACACAACAAGGACTTCCAGAAACACACTACAAACATACACAAACATGAAGCACACGCAGAAAGACCTCACACGCACCCACACGACCTCATGTGTTCGGGTTGAACCCGAACACCCGAAACCCTAGTTTGGACAGCCGTGAATAAGCAAGAAAAGGGACAACCAAAGTCGTCTACCTGCTAGAATGGAGTAGACTCGATTGTAGATGAAGTCTAGACGGCGAAAACGAGACCAAATGGGTCGGTTTTGTTGCAAGTATGAAGATGAAAAGTGAAGGAGAAGAAGATGAAGAAGGAGGTGAAGAAGGAGATAATGATTTCTAGGGCTGGAAATGGGTTTATATATCCATCTCAAGTTTGCAAAATGTCACATTTAGTCCCTGCACTTAACCCCCGAGTTTCCCAAATTTGTTTCGGTTGAAAACGACTTTAATAGATTAGTTATATTAATGATAAAAATGCATTTTAATGATGTTTATAACTTAAAAATGGTTTTTATTAATGATAATAATATTATGTAAAAACGGTATATTTAGCGGTAATAGTGATGAAAGTTTTTAAAAAGTTTTTTTTTGAAAATAGTTTATGTTAATGATACGAACACAAGAATAAAGATGATAAGCAAGTATGATATCCACATAAAGAGTCAATAAAGATGAGGAATGAACGTTCAAGGAATAGTTAACGGAAAACCACGTTAATTGACAGACCTTAAGGTGACGGATGTCACATTATACATTTCATATTTTAGGGTTATTTGATTTTAATAATCTCAACTTTCATTTATTGGCCGGGATTAATCCCAACTCACGAAATGTTCTCAGGCACTCCTAAGTTTTTACTTATTTTCCTCCAATGATCTCTTACTAACTAAGAGTTAACCCTCATTAGTTTTTCTTATGAAATGGGGCCAACTTTGATTTATGTTTCAACTCCAGTACCGCCTAGTCTCAATTAAGTTTGTTTTCAATTGTCTAACATCCATTATCACTTGAAAACTACCTCCAACGAGTTCGGTGGTTCAAATCAGGAGGTGAAGATTGACGGCTTTTTTGGTGCGGAAGTTTCAAATTAAGGGATCTGATGATAGATTTCAACTTTCTATTTAGTGTTTTGGTCACAAAAATAGTCCACGTCACAAAAAAACTAACGGGGTTAACTCTCAGTTAGTGAGGGATCGTTGGAGGAAATTAAACTCAAAGTTAGGAGTATCTTTAAATATTTACTGAGTTGGGATTAATGCCGGCGAATAAATAATACTTGGGATTATTTAAATCCAATAACCCCATATTTTATCATTGTTTTGTTTTACATTTCGATATGAATGTTAAGAGTTAACACGTTGTAACATATGTGGTTCACGTTGTTATGCTTTTTTTTCTGTTTAACGACCCCATAATAACATGGAGTACTAGATCCACTTAATTATTGTGTTTAATATTTTGTGTTTTTACGTCTGCTTTTCGTTCGGTTTTTATTTATTTATTTTCTAACACAAGCTTTTCCGGTGTTGGTGTTCGTTGAGGGTGACATGACATTGGTGTTACTTTACACGGTTTTACGTCCCACCCACAACGCTGTAGGGCTTAATACTAGTTTTAATTCATTTACCAATGACATATGTTTTTTTTATTTACTCTTCATAATTAATTTCATTCCAACTACTTCTTTTAATATAAATTAGGAGTAGCATAAGTTAAGTAATAATGTAGTAATTAAATCAATTATTTTTCTTCAAAATAGTTAATACCCTTAATGCTGGTAATCAATTTCTATAGATTTAGCATCTTGATCATATCTTCCTACTCTAATAAAAGAGTATCTTGGATGACATATGGCAACAGCACAATCATCCTCACAAAAAATTTTCCGTATCTCACTCCTATTAAATAGTTACCTTAATTACTAATAATATTATTAACTCTTTTTTGATTTAATATATTAAAAATAGTCTATTAATTAATGTTATTTCTAAAAATATAAACTTTTTATACAATAATAATTTTTCTAAAGCATAGATTTTTTTTAATAATACGAAATATTTTAAATTAGTATTTTTAAAAAGTCAATTTTTTACAACAAAAAATACTTAAATTTGGGAGTTATAATAAGAAAATTTTTAAAAATTAAATTTTTATACAGTTTGTTTTAGAATAAAATATTTATTTATTTATTTTTGGAAAAAAATTAAAAATAAAATTTTAAAAAGTTGATATCATTGTTTTATTACTTATAGTTATTTCTCATACGTATTTTCAATCATAACATATCTTATAACATCATTTATAATTAATAGATTTTATTATATTAATATTTTATTTTATTCAACACGTGTAACACACTGGTTTACTAAAGCTAGTATATAATACTAGTACATGATTAGATATTTATACGTCGTATGTATAAGTCCATAATATTGAAATAGTAAAGTGAGATTTTATAACGTTGTTCTTATAAACCATTATACATCTGCAAATTGAGTTGGCGTACGCACATTGTATCATGTGTTTGTCAACTTAACCAATCTCACCTGAGTGTAGATAGTTTTATTAAGCCAACATATACGTCAACAACATACACAAAGCAAGAGTTAACCTTCAAAGTTTCATTCTAGGTTTACTACTATCACATCATGTCAAGCCAAAGACAGACGGATAGAATTTGAATGTTGTCGTGGATTACCTTACAAACTATCTTTCGACGTAGAAGATTATGTTCACAAACACCACCATTGTCTAAAGCGAAGATTTGAATAGAAGATCTATAAGATTGTTGATCAAGGAAAGGTTGATGAAACCCCTAATTCACTTTTAGGTTTCTAGTCATTAAAACTTCCGGACTAATCATAGTTAACTACATTAGTTCTAAGAGAATTTGAATATTCAAAACATAAAAGAGTTCACATAATTAAAGGATACCCTACACGTACATCCCTACTATAAAGGCAGACATGTGTGTTACATAAAAATCCTATCTTCAGAACGTGTTACAAATGATATCTATAAACATTGATCTCTATCCTATAGATATGCTTAAAACTTGTCATAGTCTATGATATATTAGCGAATTATCTTTCTTCTAAATTACTAGGTTAGGATTGAACTGGGTCCTCTAATCTATATATAGATTCACAAATTTGTTTAGTTTCATAACACTAACTTGAATTCTTGATCCATTATAATAATTTTATTTATTACGAGGAAACATGAGATCTTTGTCCATAGAAAATAAGGTTTAACAAAGAGAAAAGTCCCAAAGTGAACATATTAAAAGTCAACTTTATCAAAATAAACAAGTGTATTAAGTAAAAGAATATTTATCTATATAACTGATTTCACTTTGTAACTTTTGTCTTTACTAATTAGTTATTTACATTAAACAACTTTTATGTATATAGTTTGTTTCATCTTTGATCCTTTAGTTTGATGGTTGTTAGCTTGTGTTGTTAAGTTAGGTCACGTGATTATCATATATGGGTAGATGTGTAAACCAAACATACAAGTGACATAATCAAAAACGAATTGATGTATTAGGAAAATATGATCGTTAAATCGTTGAGACCGACGAGTAACATCTCAAACAAAAAAATTGTGTTGTATGATTTATATGTCAATAATAATCTTAATTTGCCATTCAAATAATAATAATAAATTTAAAACATAAAATTTAGAATGTAGCCGTATGAAGTAATTTAGATGCTAGTCACAATCATATGATTACATAAATTATATGATACAATAAATTTTTATAAATCTAGCATTCTAATTTGTACAAAAGCATCGAAATAATTTCACGTGCTCTGCATTCTAATTTTTATATATTAAGTTTATTATTGATACTAAATTGTATGATACTATAAAATTTTACATAACTAACTTTAAAAAAGTGATAGTAAAAACATAAAGATTTTGTTTGAGGTTTTACTTGTCAATCTCACATTTTACTAATCATAATTACTTAAATAATTCACATGGCTTGCATTCTAATTTATATATATTAAGTTTCTTATTGATATTAAAATCATGTGAAATAAAAGATTTAGTATAGAACTAGCTTTAGAAGAAAGTGATAATAAAAATATATAAAATTTATTTGAGGTTTAAATTGTGAATCTCAACGTTTTACTGATCATATTTCCTTAATACGTGGATACGTTTTTTAATCACACCACTTGAATGTCTTTTTAACACTTATACATTTGTGTGATAACCATGTGACCTAGCTAAACAATGCAAACTAACAATCCTTAGATTAAGGACCAAAGATAAAATAAATCATATACATAAAGGTTGTCTAGTGTAATTAATCACTTCATCTAGACACACTGATCGGATGGTTGAAGTTCAATGTTTAAATGTATTATTTTCATGTTTTTAGAATTAAATTATAAGAAATAAAGTTACTATTAGGATATTCTTGTGTTTATATGTTAAACATGATATGAAGATTATGGAAGAAACGGGATGAAAATCGGAAGTCGTGAGATGCATAAACACAGAAAAGATGTTACACGGCCATGATAACTTAAAACGAGCATAACTTAAACTAGAAAAAGAGTTATAAGACCCACGACCTATCAACGGAAAGATCTAGAAAATTACAAGTGTAAATCAAGTGTGCTCCAGGGGTGGCGCCACCTATGCCATTATAGGCGCCACCGACGTTGCTTCCATTAGAAACATCGTTAGAGACACCATTAATCAGTAAGTTTTAGCCCAATTGACGCTAGGGGTGCCATTGGAGGCGCTACCGATGCGGGGCGCCGTGTTTTGACGGATTTTGACCTAATTTTAGGTGATTTAAAAGGATGTTAACCCTAAAACAAAAGACACCTTCTACCACAACAATCTTGGACGAAAAACTACCGTTTTTCATCATTTTAAAGGCCTTCTGACATCAATATCATCCAAATCCACATGCTTAACAAATGTAGATTGTCATGGTCTATTAAAAACAATTTAAACTAAGACTTAGCTTACCTATACTAGTACGGGTAAGTAAGGTCGTCTCCACGAGAAATATGTGGAAAGTGTATTTGTAGTTCACTAACGTTAATTTAAATTAGAAAATAAATTTGAATTTATGATTGATATAGAAAACAAAATTGGAAAGTAACAAACTTGATTGGTTTTGAAAACGATAATAAGAAGAATGATCCATTCTGGGTTTCAGGTTTGTAAAACAAAGTTGTAACCTAGTTATACTTAGCAAACAATCACATAGACATAATTGTATTGGTTTGATTGATTTCAGTAGAGATGGAACGCGTTATAAACAAACCTATTCATAAATTACCAAGTTTAATTTGCTAATCAAAACTTAAGACTCATAATATTCATGATGTAAATAAACATAAAACTGATGAGAATTAGATTGAGATTCAAAACAAACGAAAACCATTTAAAGTAAGTAACCAATAAATGAAATCTTATGGCTTAACATGCCAATCAAAACTTCAACCCAATCTAAAAACAACTAAAGTTTAAACAAATGTTATAAACACAAACCCTACACCCAGACAAGATCACGAGTGGTTTAGCCGCTAATAGTTGTCATGAAATCAAATTCGGTTGTTGTAGGAATCGAATGCATGAAAAGAGGGATCCGTAGGTGTTCTTTGCTCTCAAAATTACTCCTTGAATAGCCAAAAACAACTTGGTGAAGAGTCAATCCGCAGCCCCCTTTTAACCTTTAATTAGGTTACAAAACCCTAAAAATTCGTCGTTTTCAGCCCAGGGACGTAATTTATGTCCTCAGGAACGTAATTTACTAGCCCCCCCTGAATCAACACTTTTTCCTCCTATTTTGCGTCCTAGTTTGTGTGCATCCTTTTGGTTGATTCTCACATAGGACGTAATTTACGTCCTTATGGAGTCCCCCATCACTTTTTCTTCACTTTTTTTCTATTTCTCAAGTGTTGTATTCTCCGTGAGCTTCCGACTTCCACTCTAACTCCCGAAAAACACCCGAATTGTGTCCATTAAGCTTCGCAAACCTGAAATTCAATAAGCTCCCAAAGTAAATGTTAATATAATGAAAGACATCGACACATCATTAACTTAAGTTGCTATGAAATTCAATGACGAGGCAAGGCTAAACTAGATGTGATTTACTTTGGGGGACGATTTGTACAACTGTTTGTCTTTCGTAGTTGTAATCTAGTGTTGAGATTGGATTGTGAACCTTTTAAGTTCTATTGATTTAACTTGTTATTTGATCAAGTAAACAATTTGATTATGGTTAAATCTTGATTTTAATCTTATATGACTTTGGTTTATCCTAATCATTGTGTAATTGGTTTTAGAGTTAGGTTTTCATTCTTGAATTGGTGATTATATGAATGAAGTTAATTACACTTTAATCTATAACTATCACTTGATTGTGTCATGTATAAAGTCACCATTAATGGGTTGCTTTTCCCATAAGATTGTTAAAATAATTTTGCCAAACCGGAATCCCAAAATGGGTTGCTTTTCCCACAAGATTGTTAAAATTTCAAACCTTACCTCTATTAATTTTATAATTTATTAAATCAATCAATCAAGCAAGTTTCTTTTCAATGTTTAATGTTTCTAGTTTAGTTATTACTATTATTTCTAGCGATTCCTTATGGATTTGATACTCTTATTGCCATTTACTATAAAGGGTGATTAGACGCTCTTTTAAAGTATATTTTTGACCGACCACCCTACATGGATCACACACTAAGGAGTTGACATGTGTCTTTTTGACCGCCATTTACTTTCAGTATCCTTCATTAATTGTGATTAAGCAATAATCCCTCTTCCTATTTCTCTTTCCGGTTGTTAATAGCTCAATAGCAATCAAGATGACAATTTGTGGTGACAATTTCTCAATTAACTTTCTCCGTCTATGCAAATCACCACCGAAAGCTACCTCCGATGATTATAAACTTTAACCTACATTCATAAAACAAAGCCCCCTAAAATCTAGGTAATAAGTGATTTCAAACCACAAATACCACCCATGATTTTACTAATCTTGTTGGGATAATATAATTGTCTTAAAAACTTTTGTAATATACATAATTGTTTTCTTTCATTCAGTTTTTTCAATAATTATATTTTAATTTTTTAATTTACGTCATAACGCACCGAGCCGATACTGAATTAAATCAAATTTCATAAATCATGCAACAACCGTACAACCGCAACGCTCGGGTATTTCCACCGGTATTAATATATTAGCCAAAAGTAAATGAGATGAAAATATCTAAACATATCCACGCTGGCATCTAGATACTTCCAGTCTACAAGCCAGATGTGCTCTTTCCCCTTGCACTTTACCCTTTTTGCTCCATCCTCCACAATATCTTCTCCTCGTTTCCACCATCAACACACCACATAATCTTCCCCCATCACAATATTTCTTCAATTTCAACCAACAATTTCACCAACAACCCTTCAATTCCTTCAAATCGCCACAATTTCCTACACTTATGCAACAACAAGTCAGAATCACCGACTGTGACGTCACCGCCGGCGACGACGACCATCGAGTCACGGAGTGGGCGGCCGGACTACCGAACGCCGCCGATCTGCCGCCGCTGTCGCAGTTCCTGGTCCCGCCGGAGTTGGCGTCGGCGTTCAGCATCTCGCCGGAGCCTCACCGGAGCATGATCGACGTCGATCGCGCTTCTCGCGACACGCTATCGAGCCTCAGAGGTGAGTCGCAACGTCATGTGTTGAATAAAGTTGTTGTTGATGATTTTAGATCTGGTAGTGATGGTGTAGATGAGGAGGTGGTGGTGGAAGGTGAGGAGACGGTTGATTTGACGCGAAACGGCTCGGTTTCGAGGAGGTTACGGAGAGATGGTAGCGGTGGCGACGGTGGTGCCGGCGGTGGTGCGGTGGAGGACGATGATTGCTCCGGTAGGACGTCGAAACGGATCCGATTGGTGTGGACGCCGCAGCTGCACAAGCGGTTTGTTGAGGTGGTTGCGCATTTAGGCGTGAAGAACGCTGTTCCTAAGACGATTATGCAGTTGATGAATGTTGAAGGATTGACTAGAGAGAATGTTGCTAGTCATCTGCAGAAGTATAGGCTTTATCTTAAGAGGATGCAGGGGTTGTCAAATGAAGGAGCATCGCCTTCTGATCAGGATCACCTGTTTGCGTCGACTCCGGTTCCTAATAGTTTGCGCGATTGCGGTGGTGGGAGTGGGAATGAGAAGGGGCACGCTGCGGTGCCCCTTCCCATGCCCTATGCACCCGCACCGCATATGGTGCCTGTGCCCTATCCACCACCACCACAGATAGTGCCTAGTGGTGGTGGTGGTTATCATCATGGGTTCGAGTATCATATGCATCCGTATAGTATGATGATGCAACCGAAAGACTGGTCTGGAAACAATCTTGGGTCTGTTTCGCAGTATCAACAGCGTGTGAATCCTAACCATAAATAGGAATTCTGCATCATCTGGGGTGGTTATCCAAGTAAACAGAGGTGAGATTATGGTTGCCTTTGTATACTTGAATGATAATTAGGTTAATGTGTGTGGTTAGTTAGCCTTGTTTTATGTTTAGTGATTGATGATTTCTAGAAATCAAGTTTGTAGACAGCTATTTGTTTTAACACCAAAGTGCTTAGTTTTTTAAGATTAGAAAGATCAAGTAAAGAAGTGGTTTTGTGGTTAGAAGTGATATATTGGTGGAGTTCCAAGTTCTTTTAGAAGTGATATATTGGTGGAGTTCCAAGTTCTTTCTTTTGTGTTGCAGAGTTCAAATCAGATCAATTTTGATTTCATTATCAGTTTGTACATGTGTTTTTATGGGACTTACATACACATTTCGGGAAATTGGTTAAAATTTGGTTACAGAAGACTCATAATGAATGAAATCTTGCTATGATGTTTAGATAAAAAGATTGAGTTTTCATTTGTCAGTAACATTATCAAGTGATGCTAATATTGAGTTTAGTATTACAATAGCTAAAGAATACCTTGTGTGATTTTTGTATATTCGTGGCTTTTGCAAGTAAGTAATGTATTATGTACCGAGTAAATATGTTTGTTTTTAAGTAGTCAAATCTTCTTTGTTGATTCCTGTGCAAGTTACTCAAGAACACCATATCAACCTTAGCAGTACAAACAACTTAAGCATGCCTGCTAGGGTCTTAAACTTTTAATGTTTGTGGTATCAAATACATGGCTTAGTGGTGGCTCATGGCTGTGAAGTATTGAATTTTATCCCTGACTTCAAACTGTCTATAATTCCTTGGACAAAGATTTCCTAATATTATTCTTTTGTAGTTGATCATTCCTTTCTTATGTATTGTAATTAAGCATGACTCATGAATTGCGTATTAAGATCCTAGTAAAATATGTGGGTTCGAGCAATTTGTTAAGCGTCTTTTGTATCCTGTAATTGTTGTTAGGTACTGCATGATTTGATTCTACTTTCAAATGTCAAGTTTGAGGAAGGCTGTTGGTTGGATGATTTACATAGAAAATTTTACATTCTCAATGAATGCCAAAACCGGTCTATCTTGTCAAGGTGAAGAGGAAGGGAGGTAAGGTGTGATGTGGTGTAATCAGGGGTTAGTTTGATATTATCTCTGGGTGCATTGAAGCAGAAGGCAGTTGTTGCCACATGATTGCCAAGGATTGTTAGGTACATTCCTAACCCATTTATATTCATAAATGTTGCTTTCATGTTTTAACAACTATTCAAATTGAAACCTTTATGTACCAAAGATATTTAAGAGAATCTTTTTCTTTGGGAGTCTTATGCCATTAGTAGGTCGATGGTCAGCGCTTTCATCGACTTCATTGGTTTTGACTTTTGGAGCTTTGATTATGCCATTAGTAGGTCGATTGGAAATGGCTATAAGAAAATGTGTTAATCTTGAGTTTAGGCTTTTTTGTCGGTTTTTTTTATAACTTTTAAAATAACATGTGCATTCAATTTGATTCTAAAGACTATATCTTCAAAATATAAATCTAGTTTTCTTCCCATCCTAGACCTTGACTTGAAACATTTATCGTCTTTGGGTCGTTAGATTTAGCAGTCGCGCTATTAAGGGTGTGTTTGGTTTGAAAGTTTGGAGTGAAAGACTGTAAGTGGAAATTGGTACTTAGTTTAGTGGAATGAATTTGTGCAATACTATGACCTCCATCCTCTACCTCTTTCCGACTGCCCTCTTATCACCACCAATGTTTTCAGAACCGGATCGGACGTCGAACCGGACGCCTTACTGGTTTGGTGGTCGGACCGGTCGGACCGGTCGGACCGGTTGGACCGGATTTAACTATATTTTAATTATATTTATATATGTAATTAAATATATGTTGGAAATAAGGGTGTAAAGGAAGTCTCTCTAAGAATCTAACATTCTTGTCCCACATTGGTGTAACAAATAAAACATTATGTGTTTATATGTGATAACAAGGTGAAAAGGTATTGAATGTCTTTGTGATACCTTTTACACCATGACCTACCCGCGCGCAGGGGGGGTGCAAAAACGGGTTTCTGGCTGGAAAATTTGGGTCGCCCACGCACGACATGCGGACACGAATGCCGTTCGAAATAAACCGGGTCCGCGTGAAGCCGGTTTTTTGCTCTTAATTTATGGTTTAACACCCCGTTTTTACCCATTAAAATAAAAACCAAAAAAAAAAAAAAAAGAAAATCCGGCCCGAACCGGTCCGACCACCGGCTCGGGACGAACCGGCCGGTTCAAAGCACCAAAAACGAATCACCCATGACCGGACCGGACCAGGCCCCGATTCCCGGCCGGTCCGATCCGGTCTTAACAACATTGATCACCACCGCTACACACCGTCCACCTCTGACAGCTGACGCACTCAACCTTCTTCATCCTTGAATATAAACCATATAGTTGAAAGTGAAAGCTAGAGATACACAGAGGAATTCTTTTTTTGTTAGAAGCTGGTAGATAAGTTAATAGTTTAATTGGATTGATTTGTTGATCAAAATAAATCATAATATACATTAAACAAGTCAAGAGTTGCGGAGGACATGCTTGTTTGAGATATATAGTGGATTTTTTTTTATTACGAATCCCCTACAGAAGCTGTAGTTATTTTGTTACTAGATTATGAACCTCCTAAAATTATACTTCATATTAAGCTAAAGAAAACCAGATACAAAGACCAGCTTTCTTCCTGTATTCCAGCTCGAAATAGATTAGCCAAGAGAAAGAGCAGTATTAAAGATACCTTTCTTCTAATGGTTAAGTGTCAACCAATGATCCTCTATTTTTTTCATGTAAAACATGTCGAATCTTCTAGAAATAAATTGACATCACCATCTCTACCGATCATGTCTAACATCTGTTCTTATGTATATATTTAATATTTGTCTTTCTAAATCACCTTATATGTGTACAAACAATCTGAATTTTAGGGGTTCAATTCTTGTGAAGATTTGATGTGTTGGATGAAAACACTAGTATCTTATTCTTGCATAAGATTAATGACAGAACCCAATGGTTATTTGTTTAAAATCATACTTACATATGATTATGGTGGCGTATATTTGTTTTGTTGGTTTCATTCATGGGTGTTCATTAGATTGGTTTTTGGTTATCCATGTTTGCCTAATTGGGTTATTCGAATTAATTTTTCGACCGTGGATTCGCCTTCGTATTGAATTTATGTGGTTTTCAGTTAATGGTGAATGAGTATAACATCATTTATATATTTGCAAATTAACTAATTCCTGGTAACAAAACTGAATCAAGAAACAATCGACCTAATAGGATTAGTCTACACAGTGGCGGAGCTTGAACATTATCGTAGGGGGTGGGGGCAAAATCAATATTTTT
The DNA here is from genome assembly GCA_025215565.1 of Flaveria ramosissima. NCBI lineage: Eukaryota > Viridiplantae > Streptophyta > Magnoliopsida > Asterales > Asteraceae > Flaveria > Flaveria ramosissima. The sequence goes on from CM046038.1 coordinate 50,430,391, forward strand.
TAAGGGGGGTGAACTCGATATTTATATAAAAATTTACACTACTGAATTAAATTTTAACACATCTAAACTTTAATAATATGTTTGGTATGGAGTAATAGAATGGTCGAATGAATGAAAAAAATGAGTAAATGAAATGCATGAGAGAATGAAATGAATCATCACATTTCATTGTATTGTTTGGTTACCTTTAGGAATAAAATGAATCATTACTTGTGTTGTTTGCTAGGTAGGAAAAGACGAAAGAATAAAATGTAAAACAAGTTATGGTGGTGATGGTGGTCGGTAGTGGTTCCCGATGCTTGGCGCCAGCGTCGATGGCGGCCACCCTGTGGGTTGTGAAGGTGGTGATAGTTGTGGTAGTTGTGGTGCTGGGGTAGCTGGTGGTAATTAGTGGTGGTGGCTGGTGGATGTCAGTAGTGGTTGGTGGAGGTTGTCGGTGGTCGTGGTTGTGATGGTGGTGGTGGTCTGTGATAGTTGATGGTGGTTGCCAGTGGCGGCTGCTGTGGTGTTTGTGGTGGTGTCTGGTGGTGATGGTGGTGGTGGTTGATGGTGGTGGTGGGTGGTGGTGATTGATGGTTGTGGTGGTGGTAGTGGTCGTGTCTGGCAGTGGCTGCCTGTGGCGATCGATCTTGATGGTTGGTGGTGATGACGGTATGTAATGAGTTCCTGTGTATCAAATGCTACCTGAGAATAGAATGTTAAGAATACTTAAATTTAGGGCTCGGATACTAGTGATCTCATCCAAAGTAGAGGGTATGTAATGAGTTCCGAGTCTAGGGGGAAAAATCCCTGTCCTATTTTAAATATATTACACCAAGACCTCCACATTTGAAATTCATAAGATGCCTAATCTCAAGCCATTTGATCTGGTGCTCACAAAAACTAAATAAAAAAAGGTTAATAAAAGTGGTGATGTCTAAAACTTTTTTTTATTAGAATTATTTTCTAATAATAATAAAATAATAATAAGTTATTAAAAGACCATTACGAGTATTTATATTCCATCCTTTTATTTAACTTTCAAATCAATCAAATGGAATATAAAATAGGAAATTCACTTCGGTGTTGTTTGTTCTTTCTGCAGTAAAATATCTGTAGTATGTGGATCACATCTGCAGACATTTGTAGGAGAAGAGGTGGATCAAACGTCTGCAGTTTGCAAGAAAAAAAGTGTTTGTTTTTTAACATCTGCATACTGCTAAAATATTATATAATTAAAATAAACCTATTTTTTAAACTTTAAAAAGTACTTTAACATTAAAATTTTAATAAAATCCATACAACACTACAATAATATTCATAAAACCATAAAAATACATTTTATTTAAATCATTTATTTCATATTTTTAGTAGCTATAAAATCATAAAAATATTTTTTATTCCACGTGGACAGTGGGTGGAAGCGGACGGTGTTGGAGGCGGACAGTGGTGGTGGTGGACGGTGGTGGTGGGGAAGGGTGGTGGTGGCGGACGGTGGTGGTGGAGGATGATGGTGGTGGTGGTGGACATGGGTGGTGGTGGGTGATGGTGTTTAATACTCTGCAGACTATAGAAGTGGTTGTACCAAGTCTACGTCATGCAGACCTCGCGCATACATTTTTTAATGAAAAGTCCAAAAACAAACATTCTGTAGAACTTAACGTCTGATTGCGATATACGCGGCGCAGATAAAAGAGGCCAGGAAGAGTTTTTCACAGAAAACAAACACTCCCTTCATGCTTCCAACAAAAACAAGATGCTTTCAACAAAAACAAATGTTCTTTTAACTTTACAATATCCTACCATCCCGATAAAACGTTTTGTTCATCCAAATTCCAACCTCTGTTTCTCCTACCTCCCAATCTACCAAAATCTGAACCAAATACTCTCCGACCACCGTCAATCGATCCACCGTCGGAATAATAATAATAATAATACGACCTCCGTCGCCGGAGAAACGAAAACATACTCCGAAAAGCTCCGGCGAATCCACCTCCTCCTCCGGCGAATCTACCTCCTCATCCGACCATATTCCTCCTCAATTCCATTAAAATGCTCGTCGGAGCACCTAAAGCGTCATCAAATTCACCGCCTCCGGCGAACCTTCTGACTGTAAATCCACCACCACGTAACCTCCATGCATATAGATCATTCAACAGTTGATGATGGTGACTGTTCTTCAGTTTGTTCTAGATTGTTCGAATCCGTTGAGTCAGTTGAGAGTTCGTAGCGGCACACATGGCACGAGTTTCGAACATTCAGCCGCGGAACAATGCAATCGGAATGGTAGATGTGACCACACGGCATCTCACGACCTTCATCTCCGATAACGAATGCTTCTTTGCATACGCCACATTGCAGATCGTTGTTGACTTGTGCATCGGAGATCTCGATCACTGGTATCGATTCAACCACTACTTCTGACGTCGGTTGATGTTCTACATGAACTGATATGGTTATTTCGATTTGCGATAACTCATCGATCACATGCCGCAAAGGTTGCAGTCTCGAACCGGTAAGGTCATGGTAATATAACTCATACTCTCGGTCCCAAGCGCCTTCAGTAGCGCGACTAATGATAACTGGATTAAACGAGGGCCTAGACGGATGGTAGCTATCGCGTATGTACATTGGTGAAGGCGTGTATGAATTCATGGATTTGATGAACCGTTCGTTGCACTAAGGGCACGCGACGGGTTCTTGAGGCGTGAGTGTGACGTTACGAGTGCATCTATAGCACTAGTACAACGGGGTATGGGACATGGTGAAACGAAAATGCTTAGAAAACTATCTGGTTGAAGTTGTTATGTACCTTTGTGACTGTTAAATGGTTTAAAGATGGATTGTTGTTGGTAAGAGCAGATAACAGTGAAATTGAGATGCAAACAAAAGACTGAAACTTGCTTTATTGAACAGTGACTTTCGAGTACATGCATTACCCAATGGATACATCAACTATAAATACTAAAACTAGTGAACAAAATACGGAACAAACCAAAGGAATAGGAGCAGCTAACAAACTAGCTGTTACACTTTATTTATAAATAAAACTAACGTTAAAAAATAAGTCAAAAGCCACGTGCATGCATGCAGCCTCCTCCCGAGTACATGGATTTGAATCACATTTCATCAATTGTGGGTGTTGAAATGGTGTGCATAAATATAGAGCATGTAGTGATTGAAGGAAAGTAGGAGGAAATTTGGTTATATGGTTCACGCGTTAAATCTAAAAACACTTTTCCCAGCATAATTCGATGAAAATACTATACAATTACAAAGGGACGTGCTTGAACATTAGGATCTAACTTTTAACTTCCAATAAATTTTACGTTAGATCACTAGCGTAATGATATTGGTAATTGATCTTTATAAAATCTGTATGAGTACATATACTTAGAAGTGCAAGTTGATAAGACTGCCTCTAATGTTACGCAATCATACTTCCTGCAAACAAGCTCACTTAGTTGTGACTTGTGACATTAGTTTTTTAGATATTCTTCTCACAAACTCATTTTACCACCAATACTATCAAACTTCTTTTCACAAGCTTGCCGATTATATAATAAAAAAGTGTTTTTATAATTGTGTGGCCCACACGAATTAAACATGCAACACCCTTGGGGACATGCATGTTTGTGCAACCAAACTCAACGCTTGCGCTTGGGATGTGTAACTTGACTCGATGTCAAGACGCGTAGCTCGAAGATTGGAGCGTTGTAGAGTGCTTAAGGAAGATATCAAAGTTGTATTATATTGATAACATCTCCTTTTTTGGAGTGATTTATATATTAATCCTTCCCAAACATCTCTTTGATAGGACAAAATATTACAAATAAACATGGTAGACTATTAACGTTGTATTATATTATTAGCATTGCTTATTAAATTAGTGTGTTATAGTCGTTTTCAATTTACTAGAAGGCAAGTATGTATGAACGCTAACAACATGTTTAACGTAAAAATATTTGGAATGATAAACTTGTTAGAAATGCATGATGGTTGGATTGGAGTATTATTAATTTGTCATCATCGTCCAATCTTTTAGTATTTGTTTTCTTTAGACAATGTAGTGGTCAAAGCATTAGAATATATGTAAATTACATATATGAAGATGACACAATTTTAATTTCATTATATTCGCAAGAAGACCTGACCTTTTAAAAATGAGCACCAAACTAAACTAAAACCCCACCTTCTCGTGTTATTATATTAGTTACAATTTAATACTGTTTTTTATTATATTATTGTATGCATAACACTTTAATAACAACATATCATTAATTTTAATACAATATTATATATTTGATAGTTATTTTTGTTCAAACACTTTTAGTGTATATGTTTTAATTGATCGAACTAATACCATATGTTTGATAATAGAATCATGACGATAGAAGAACAAATCGTTAAAACATATGTATATAACCATGAAAATCAGAGGGCTTATATATAATTGAACTCGTCTACACCAAGATAATCTAAAAAACTATTATTACGACGTTCTCGTATATATACAAAATTGAACCGCAGCAAAGCACTGTCTAAGTCGCTAGTATATATACACATATATGTATATATATACCCTTGCTTTGGGCACCTTTTTTCATAGGTCACAATTTTTTTTATATATTTTATACATTTGCATTCTACTTTGGGCCATGGTTTTTATCTTCCAACGGCCTAATCTTCGAACATTGTAACAACTTAATTGTTGCTTAACATCATAACATACTCTTATTCCTACACTACACCATATTACATTATACATGGGTTTAAACTTAAGACCTCCCTTTTAATAAACAAAGCCTAGACCCAAGTGGGCTAGTCCCACATTGTTTAAAAAACATTTTATCTAGTAATTATTTGTATGTCTAATCTATTAATAACTCTAAGTCATATACTAACAAGTTATTAACACAAGGCAGTTACTTGCATGTCTAAGGGGCTGTTTGGCAACATCTGAATGATTAAGTGCTGAACCAATAAGAGGTCTGAATCATTAAGTGCTGAATCATTAAGAGGTCTGAACCATTAAGAGGTAGTATATAATTTAACTATTCAAAAACAAATGTCTGACCAATTCAGATAATATGTCTTAACCATTCAGCATTAGACCTCTTAACCATTCAGCATCAATATAACGCTTAACTATTCAGAGGTAAATCTCTTAACCATTCAGACATGTGCTCGCGAAACAAACAGTCTGAACCATTAAGTGCTGAACCATTCAGACATCTGAACCATTCAGAAGCTGATTAAGAGGCTGCCAAACAGCCCCTAACTCGTTAATAACCCACGACAATATACCCGCATGCAGGGTCGGTCCATACTAAACTATTTAGGGGCTTTTCTTTTGGAAAAAAAATTATTTGTGGTACTTTTTGGCCTCCGATTGCACATAACATGCTCGATGTTTTCAATCAAATAAGGTAAACATGGACAACAAGTCCCTTTCTCTAGTTGTTAAAGAATAATTGAAGAAAATGTGTAATTATATATATTTTGGAATATATTATGCTTAAGCTTTTCAAGTACAGGGTGTAATGTGTCATTTATTAATAGTTAGAGGGTAATATGTGTCAAGTGTATTGTTGGGTTGTTAATTCTTGTTAATAATTCGTTTAGTAGTTAGTGAGGAAGAATAATCATCTTCTTCGTTTTGTAATCTTGTTTTCATATGATGAGTGCAATTTCAATATGAGATTATCATTCACATTAATCTTCCATTGTCACGACTTCAATTTCGTTTATCAAATTGGTAATCGGGGTTAGAATTCTACAATTGGTATCAGAGCTACGGCTCAACCTGATTTGAAAGAAAAATATTCATTGATTGATCGATCAGGGTGTACGAAATCAAGTCGATTGAAGGCAACGATGGTGACAACGAAGTTTGATTTGGAGAAGTTTGATGGAAGAAATGATTTTAGTCTCTAGCGATTGAAGGTGAGAGCGCTCCTTGTGCAACAGGGTTTAGTCTAGCCATTGGCGGGAGGTCAAGCAAAGATACTGGATGGAACACCTGATGAAAAGAAGAAGGAGATTCAAGTGAAGTGGAAGGATATGCTTGAGAAGGCACACAGTGCAATAATTCTGTGTCTAGGTGATCGTATTCTTCGAGAGGTCTCTAAAGAAACCACAGCGGCCGGGGTATGGCCAAACTTGAAGGGTTGTATATGACAAAGTCATTAGCCAATCAATTGTATCTTAAGAAAAGATTATACACCTTCCAGATTATGGCAGGTAAATCCCTTGAAGATCACATTGATGAGTTCAATAAGTTGATCCTGGACTTGGAAAACATTAAGGTAACAATAGATGAGGAAGACAAAGGGATTTTATTCTTAGCCTTGTTGCCACAAGTGCATGAACACTTTGTGGATACCTTAATGTTTGGGAGGGATACTTTGTTTATGAATGAAGTCATTGCTGCAATGAATTCAAAGGAACTTCAGAAGAGGTCTGAAATAAAGGATGAAGGTGTTGAGGGGCGGTCTGTAATGGGAAGAATTGATCATAGAAACTACAAGTCAAAACCGCAAGCAAGATCCAAATCAAAGCCCAAAATAAGGTGCTTCATCTATCAGTCTAAGAAGCACATAAAGAAAGATTGTCCAGACATATTCAAAAGAAAGAAAGGTAAGACAAGCTACACGGAGAGCTCTGGCCCTCATTCACCTAATGCTGAGTCTGAAGGGTATGAAAGTTCAGATGTATTGATGGTGTCGAAGGCTGGAACAAGTGATGAATGGATTCTTGACTCTAGCTGTTCATACCATATGACTCCTAGACAAGACTTCTTTAAAGAATTAAAGATGGGTTCAAGGGGCATGGTGCAACCAGGTGATGACAGTCCTTGTGAAATTCAAGGACTAAGGACAGTTGAGCTGAGATTAGCCTCTGGTTTGGCCATATTAGTACCCAAGGTTTGTATGAATTAAACAAATAGCAGTTAGTAGATGACTTGAACAACTGTAATGTTGGGTTTTGTGAGAACTGTGTTATGGGAAAGTCTCATAAAGTGTGATTTGGTAAAGGTGCTCATACCTCCTAAGGTGTTCTAGACTATATTCTTGCAGACTTGTGGGGACCAGCCAAGACACCATCACTAGGTGGTGCAAGGTACTTCCTCTTTATAATTGATGATTACTCTTGTAAGGTTAGGGTGCTTCTCTTAAAACATACGGATTAAACTTTTGCCAAGTTCAAGGAGTGGAAAGTGATGGTTGAGACTCAAACATGGATGAGGGTAAAGAAGCTCAAGACTGATAATGGTCTTGAGTTTTGCAACCGCTTGTTTAGTCAATATTGTAAGGATCAAGGGGTTGTGAGACATCACATAGTGGCTGGAACCCCGTAGCAAAATGGCCTTGCTGAGAGGATGAATAGAACCCTTCTAAACAAGTTAAGATGCTTGTTAATTGAGTCTGGTATGCCTAAACAATTCTGGGCTGAAGCACTGAGTACATCTGCTTTACTGGTAAATATGTCACCCTCTAGTGCTATAGGCATGAAGACTCCATGGAAAATATGGTCAGGATTTCCAACTGATTACTCAAGATTGAAGGTGTTTGGTGCTTTGGCTTATACTTATATGAATAAAGGCAAGTTGGAGCCAAGAGCAGTAAAATGTGTGATGCTTGGTTATCCAGAGAGTGTTAAAGGATATAGACTCTGGAGAATGGATGAGGGTGTACCTAAAGTTTTGGTAAGCAGAGATGTAGTATTTAGAGAAGAAGTACTATATAAAGATCTGGTTTCAAGATCTGTCTAGGCTGCCTGAGGAGGTTCATTTTGAGGTGGAGCAGGAGCCACGGAATTCTCACTTGGGTGAAGGTAGTGATAGGGGTGGTTCTAGCTCAAGTAGAACTCAATCTACTTACAGCATTGCAAAAGATAGGCCTAGAAGGAAGATAGTTCCCCCTAAAAGGTTCGGAGAAACTGATGATATCTCTGCATTTGTATTCAATGCAACTGCTATAGAAAGTGTGTGTGAACCCTTGAACTATGATAAAGCTATGACTTCAAAGGATAGTTCAAAGTGGATGCAAGCCATGTTGGAAGAAATGGAGTCTTTAGAAAAGAACAACACCTGGATACTGGTTGATAAGCCTAAGGAGCAAAAGTTAGTAAGCTGCAAATGGTTATTCAAGGTGAATGAGGGTGTGCATATGGGTGAGGCTCCTAGATATAAAGCCAGTTTGGTTGCAAAGGGGTTTACTTAAGTAGCAGGGGTAGATTACAATGATATTTTTCACCTGTGGTGAAACACTCATCCATAAAGAGTAATGCTTTCACTAGCTGCTAGGTATGACCTGATTTTGGAACAGCTAGACGTCAAGACTGCCTTCTTACGTGGTAGTCTTGATGAGCAGATTTACATGAAGCAGCCTCCAGGTTTTGTTGTAAAGGGAAATGAAGATAAGGTATGTCTTTTGCAGAGGTCTCTTTTTGGGTTGAAACAATCCCCTAGGCAATAGAAAAAGAGGTTTGATGACTATGTGGTGTCTCAAGAATTTAGCAAAAGCTCTTATGATTCATGTGTGTATTACAAGAAGGCTAAAGGTGGAAGTTATGTATATCTATTACTGTATGTTGATGACATGCCAGTAGCAAGTCAGGCTCAATTCGATGTAGATGATGTCAAAGCTTTGCTGATGAAAGAGTTTGACATGAAAGAATTAGGAGAGGCTTAAAAAATCTTAGGAATAAAGATTACAAGGGATCGAAGTCTTGGTATATTGAGATTATCTCAAACTAGTTATGTTGCTAAAGTGTTGTCTAGTTTTTATATGAACAACTTTAAGCCTGTGATAACCCCATTAGCTCAACACTTTCTCTTTGTGATTGTCCTCAGTCAATTGAAAAAGAGAATCAGATGTTCGATGTTCCTTATGCTAGAGTTGTTGGGAGTTTAATGTATCTCATGATGTGTACACAACCTGATATAGATTATACGGTTAGTGTGGTGAGTAGGTATCTCAGCAGGCCTGGTAAGCAACATTGGGAGGCAGTTACATGGATACTGAGGTATCTTAATGGGACTAGAGATGTGGGGTTGGTTTTTGGCAATAATCATAGTTTTGATTCATCTGTCATTGGGTTTGTGGATGCTGATTATGCTGAGGATCCAGATAAGGGAAGGTCTGTGACAGGTTATGCTTTTAGTGTTTGTAGCAGTCTGGTAAGCTGGAAGTCGACTCTACAACGTGTAGTTGTATTGTCCTCAATTGAAGCTTAGTACATTGCACTCATTTGAGCAGTTAAGGAAGCCTTATGGCTTAAGGGATTTGTATTTGAACTCCTTAATAAAGTGACTAGTGCTATAGTTTGGTGTGATGATCAAAGTGCAATTCATTTGTCCAAGAATCCTATGTATCATGAGAGGACTAAACATGTTGATGTTAGGCTATATTTTATTAGAGATGTAGTTAACACCGGGAAGGTTCAAATCTTATATGTGGATACTCACGAAAATATAGCTGATATGCTGACCAAAGCTTTGGGTGGGTCTAAGTTTTTCTATTGTTTGAAGTTGCTTGGAGTTGGATAGCTTTGCACAAAGGTGGAGTATGTTGGAATATATTGTGCTTAAGCTTTCCAAGTACAGGGTGTAATGTGTCATTCATAAATAGTTAGGGGCTAATATGTGTCAACTGTATTGTTGGGTTGTTAATTCTTGTTAATACTCCGTTTAGTAGTTAGTGAGGAAGAATAATCATCTTCTTCGTTTTGTAATCTTGTTTTCATACGATGAGTGCAATTTCAGTCTGAGATTATCATTCACGTTAATCTTTCATTGTCACAACTTCAATTTCGTTTTATCAAATTGATAATCGGGGTTAGAATTCTACAATATTACCCTATTTTGACAAAAGAATTCCTCCTTGTTCACTTATTTCCATCATACCAACCATCACTCGCATGATCTCAAGCTTTCTCATTACTTTATTTTTGAGGAACCATAGCTGGTTATTGTAATTTTGTGTATTTCTCAACACTCAAACCTCAAAAGTTCAGTCGATTAATTAATAATGATTTAGAGTTGAATTTTTGAATTCATTAATCAACTTTCTCTACAGCCTCATGAATCATGATTCAAGGAATCAAAGTATGTGAGTGTAATCTTTATATTATATGAAATGATTGTAATTGATTGTAAGTGAATTATAGAAAAAACATTACTCATTTGTGAATTATAGGAATCAAATAGGAAATTTTACCTATAGTATAAGCATTGTTATGGCCCCGTAAGTTAAAGTCATTACGGGCCAAAATGACCACTACGGGCCGTAACATTTTATAAATTAACTGATTTGATATTTTGTACACCAATACGGGCCGTATTGATCAATACGAACCGTATTTAAGGTGTTCAAATAACAATGCCTGGATGTCCATATATCCTGACCCTTTATTAAATATTATTAAAAACTGAATCATGATAATTTTGTTATAATAATACAACTTCATAAGCGTAATTTGTTTTCTTTAAATTAGAGAACATCTATAATATTCTTATTTCGAGATCCCGAAAATCTTTTCTATGAGAAGAAATATTTTTGCTTAATTATTTGATAAACTATCAATGCTTTATTTTACTATGTATAAAAATAAACCTTCAAATACAAAAGATATACTATTTTGAACCATCTTAACATCTTGAATTATCAATAGAAACTAAAAGCATACATTATTCTCTTACCCATTTATTAAAACACATTATCATCCCTTGAATCAATCAAACCTACCAAAACTATATTCCTTTTCCTACTTATCACTTTCTTTAAAAAATATTAGAGCCCAGACAAAACTCTTTAATAGAAAGTTCTAAAAATAATAAAGAAGAAAACCAATAAAACCCAAGTTACTGTATATAATCTCTTCATAGCAGAAAGTAGTTGAAAACAAAACCCTAGAAGGGTTCTTTGATTGAACCAATTCGCCGCCAGATCGATCTATTGTTCATCTTTCTCTCTGTTTTCTTGATACAGTAACTCCAACAGATCATTATCATCATCTGTTATCATTCAGCTCGTGTTTCTTGTTTTCTGGCAACCCTTTTGTTAAATCTTGCTGTTTTTGCAATCAAATGTGAAACCAGTTTAAATTAGTTGCCAAAGATTGGTCCTTTTTGTGTTTCTTTACTCTTTGTTGTCTGATGATCAAGAAATCTGTTCTTTAGGTTATAAAAGGTGCGAGCTTGGGTTCGATTGATCAAGGGTTCGATCTTTATGGGTTTTAAGAGCTGATTCATACCCACTTTGGTGTTTAAATTGTGTTAAAGTTTGTTGATTTTGATTTTGTATTTAGGGTTTGAGGTGGGTGAGTGGTTGACGATTAGGGTTTATCTTGTAAGCTGATGGATTTCATTGTGTAATCATCTTGGGTTGTTTTGTTATGCTGTTTATGTTCGTTTGTTTGATATAATTTGCATAATTTCATCTGTGAAACGATGTTATCTGAATTGGATAGAAGACCAGTGATCACTAGTGGTGGTGAGGGTTCATTTGGGGATGAATTGGAGAACGAGATAGGGTTGTTGCTCCGTGAGCAGCGGCGTGAGGCCGATGATCGGGAAAAGGAGCTAAACATGTATAGAAGTGGTTCGGCACCACCTACGGTAGAGGGTTCGTTGAGTGCAGTTGGTGGTTTGTTTAACAGTAGCCATGGTCAAACCAATGGATTAGCTTTCTCTGAGTTTGCTGGTGGCAATGGGTTCATGTCTGAAGATGAACTTAGGGCTGACCCTGCTTACATATCTTATTACTATTCGAATGTGAACCTTAACCCTAGGCTGCCACCACCACTGTTGTCGAAAGAGGATTGGCGGTTTACGCAGCGGTTGCAGGGCGGTGGAGGGTCAGGGTTGGGAGGGATTGGGGATAGGAGGAAAACGAATAGGGCTGATGGTGGTGGCGGAAGCGGCAATGCTGGTGGTGGTGGTGCTGTGTCTCTTTTTTCTATGCCGCCTGGTTTTAACTCGAAGAAACAGGAGAATGAGAATTCTGAGGCTGAGAAAGTTAAGGGGTCTGCTGAGTGGGGCGGTGATGGATTGATCGGTTTGCCTGGTTTAGGATTGGGTAGCAAACAGAAGAGCCTTGCTGAAATTTTTCAGGTTAACATATATTTGTTTTCTTGTTGTTTTTTTGTAACAAGTAATGTGAACTTTAATTCCATGTGTTGATACTTGATAGTATTCAAATGCCGTGATATGATGATTATGGTGCTTTTAGGAGCTTGTGATTATAATCATCGATGCGATTATTATAGGCTGTTGCTAGTTCATAGATTCTAAGTCGAGGTTATCGAATAAACAATGAAAACATATATTTTTTGGTCCCATTGGCTTTATTTTCTTGACAAAAATCTAATATTTAAGTGCTCTTTTTCTGTTTTTCATTATGTTAATGTTCATAGGAATGTTTGGGTATTCTTTTGGGTAGTAAGATGTACAACTTTCAGTTATATTGTTTTCTTGATTAATTCATATTATATTAAGGCAGTTAAAATGACAGGTTTTTCTGTATTCCAACATGTTATTCCTGTTAAAGAATCAAATTGGGCGAACTTGAAAAAATGTTATTTTTGCAGGATGATTTAAGCCGTTCAACACCGCCTTCTGGACACCCTTCTCGACCAGCTAGTCGTGCTGCTTTTGAAATCAATGATGAAACTGATGCTGAGCTGACACAATCGCACGGTGCAAAAGCTCCACAGACATCATATTCTTATGCCGCAGCTTTAGGTGCTTCTTTATCAAGAAGTACAACCCCTGACCCGCAACACATTGCAAGGGTCCCAAGCCCAATTCCTACCCCTATAGGCGGTGGTCGAGTCAACCTTTCAGATAGGAGAAATTCCAACAGCCCAGGCCTATTTAATGGAGCCCCTTCTAACCCCAGAGATCCCGCTGATTTGGTGACAGCACTTTCTGGTATGAATTTGTCGAACGGGATCATGGGCGAAGAGTCAAATCTGAAACAGTTTGACCAAAATGCTGATGAACAGAATGCTTTTCTTCTGAATAAGTCACGGAGTCAGAAAAATAACAAGAATAATCTGTACTTTGATGGTTCTTCGAGTAATTTGCAATCCCACTATCAGCAGATTGATGGTGGTGGAACTGGATATTCTATTAATTCTCCACAAATGATGTCCGGTCAACATGGAAATGTGAATCTACCGCCACTTTTTGAAACTGCTGCTGCTGCTTCTGCCATGGCTTACCCTGGAATGGAATCAAGATTCGGTTTGGAATCACCAAACATGAGCAGAATTGGAAACCAAATGACGGGAAATGCACTACAAGCATCTTTTATGGACCCTGTGTATCTCCAATACTTAAGGTCATCTGAGTACGCTGCAGCAGCCGCCCAAATTGCCGCCCTTAACGACCCTACTATGGACCGCAGCAGTTATCTTGGGAATTCATACAATGACTTACTTCAAAAAGCATACCTTGGAACTTTACTGTCACCACAAAAATCACAATACGGTGGTGTTCAATATGCTTCTACTAGTCCTCATCACCATGGTTATTATGGGAACCCTGCGTTTGGAGTTGGGTTGTCGTATCCTGGAAGCCCGTTAGCAAGCCCACTTCCCCACTCTCCCAGGGGTCCAGGCAGCCCAATTAGGCTTGGTGAACTCAACACTCGGTTTTCTCCCCAGATGAGGAATCTAGGTGGCGGCAGTGGTGTGATGGGCCATTGGCATTTGGATGGCGGAGATAATAGCTTTGCATCATCGTTGCTTGAAGAGTTTAAGAGCAATAAAACTAAAAGTTTTGAGCTTTCTGAAATCAAAGGTCACGTTGTTGAGTTTAGGTATGCAGATACAAATATCGCATTGTTGGTTTGCTTCTCTAAATTTTAAATTTTTATATAAACAACAATGTGTTTGTTATGATTACAAAATAACATCGCTGTAGTATGTTAGTAATCTAAGTTTTCCAAGTAAATAATTTACAAGGTATGCAATAAAAATACAATTTTTATACTCAACCTGTTAGACTCATTTGACCCATTCCTTTTAATATTGATTTGACCCGTTTGAACCACCATCTAAGATAACACGCAGTCCAAATCAATCGTAAGTAAATGGTTTGCATTTGCCACCCTAGTTGCTTTCTATAAAATTTTGACTTAATGTTATTTTTTTTAATTATTAGTGCGGACCAGTATGGTAGCCGTTTCATTCAACAGAAACTTGAAACAGCAACTACAGAGGATAAGAACATGGTTTTTCAGGAGATTTTTCCTCAGGCTCTTACTTTGATGACTGATGTCTTTGGAAATTATGTGATCCAGAAGGTGTTGTTAACAACTTATCTTTTATTACTGGACATAAAAATTAAGTCTCTTTTTCACTTCAGTAACTTTTTAATTAAGATATTTATTTGCAGTTCTTTGAGCATGGAATGCCAGCTCAGCGAAGAGAACTGGCAGGAAAGCTGTTGGGCAATGTTCTTACTCTTAGTCTGCAAATGTACGGGTGCCGAGTTATCCAGAAGGTAATAATACGAGTTATCTAGGTTCTTTTGCTAACAATTATATTTCAAGATTTATTTTTCTTTGATATGACGTGAAGAGAGATGATGTGATTGGGTCCCATCTAACTTATATTATTTCTTAGGCCATTGAAGTTGTTGACTTGGACCAAAAAATCAAGATGGTGGAAGAGCTTGATGGCCATATCATGCGATGTGTACGTGATCAAAATGGGAATCATGTTATTCAGAAGTGTATTGAATGTGTTCCTGAAGAACATATTCAGTTTATCATCACGACTTTCTTTGATCAAGTTGTGACCCTTTCAACCCATCCCTATGGTTGTCGTGTCATACAGGTAATAAAAAACTTACACAAATTGAAAGTATTGATATATGCGAACGACATAAATTGAAATAACTAGTTTTACATTTTATTATCAATTTATCATTCAGAGGGTGCTCGAGCATTGTGAGGATCCTAAAACTCAAAGCAAGGTGATGGATGAAATCCTTGCTTGTGTAAGCATGCTAGCACAAGATCAGTATGGAAATTATGTCGTTCAGGTTTGTAACCTGTGATCTTATCAATTTATCTTAATATGTTATGGTAAAATGCTTATATTTGGAGAACTTTCTTGTAACAGCATGTCTTGGAACATGGAAAACCACACGAGCGCTCAATAATAATTCAAGAGTTGGCGGGGAAAATTGTTCAAATGAGTCAACAGAAGTTTGCATCAAATGTGGTTGAGAAGTGTTTGACTTTTGGTGATGCTAGTGAACGCCAACTTCTTGTGAACGAGATGCTTGGTACTACTGATGAAAATGAGCCCCTTCAGGTTTTGTTACTCCATTCCCCTAAAAGCAGAATTATCTGCTCATGTTTTTCAGTGAATTTCATGCTTCTATGACTAATGCTTAAATATTTGGTTTGGTTGCGTTTTTATATAGGCAATGATGAAAGATCAGTTTGCAAATTATGTGGTGCAAAAAGTACTTGAAACTTGTAGTGATCAAGAACGTGAGCACATATTGTCCCGAATCAAGGTTCATCTGAATGCACTTAAGAAATACACTTACGGGAAACATATTGTCACTCGTGTAGAGAAACTTGTTGCTGCTGGAGGTACATATTCACATTCTCTTTTTTCTTTTTTCTCTGTATCTTTAAAAGTCAGCGCTTCACGCCAAGTCTTTCTACGTAAGTTAGTGTTGAAAATTAGTAGTCAAGTATTAGTCTTTAGTGATGGATTACCAATAACTTCCCACTATCGTCGTTAAGTTGATTTGTGGGTCCCAAATAATTATCAGTTCCTTGTAAGTTGTAACGACACAATTAGAAATACATTTTAGGACGACTTGTTTTGGTTTTGTAAAAGTCGGGTTTCATTGATTGCAGAAAGGAGAATTGCTGCACAGTCGGCTCACGCTGCATAAGAGGATGAGGTGGCATAGGAAATGAAGTTGTACAGCTAACAAAGGCAGGCTAGTTTAAGCTGCCCTTTTTCCTCTCTCTGTCTGTCGGTCTGTCTCGATCTCCTAGTTGTTGCAAATAAAGTTTGGTCGGTCCGTTGGTTGTACTTGGAAAACTGTACATTCTGTAGCGTTTAAAGGTTTATTATTATATACATAGAGTTACTTTCGTTATAAGAAGAAAGAATCACCTGATGCTGGTGCAGAGGCAGTATAATTATGATGATGATATGAGAGTACGCGACGTTCTCAAGGATGTAAAGACAAAGGTGAGGTAGTTTCGTGACTGTACAAAAATGTAGCTCTTATTAGAGCGCGAGTTGATGTTTCTAGGCAGAGAGTCGAATCTATTTACGCGTATGTTATTTATATATTTATGCACATCATTATGTTTCTTGTTTGTGTTCTTGTATGTTCAGGTTTGTTCTTGTATTAATTTAGCTTATGACATTCGGGTGGGGAATTCACTTTTTTTCTTTAAAACCGCAACTCACACATTTATCTAATCTACTTTTAGTCGTTTTTTTTAATGTTGACCTTTAAAATGTTTTATCACCTACAAAATAAAATGTTTTCAAATCCACCAAAAGCCATCTGCTTAACTGTGTACATTTAAACAATTCAATAATACATGAATATAAGTTAGCCATACATATAAGTGTATTATAATGAAAATTCTAAGGTGTATCTCTAACTTTTGCAACAGATATTTTTTAGTCATCGTCAAAATAACCCAAGGACCACTCGAGTTTTGGTTTTATATATGTAATTTAAAATAAAACTAGGTTTACTCCTTGCGCTTCGCAGCGAGTAAAGTGTGGTTGGGTTTCCCCCGCGCAACGCAACGAGAGTTTGGTTCTTATTGGTTTCGATCATTAAAAATCATAAACTCGAACACCGATACACGGATCTAATAATATCAAAATACCAGTGACGATGTCATTTGCTCATGATAAAAAGAATCAAACCACTTTACTGCGAAGCGCAAGGAGTAAATTGATAAAATCACAGGTTACAAACCTGAGCGTTCGTGTGGTTGTATATATTCAAAATAACCTTTGACATGGTTTTTGTTGTTAATAGTAGCGGTGTGTTTAATATCGATTATGAGCCAACAACAAAAACTCATCCCCGAATCAGAAACATAAACGCAAATGGATTCCTCAATTCCTATTGCCGATGATATCTATAACAATGATGAGGGAAAAAAAACTAACTCAAATTGATGATAAATTAGATGCGGTGTGTGAACCTAAATATCGAATTAATCATCGAAAAAGAAGATGAAATTTATATCTATGTTGAAAGAAACCTAACTAGAAGATCCATCCCCTATGTGTGTGTGTGAGAAATCAAATGAAAACCATCATATTAAGAGAAACCAAAAACAATCTTAATTCAATCACATTATTTATAATTTATTTATAAATTGTTTAAAGTGTATTTAAGTAAACTTCAAGCATATTATTTTAGGTAGTTACATTTTTATTAATTTTAATTTTAATACCTAAAAACAAACATGATGACGAAACGAATTACATATATATAACTTGTATATACATAATTTATGATTTTTAAAATTTTCAATTATAAACATAATAAATATGTCTGTGTTTGACAAATTGTAATCAAAGTGACATTATACATGCCGCTTTCTTTTAATATGTATGCTAAATTGCTAATGCTAATGGTAGAATAGAGAGTATTTTTTATCTTCTAAACTTAGATAATCCAATGTTAAATAGCCATTTATAAGATAAAATAAAAAAGCCCTCATTTTTAAAAATTCAGATAGCTTAGTCTTTTGTCCAAATTATTAGCATGAATACACCATGAATAATTTTATCAACCCACAGGACTCCTTTGTATGTTTAAGTTGTATTAAGACTGTCAAAAGATCCAAAAGTTTATATGAGTTTTTAGTTTCTAATAGCCTTTCACATCTTTATTTTAACAGTAATTCTCAAATTTTCTACTTTATTTACATCACAAGATTTCTTTTGCTACTCATAAAAAGAATCAAACCACACGGTGTTGAATGATTATGCTAACCATTATCTAAAGAGTGACATTAGATAGAAAATAGCTTGAACAAACATAATTTTTAGCAGTTTTATTTGAAATTTTAATAATTTAAAGTTATAATTGTCATTTTCACAACAGGTATATCAGTACAAAGATGGTAGCAACCAGATATGGGTCACTAAAATAACAAGTGCACATCAAGATTAGACCCAAGATGTTAGAAGAATAACATAGTTATGGATCTATGCTTCCACAGGAGTTTCAATTGCAATCTTTTGCGAACGCCGAACATCGTTTGACTTGTTGACTGATTCCCATAGCTCCGGCACTGCTTCCTTAATGTTGTGTATGCTCTCTAAAGCATAGTCAACGCCTACATTACGTTGTGATGATCCGACCTGTTTCCACCAACAAGAGAAAAGTTTAACACCATAAAGTACTTTTCTTTCGTTTTTTGTAATTGAACGCCATACAAAATCAACTTACCAACACAGTGGTAAGACCCGTGAGTTTTGCCGTTTGTATATTGCGTATACTGTCATCAAAAAACAACTGAAAACACAAATTTATGATTGTGAGATTCTACATGATAGTGACATCTATTTCTTATGGTAACTTTTTAATTTCATTTAAGATAACTTACAGTTTTATAAGGGTTGATATTCGCCATCTTGAAAGCTTGTTTGAAAGCATTTTCAGAGGGTTTGCAAACAATAGGACTCTTTGGTGGTAAACCAACGAGTTCATTGTCATTCTTAGAAGTATCAATGGCTTGAGTTTTAGGGTTCAGGGACTCGAAACATATGACATCATCAAAGCAGCCCTCCAATCCAAGTCGGCCAAGAACTTCAGCCACGTGTGCTTCATTTGCATTTGAGAAGATCTGTGAAATTAACATACACAATGAAACTATGATACAAAACATCTTCACATATACAATAAAGTGTGTATCTATTCATAAAATACAGTCTTGAAAACATACCACTTTCCTGATGGGCAAGCTATTTAAAAGACTACTAAGAACAGGGTCCGGTTTCAGGTATTCATAGGGTAATCTCCCATGGACAAAACTGTAATCACCAATTTCACAACATTAGGCTTTTTTGGTTTGTATATACTATAGACAAAAAGGGATTAGTAGATTCATTACCTATGGTAGTCATCATGATCAAAATCATACCCAAGAGCCTGCACAAAGAAATGATTCGACGATTCAATATCAAACATACAATAAAACAAGCCCTTTTTTCAGATATCATAAAGATCATAGCTTTGATTTGAGATCATACCCGAAGGCCAGCCATTGTCGTCCCATAATCCTTGTACAGTTGGACACACATTTCTGGGACTTTGCTTTCCTCTATATCAAGCTTATTCACCATATACTCTACAAAATTCATTCGTATAACAGAGATTAAAAGTTAATTTCATACACAACTTAACAAATACAATCTAAAGATAATTGCTTGTATGTGCAATACCTTTGATGTTTTTGGTGCACTCTACCGACAGCCCAGAGCTTAGAGGATAAAGGGTGTCATCAACATCTAAAAGTCCAACATAAGAAGGTTTCAAAAATCCCACTAAAGGATAGTACAAACCGCAAAATCTTTATAGCGGATGAGAAATTAGAGTCTTACCAAAGAGAAGACATTCAAATCTTGATTGTGGGATCTGTTGTTCGTATCCATTTTCGTATTCCATTACGTACTAACCTGCAATAATCTATGCTTATTATTTGCATCATAAACAATCAAAGAGATCCTTTGACTGAAGAAATAGTCAAAATTTGTCATGTTCAAAACAGTTAAATTGTCAAACTATCAAATTAACAAGATAACTCATTTGATCCATCATCCATTTATATGGGAAACCCCCAAATTAACAAGACTAGAACCATTTAACCCACAAAATTTCAAGTATAAAACACTGAATCGAACAAATTAAACTACAAATCATATTCCCATATTCTTGGATTTGATTCTAGAGACGTTGAATCTACTGAAAAACATAATAATTGTAATAAGAATATGTAATCAAACTTGCTTGCTTCAGTAACAAAAAGGAAATTCATGCTTCGAATTCACGCAAACCACAAAAACTATCCATTAACATCAAACCCATGCTTCAAATCAACAACTTTCAACACACAAACACAGATCCAAAAGGTACACAACCCCATTCATCAAAGTAGCAAAAACATTATTTCATTTGGGATCGGAACAAGTGAAATCGATGTCTAAAAGCAAGTTAGAAGAATCAGTAAAGGCGAAAACAAATGAAAGCACATATGAACACTTACAGGAGATTGAATGAGCGCAATGTGACAGATATAATGAGGGTTTTCGATGAAGAAAATGATGAAATTGTGGGTGAATATATAGGGTGAAGAAAAGGGAAAAAGGGGGATGAAGATTTTGAATAGAAGATGATGGGTGGAAGTCAAGATTCAAGAAGTGTAACGTGACGAAATTTCTGGAAGGTGATTCTTGACGCCGCGTGTGATTGTTTGTGGTGTCATATAATGTGTGCTTTGTATTTATATAATTATTTTGTTTTGTTGAATTATTAATCAAAGTTTTAACTAATATTGTATGATATCTTGGTTGATTTTTTTTTCTTTTAAAATGTGAGGTCTGAAATGTGAGGTTTAAAACACATCCGGTGTGTTTTCTTTTTTAACATTTTATATATCATAAGGGTGGATAGAACATTTATTTTTTTTTCTTAAGCCTCTAGTCAACTATCGATTAAACTGTCATAGCATTATTTTCTAAGAAGGTGGGAAACTCGTCTTCTTTTTCATTGATCTTTCCTAAAGGAAGAGAGTTTCGTGAAAGGCTTGGTAGATGCTCAGGGAGAAAAGCAGGAAAATATGGATTTGGCTAGATACAGAGGGGCTTGTGGGTGTGTGTTGATGTGTTTTGCCGGGTAATGCTCGGTACATTGCTTTGCGAATAGAGTGCTCCCCTCCATCCTAACATTTATATATTTTTGTTGAAAAGGGTATTTTTGTAACAAGGATTTTATATTAAATTTATAACTAGGTAATTTTAGGTTTACACACTACAAAGTTCGATTATGTTATTTACTTATTTTATATCAAACAATAAAGACCAAATTTGAAGTTATACTTACTAATTATTTCAAATTTAAAAAAATAATTATGTATTTATAACAATTATAAAAGGATAGTACAATTTAAAAAATAAAGTATATTCAATAGACTATGGCCATTTTGATCTTAAAGAGAGTTTTGATAAAAGAAAGAGAGTTTTCATTATACAACTTTATAAATGAATTCTGATTACTATGTTACGTATCTAATTAATTGAGACCTTTTAATATTTGATTAGATGAATAAAATTACAAAAACTTTGATGTAAAAACGATGTAATGTTTTCTTTTTCAACCCTAATAGTTAAATTACTAATATTGACCTTGACTTA
Organism: Flaveria ramosissima; assembly: GCA_025215565.1. Taxonomy (NCBI): domain Eukaryota; kingdom Viridiplantae; phylum Streptophyta; class Magnoliopsida; order Asterales; family Asteraceae; genus Flaveria; species Flaveria ramosissima. Next base: position 50,451,811 of record CM046038.1, read on the forward strand.
TTTAGTTATTTTAAATGTTTTATTAATATTCCTCCTTTACATAATCGAGTAAAAGTTAAAACCTTCCTTTTTAAAATGAACGAATTTCTAATTCCTTTTTTGTTGATGTCTACAGACGTGGACGTTTATAACTGTGGCATGCTATTAATGCTTTCAACAACTCTCAAATTAAAAAATTCTATTAGATTTAATAATCTTAACTTTTATTAGTTAACCGATATTAATCTTATATAAAAAATGTTAATGGACATTTTTAATTTTGAGTTTATTTTACTCCAACAAATCTTTATTAACTAAGAGTTAACCCTCGTTTTTTCAATAAAAATAGGGTCAACTTTAAGTCATTTAACTCCGGTGCAACTGCCTATCCTCTATTAGGTTTGTTTTTTTATGTGTAGTCTTCATTGACACCTAAAATCTATCTTCAACGAGTCAAATGGTTCATATCAAGAGGTGAAAATTAACGGATTTCAAGATGCAAAAATTTCAGATTGAAGGACTTGATGTTGATTTCAACTTTCTACTTAGTTTTTTGGTCATATATAAGTAGTCCCACTAACGGTCTTAACTCTCTGTTAGTAAGTGATCGTTGTAGAAGAAAAATAGCTTAAATTTGGAGTGTTTGTAAACATTTTCTAAGTTGAAATTAATTCCGGCCAATAAATGAAAGTTGGATTATTAAAATCCAACAACCCATTAAATTTTAGTCATAAAAATACAATTAGTAAATATTAATTTAAAGTACGAGAACCATTTATGTAAATAAAAACATAATACCCCAAACTGTTACTTAAAACTATTAGTACATATACATGTTATTTTAAATAAACTACGAGGACCATTTACGTAATCAACTCTAATTTAAATAATATTTAGTTATAAGAATATAAAAAGTAAATGTGACTTTAAATATTAGTTTTAAGTATATAAATAACATAATACTTAATGCAGAGAATTAAACAATCTAAAATGTAACAATTACAAAAAGTTTATTAAATGAGAGCAATCTAAAAACTATTACAAAAACACTTGTACCTTACTCAAAAAGATATCATAGGTGTCTTAAACTTTTAACAAAATAACATTTGTGTCATTCTTAAATATTTTATATAAAACAATACGTTTTTGTGTAATGGTTTTGATGATTATAAAGGATGGTTAGAAGTCATAATAATGGAAAGTGTTAGAAAATAAACATTATCAAAAATATGAATAATATCATGAATTTCAAAATTAATTAAAAAGAAAAGTGTTATTTTGAAAGAAAATATGACTGAAACGTTTGTTTTAATAAAACAAAATTATTGTTAATGGTAATATTAAAATTAATAACTTAATCATTATTTGTTAATATAATTAGAAATTTCTTATAATTTTTAGAAAAATGTCAAATAATTTATATGAATTAATAGTTTTCGAATTCATTGTAACTCCAAATTGAAAGATGTAGCAAAATGTGACGATGTATACTTGACGTTTAAGTGGATAGAAAAGGATCATGATACCCATAGTTAATCTTTTATATTAGGTTATAAATTATAGATTATAGATAATTCTAAGTAGTTAACAAGAATAAGGGTTTTTTTAACGGTAAATGTACGACCACGCTTCGTATGATAAGTGTTATTTTAATCGTGCTCAGTTATCAAATTTCCAGTATAGACCGCACCCATACTCACTTAAAAGAAAACCTATAACTAAAGAACTTTCTAACTTTAAAATATTTATATAATACTAGTTACCAACTTTAGTATGCTTAATGAGTAGTATTATGTGTTTAGTGGGGTGTACCCACCTGTCTTTTTCTTAAACTCTCACTTATTTATTTATTTTAACCTACTACTTTTACATATTTTACAATTAAACACTTATATTTTTATTTTCATCTTTGATCCCCATACTTTTCATGTTATACAATTTTTTTTGTTTTGCGATTCTGTCTAAATTTTGCGAGTAACACACCGGACACCGCAACACGTGTATGTGATTCAACATTTTTACCCTTATTTTTTATTCAGTTTAACGACCCTGTCGCAACGTGCTGGTTTCAGATTGACTTATTGTTTTATATGTTTTGCGTTTCGCTTACGTGATTTAGCGTTTTTACGCTACCTTTCGTTTGATTTTATTCTCTTCGTTTTTTATTTCTTTTTCCATACGAGCTTTTTTCGGTGTTGATGGACACTTGCGGTTGTGTACCATTGATGGCACTTGATACAATTTTACGCCCCCGTTACAACGCATGGGGCTTAATACTAGCTTTTACTTTAATTGAAACTTGAATCTGCTCGTAATAAAGGTTTACTTGGTGGCTAAATATGCGAGCGTATTTTAATAATTGGCATGGGTTTGACTGTTTGAGCCGCCTTCAAGGAGGCTATGGTTGGTTTCCTTCATGCAAAGCAATTGCATTTGCTTTTCTAAACTTGATATTTTATTAACTAGTTATATACTCGCCGCACGTTGAAGGGACGTCATCTCGGCGTAATAACGTATAAGTTACAATCAACCGGATTCATTTGCGAGCAAAATTTACGTCTAAACGTAAACTTCGTCGAATTTATATGTTGAATGCAAACACATTATATTCTATCTGATTTTTTTCAAACTAAGTTATGTCGATACGTGAACAAATTCAAAACGTAACAAAAAAGAACGTTCAACTGTGCCATATGCGATTTATCACATGTTATTTTAGCTAAAAAATGATGTAATTTTTAAAATATAAGACAAAACATAGTTTATTAAATAAACTTTTTCTAGTATAAAATTAATTAAAAATTCCAGATTATAAAAAACTTATAAGCCATCTTAAGTTGCAATCGACCAATGACAATTAAATTTATCTATAATAAAACTTAAGGTATGATTATACTAAAAATGATGTTTAATCTAAAAAGGCTAAGAAGGATTGTGAGCTTGACATATGTCCTTTTATTGATTTAAAGATGAGGATATTTTGATAATTATGTCAAATATATCAGCTAATTGTGTTTTATACATTCATTGTGTCATATATTTTACATCATTTGTTATGTGTGTTAATCATTTGTGTTTTACGTTTTAGATCATTTTGTGTTATTTTTGTCATTGATTATTATAGATTATAAATTTGTTATCTACCATTGTGTTTTACAATTATAAATGCACAATGACATACTTTCACCAATGTATTTTCTAAAACTTATAATGTTGAAACTAACATAATGTGTTATTTTTGTTATTTTTTTAGTAGATTATATAAACTTGTTATCATTGTGGTTTACCATTAGAAGTATATAATGTTATTTCACCCATTTATTATTCAAAACTCATAGTGTTTAAGATAACATAATGACGATCAAAAGACACAATGATACATTCTGTTATTTGGTCATTATTTTTAATGTAGTAGATTAATTAGTTGTTAATTTATTATTATGTTTTACATATTAGAGATGCATAACAATGTCATTCCAAACAACCGTAGTTTCCCACCACCACTGCTTTCCACCACCACAGTTCATTGTCACCCTTCGTTTATCAAAGCACCCAAACAACTCATGGCATTACTCGGTTGCAATGGTGGCGGATGGCTAATTACGTTACCAAACGAAGACAAAGAAAGAAGGCCATGAGTAGTTGTACCATGTGCTTGCTGGGTGGTACCGGTAGCTACGGTACCTTCCCTCACAAACCAAAGTTGATGTTTACTTTTAATAGAATATCTTAATAATAGTATTAAATTTCAAGATGTTTTATTTTTCTCTTTTTTTAGCTTTTAAAATATAACATTATATTGTTGATACTAGGGCTGTTCAAATAGCTTGACGCTCGAAACTCGTTTGAACTTGTTCGAAAAAAGCTTGGATTTTTGCTCGTTCGAATTTTGGCTCGGTTGTAAATGAACCGAGCGGCTCTGTTCGGTTTGAAAATGAACCGAGCACGAGCAAAGGTACGCTCGCTCGGTTTCGCTCGAATTATTTTTTAATTTAGTTTTTATATATTATATATTATATATTTGTTCATCTATTTAGTTATTTACCACTTACCACTATTTTAATTATTTAATCAAAAAAATCAACTACCCTAAATGTAAAGCTTTAATTATCTAATCAAATCATCACTTTATATTCCAAAATCTTTTCACCATTCCACCCATCACCACTTTCCAGCCGTCCCCCATATACCCCACCTCCCTACCGACTGCCGAGGCGCTGACCTCCGACACACGGACATGTAACCCCCGACCTCCAGCACTGAAATGCGACCCGCCGACCCCGATTTTCGGCAATCCGACCTGCAATAGTCTGATCGTGCATCCCACCTTCGACAATGCGCCTCCAAAGTCTGAAGTCCGACTTTGTTCGAAGCCTGACATTGTTAAGTTGTTCCTAATCGCGATATCTTGAGGTTATATTTTTTTATAATTTGGTTCTTAAAGAATATTTGCACAAGCGTTGGTGCAGATACTACGGTTGGAACTTGAAAGTTGAAACTTTTGAATGAATTATTAGTTTTGCTTTAAATTATAACACGAAACCAAACAAAACCGAGCAAAACCGAGCGTTTGGTTTATAACCGAACCGAGTTCGAGCATGAAGTTTGCGCTCGAATTTGTAAATTCGAACCGAACCGAGCCACTCGGTTTGAAACCGAACCGAGTTCGAACGGAGCTATGTTCGGTTCGTTCCGATTCGTGAATAGCCCTAGTTGATACATTCTATTTATTTATGTTTTGTTATAAATTATAATGAAAACCGAAACTGGTCAAATTTGATTTTTCTTCTCAACCTTTTGACTGTTTTGGCATAGATTTTATTCAAAACGAATTGTGAAAAAAACAAATTTAAATTTGATCGTTTCAGTATAGATTTTATTCAAATGGTGAGGGAGGTCAGTTTATTTTTCAACTTTAAATGTATAATATTGGAACATTTATATATTTTCACTTACTAAATTATGAATAATATATTTACCCAAATAAAAAGATCAATTACATATCTTTACTTCCTAAACATATATACTACATATATACTTTATTAAAATTAATTTTAATGACTATTTTACTTTTATTTTTACTAAAAGTTTTTTCTTTATCATATCATCAGTTACATATTTTCTAAAGTTCAAGCTTACTGTATAAATTAAACAATAAAATACATATCCAAATACAAAAGTTTAACACTTCATATCAACACAACAACCAACAATACTCAAAGTTATATCTCAAAGTACAAAAAATAATTGTCAAAGTTTTAAATAATTACAATACAAAAAGATAATATGTAAAAATATCTTAATAAAAATAAGAGTAAAATTGTCATTTCATAAATTTTAGGAATGGAAGATATGTACTTGAATTTTTGGTTTGGAGAAATATGTAATTGATGGTTTTCGAAATGAAAAATATGTAAAAATCCCTATAATTAATACAATTCTAGAGATATCGTTGCAACATGCTAATTTTTTTATGTTTTCTTGTTTTCATATACATTTTATCATAAAATTTTATTTAAAATTGAATCAGTTTAAATTTGGTTTTGTTTTCAACTTTTGGTCATTTTCCAATAAAATTTATTCAAAACCGAGTCTGGTGCATGGTCATATATTTTTCAACTTTTAAAATATAATATTTTATGAAAATTCTAAAAATACCATTATGACATGTCTATTTCAAAGCTCCTAGGTTCACATAAACAAATGTAATACCTTGTGTACAGATTCTTGTTTCTCGACGTATCTATTCACAACTATGTAATGTTATCTTCATTTTTGAATATCAACTTATCTTTTAATATGCTTGACGATTTGTCTCAATTAAAATCTTACCATGAAATCCTGTCGAGACAAAACCACAACAAAGAGTGAAAAAAGTATAACTATGGCATATGCTTTCGTTTATTATACACAATTAACAACGGGTGTTGTGATTGCTACACCATCAGATTTTATACACTATTTTGATTTGACTTTTTGTGACAATAATTTGATTGACAAGTTGAAAAAGTAAAAGTAACTTACAAAGATAAAATAATTGTTTAATGTTTGAGCTTTTAATATTATTTTCAAGAGAATAAAGATATTTTATATTAAGATAAAAATTTTAGTTTTTAAGGTCTTAAGATTAATATATATTTAGTTGAAATTTACAATTTCTAAATAAAATATTTTTAAAGTTAACACTTTCTACTAGTGCGGTTGATATTATAATATATATTAATTGCATTGGTCGGTGGCTACAATGTTTGTATTTTTTTATTTTTTTGCATTTTATGTTTTAAGTTAAGTTTATCATTTTGTCCTTAATTAACTAGAAATGAACGAACGTGACCTTTGTTCATGTTCATTCGTTTAACCAAAACAAACGAAATTTCTTGTTACCGAACTTTTACAAAGACAAATGAACGAACGTGACCCTTGTTCATGTAATTTGTTAATTGGTTAACTAATTGTGTTATTATTTTTATTAATAAAAATTTTAAATTGTATTTTATATAGTAAAATCAGAAAGTTGTTAGATATATTAAAAAAATAATCAAGATAATGGATTCCTATGTGTTCTTTATGTATTGGTTCGCAACTGAACACTTACAAATATAAACAATTATAAAGTATAGAAGTTAGGTTAATTAACTCCTTTGTTTATGTTCATTCGTTTAACCAAAACAAACAAAATTTCTTGTTACTGAACATTCACGAAGAAATGAACGAATGTGATCCTTGTTCATGTAATTTGTTAATTTGTTAACTAATTGTGTTATTATTTTTATTAATAAAAATTTTAAATTGTATTTTATATAATAAATCAGAAAAGTGTTAGACATATTAAAAAAATAATCAAGATAATGGATTCCTATGTGTTTTTTATGTATTGGTTTGCAATTTGTATAATATGAGATGTAATTTTTTAATTGGTTCTTTAAGTAATTAGACTATTAAATTGTTGAAGAATAATAATTTTTATATGCAACAACATGTTAATTTCATGATAATGTCATCATGATACTCTAGAGCCTATAAGATAAATCGATGCTACTCATCGGTGGTTGTTTGAACAATTGCTTTTATAACTTTAGTTGTTGTTCAAGGTATGATAGGTAATGATGTGGGAGTGTTAAATGTGTGTTATATAAGCTTTAACGGTGCCAGGGCGCTTCTCCTTCATGGTTGGGTACCAATCGATACCTAGCAAGAACACCAGACCCGCAATATTATTAGCGTAAAATAACACTCTCTAACAATTTTCCTTCCCAACATGTACCCGCACGGCGCCAATATCTATATAGTCTTTAACCCACTTGATACAAAAATAACAATTTTAAAATTTTAACTATGGTTCTCCCTATTCTTTCACCATCTAGGTCATCATCAGGTGATGATTCATCCGGTGATAAAGATGCAACTTAACTTTCAATTTCTCGTTAATGTCATTAATGCTGCATTGGCTCATGATGTTGAAGATACCGTACAAATATAAACTCGTGTCTTGCGATCGTGAAGCGGCATATGAAGACTTAATGAAAGCTTACTTCGTTGAAAAGCCAATGTACGATGATAATCCGTTTAGAAGAAAATTTTGGATGTCAAAAGAACTATTTTTACAAAAAGCTGACGGTATAGAGAAAAAATTTGAGCGACTTCAAGAAGTTTTGACGGGAGCCGGAGTTTCACGGTGTTACAGAAGTACAGACTGGCAAATCCTCAACTTCTATACAGTATTGTTCCTGAAATCTATAATGAATCTTTTGCTATGTATGAAAAAACTTCACATGAACGCCTACAATACTTTTGTAATTGATGATGTGTCATCTAGTGATGGTTAATAAACTTTTAGATAATTGTTCTTTACCACTAAACCATTTTGTGATGGTTAATTAACCTATAGATTTTGTCAATGAATTAATGCTGTCAATTTCTAGTACTCTTATGGTCTTATATGTATTAACAACTATTTCTTATGCAAGTCAATTTCAAACATGTTTGATGGATTTGTGCTACATTGGACTAAAAATAGATAGACATGATAATTTCAAAGAAAATCATTGTAGCCCCTGCAAAAGATCAATCTTCTATGTTAGCTGGACACTGCCAATGACAGACCAACATTGTTTGATGGCGATGTCATAGCCAATGGAGGATGAACCAAGAAGATGTGTTCGAATAAGTAAAAGTTTGCCTATGACCAAACGACATTGTTTGAAGGCGATGTCATGGCTGATGGAGGATGAACCGAGAAGGTCTGTCAGAACTCGGTAAATATTGTAAAACTCAAAGAGAGGAGTAAGGAAAGTGTCCCCATTAAAGACATAACATCTACAGATAATAAGAGTATGGGTTTGATGGTTACAAGTGTTTATGTGGTGCAACAGTTGACTTATCAAATTTTAGACCCATCATAAGTCATGATAAACTAGGGGTGTAACGGTTTTGGACTTGTACTTGGTCTTTTAGTGTAAAGCAATAAAACATGTCTGATGGTAATTTGATTGTTGCAACACGACAACTTCCCAGTGGAACACCCATCCTAGTACTACTCTCGTCCAAGCACACTTAATTGCGGAATTCTGATAGAATCCGATGCATTAGTGCTGGTATGATCGCAACCTGACGCGGAAGAAAAAATTGATCATGTTTTCACTGCTTGTTACGTGGCGGGCATCATTTGGCAAAATATCTCGGTTTGGTGCAAGATGACACCTATTTCCTTTTTCTTCTAAGGATCTTTTGGAGCTACATCATCATGAGGGGACTTCGAGGGAACAAAAAGAAGGCGTTGCAAGCGGTCATTCTCACGTCATGTTGGAGTATTTGGAGAGCAAGAAACAAGAAAATCTTTGAAGGAGATCATGTCAAGATTGAAAATAATTAGACTGAGATCAAGTCTGTTTGTTTCTTATGGATTAAAAGTCGGGCTAGGTGGAAGCATCTAGATTGGGCTAAGTTGAGGAACTTTGATATGTGGCTAGTGCTAATGTAGAGATGCACAAAATAACCGGGTACGGACCCGACCCGGTGAACCCGACCCGGACCCGGGTACAACCCGATGGGAGGCATACCCGGTTCGAACCCGTTTAAACCCGTAGGGTTGGAACCGGGTTTAGTTTTTGAGTCTTTTAGCGAATCCGACCCGAACCCGACCCGGTCTAAACCCGAATTGAACCCGGTATTGGACCCGATATTGAACCCGGTATTGGACATAAAAAAAGAAAAGAAAATTAGAAAAAATAAACTAAATCCGGTATTGGACCCGGTTCCGGACCCGACCCGGACCCGACCCTACTCGGGTATGGCGGGTAGGGTTTTCCCGCAAGTGAACCCGACCCGGGTTCGTACCCGGGTTCACCAATACCCGGGTACAAAAAAAACCGATTGGGCCCAACCCGGTTTGAACCCGGTTCCGGGTCCGGCCCAAAACCCGTTTTGTGCAACTCTATGCTAATGTACAAAAAAATAAAATTTGATTGTATCTGTCTAAAAGTACTTTTAGTATAGAACATGTTTGATGATAATTTGATTGTAACTGTCTTAAAGTATCAACTATCTACCATCATATTCTTATATGTGCCTCATTCATTAGGTTACCCACTTGCTTCCTCTTACCAACCCCTATCTCATCATTTAATTTTTCCACAATACTCCACCCAAACACAAACACCCACCACCTTCATCATCCATCCATTAAATGTTTCTACATAAATATCTCCATCAATTTCAACTAATCTTTCATAAAAATTAAGAAGGGTCCATTATGTTCTACATCTTATGAGAATTTACAGAAGTATATCTACAATTACGACCCGTTACCATCTTGGTAGCAAAACCAAGATCCAGTTGATCGAAATCAAACCAAACAAGACCAATATCAAGGAAAAGGTTAGACAAATAGGTACCTATTATGCATCAACAAATCAATCCAACACATATGTCATATACTACTGTGATACATCTATTTTATAAAATTAATGATTATACTCTCTTCTAAACATGTTAACATAGCTTCACCCTGAACAAAAGCGATTGTAACTTGCAAACCAAATATAATCCTTCTACTTCTAATTCAAGAGAGAACATTCATCCCAACATGCAATAATAATCTCTACCATCTCCATTTAAAGGAGTAACTTTCTTCATTAAACCATTCGTTATCTGCAACACTTCATAAGAAAATAACACTCAGGATCATGGTGAATACAGAACAAGATTAAGATTGTCAACTTCTTGAGCAGCAATGACATTAATTTTGAAGTTTAAAAAGCAAAGGTAATGAAATTAAGATGTAAAACATATAATCATTTATAATTAATGATTGTGGGAGAAAGATAACTTCAAGAAACCATACCTTAGATTAAGTTATAAGGACTTCCACGCCAGAACAATTGTCGGAGAGCCCTGGCTAGGGATATTAACAAGAATAAACAAACAAAAGAGGACTCCTATGCTGGCACCCAACACGTAACGGCGTATAGAATCCTGCCTTTCCATCCCTGTAGCATCCAATTCCCATCTACATCAAACACAAAATCTTTATGGTACCCAACCTTCACCTTACTTTTCACTTGTGAAATAATCTCTCTGTCAATGCTTCTAAGTTTGAACCCAGCCCTTGTGGTTCGGACTTGCCACTGCTTGTAGGTCTCAGGCCGCTCCACCCTGTGTGGACCTTCACACGCAATCACATTCATAACTTGACGCCCATAAAATTCTTTCTCAAAATTCAGTCTTTGTTCATTCTCACGCTCTATTGTTGCATCAAGCATATCAAACAGAGCAGAGTAGTGAAAAAGTGCCTCCCTGAAACGAGTAACAAAGAATGGTGCGCTATAAGATCCATTAACAACCGAATGAACGAAAATATCAGGTTTCATATCCCTAATCAGCTTGAGAACAGCATCTCTTGGACTACTATCTGTAAGAATCGTTTCATCAAGCAAGTTTTCAAATCGAGCGAGAGCATTCACAGCAAGAAACTCGTTTCTCTGAAGCTTAAGATCATCAATATTAATCATTTCCCAATTTTGAATCGCTATAGCATTGTACTCAAACGGAACTTTAAACCGCTCACAATAAACAGCCAACCGCCGCCCTGTCTCCTCTACCCTCTCAGCTGGCCTAAAACCAGGTTGTGGAAGCTCTATTCCTGTAATCCTTAACTTAGGTGGCCCACCAGGTCTGTCTCCAAGGTGCTTGATAAGAATTGGCCACTGAAAACCATAAGCAATACCAAAGTCGACAATATGAAGCGTTGAAGAAGATAAAGATGCTTCATAAATCGTTCTGTTTGCAAAGTAAATTTCATTCTTTTTAAAAGGGCAATGTAACAAGTAAGACTGAAATGCTTTCAACTTATCAGCAGATGAGATTCTTGTGGCCTTTTGAGATTCATAGATCTGTGAACCGGTGCCAGATATGCGTGCTTCTAGACCAAGTGCAAAGATATTCGCTAACCTTTGTGAAGCATTGCCAGTTGGAGAAGCGTGATGTCTTATCTGCTTCAATTGTTCCCTTGCAACCCTATAATCATCAGCAGCAACAGATTGGGCACAGTTGATTAATAAAGTTCTAACATCGATGTGGTCCGTATTTCCTGGTCCCCAAACAGGAGCATTCCAGCCGCTATACACGTATTGTAAATTTGTGTGAATTGGAATTAATCCACAACCAGGCGTCGGCTCGCCTTTAGCATTCGTACAAAGAAGAATTTTATCAAACATCTCAGACAACTCAATGTCTTCCTCCTCATAAACTGCAGACTGCTTGCTAATTCTTTCATCTTCAGAACTATTATCCTCCAACTGAAAATGTTTTCTTCCTCTCAACCCGTTTAGTGAGTTATCAATTTCAACTTTCTCCTCTTTCACAACAACCTCTGGAGGAGAATTTGTTGGCTCTGATGGCAAGTTATATTTATCCAAATCAATGACAAGAGGTTTACTAGGAGGAAGGAATTTTTTAGCTTCCTCCATTCCTCGCTTGAACTGCAAGATAGACTCGTTATCAGTGAATATATTTCGGAGAACGTGAGTGTTTATCATGGAATCCATTGTGTCATTAACATCATTAGTGACACTAGTGGTGGACCCAAAAGGAGGGTAGTCGAGTGACTGAGTTTGCGTAACAGAAGATTTTGTCTCAAATGAATCACTACGAACACATCGAGGTTCAACTGAGATGCTACCACTCGTGCTGCTGTATGTACTGTACTCACTAAAACTTCCATTAGGGATCTCTTCCGGGCTTTCAACACCCAGAGGAAAACTAAGAGGCTGCTGCAAAGGTGGGTGATCGTTACCAAGAGCCTCATAGAAAGATTTCTCAGTGGCTTGTAAAGCAAAAGGGTCATGGAACATACTCTGCTTACTCTCCATGTTCTCTTCAACAAGAATCTGGCTAAGATATTTAGAAACATAATCTGTATACTCATCAGGAGAATCCAATTGAGACGCAGCAACAGGGAACGAACTCGCGCTCGCAGGGTCACTGGTGGGTGCAGAAGAAGGAACATCTAAGAAGCTAAGATCCAAAGGCTCATCTCTGAATCTATACCCACTGGCATGACCCGCAAACTGATCAAACACAGGCATCGTATTCTCATCATCCAACGAGAACCCATTGATGTAATCAGTGTACTCATGAAAACCTGACTCCATAACCATCTACCCTTCACCAAAACCTACAAAAACCACTTAATTCGGCGAAGCTCAATAACACAATAACACTGAAGGCACTTTGAACTATCCGTGAGCAGAGAATCCCAAATTTCCTCACCAACTACACCGAAATCAATAAAACACAAGTGATTAGGTGAAAAGTATTCAACTGTAACCTCGAGACAATAGCCCCAAAAAGGCACCATAGGTTGTATCACACAGAGGCTCCAACATCAAGAACATAAAACCCTAAGAAAATAGAAGCAGAAAAGTCCAAAAAAAAGAGAGAAAAGAAAAACAAAAAACAAAAAAACGGCCTGCAAGAACAAATCGTGAAATCCTCTCTCAAGTTATCCGATTAAAGTATTGAATAAAATAATGGCGTGTCAGATAAAGAAGAAATTTCACAAATCTAGATATTCTCCGTCACACGAACCACGAATTTCACACAGATCAATCATAAGAACAACACAAAAGCATATAAAACAAACAAGATCGAGCTATACAATCGAAGAAACCCTAAGTGCTTATTCAGATCCCAAAATTTCAAATCATCAAAGCTTCGATCTGTTTGAGGTGAAACAACAGCATGAATCATAACAACAAAAAGATGATAGAAACAGGAAATGAAGAGGTGAAATTAGGGTTTACCTGTAGCGTTGAGGAGACGAAAGGTGAAGGGGAAGTTGTGGAAGTATGAATCTTAGGAGTCGATGAGTATGAAGTTTCTGTTGACTCAGATGTACGGTGTATAGTGTGTTGTGTAAGCGGTTGAAGAGATAACACGCGGTCTTTTTGCAGCGACAAAAATCTCATTTCTCAATGGGGCCACTTATCAGTTTAGTGCGTTGAATGTTGGATTTCACGAGTCATAAGAGGGCTGATTTCTTAGTATAAGTTTTTAACTAATTTTGACCCCGAGTTACCGCACTTTAAATTAACTTTTAAATCTATATCACTTGTTTACGATGAAATCTAAATTATAGGAGAAAAGGACGTACTGCGACATACGTAGTCGCAATGTAGTGATTTTTAGTTGGGATTGAATTGGGGCTGTAAATACGGTATGGGTTTGAATTTTTTAATGAAATATATTTTTAAACTACAAATTACATTTATTTGATCTACTCTTGATCTACTAATTATTTTACATTAATTCGCACACTCATCTAATTCACATAGTACTACTAAAAGTGTTTAAACGTGTATGAAACAATTTCATAAGATTCAAATATCATGTGAAAGTTGGGTGATTTTATTATAATAAAAAGTACATTGAGGAACTTGAATATCATCAGATGAAAATAAACTATGTTGTTGGGGGAAGATAGAAAAACCCGATGGATTATTGTTTTCACCGTGCTACTAATATTAGGGTGGCTCTTCTAACGCGTATTATATGTATTGCCAAATGCAATATTTTGAGATTGGGTGTGATCTCCTATAAAGTCAACCTACTTATTGTTTCCCTCTTGACACTCAAAACTCCAATGGCCTTAAACATAACTTAGAGGCTTGTAACACTCTTCAACTTGGGCAACTAAAGCACTAACTATATTGAGCTGACAAACTTCGTAATCTGAGTGGAGGGCTTGCATCTACCAGTTAGATACTGGCTCATAACTAATTGCTCAAGCAATTTCATGCATTGTTCTGCTGGCTAACTGCTAATCAAGTTTCCTCCAGTAGCCGCGTTTAGCATGTTTCGTGTGTAATAAGTCACTCCATTGTAGATGTTCTCTACTAACGCCTGGTCTTCAAGCCTATGATCTAGGCACTTCCTCAACAGCTTATTAACTTCTCACAAGTCTCTTAGAATGACCTTCCCTCCTAATGAATGTGGGGATCAAGCCCCTCGATCGTACAGTCTTAGAATAAGAAAAGTACTTCAAGAGAAATTTCTTAGCTAGGTCATTCCATGTGATGACTAGCGATGAATCCCAGAGAGAAAGATTCCAAGAAACTATGGGTTGTACCAACGAGAGAAAATGGAAACATACTTAGTTTGATTACATCCTTAGAAACATTATTTATCTTGAAGGTGTCACATATCTTAAAGAACAAAGATATATGAGCATTTACGTTGATTAAACGTGAAACTTAACATCGTATTTATCATGGAAATGATTTGAGGTAGAATTTGCAAGTTATTTGCTTACACAGGGGTCAGGCAATGTTGGATCTCAAGCTAGCCATGGTCGGCTTCACGTGATCAACAACGGTTCTCTTAGATGGTAGTTGTATAGTCGTCTTGTCTTCAGAATTAACAACTACTTCTTCCGGGGTTGGCTTTGCGTAATCAACAACTAGTTTTGTGAAGATAGAGTGATGTTGAGAGAAAAAAAAAGATGATGTTTAATTATATTTAAAATAAATAAATGGCTAAAAGATGTTAGAAAGAAACGATGCACTGCTACTGACTAGGTTGCATTCCTACGAGGCTTCTAAACTAGTCTTTTTGTTTTATGTTTGAATCAAATATTAGTTTTTATTACTTTAAAATTACAATGAAATAAACCTTTCGTATTTCATAAGATTTTTTTTAATGTTATATTATTATTACTTTACTTTAGTTATATATTTTTGAATTTAGGAATATTACTTTACATAAATGTTCTTATCATTTTCTAAATTATTAATAACTAAAGAATATTTACATCATGTAGAGATGTTTCTTTGATACAAAAAGTAAACCAAACATTGAACCTTCGTTTACCCTATTAAATAGCAATAAAAATAACAATATTTAATTGCATTTGTTGGTCATCCAACTTGCATAAGCCAATTAATAATTATTGATAGGTAAGTGGTAACAGTAATTAACTGGTGGACAAAAACAAATGTAAGTTAATTTTTCGTTAGAAGTTTAGGCTAAATTGTTTAGCCACTTTCAATATTTTATTAGTTTTAAATTTTTGTATAAATGATTAATCAGTCAATATTTTATTAGCCACTTTCAATATTTTATTAGTTTTAAAATTTTGTATAAATGATTAATCAGCCAATATATGTTAACTAATGTGTTACAACTGCGCTAAGCGCAGTTACGAACTGATTTTTAATAATATATAAATGGAAACGTGGATGGAATAAATAAAAAATATTTTACATTTGACTTGTTCGATCTTAATAAAATTTATATTAAAACATAAATAACAATAACCTTTGTAACATTGTATTCAGAATTATTTAATAACAATAAAAATTTTAAACACACTACAATGAGATATTTGAAACTTATAAAAATATAATATTTAAACAAACTATAAGAATTACACAAAATATATTTAAGACTTATTATAATAAAAAATGTGGGAGCGATAAATATATGTAGTGTTAACTATTTATATCATCAAAGGATATAGTAAAGTGATATAAAAAGGTCACTTGTGTCTAGAGAGGGAATTTGAAATCCCACAACCAAAGGAATGTGAGGTGAAAATGCCATGACGGTCGGTGTCAGTTTTTCTTGAAAATCAGTCAGTATTATATACATACTAACACAAAAATTCATGGGGTGCGGATGTCTATGAACCAGACCACTTGGGTTCGCCCCTGATAGGTACACATTACCGGTTCCACCACAAAACTAGCCAACTAGGTACTTGGTCAACTTTGATCAACACTAGGTATGGGCATGACCCGTTTCAAATTGTATCCAGTTTTAGAAGCATAAAACCTACACCCAGTTATTGATACAACAAATAAGGGTTAGATTTGATTCTTCGACTGCTTAAAAAGATCATGGCTGCTAAAATGAAAGAACTGTTCGTTTCATCTAAAGAGATGAGTAGATGACCTCTTGTAATCACACTTCAACATGAGAATCAATTAAATGTTATTTGGTGATGATAGTGAAGAGAGAGGATTGAAAATTAAAATTACTTTAACATAAACATACCTGACAACATACTTCAATACCTTTTTTTATATAAACAACATAAAGTATGCCATTTCAACATTTTATGTGGCTTAAAATGAATCGAATTTTGAGGGCCTCTTAAAAGGCTTTTTTGTTATAAAACTTACTTGCGCGGCTAAAAAATATTGGGAAGAATATAATCTATTTTATCAAAGGATTATATAAATTTATATATATACCGTAGACTAAAGGAGGGGAAATAAAAAAATGTTACAATGCCATTTTTAACGAAAAAAGACAATGACTTGTTTACCCAAAAACATCATTATTAAACAAAAAATAATATTATGCTTAAAATGAATCGAATTTGAGGGCCTCTTAAAAGGCTTTTTTGTTATAAAACTTACTTACCCGGCTAAAAAATATTGATAGAATATATAATCTATTTTATCAAAGGATTATATAAGTTTATATATATACCGTAGACTAAAGGAGGGGAAATAAAAAATGTTACAATGCCATTTTTAACGAAAAAGACAATGACTTGTTTACCCAAAAACATCATTATTAAACAAAAAATAATATTATTTTAGTCTGCGTTCCTTTCTATAATCAGGTTTTGAATTGCAAGTGTTGATAACTTGATATGTCGTTTCATTTAAAATATAAATTAAAAATATGCGTTTGCCGGGAGTCGAACCCGGGTCTATTGCTTGGAAGGCAATTATCCTAACCGTTGGACTACAAACGCTATTTGGTATATCACTTTTTGCTTGTATAAATTTTAATATTGGAACAGACACTAGAATGCCACCATTAGAAAATCACGTATCTTTGGTTCTGTGTTTCTTTAGTATTGAGTTAGGATCATTACATAAAATATCTTTATTTTCAGAAATACGAAACTATTGATTTATATAAATATAAATTAAATCTATTGATACTTGAGATGTTTTACATATGTGTATATCAGACATAAATAATAAACTACGTAAAATAATTAAACATTACTAGCTTTAACTTACATTTATGTAAATCAATGGTTTATAATTTACAAATATGTAATCAAGATTCTTTTAGTTCTGAAAATAAAAAATGATTCTGAATAACAATGGTTTATAACTTATATTGGTTTTTTTAAATTATAAAAATAATCAATTTTTAATATCATTTTTTTGTTATTAATTCTTTTACAAATAGTCCAGTATAATTTTTGGTTTAACTATTTAGAAAACTATACAACAATTAAACAACATTAAAACGTAAGTGATTCTTATAGTTAGGAAAACATTTAAATGAGTTTAATAGAAACTGATATTTAGTCTAATGGTAACAAAGTGACAAGATATTGTAGCATATCCGGTCACGATATATGGTTTAGTTTAAGAATCCATAAGTGAGAATTCATATACTTATAGTGGTCCATGTGTGATAATTTGTTGATTTTTTATTTCAGCATTTAGGTTCTTCCAAATGTTTATGGGATGGCATTATATACAAATTTCATGACTTCATCTTCGCTTTTGTGGTACTGCTCATGTTTGTAGAGTTAGGTTTCGCTGTTCCATCCCTACTTTTGTATACATTTCTTTCCTTATATATAACTACAAACTAAGTCCGCATGTTATGACGGTGACACAAACGTGATTAATACATAATAAATAGGTATGAGTGTGGCGATTCAGTACAGCAGATTGAAAATAGATAATAAAGAAAGTTGCTATAACTTGTGATGGCAAAAAATACCCTATTTTAATACATTATTTTTAAGACATTTTATATTGGGTTGCCAAGAAAAAAAAATAAACACAACAATAAATTAGTATTATAAAACAAATGAAAGTTGGTGAAGAAAAATTAAATTAGTAAGGAAAAAAAAGAAGGTTAAAATTGTATATTATATTAGTAGGTAGGGTCAAGCATCAGAAATTTGAGAATTAAGTTGAAAGCTTCTGAGTTAAAACTTAAAAGTTCACAAAGTTAAAGAGGTTAAAGTTAAAAATATGTTGTTCGTATAATATAAACTTAAAATAATAAAACATGGGGTGCAAGTCTTGCTGAGTCAACTCTCACCTCAGTTATGTAATATCTTACAAATAACTTAAAAATTACAAGAACTCATATCAACATACATACAACTTTTTTATATCTTACGTAAAATATGATTAAAATATAATATTTTTAATCATCTCATTTGAAAATCATGACGAAAATAATAAATGAATTTATAATCTACACATGTTTAGATCATATCTAAGTTATATTATCTACATATGTGTGGCGAAACAAATAAAAATTTTCAAACATGTGACAATTTACTTTTATGGTTTTACTTCTAAACGTATATAAACATACACAAGCGTATGTCAAAATTCACTTATCACCGCCCTATTTTGGTTCTGAGAAGATCTAAAAGAAAACATATTCAACCTCAACAGTAACAGTTGGTTTTGACTGGAGAGTCAAAGTCAACGGTAACAATTTTGAAGCAAATATGCATTCTGGCAGCCCATCTCTCATGTGCTGACTTCTTTCCTTGTATGTTTAACTGTGTTGAGTGATGTAATTGGATGATTTGGATTTGTTTTTGATGGTTTGAATATGGGCTCAAGTTTAATATAGGCCATCGCAAGGTACGTTGAACTTGGGTCGATTTTAATTTGGGCTCAAGTTTAGCATTGCAAAATGGTGTATGGGCCAGCTCATCTTGCCAAATAATGGCCCGCTAACTAGATTCTATTGGGCCAAATTTTGACTTAACAGATTGTTTCATTTGCTTATTGCTGTGTAGTATAGTGACGTCGGTGAATGGTGATTGTATGTATATAAAAAAAGTAGTGTGGTAACGTGGTTTAAATTCTTGCAAGTATAATGTTAGGTGAAAAAAACAGTTCTCATTTGGGGTTCAATCTTGTCTCGAGGGTTGTCTCAAGAAAAGCGCTAATACACTTTAACTTTTTATTCGTTTATTTTTTTATTAATAAATTTACCAGGTATCATTCTCTTTTTGAAAAGACAAAAGAATATGATCTTTTCAAGCATAGTTTATTATAATTATTATTTGTATAAGACTATCTATTAATGCAAAATATTAAGCATAGTGTTGAAAAATAGTTGAGAGTTGAGATTTGCTTTCTTAAAATTAACTAGTTATCATTGCAAGTTACCTAGTTTACCCATGCACTTCTTCATGTGGGGCTATGACTTTAAATTGAAGCAAGGGTGGGGGTCTTTTCTAGCTATAGTTTTTGTCCAAGTGCACATGGGGAGAGTATTAAACAACATATCAATGTTACACATTGATGTGACAAAATAACCACAATATCTTGTTTACCTTTTTTACGATGACTATTTATTTATTACATTATCAAAATTCATCACAAGAACGGTGACATAAAAATACAAGCAGCATGCGGGTGGTCCGACTTTTTCTTTTAGCATGATTAGAAAACCTTCGTGTGCATGCCTCATCATGAAATAAATGTGTCAAAACTAACGAATACACCAAGAGTTGTTTTGTCATGAAACATCGACTAAACTACAAGATTAAGAGGTCGTTGACAATCTAACTCATCAAATTTTATCGCTGATGGCGTTAGTTAGAACATTAAATAAAGAAAGATAATTTTGTCACCATGTTTTGAAATATGAGTTTTGAATTATCCAAAAGTAGGGATGATGTTACATGTAGGGTTATCTATAGAATTTAAAGGTACGTGTTAATTTTCATAATAAAAACTCTAGTTACTAATTAAAGATAAATGGATTCATTAAAAATGACAAGATTTATAAATCTTATTGGACAAAAATAGTATTTAAATCAATTTTCACTTTAGTATGCCGAATTTTAATATTTGGATATAATTTAATTTTTTTTATAATTTGATTTAGCGAGGAACATTTATATATGACTTTCTCAAAAGTGGAGTAATAATTGTATTGTTGTTGTATCCATCTCACATCCCACAACCCTTTAATCACGGCCGGTGATCACGTAATGACTTTTCATTTTGACTATAATTCTCGTCTTCTAATTTTGACTATAAACATACGGAAGATTAGTAAGTTGTACCACATTTAATACCGTGAAATGCACATTCTAGATGCTTAAAAGTGTCATAATTACCAAAAAAAACATGATTAGACTCGTATTTTTTCTAACGGCGAATAGATTTTATAACTCTAGTCAGACCGGTCTAAGTTATGTGATCCAGACCTATTCTTTATTCATAAGTAAGTATGCACATTTTCTTTACACAATATTGTCTATTGTTAATATTATGTTATTTCTTATTCTCTAAATACACCACATCGTAGCCATGATAATCGAATGATACATATTTTTCATTAGTTTATCCAAGTTGAGGTCATTTATCACATGTCGAAGTTTCAGGACCAAGACTTTCGCCTTTGTAGGGATGTCGCATCACCTCTCAATTTTTGGATTAGACCCGTATTTGATTATAGTCTTATATTAAAAGTATATTATAAGATAAATATGTTTTTTTTAAACGGCTAACTTACACACACCTATATTTTTTCTTGTAAATTTACATATTTGTTCACCTTAATATTTAAAACCTTAATCACTTAGAGATTTAAGAAGAAACATCTTTTACTTCTATAATTCTTATTTGAATTTAATGCTTTTATTATTCACTCACCTTTATAATTATGTCCCATAAAGTTCCATTACGAACATTCAAAGCAAACGTACATTTCTCCTAACTAAACATCCCTAATAAATAAGTCTACTTTAAAACCGACAACCATATTGTGTACCTTTGATGGCAAATAAGGCACAGTCAAATTTCGTCAAACGTTTAACAAGTATAAAAGGTATTTTATGTGTCCTAAATTGTAATAAATACAATTCCCAAATGCCATTTATGTTTCTTATTTACTTTCAACATAACATCAAAACAATACATGTAACACATAACATTCAACAGCTTAATTTATTTGCGTGAAATTATGAAAGAAAAACAAAGTAAGACGGTTCCATCTGGTTTTCCGGGTTAGCATTAGACTGGACCAGATACTGGTTTTACGTAGGCATGATTATGACTTATGAGCTAGGTTTAACTCGGATTTGAGCTCAAAAGTATACGAGTAAGCTAGAGTTAGACTCGAAAACATCTATCGACAACCCAACTAAAATTGAAAATGGTCGATCAAGTTATTATCAGATTGAAATTTATACGAACCAAATTTGGCACAAACGTCAAATAAGGTTTCTTTATCTAATTTCGAGCGAACAGTTATAGATGTATTTTAAAAAAAAGACCGTAACCTAGACTGTATATGACATGTTTGTGTCGGCCTCTTATCGGTACTATTTCAGGCTTTAGGTCTGGTATCATTACTAGGGCATATTTATTGCTAGAATGTGAAAGTTTCCCGTCTTCTTGTTTGTACTTTGTACGATCTTATAAGTAATAAAAAATAAAAAAAACATATGTCCAGTGTGATGCAAATTGCAAAGTTATTAACATCACGAGATGAAGTTATTAATACATGGAATCGAATACTATGTTTATTATACAAATAAAAAATCAAATCACAAATTCACAATGTAAACAATCAACTTTTTTAACGGCCCCACACAATCTCTTCTTAATCATCCATACGAGTTTAATTTCACTAATTTTACGTGTAAACAGTTTTTTAAAGCAAACTTTTTACAACCAGATACCACTCAATCAACGATTAATTATACAATAAACCCACACCATGTTTGTGAAGGGAAGTAAACCAATGTCACTAGACCACAACATCATGAACTGCAACGTAATTATTTGATAAACGGAATTTACATAATCCTTTTAAAACTTTTCATTATCTACTTACTAACCATCAGTATTTAGTACTTATACATTTCAAAATTTAAACTCTCAACCTCTTATACAAATATCAAGTAAAAAGATACATTTTACCATCAGAATGTCTGCTGAAACCAAATTTACATAACTACCCTCATGACATCATGAGTTCCTACCATAAGTACCCCACACCCCTCCTCTTCCTCTTCACTCCTCTCTTCACACAATCTCATGGCGACCGCCAACGCCCTCGTCTTCCTCATCATCTCCATTTTTTCAGTTGCCCGAGCCAGAATCCCGGGCAACTACGCCGGCAGCGCCTGGCAAAGCGCCCACGCGACATTCTATGGCGGCAGCGACGCCTCCGGCACAATGGGTACACCATATTTATAACATAAAATCACTTCAATCATAATATCTTTATAATTATAATATCTTTATGATCATAACATCTTAGGTGGTGCTTGTGGATATGGAAACCTATACAGCCAGGGCTACGGTGTCAACACCGCGGCCCTGAGCACCGCGCTGTTCAACAACGGGTTCAGCTGCGGTGCGTGCTTCGAGATCAAGTGTGCCAACAACCCTCAATGGTGTCATGCCGGAAGTCCGTCAATCTTCGAAACGTACAATGTTTTATGCATGATGTTTAGGTTATGATGGTAGAATTACCTTGGAGTAAAGGATCTTAGCTCTGGAATAAGAGTTTAGAACTTTAAATAAGTAACTGTGTTATTAACGTCAATTCTTTTAAGCGTAAAACCACTTATCATTCATCAACTTCAACTTATAATAGTACAGGTATTAATAATTTTTATAGAGACGATCACTAATGTCGTCAATAAAGTATACACTGATGTATTAGACCAAATGTAGGCATCATAGGTGGGGGGCGTTATTACCATAACGTCATAACTTGTCATAAATCTCATAATTTGATAATGATTGAAGGGTGTTAACCGTTACACATATTTTTACATAAAATGATACTAAGTTGACGCTGATGTGACGTAAAATACCTTAAAAAGCATTCACAATTACATACGGTCTTATTACATAAGAATATTAGCATCTTTTACACTGATGAGACCAAAATGCTTTCTTAAATAAAAAAAATTGTTAGTTTTCCA
Source organism: Flaveria ramosissima (assembly GCA_025215565.1). Lineage (NCBI taxonomy): Eukaryota > Viridiplantae > Streptophyta > Magnoliopsida > Asterales > Asteraceae > Flaveria > Flaveria ramosissima. Next base: position 50,475,254 of record CM046038.1, read on the forward strand.
CCGAAATGACATAAAGGCTCATAGAATGTATTTCTTTTAACGGATATTGGACTTTGATGCCCCTGAATTATTTTAAAACAAACACACATGGATAAACATGTATTACATTTTCATATTATATATAAAAGATGTTGCAACTTTATTTTGACTTCCATTTATTAAAGGGTGTTGTTAAATCACACACTCTTTATTTAGAAGATAATAATATATCACTCGTACATAATTCTTTAGTATTAAATATTCTTCATTATAACGTAAAGTATTTTTGATTATATTACAACTATAACCGTAAAGTCTTGTATAATAAGTACCTAAAAAGTTATCACCGTGAGTTTTTTTAAACATATTAGAAAATTCCATAAGTTTAGTGGGATTGTACCAAATTTCATCACATCTAGCACGACAATGTCACGTGATAAGAGTAAACTCTGTGGTCCCATAGCACTTTTTGTTGGACAATGTCAGCATCTTAAAGCGCGTTGATGGATAAAAATATAAAATCAACTCCGTTAGTTGCGTTAGAGAATGTATGTACATGATATAATTCCTATTTGATGAAACTGACCTTTGTGTTTATGATTTATTACCACAGAGTTCCTTGCAGGAAGGCGGGAGGGATCAGGTTCACAATCAACGGTTTCCGTTACTTCAACTTGGTTTTGATCAGCAACGTCGCAGGTGCGGGTGACATTCAAAAGGTTTGGGTCAAAGGCGCAAAGACGAACTGGATGAGCATGAGTCGTAACTGGGGTCAAAACTGGCAGTCTAATGCTGTTCTCACTGGTCAGTCACTATCCTTTAGGGTTACTGGGAGTGATAGGCGCACCTCCACCTCCTGGAACATTGTACCATCAAATTGGCAGTTTGGTCAAACCTTCACCGGGAAAAACTTTCGGGTGTGAGGAAGTGAAGCGATTTGTGCTAGCTAATATGTTCGAATTTTTGTTATGAGCGATTGACTTTTTGAACCGACACAATGGTTCAAATCATTGTTTGTTGTAATATAGTGAACTTCTTGCAAAAATTGTCAATCTTAGACACCAAATTAACTATGGTGATGTTTAATTACGATGATGGTTAGTTTGTGATGAAAAGACAAATATAATAGTTAGAAAGCTCAGGTTCTCTAGCTATTAAGTTATTATGTGAGTGTAAAATATTTACAAGATTAAGGTAAGTTTGTATGTAACTTTGATGAATTATAACATATATGATATGATATGTGACAAGGGAGTATTTGTATCTTGTGATTTTATGTTACGATTCTCTGAATTTTCATTTGTCACGTTGAGCCGATTAAAAGAATTTAATAAAATTCATGGATATTATCAAATAGAAGGAAAACTAGTTAATATTTTAAATAATTGTAGTATTTTGTATTTTAAGTGTTCCTTGATCAAATGAATAAAATGGTATATTTGATTTTTTTAATAATATTAAACTTTAATATATAGATTAATATATTGATAAGGAAATTAGGATGGTGCAAACTGTGATCCTTATAACATGCTAGTCGTTATGAAGAGCCCGAAATAAATTGGTAATCAAAAGGGAAGTTTCATATCGGTAATCTAATGGAGGAAATAAAGATCAACGGGTATTTTCTACCGAGACCCGTTTAGTTTACAAAATTCTCAAGAAATAAAATTGAAATTGGAAAATTTTTTATACAAAATCTTGTTTGATTGGTTAACAGATGGAATTGAAATTGAAAATTTTTCTTACATTAATTGAAATTCACTTTTCTTCCACTTACTCATGAAATGTTTAACCACTCAATGAAATGTTCAAATTAACATTTTAATTTCACTCTAAATTGACCAACCAAAAAGGTCAATCAATTTTAACAAGATTCTAATTCCATTTCCATTTTCAATTCCTTTGCAAAACATTATGCGAACTAAATGGCCCCTCGATGTCTGTTTGTTTTTAATGTTCAGCCCCAAGCTAGTGTGATCTATGTGTTTTCGTTTTGATAAGCTTCTATGTTTCCTTAAAGAAAAAGGAAACTAGGAAGGTGTATAATTACAAAACCATGTAACTATCTGTAACAAATATCTCAGACTCATATTTGTCTCGTTCAAGACATAAGTGTAAATCTAAATGAGCGAGTTTGTTGTTAGAGAACGTATGAATCATAGATAATGTTGTGAAAAAAAATCGATAAGAACCATACTAAACAGGCTGGTTTAATTGATTTTAAAAAATAGATGGCTTATCGCTACAGAATTGATTTATTAAAAACTATATTATAAGTTCATAAAAGCTTTTGGAGGTGGATAATAATTCAAACTTGTTAAGATTAATGGGGTGTTTGGTTTGCGGAATTTGTTGGAATTAGAATTGGAATTTAAAGGAATTGTATTTGGAATTCAGTATTTTCCATAGGATTTGGAATTCAAATGAATTGAAATCTATAGATTGAATTTAAATTCCAAATGCATTTCTAGTGACAAAACACTTATAAAGGAATTGAAATTTATCACCCGGTTGGTGGTCAGGGTCAGCAGCGGGCGGCGGTGGTGGGCGGCGGCGGGCGGGGTCGGCCGTGGTCGGCGGTCCGTGGTCGGGGTCGTCGGTTGGCGGTGGGCGGGGTGGTAGGTGGTGGTTGGTGGTGGAGGCGAGAGTCGGTGGAATTTGAAATCTTTCAATATTTGGAAGGATTTTGAAATCCTTCATTTGAAAGAATTTGAGGGAATTCATTCCAATTCCAATTCTAATTCCCTTCTCAACCATACATGATTAAAATAGAATTCAAATTCTAATTTCAACGAATTTATACCAACCAAACATAATGACCAATGAAATTCAGATTCCAAATCCATTGAATTCCTGCATACCAAACATCCTCTTAGATCTTACTCAGGATTGATCGCGAGAAAAAATGAGGATTGGAAGATCCTACAACTATGGCTTAGTCCTTTTCATATATGTAGTAAACAAAAGAAAAAAAATAATTTTATAGAATAGTAACTAAGTTTAAAAGTATTTCTATTAAATCATTCAGCTTCATGTTTAATTTTAATTCTAGGTTTTAACATGTTTTTAAGTATGTTTTTCTTTTTGTTTAAATTAAAAAATATATTTTTCTCTTTTTTTATACTGATGTGGAGTGATAACGTGGATTTTAGGTATTTTTTTTTTCAATCTAATTAATATGTTTTTTTAACTGTTTAATATGACTACATATATGAAAACCCTGGCCTCCACATCTTATTTTTAATTTTTTTCTTGACACAAAAAAATTTGATGATGAATTGATTTGATAAATTAGTGACCCATTTTGAACAACATATGCATAATGACATAATTGAAATATTTTTAAAACTTAATTATTATTTTATAATATTTTTTTAGAAAAAGATAGACCAATAGTTGAGTGACACATGGATCGATACCAGATCGTACAAGTGCAACCAATCATAGATTTATACTATTCATCATGATGAAAATTATTTGAGAATAAAATTACATTGGATACCAATTGTATAATAAATTTATATAAACTTCATAGGTTAACCTTGATAGCTACGATGCAACATATCTCATAAGTATAACAGTTACCAAAGTAAAAAATTTCATGAAGTTTTTTTTAGGCAGCGTTGTTTCATACACCATCGGTTCTGCATTTTACACCATCGGTAGTAAACGGTCGTTTGCTAACATATAAACGGCCGTATGTCACGAAGTAAACGGTCGTTTGCATGGTGGTAAACGGTCGTTTACAGCTCTGTAAACGGTCGTTTACAGAGAACTAAACGGCAGTTTAACGGTGAGTAAACGGTCGTTTACTATTATTAAGATTTTTATTATTTTTTTCTAATTATATTATATTTAATATATTATTGTTAAGTTTTTATTCGATTTTTAATATTTTTATAAATTTTAAATTATAGTAATTATAAATTAAATATAAGTATTGGATGAAAATAAGTTAATACATGTATGAAAAAAAAATTTATATACCTGTATTAACATTTTATTTGTAATTATATTAATCTTTTGTACGTTTTTATTTGTAATGTTTTTATTCTATTTTTAATATTTTTATTATACTAAGTATTTATATATTGTTAAATTTAATTATACTAAATTATATAATGTATATATTATTAAGTTTATATATTAATAAGTTTTTATGTACAATAAAACTTATATAGTTTGAAATTTTTGAACTTTATAAAAGGAATATATTGTTAGTAACTTTAAGATTTTTATTAATTTTTTATAATTATAGTTATATTATATTAAATTCATATATTGTTAAGTTTTTAAGATTTTCATATAATGTTTATAATTGTTATAATTTTTGAAGTTTAGAAATAACAATAAAACTTATATAGTTTACAAATTTTGAACTTTATAAAATTAATAATTACAAATGATACTAATCTAATCTATATTAAAACGAGTAACAGTTTTATTTTGAAGTATATATTGACTATATCTTTGAAGTCTCTCCTCGTATATTATTTCCCACGCAGCCGCACTATTACTTTTGTGAAAATTCCGTAACGGCGTTATGAAAGGCAATGGATATTCACCCTCTAAACGCACAGAGACGTAGTGGCAACCATACACATGTGCAATAGTAATGAATTGATGGTACATGAGTTCATCCGGACTTGTCCATAACGGAAAATAAGTTGCGCTTTCAGTGGGAGATAAGCATTGAAGAATGACATTAAATCTGTTTGTGATCAATAATCCTGTGTAAGACATTATCATCCAGTGTTGATCAGGAGCTAGACCCGGATGTAGCCACGATAAACTACGTTTGGTCTCGTCATATGAGCTGGAGAAAAGAATTCTGTATAAATTAGAATTGTTATATAACTCGTTTAAAAGCTCATACCTCATGTTTAGTCAATATTCTTCACCGAATCCTAAGGAAAAGGAAACTGCACGAAACCCACAGTTACCATCACTATTTACGTGCAATCTAAAATAATCACATGCGGACACGCACGCCATATTTTTAATGAAGTGGGGTTGACAAAAAACAAATCATTTAGTTGATTTGATTCATCATCAGTAGTAAAATCATAGATGTATCCGTCCATCTGCAAGGAATGAAGAAGTGTTGCATTGAGTTGGTTCCAACTTTATCCATCTTTCGTATCCTTGTGCGTGCATCATATACGCTTTCAATTGTGGATACATTTTTATCATTATTTTCTTTTAAAGCCATAAGAATATCACGTGGCTGCATATTCTTTCTTGTAAGATCTTCCACCAATGCATATTCTTCTTTAGACAATCTTTTTGCATAAGCATGACCCTCCAAAAATTTAGAAGGTTCATGGTTATGTTCGTCACAAACAACATGTATTTTCCAACCTCCATCTTCTTCATGATATTTTGCTATAAGTTGAAATTTACAACCTGTCTTCTTTGTCCCTGAATGTGTGGTTGAATATGATGTTGACTTGTATATACCACCACGATCGCACATAAGAAATGTCTTGTTGACGAATCCGTATACAGTCTTCTTCGTTCGTTGTGTGATAATAACATATCCAAGGGCGTGTGCAGTGTTTTGCATCCAATCCCTTAACTCCTCTCTTGTTTGGTACACCCAATCATTATAAAATTGAGACATTATTGACTTGAATTACGATGGTGTGTGAATAAATGAATTTGAATACTTGTGAATTGTGAATTTTGAATTATGAATTGTGTAAACGGAATTTATAGGCATCTTCAATTATTGACAAATTCTTGCACATTTCTCAATAAATTCTGTAAACGATTATTGAATTTGAATTGAATTTCCTAATAAATTCTGTAAACGATTATTGATATTATCTGGCACATTTTCCAATAATTATTATACAATAAATAAATTCTTTATTACAATAAGTAAAACATAAATAAAATTATATACAAATAAAAACTAAATCATAATTTATTAAACTAAAAAAATTACATTACTTTTCCAAAACAAATAAAATTACATTTTATTGATACAGATCATCAGGAGGGTCTTGATATAGAGGTATCCACATTTGATTATTATGTTTAAACCTCCACCTAACTTGTGGATAATCTGCGATCATGTCCATCCGTATAACATGTTCACGATCAACAAATCCGGACATAAGTACCGGCCCGCTTAAACTTTTCACGTTCTCAGGGGTGAGAATATGTAAAGACTCGGCAAGTCGCGTAACATATGTACCACCACAAATATGTCCGCTTTTCTTTGTACCTGTACAAGAAGTAAAATAATCAGCAAGCATATATGCCAGATTACAAGGCCTCCTTTTAATCAAACAAAATAAAGAACAAATCCTTTTTAGTCACCCCACCACTAGTCATCCTACGTCCAGCTATAGTATGACCAATAACGCGATGAAGATATCTATACAACAGATCGTTCATTCTTGTAGCTTTTTTTATTGTTAGGTATATATTGGCCATCACCAATTTCTTGCCAAAATATTTCATCATTATAATCTTCTGAAAATTGTGTAAGACCGTTCAAAAAATCAGATTGATGGGTCTCTTGAACTGTATATAAACCCATCAAAACACCAAACTCGGCCACTGAATAATTACGTGGCACCCCCTCGAGAACAAAACCGATAGCACCGGTATCACTGTTAAAAAAATATAAGTTCAATTAAATGTAGACACGAAATTATATATAATCCAACTAAATTGGTATACCTATAGTTATGATTGTTCGATTCGAAATTAAACGTAGAGAAAAACTCCAAACAGAGCTCCTTATATTGCGGCCACTAATTGTAAAAAATCTTCTCCACGGCTCGTTCATCATGTTACGAGCACGAGTAAATTCACCCACGTCCCGTAACAAGCTCCAAGATATCGAACGTGAAGCCTCAAATTCTTTATCTAAAAGTTTTTGAAGCCTTTTATATTCATCTGATCCTCGACGAAACTGAAGCCACGGATGATTCGAAGCACGAACCGACGCTGTATCTTGACGTGAACTTGAAGCCATTACCTAAAATAATTACAATCAGTAACAAAATAAAATATATACTAAACTAAATTTTTATAATAATAGTAATAAACTAACCTTTATTTTAAAAATAAAATAATAAAATGGTGAATATGTTGATAAATGTAAATTTCGTGGATAGAAGATTAAGAAGATGAGGAAGATGGTGAAGGAATGGATAGAGGTATGGAGGTGAAGAAAGGTGAAGAAGAAAGCTTTTAAATTGAAGGAATGGTTCGGATGAGTGGATACAAATTGAGTTTTGAATTGTCAAATCAATAAAAAAGTAAACGACCGTTTACTTTATAGTAAACGACCGTTTACAGAAAAGAAAACGACCGTTTGCATGTTTCTAAACGACCGTTTGCAGTAGAATTAAACGACCGTTTGCAGCAGTAATAAACGATCGTTTGCAGCTTCGAAAACGACCGTTTACAAGGAAGGGTCAAATCAGGTGGTGTATGAAACACAACACCCTTTTTTTAAGGTCACTTAACTGGTCAGTCAAAATGTTTTTTATTTCACTTTAACAAACTTAGGTTTCAAATCATGCAAGTTAAAGTCAAAATCTTATGATTATATAATCAAGATCAAGATTTCATACTTGAAAAAAAACTACGAATAATAATACTTTCATTCAATAAAATCATAAAATACCAAAATTAAAATCTATATATTAACAACCATTAATACTATCAACTATAAGGGAAGTTGTGACCATGTGGGGGAGCAAAATCATGGTGGATAGAAAAATCTAAAAAGTGAAGCAGAATTATATTGCAAGTAAAAAGCATCCAAGAGATTGACAATATGCTACTTCTATTGTGATATGTCAAATCATTTAGTGAGTTTATTTCAACCAACAAATAATTTTCTTCGATTAATATTTGATTTCAACATATATTTCTCCTGTATAAAATGTATAGCTTATTATTATTATTATATTTTAATTTTGGAAATCCATGGCAAAACAAGTTAATAAGAGGAAAAGGTTATGTTTCTAATAACGAGTTTTCATTTAAATTTTTGTAGAAGCGACAAGAATACTTTGGATTCTCCAAAAACCCAAAAAGAGCAATCAAAGTAACAAGAGTTGGAATGCCCGTTCAACATGTCCATTTGTTACAGGCCTAAAATGCATTGAATTCTCTTGGGACGAATGCTTTTCAAAACCACCATAGATGATATTTAGCTATATTTCTAAAGAAGGAGCTTGACCTGCTCATTTAATCTCAGTTCGATTTTAGATTTTAACCAGTCGATCTCAAGAAGCTTAAGTACATATTATCTCGTTTGCATATGTAATAACATGCTCTTTTTTTTAAACCTAAGTGTTAGTGTTATCAATACTTAAATATGAAGAATGTCTTTGTTCATACAAGCTGATTTGTTAGTGAACATAATACATGCTACTAAAAGTATATAAGAGCTAGTCAATTTAGAAACTACATCTATAACCTATAATAAAATATTAACTATGGATACACATGGCTAATTTCTAGCACGTCCACCTAAACGCCACATATGCATTGCCACATGTCGTTACATACTTCAATCTTGAGTTACTATGAATTTGGAAATTATTAACTCATATCAATTACAAAAAATATTATATTTATGATTACTTTTAATTTGTTTGATATTGTTTTATAAGAAATTGTTATTTATGTTAACAAATAATGATTAAGTTATTAATTTTAATATTACCATTAACAAATTTCGTAATATTAAATAAAATTTTCTGACGTATATTCTTTTGAAATGATAGTTTTCTCTTAATAAATTCTAAAATTCATGACATTATTCATTATTTCAATAAAGTTTATTTTTTAACAACATTTCATTGCTACGACTTTTACCCATCCTTTCTAACTTTAAATATTATTACATAAAAAATATATACATCTTTATGAACAATTAGTTTTTAATTTTAATTGTTCCTTGTCTTATTTACGTATCATTACATACTATTGTAGATTTTATCTAATTTTTTTATTAGCTGATATTTTTTCTTTATTTTTATGTTCAACTGTTCTACTTTCGTTTATTTCTATTGTGAAACGACGTAATTTTTTTGATTTCATTATATAAAGATTAGATTCTTATTCTAATTTATCTCTTCAACATCATATATATATATATATATATATATATATATATATATATATATATATATATTTATATTTATATATATATATATATATATATATATATATATATATATATATATATATATTATTACTTTGAATTTATTTACTCATATGTCATTTTAAGTATTGGTCCACCCGTATAACACACGAGTCACTAACCTAGTCTTAATATATAATTGAACACCATGTCACATTGATTAGCAGCACGTTCAGGGATGCAATGACATAATATGCAATAATATAACAATATGGTCGTCGCTAATCGTAACTTTGCTAAGGTGTATTGCGCGTCACTTAATAGCAGTTTTGTGTGGCTATGGCCTTACAAGGTCTGCATTTGATCTAGAGTACGTTTGCTCTGAATATTTAGAATGCTAAGATAACTCATTAACTTCTATGTTCGCAACAACTATGGTCAAAAAGAGTCAACATGGTCAGCGTTTGACTAATCTCCATTTCTTGATAAGAAATTGTACACCCTCTTTCAAGGTTGCCTTTCTGTTCTCCTTCTTGTTCCAAAGCTCGGGCACCGGATATCTGCCACTCGGGTTGTATTCATTCAGTTCATTTAGAGCTGTCACAACCGAGTTAAATACATCATTGTCAAACTCATGCTTCAGCCTTGCAATCTTCTCATCTTCTTCATCAATTATCTCCTGTATAATCAATCAATCATACATTAATACATTAGTTGAATATCTTTCTACTATTATTAATATCTTACTCTTTTCAATTTTGTGTTAGTTTATATTAATATCAGACAAATTGGAAGGAGAGATGAGAGTTGAAATAATTATCTTTAGAAATTAAGGCAATTTCGACCTATATAGCTATGAGCGGGTCAATTTGGGTAGTGTTTGCCAAATAAAATTTATTAGCTAAAAGGGAAACGGGTCAAATCAATTAAACGTTGACCAAAGTCTATTTTACAACCTTGTAAATCATTTATTCACATATTTAGATTAGCATTACAATAATGTATAGTTTTTTGAAAGCACAATTAACATATTAGTTATATGTTAACAGTTTTAAGAATAGTCATAAAAAGCGTCAACCCAACTCGACCCAACCAACTCTGGGTTGTACTAAAATTATGACCCATCTCAACTCGACCCAAGCTGCTTGCCTTGCCACCTCTCGGTATACTATTAATGAAACAGAAAAAGGATCATGCAGAAATGTAATGTAATACCTTGCTGTTGCCTCCAACAGTAATGACCTTAAAGGGATGCCAGCTTGGATCCCTGAGATGATCCTCCCACATAGATGCCAATTTTATGGCATCTGCTTCTACGTCTTTACCAGAATAACGTCTCTTAGCAGCAGCGATGAAAGGCTTTTCATCGAGTTCACCCATTCTCTTCACACCAATAAGTGCACGACCAGTTTTATCCTTCAAACCCTGTTCAAATGGTCAGAGATAAAACTGTAAATAAGAATTCCTGGTATTATAAATAAAATCAGAAGGAAAGGAAACAAACTTACAATCATGAGCACTTTACGGGCTTCTACCAATTCATCATTGCTTGAACGTTCTTTGATTATTAAGGCTTGATTAAGTGCCTCCAAGTCTTCAAGTTCCTCTTCTTTTTCTTTCAGACTTTCTTGAATCGCCTCCATTTTCTTCTTTGCTTCAATATCTTCATCACTCATGTGTTTCATAACATGTAAGGCTCCCTTCATTTGCTTAATTTGGAGCTCCAACCGTTGCTTTTCATCAAGCTTCTTCTGAAGCTCAATGATTTTTTGGTGAACCTTTTCTTTTTCTCTCTGTAATATTTTAGTAGATTAAATATATGATAATATAAAAACATGATTTGAGGATAAGAGTATGCAGCAAACCTTGTGATCATCAGCTAACTCCAGCATTCTCTCATCTGCCTTCTGCTGCTCCTGAATTGCCAATTCATTCTGCAAGACAGAAAGAGAAAAAGAAAAGAAGAAAAAAACATTCCAAAATTTAAACAGCCGCCCGCCAAATTAACCAAAAAACATATTAAACACGATATCCTATGCTAGTACCATTCTCTTCTCATTGTCAAGCTTCCTTTTCTCAGTTTCATTTTTAGCTTCACGAGCTTTTAGTTCCTTTTCACGCTCTTCCAACAGTAACTTGCTGTGTTCATGCTCAATTGTAATCCTTTGAAGCTGCTCATTGGCCTTCTCTTGCATCATTTTCATATCTAAATAAAGGAACAAAAGATTAAAACTAGAGACAAATGATTACACATATAATGGTAACTTCAAGAAACAATCTAGAAACTAATACCTCTATTGAAGTTCTCAGTCATTTGTTCTTTCTGTTTAATAACAAATGCCATATCCAAATCTGTTTTGCTTATTTCACTCTTGATCTCTTCACTTCTTTTACTCTTTTCGTCTATCATAGTTTTCAACCCCATGATTAGCTTTGAATTTTTCACTTCATCTTCTTTCTGAATATCAGAAACAGTTTTCAAATCACCATGTTTTCTTAGATAATCACCAACAAGACCATTGGAGTTATAGTCTTCGTCCGTTGCAATCCAAGCATAGAATTTTTCATCTTTGCACCTATCCCTATTAAACCAATCTATCCTCCCATGTTTGTTAACCTCAAAAGTCTTCACAAACATCATTGTGTGACCAAATCCATCCCAATTTTTACCAAATTCAACCACAGCAAATCCCGAGTGACCCTGCCAGTTCCACAGAGGATGAACTTTGACTGGGTTGTAACCTTCCTTTACCCACTCATCTTTTAGCTTTTTAGCACTATCACCTACAAATTTACCATTCTTAAGTTCAACAGGAATGTTAGCCACCACAGCCATCCAAGGCCAAACAATTAATTCGTCATTAACTTTCTGCTTTGAAGTGGTTTCACTAGGAGTTTCAGAACACTTGATTTTAGCATGAGAGTCCCTTTCTAAGTACTCAATTAATCCCATATGTCTGGCTTTTTCTCTAAAACTAGCACTTTTTGATTCTCTCACAATCCGATTTGCATGCCTAAGGAGGTCATCGTAATCGTAGTCTCTACTATCAGGACAAATGGGACATTTTACAATCTTCTTTGAAAGCTTATCTTTGAACTTATCGTCTCTTAGTTCCTTGTAATACTTGTGTTTATATTCCTCAAATTCAGGATCAATTTGAATTGTCTCTGTTCTTCTCTGACTCATTGTAAACCTATGTTGCAATATATCCAAACACAATAACTGAGAAACATGAAATCACTTCTAACATGAAACCATATACCAAGAGCTTGATCTCAGCTTATACTTCCAACTCTTTGACTCTTTACAATACATCACCAGCAAGGAAAACATTATTTATATCTTAAAATGATCAACAAGAGATTAACACCACCAACAACATAAACAGATACTTATACTCGTTTTTTGCTAGTGAAATTAATGAGGTTACAGAGCAATAATATTCAGTAGATAACAAGTATGTGAATCCTAATCATATATGCATTTACAGGAAGATCTTCTAACATTCATATATTCAAATACTTCCAGGATATGATATCAAAATAAATATAGTTAATCAAATTGGAGTTACAATTTCCTATTTAATAAAGCACATATAGCTAATCAAACCAGAGAATATAACACTTAAATCTACTAAATAAGCCATAAATTCAACTAAACTTATCCTCGGGAAAGATAAGCATGATACGAAACTATATTTGACACTTCCAACGACGTAATAACTAATCACTAATCACAATACAAATCAAACGTATCAACCACATCGGTTATAGTTATCGCCATTAAGCTCCAACGAAATCATTAACTACATACATTACAACAATACCGATCATAACTTAATCCACGTTACAAATCATGAAGCAGATCTAGCTAGATAACAAATACCTCTAATGAAAAAACATATATCACCAGAACGAAACTCTGTATTATGAACAACACGTTGAATAGCAATACAGCATAGCAATCTAGCAAACAACACAAACAGAAACAACGATTAAGCTACTATACCTGAGAGTAATCAACCAGAAGCTTCAAATAGAGCTCAGAAACAACAAACTAAAACCCTAGGATTGAATCGTTAGGGTTTTTGCTTCAGAAAGAACGTTGACAATGCTGGAGGTGATCGATTAACGGATAACAAACAAACTTGTTGGAGAGAATTGAATGTTTGAATAGTGGAGTTTGATGAGTGAGAGAGAATGTAGAGGATTGTAACGAGAGATTGTTGGAGAAAATAGAAGGAATAAAATTATAAAAAAATGAAATGAAAATATGCACAAGGATTGTAATGGTGGCTGTTGCGTTCTTCGCATAACAAGAAACCACCACCTGAACGGCAATTCCCATTTTCTGACACAGTTGCTGACGTGGATTTTTTTATTGGGGAATTGGTTTTCTAATAGTTGATTTTAGTATTACTTGGTTGATTGACATGTTTAGAAAAAATACTCATGATATATGAATATTGAAAGGTTAGCGGTTCAAGTTTTGTTGCAAAATGCTCAGAGTTGAACTAGTGGGTGTTCTCAGCAATGAGTTTCTTCTGTGAGGGTTGGGGGTGCGGTCTCGGCTGGTAAACGAATAGGTGAGCCCGATTAATATAACAAATATTCTCCGAATCAGGGTCACAATTTTCCGTTAAGAAGTGACACGCATAGAAATCTGGAGATCTTAATTTGTAATTGAGAGTGTTCTAAAAAAACAGATCCTTAAGTTGTCATAAAATGCAATAACTGCTATAAAGGAAGCAGATGCGCAGGAACGATCCCTAAAGCAAATACTCGGAATGCTCCACGACTAAGTATACCCATTCAGACTCGCTTTTGTTCAATTATAAATAAAGAACCACTTTAATGGAGATTGATAGCATCATTCAAGTAAATACAAATTAATATCGTAAAAACATAAGCTTGTAATATAGCTACACCTAATTCCAGACCGGTTAATGCAAGAACTATTGACCATGTTAGATAAACATCAAGAAAGTATTTCTTTTTAGAAAATTAAATTTAAGATTATTAGCACATACATGTGTTTACGGGATTAAAAGGTTAAGAGCATGGCCGGTGATAAAGATTAAAGGTCTGGGGAGAGCTAGAAAAATAAGTTCCAGCTAATTAAATAGATTAAACGGATTAATCTAAACCATATTTGGGTAAAATAGATTAATTTAAGGTGTGTAACATGTTAGTTGGAATTTTGTAATGAGTTAATTTTGTAGCATTTTATAAAAGAATATATATTAGGAGAAAGAACTTATTACAAAATAACATAAAAACTTACTACATCTCATTCCCCACACAAAATTTATCTATTACAAAATAACATAAAAACTTACTACATCTCATTCCCCACACAAAATTTATCCCTATAATATTAGGGGAAAGAAAACTCATTCTCCATATTTAGATGTCACTATCACCCCACATATCTATCATTTTATATATTATGTGAGTGGATGTTGGTGTAAAAATAATAATAATTAAAAATTTAGATATATAAGTATTATTTATTTAAATAGAAATAAGCATGTGAAATAATATGTGCGAGGTTGTTAAAAATGATAAATAAGTTTAAAAAATGATATTTTTTGTTAAATTATAAAAATGAGGGATGAACTGTGAATGTTCTTATACATGTATTTTTAATTATCTAAACCTTCAACATCTTAAATAAAAAAGAAACACCTTACCATCAAGATGTCATTTGAAACTTGTCTTGTATCGCTATAAATACATGTGTTATTCTTGTTACCATTGTTACAGTTATATATTAGTATAAAATATTTTAAGTTTTGATTTGGTATTAACAACCTCATCAACTAACCACATCATTAGTGACACTTTCACAAACATTTAAGCAAAACTCAACGCAAGGTATTCTGTTGAGACATGAGAAGGATGAAGCTACCTGTATTTCATGTTTTATGTTGATCTTATATGCTGAATATTAAGTTCATCTGCTGAAGAACAAAATTATCTAATAAAGTACTAAACAACTATGAATAAGCACTTAACATCTATTGATTCTCTGAAGATTTGTTGATCACTGCTGCATTAGATAAGACTGTTAGCATCGATGAGTAGTGGTGGCAGCAACACCCTTACAACTGCCAATCTTCTATTCTGCTGATTTCTTGTCTATGTTGTTTATTGTTTTGTAGCCAATAGTATTACACATTCGTGAAATGTCATAATATATATATCAATGACTGGAACATGTGATTGATCATAAACCTAAAATAGATGGTCAAGATGTGTTCTATAGTTTAGCTTTCACAGTATAAATAGCTCTCACTTGTATAGTTATAAGGTTAGCTAGTTTTTGTCCACTTGTATTTCCTGTTATTGCTTTACGTAATCAGTGAATATTATCAAGTGAATACTTTAAAAGAACTTTATTTGTTATTTGTACTCAAAGTATTATCTGTATGTTTGTTTTTAGTAGGCAGATAACAAAGATTTCACATTTATTATTTACCGATGATCATCAGGAAAGTCTTGTTTAACTTCAATCTGATCCAACACATTCCATGTCTTCTCCATTCCAAAATATTCAAACGACATCGCCCATATCAGTGCATTCGTCATTTAGTTGTATATACGTTACCAATTTGTTTTCTCTTGTGTGTTTTTCGACTTTTTATTTAGAATTATATTTCTCCAACATACCTTTTCTTTTGAACGACAAAAGATGAATTTTATTTAAAAAACTAGCAAGAAACTAAAAACCCCAAGTGAGATACAACAACACCCACGAAATACAAATTAGATCAACCATACAATAGAGCAAAACATCCGCGTAGCGAGCAACTATCTTCTATCCTCCATCGAACTTCATATAGGCCATTTAATATTAGATATCTTTCACAACCTTTGAAAGGGCATCCACTTTTGATTGAAAACAATATCATTTCTTGTTATCTATATGCACCAACATGTTAATATTAGATTATCAAATCTATAACATCTAATAAAACAAAGTTTCTTTTGCCACTTGTCATTCTTTTAACCCATGTTTTTGTCACTTGTCATTTTTCTAGACATCCACACATCACTCCAAAGGGGTATTATAGTAATTTAAATACTCATACAAATTTCTCTCTCTTATCTTTTACTTTAATAAAATGGTAACTAAGGTGGATATGTGTCATCACCACATTTCATCTCACAAAAATTTTCTCGCTTCTCTCTCCTATTAAATATCTCATTAATTAATTACTAATAATAAATTAAGGAAAATATATTTTTATTAATTATTTTTCTAAGTAAATAAATTTTTATAAAATAAAATTTACCTCTAAAACATCAAACTTTTTTAAAATATAAAATGTTTTAAAATTGATGTTGAGTAAAATCTTTATATACAAAAAAAGATTTGGAGTTATAATAAGTTTTAAAAATTTACATTTTTTAAAATGTTTGCTTTAAAACAGAATTATTTTATTTTTCTTTCGGAAAAAAATTAAGAAGTTAAAAAAAAAGATTAAAGAGTTGTTATCATTGTTTTATTATTTATAGTCCTTACTTATATATGATTTCAATTATGTTTTATCTTAAAATATCGTTTTATAACTAATAATTTTTTTTCCTATTTGATATTTTATTTTTTTAACAGGTGTAATACATGGGTATTACACGGGTTTACTAAAGCTAGTTAAAAATAATTTTTATTAATTGCTATGTTTCTCTCTCTTATCTTATTTTTTTTAAATCAAACTATCTTTTTTTAAAATAGATTGTACGAAAGAAATTAGAAATCACATCTTTTAATTAAAATCTAAATAACAAAAAACTAAGGTTTTACATAATATGAAATTTTTTAAAATACCAAACATTTTTTTAAACAAAATATTTTAAATCTTTTTGTTTTTATAAAAAAATATAAACATGTGAAATATTTTAAAACAATCTTATTAAAACAACCAGAATAATTACAAACAAGACTTTTTAAAAAACAAGATTTAAAAAAATATATTTTGTATAAAAAATCTTAAAACAAATATTTAAAAATGAAACTATTTACATAAGAGAGTTAAAAATGGTATAATTGTTTTATTTCTTGAACTATTACGTATATGTAATTTTAATTATATTTTATATTAAAATATTATACTGTAACTATTCATGTTTATTTTACATATATATATTATGACTTATCTATCTGTTTATATAATGACTTATCTATATGTTTATAAAAAAACTAAAATAAGCATGAAACAATTGTAAATCTCATTATACTTACTTTCTCATTTATCTATATTATTAATAATAATATTGAGTACTAATAAGATTACTCATAGCATTTTCAAATTAAAAAATGTATAACTTAATAAATTAAAAACCTATTTTTTTTATAAACACACTTTTTAAATTTTATAAAATACCGAATACAATGAATTTGTTTTTAAAAAAATCATTATTCTTAAAACAATATATTTAAAAATAACAATTTTTTATAAAAAAAGTTTAAGAAAAATACATTATTGTTTATTTACTTAAAACAGCTATTTATACGTAATTATAATCATATTTTATCTTCAAGCATGATTTTATAATGCATAAATTTTTATTACTAATTATTTAATATTTTATTTATTTAATCTGTGTATTACACGGGTACTAAACTAATTAAATATATATTATAAGTTTTCAACATGGTTTTATGGGACATTCTACTTTTTATGATGTATTCCTTTTATTAACTGGTAAAGTTTAAGTCTTGTAATATACATACCTAATAGTTTATATATAGTAAAGTACGATAGTAGTAAGTAGATTAGACGTCAGGTTAAAAATATAAGTTTTAAACATATTTATAACATTCCTTTCCAAAAATATTGATAATAGTGACACTACAATATTTAACACGAAAGTAAGCTTGTTAAAAGATACAGTTTAATTACTTGTTTATCAAAATCAGCTAAAAAGTAACTTAGCAATAATCCTTTTAAATAAATATGATTCAATAGTTTAAATTTCTCAGAATTCATAAACGGTAGTATTCGATTTCGTATGACCCTATAACGCAAATCCTGTAATTCATCATCTTTGACATTTGGTACGTCAAATCTTCGTTATTTTTCAATTCCCCATTGTCATCAAAACCCTAATTCTTTGAATCACAGTAAAATGTGCAATAATGTCGTATTCTTACACAGCTAATAAAGCGTTTGTGGCGCACAAATCACGTGGGTAGATGACAAATTGTGATCAACGGATTAAACAACTCTCGATACTGCAAAAACAATCAAAGGCAATCGATCAGGTGTGTCACTGTGTATACAAGCAAACTCAAAGAACTGAAGATGCCGAAGAAGAGTTTCATGAGTTCAATTTCTTCTCCGAAGGTTGAAGTCATCGTCGATATGGGAAATCCCCTTTTGAATCACACCGTTGATGGGTTTTTGAAGATTGGAACTGTTCGTTTTCATAATCATTTCCCCTAATTTGTTCACTGCTTTTGTGTTCTTTACGTTTCAATTAGGTCTCAATTGTTTGAATTTGTGCATTGTGGTCATTCATGTTTCAGGTTTCTGCTGCAAAAGTAGCTGCTGAGGAGACTTACCACATGGTGAAAAGAGGTTTTTTTTCGTTTGATTTGAATTCACATTGATGATATATTGATTTGAATTGCTAGTGAAATGCTGTATTACTCTGATTAGTCTTTATTGGTTGTTTATTGCTTGTAATATGGCCATTTTGAAGCTTTCTATTGTAGTGATATATGCTGTTTATTGTTGGCCATTGATCTCAATGGCTCTTCTATCTTTTTTGAATTATTATTTAGGTTAATAATCTGTTTGAAAGAAAACTGAAATTTGATTGTATTTTATGATCTTATTTTTCAGGGACTGTATCAAAACATAACTTTCAGAACTCGGTAAGATACTGAGGTCTCTATAGATCTTTTCTGTTTAATTGTTACGTGTTAGCTGTATGCGGATCTAGATTGGAACATTTTAGATAAATTTTTTGGTTGTCGTGTTGTTTATCTTCTGCAAGATATTCTCCGATCAGTTTGGCATTGCCAAATGTTTCATTTCGGTTATAGGTACAGAAATTTGTGAAAATCAGAACTCTAACAACTGTTATTATTGCAGTTAAAGAAGATGTGTAAAGAAGGTGCATACTGGGGTAAGTTTGTTTACATGAAAAGTTTTCATGATACACAACTCTATTGTGCTTATTAGGAATTATGCCATCTAATAATGAACTACTGTTCCACTAAATCACTCAAAGTTTCTTTTAACTACATAAGCAACTCAAGTTTCAATATTGTTTCATTGTCGTGAAATGTCTCATAAATGGTTGAAACTAAGCTACCTAAATTAAGTAGTTATGAAACTTGGCTATCATTTAGTGATTAATTTTTCAACCTTAATCTAAAGTAACAGGTAAATGTGAAAAAGAAGTCGCTAAAAGGTAACGACTAAGTTCATACTTGTTCCATCTGCGTCATTCCATTTAACTGTTTATGAAAAATTTCACAACAGTGGAATAATATTAGGACTTGAGTGATTTTTGTATTTAAATAGTTTTGAGCATCTTTAATGGCACAATATTGAAACTTGGTTACTATTTCACCATGTTATCCTCTTCTTTTATTTGAAATTTAAAACTAATGTCATCCCACCGAAACAGGAACTATAGCTGGAGTATATGTTGGAATGGAGTATGGCGTTGAGAGAGTACGTGGCACCAGAGATTGGGTAAAGTTAACAATTTTTTGACCTGTTTTATAATGGTTCACTGTGTGTTATGTTCCCTTGGTTACACATTTTATTCTAAAATACACGCGCACGAGCAAACAGTAGGTTCACTGGTGGTTTATGCCAACTAACTTACTTCCCACTATTTTGGAATACTAACTTGTATAAATCACATTTGGGATCTAAATGTCATTTCCATCGCTACAGAAGAACGCAATGATCGGTGGTGCAGTGACTGGAGCCCTTGTATCAGCAGCCAGCAGCAACAAAAGAGACAAAATCATAATGGATGCCATCACAGGAGGTGCGGTTGCAACTGCTGCTGAGTTCATCAGTTATCTTACTTAAATGTTTATATACGACACGTTTTGGTATTACAAGATTCATCGGAATTCTCCAAGTAAACTTTCTATAGAAGATGCAAAGTTTCTTAGAAAACTGAATGGATTTCGCATCACTTTAGTAACAAATATGTGATATTCTTAGCTGCTGATAAAAGTAGTCAATGTTAATAAGTTTGTTTACATGACCTTACTAGATAATAATATTGTGATGTTTGATTCAAAATGTGGTTTAATAGAATTGTCAATTTACTATTCCAGTTGAGCAATGATAGATTTAAGATCAACATATTGCCAATGTTTTAGGGGGTAAATGGGTCGTGCTTGCCGGTCAAACCTGAACTTGCCTGAAAATTTGACACGAACTGATAATTTAAGAGAGAGACATGAACCTAAACACGGCACAAGTGTTGACGGGCTGACACTAACATGACCTGTTTTGATCCGATTATTATTTTATTTTATTCTTTTGCATATTCATACTCAACCAAAATATCAAATGTATCTTAAATTAAAGCGGTTAGACAGGTCAACCCGTGAACCCACTAGGTCGACAAGAACACGACTCAATTAACCAAGCGTGTTTGTGGGTTTAACCTGAAATTGATCCATACGCCTTTAGACTTAACCAAAGTCATGAACCTCGTGTTCAGTCTGTGTTATGTTTGAAATTTAAACGTTTAGTGCACAACATATGTTGATGTTATCTTCTGATACAATAAAGAGGAAGACATGGAGATAGAATTAGGAGAGGGTTGGATATCTAACAATAAGTAAACGTTCAAGGATGAACCTTTTTATCTTTTTATTTTTGAACGGCTAATTGGATCACTGACGGCCAGCGGTCCAACCGATCATCTCCATTAACTCAATTTTAAAACCTCGGGGCACTAGGCTGACACGTCCTAAAGGAAAGCTTGTACATCAGTCCGTTTTCATCAGTCCTGAACCTGAAACCATTCTCAGGAGTAAACCCACCATAAGCGAGAAAACCTTCTGGCTCAACATGGAACCTCCTCCTATTTTTTGTCCCAAGTAAAACTTGAACCCAAAACCTTCACTTATTTTTATTAAGGTCTTGAGATACCTCACCTTAACCATTTGAACCAAGGATCATATGTAACTTTTTTTTCTATCTATTCCTTGAATTTTAGCTGGTGTATTAAAATGAATTATAATATCAGAAGGAGAATAAAAAACAATTAAAATATTGTAAGATTAGTATTGGATCAATGGACACAATGATATTTCGGAGGTGTGTTAGCTACTTTGGAACTAGAAGGCAAAAGCTAGTGTTTTATAAGGAACATTTTGATGGTATGTATATTCTAAAGTTTATGGTTCGAATTACGTATGGTGTAGGTATAATGATTCTAGAAGTAGAGTAGGTGGAGACTCGTCGAGAGTGTATGCATGCGTTGGTAAAATAAAAGGCAGAAGCCTGTGAGGTAGACCATGTCAAGACATCTTGGTAGCCTTAAAGATCCATCCAAACTATACCATGCTAGAGGAAAGATTTGAGCATTTGGTCAATAACCTATTACACTTCTTTCGGCAAAATGAAAATGCTACTCTAGTAAATGGTAGCCCTGAATACTAAAGAACAATAATTGGATAAGCTAAAGTCTATTCGCATAGGAATGTCCAGTGCTATAAAAACAACTTGGTTACTACTATGTAAAGTTACCAATGTTAAAATCACGACTGTAATGTTTGAAGGATTTCTCAAACAAGTTGTCAACTTTGTTTCTTATTAAGATATGAGTTGGGGGTTGGGAGTACGTAGCGGTAAGAGGATTGACAATTCATTCTTCATCAACATTCTTATATATTATAAAAAACACTATTTTTTAGTTTATCTATCTTATTTTAAAACTTTACACGTTTAATTCCTCATATTTTTTTCTATCTCAACTAAATAATATTTATTTTATAAAATATTATTTTTTTTTCACTCGCATCTATTTATAAAACATACTTTAAAAAAAAATATGAGAATGCATAGTGAACCATATGTTTGGGGGATGAGACAGTTTTCCCCTAAAATATATTGATGAGGTATAGGGATGTATAATAGTATGAACTGAATATTTTATTTATATTATTAAACTTTTAGGACAATGATATGGATGGGGGATGAGTTAAGAATGCTTCTAATAGGTAGAAGTTTAGAGTGAGTGGTTGTGAGTTTGAATCTTGAAGATCTCTGAATTATTTAGGTGTTGTCCATCGTATTTTAGATGGTGTAAGTGTTAGACGTTAAAAACCTATATTAATGTATCAATTATTAGCCAAATGGTTTGTTAAACCGCTTGAAGAACCAAAAAATCAATCAACTTATAAAAAAGTGAAGTACTGCCAAAATAGCACGTCTTGACCATGCATGGGTCGACCGTGGATGTGTCATGATATGTCTGCCCACTGTTTGAAAAATCTTTTTTCTAAAATATCTAATCTTTTGCCACATAAAAAAGCATGTACTAATTTACTTTTAATAAGAATAACTACTTTACTTTTAAATGCCACCTAATGTTGTATGGATTTTAAGGCAATCATGGAAGCCACTAGCCACAAGACCATTGGTGTTTATAAATCAGACACACACCAAATTTTGTTTCATACAAAGTCATTACTCCATAAATACACAACAAAGCATTCAAATACACCATAAACATACCACTTAATATAACACACAACCACCATTTATAGTAGCCATGAAACCAACATAAACCTAAAAACCAAACCCAAACCAAACCGAACCACCCAACTAGGTTAAGGTACTATCAGCAAGAGTTCTGGTTCTTATTTTCCAAACACTAGCAACATAAAACACAAGATTGATGTTTATTAGGATCATATTCTTCCCTAACAGTTGCAAGGATCACACTTGCAGTTTGCTCCACACTTGCAGGCCTTTGCACCTTCACTTACAAAGCTAGCATCACTTCCATCATCATACCTGCATATAATAATCATACATATTTAGCCCTCAATTTCAACCAAAATTAACTGAATCTACACCCCATTGTGTACCAATTTTATGTAATTTTAACAAAAACAGTCTTAAACTCACCGATCCGGCCGGTTTAATGTTGCAAGATTTACTATCCAGATTGTTTTCTTAGAACAGTAAACTTACACACCCTCTAATCGTACTCCAAGGGGGCGGTTGGTTGGAAAAAATAGAATGGAATTGAGAAACTAATATAATTTTCAAGTAAAATTATGTTTAAGTGGATAATGAAATGTAAAACCCAAATGAATGTTTCATCTCAAATTTTCTTAACTGTGAGATCTCAAATTCCCTCTCTAGGTGAAAAAAATTTGAAATCCTACAGCCAAGGGAATTTGAAGTGAAACATTTCCTTAGATTTTATATTTCATTACTCACTCAAACATAATTTTACTTGATAATTATACTAGTTTCTCTTTTCCATTCTATTCTACTCTATTTCTTTCAACTAAACGCCCCCTAAGTATCTGCAAAATTGTTTTTAATGCAAGATTTACTACACAGTATCGTTTTACCTTTTTTTCGACATACCTTCTAATCATACTCTTAAGTCCATACAAAATTATATAATGTTAGAAGACTTACTATACAATTTCTTTTTACATTTTTCTAGAACGGTTAACTCACCACTCTTTAATCTTAATCTTAAGTTTATACAGATAATTGTGTTACTTTTTTAAAACAGTTAACCCAGACGCATTTAATCTACTTTTAAAACTACATATTTTACTCACGGGACTTAAACCCTTAACCACACGAGAAGTGCACCTTTTCTACACACATTCGTACCGGTTGAGGTACGAATTATTTTACTTACATCTTCTTTGGCGCAACGCCGTCGACGATCATGGTGGCAGTGGTGGAGGTCTCGATGTCAGGATACATCCCGCATCTGCCAACAAAAAGCTCAGTTTTCTTCAAATTCACTTCAAAATTTCATCAAAATGAACACTAAAACAAAAGATCTACTCAATAACTTAAACAACTGATCAAAAGTTGAATATTATTTACCCGTTGCAACCACTGCCGCAAGAGCAGCTTGAGCCACACCCACACTTCCCACCGCAGCAAGACATGATTCGATTGATTTGAAAGGGGTTTGATCGGAATTGATAGAGTTGGTGGTTTGATGGTGTGATCATTGGGTTGTATTTATGGAGAAAAAGGGTTGTTTTGCACCGTACACGTGTATGGATGTTGATCAACTGTCACATTCAGTTTCCTGATAATGTTGCATGAGATTTTTCGGCTATAAAGCTAGCATTATTGTTGAAATTGATGGATGATTACAAAAGTTAATCTGGTGAAGTTTGATTATGTATTATGAAAAAGATAAATGTAAACTGTAAATAACATAAATTCCCAAAATTCTTATTTGAAAATTATTTAACGGTCTGGTTGACGGTTGGAACTTGATTAGTTGATCTGATCATATTTTCATAATACGATAACCGTAATAGTAGTTGTACTGTCGCAGTTGACCTACAAGTATGAAAATATCACTTGGGTTTTATGTGTTAAACTTTCGTGGAAATGAGTAAGCATGTCGTAAGTGTTAGATAGAACGCTTTAAGCATGTCAACATTTGTGTTTGCGTTAACTGAGATACATGTGTTTGAATAGTAAAAGAAAATATGATTGAGTGAGTCTCTGGTGCCTTCCATTTTATGACTTTTTATTCTGAGTATTAAAAAATATGGGGCACACCTTACTTTCTTAAAAAGGCATCTCCTTTTTCATTAAATCAATCTTATCCATCAACTTTGGGCTGTATAGAATTGTTTAACAAATCTTTTATAATAATAAGTTACAATTTATATTAAAGCTAGTTCTTTTACCCGTCGAGCGTTATGGTGATATTGTACGCGTCGTGATAAAGTATAGACTACAATTGACCTCATTCATTTATGAACTACATCAAAACATATAATAATTAGAATTTATATCATCAAATGATCACGTAGCAAACATAAATAAAAATTAGCATGTGCGCCGACGCCGTATGTGGCGTGATAAATTATGGACCACAATCATCCTTACTCTTTTTCAAACTAAATTTGTGTCGGAACATACAGTAATCAAATTCATGCTTAGGTATCATAGTTGACCTGACTTGTTTTCATACAAAACTTACATCGAAACATAAATTATCTCACAATTTATATTCGTCTCACTTGTTTTCCAATTTTTTTTACATAAAAACGTAGACAATAACTTGACACGTACATAAAAATAAGAAGACTATACAGAAGGTAATCCCGAAGCTTTTTAACGTCAAAGTAACATTTTATAAACTCATAAAATTTAAATAGTTAAAAATTTCAAAAGTTAAGGGGTGAAAATTGAACCTTTCTTTTATGATAATAAAAAATTGTAATTGTGAAATTACCTTTTGAATTAATTAAATGTTTTTGGGAGTTGGCATGATAGAAATTAATTAATTGTTTTAAAGTTGGGAGGAAGAAATTGAAAAGAAGAATTAAAAACGAGGCTGCAAAGAATCGAACCAAGCACCTCTCATTTAAAAGCCCATGAACTTAACAAACTATGCTAGCCATACAGTTGATATATAAAAGAAAACTGAGCTATACATGTTAAAAGCAAAGTCGGGTGGCTCAGGCCACCGACCTTTGGTTTTAAGTGTTGTATAATTGTAAGAGCTTTGAAGATCGTCCAACAACGGCTTCTTTCCACCTGTGAGCTTCTTTCGTTGGGTTTCAGATTTTTGTAAATTAGTATTATACCGTATCAAGGTTTATACAAGAAAAACAACAAATTATATATAGTTAGATTCTCAAGTCTTAGAGATTTATCTTCTTATTAGTCCAAACTCAAAAGAGGAAACTAAGTATGAAGGTAAGATCATCATAAAGAGAATCTATGGAACTTCGCGGTGTTGATGTGAAAGAAAAGAGCCATGAATGGTTCGGGGTTCACAAGGAAAGTCCGTACAAAAAAACTGTCAGCTGACAGAGATATCTAAGCGTATATTTTATATTATGTCGCCTGATACTGTATCGTAATATATCATATCATGTCATGTAATTATGACTTATTATGTCATAACAAATACCATAAAAACCAACTTATGTCACATTCCATCCCAAAGAAGGTTATTGAAGTGTACTATATTAACAAATGTTATCGCTGTATATACACATACATACGTTAAGATCGTTACAAATCGACACGTTTGGAATTTCTCAATCACAATTCACAAGCGATGCTGCCTTGTTGTTTTAATGTGGTAGTAGCTAAGCATCATTTTTTGTCATTTAGTTTATAACAATTAATGCAACTTATAGACTTTTGATTCAGAAAATGAAATTTGTTTAATTAAAAGGAAAATAACCTATTTGTTATTTGATAATAGATTGATAATAGATTGTTTAATATAATGTAAATATAGTAAACTATAATTATTTAATATAATAAAAACAATAATATTTCCATATGATAAATAAATATAATAAAATTATACTATAATATCATAATTTTTAATTAATTTTGATAATGATTTTGAAATGAATTTATATGTCTATAGTCAGTAATATTTTAATTTTTCTTTTAAATTGTCCTTAGGACATCCCTAACCCCCCCCCCCCCCCCCCCCCTTAAACAAATATAAGAGTTATATATGTATTTATAAAAGATACCACCTCACGTTTTTGAGTTTACATGCATAATAGGGAATGTGTCTGTAACCAAACTGGACCGATCAATCAGGCGGAAAACCGCAAACACCACCATTTAGGTACCGATGAATTGTCCTCTTTTGGGTGGTCTGGTTTTAGGTCGGACCCGTGGTAAACTGAGAACATGAATTGGTTCGTTAATCTTCCTTACTTCTATATTTATTTTATATTCAGTCGGAATCTTCACAGAATAACGACTCTAGATGCAACACACTTCATGGAGGATTGTTGTCAACTTCAATTCATTTACCCCACAGACTTATCAAGGTAGAAATAAGAACAAAATGGTTAAAGAAAAAGAAAAGAATGATGACTTTAATATCATCAATACATCTGTAAATTGAAGGTTCCCTCTTTGATAAAATAACCTCATTTCTTGCCTGCCAAATGCACCAACTTGAGAGCTTAAAAAACCGACATGACCAACTTTCGTTTGACCAAAACAATGTGGAGAGAACTTTGAATGGTAAATAAGTCTCGAACAAAGAAAACATAGATGGAATGAAGTTTGCACCATTGACCGACCGACTTCCGAATATTATTAGCAAAGAAACAAGAAATAAACACATGATCAACCGTTTCATTGTGTTTAGTTTTAATATGGACTATGAAGTCTATATTTTCTTAATTATTTAGAACTTGTATTAATTTTTTAAGTCGTGTTTAATGTATGAGTCATACTAGTAGATCTGTAAAATAACAGGTTTGATAACCGTCACGGTTATGAAAACATTGATTAAAAGTTCTATCACTTAACAGTTTTTATCACTGTTGAACTATTGTCTGTATTTTTTTTTATTTTAGTTTAAACAATTGAAATAAACATTAGCAATCTCCAATCATTTTATGAGAAGTGGCCAATGACAAGACCGAAGATAAAGTTTTAAATGAAGATAAAGGTCATATCTATCATCTCACTTGTAACATCTTCACATGGACATATTAACCCGTAATGGAGGTTACAAGATGATAATAAAATGTCAAATAAATGATTTTTCAATTATTCGTAAACGATCATAATTGAATTGGTACCTAACAAACGTCACCCACGTGACAACTAAAGACAGAAATCGGTCACAAAGTTTAAAAACTTAGATTGCGTTGGAATGAATGAAATGGAATGGAATGAAATTGAGAAACTAGTATAATTTTCAAATAAAATTATGTTTGAGTGGGTAATGAATGGTAAAAACTTAAGGGAAGGTTTCACTTCAAATTCCCTTGGTTGTGGGATTTTAATATCCTTCCACCTAGAGAGGAAATTTGAAATCCCACAATCAAAAGAATATGAGGTGAAACATTCCCTTGAGTTTTACATTTCATTACCCACCAAACATAATTTTACTTGAAAATTATACTAGTTTCTCAATTTCATTCCATTCCTTCCAAGCAAACGCAGCCTTAGGGTGCGTTTGGTTGGAAGGAATGGAATGTAATTGAGAAACTAGTGTAATTTTCAAATAAAATTATGTTTGAGTGGGTAATGAAATGTAAAACCCAAGGGAATGTTTTATCTCAAATTCTCTTGGTTGTGGGATTTTAAAATCCTTCCACCTAGAGAGGGAATTTGAAATCCCACAACCAAAGGAATTTGAGGTGAAATATTTCCTTGTGTTTTACATTTCATTACCCACCAAACATAATTTACTTGAAAATTATACTAGTTTTGTTGGGTTTATTTGAAGATAAAACCGTTTTATCCTCTTGGTATTTCAGAAAAACGCAGCGGATAAATTTGTATTTAAAACATGATTTTAGATCTGAAAATCCATGTTTTATGATGATTAATATACAAATAAACAAACCCATAACAATAAGGATCATTTATGTGGATTAAACAAGCTATGAACATACAAAATCGTACATAAAATCACAGCTAGAACAAGCTGTGACAACTACCTTGTTCCAGCAGCAAATGTCGACCAAAATGGGGGGTTTGATGCTTGTTCTTTTGGCCAAGACTCCAATGGAGGACTCCTCAAGCTAGTATACCCCAAGCTTGATGGCAACACCCTTTCTTGTTAGGTAGAATCACCCAAAATAAGCTTCAAAAACTCTTCTTTTTCTTGCTTGAACCGTGAGGTTGAGAGAGAGAGAGATTGGAGCCTTTTGCATGTAATTTTTGTGGTTCTTTTTTTTGTGGAGTGTTCAAGACAAGAGTTAAATGTGTGTTGGTACCCAAAGCAAGTTTGGTCCAATGGGGATTAAAGGGGAGGGCGGCCGAAATTTGGGTTTCAAAACCCTTTCCCCTTCAATTTGTTTATCACACATTAATATGTCTTGTGAACTAGACATATAATAAATTGTATGTACAATATATATATATATATGTATTTACATACTTATACAATTAACCATTTAATTTATAAGTTGTAATTCCCACTATTATTTGATGTCATCTAACTAATTTAAACAACACTTCAAATAATATTGTTTGAACAAATTATCCTAATAAGTTGTTCCCACTCACATGCAACTTATTTAGAAAACCCATTTTCTAAATCGGTGTAAATATTTAATTGCATGATCACATCATCAATTAAATATTTAATTGGTGTTTGCCAAACTTGTTATTGGGTATAACCCGACTTGGATCATAACGTACTAACCACATCAATATTCTAAGTGTCTTGGGCACACAGAATCCAACAATCTCCCACTTGCCCAAGATTCATAGAAGATTGATGTAAGCAGTAAATACCGCCTAACAACGGTTCACTACCCTTAATACGCATGACTTGTAGCCATTCAATAACATCATCCCTTTCAAGTACCCTACTTGAAATGATTTAGGTGAATCAATCATCTATCCTTTTGTTTCAGATGTCATGTTAAATCCAAGAACACAGAATGATCATTTCTTGTTGATTTAACTTATCAGGCCTTAGACATCTAACTCTCAACGAATAAGAGGAACAAATTCCATCTTGACTACATATGTTTCTCACAGACACCTCGTGTCATACCTGAATATACCCTTATGTACTGTCCACTATTTCAGGACAGTGAAGAAGAAGCTCAAGGTGTAACACTTGGTGAATATCAAAACCCAATATGTATCTCAGGTCGGAGGATACCAAATGATATTCGCCTTTACTCAAAATTACTTATGATCAATCAATAAGATTCCATGTAGTAAAATTTGAGATGCGGGTTAGTCCAATATTTGTATCCCACAAATATCTATGAACCTTGGTAGCAACCCATTGCTCTATATTCATCCTTTTGAGTATCAACCAATCCAAGTTCATAATAGTCTTACCTTCAAACTTGTTCCCACAAGTGTGAACGACTACGGACATTCAGAGTAAACATTTTACTCATGGATTAAACATGCTAAATTGGAATATTATTTGAAACATTATAACCAAATAATTTTATTCAAATAATAGAAAGTTCCATATATCCAAATACAAAATTTACAGATCAAATCCACTCACTAGAATATCGAAGTCCCATGGCACAAGTATGACCTTCATGCTTTGCCTTTTCAAGGAGCTTCGTGAGGGGATCTGCAACGTTTTGATCCGTGTGAACTTTGCGAATACATATCTTTCCCTTTTCAACTTCATCTCGTATGTAGTTGAATCTCCGCTCAATGTGCCTAGTCTTTTGATGAGCACGGGGTTCCTTGATTTGTGCAATCGCACCCTCGTTATCACAAAAGATCTCTAGGGGGTCCTGAATGGAAGGGACAACCCCTAGATCGGCAATGAATTTCTTCAACCATGCAGCTTCTTGAGCTGCCAATGAGGCGGCGACATATTCTGATTCTGTAGTTGATAGAGCCACCACATCCTGCTTGGAGCTCTTCCAAGAGACCGCTCCTGCATTCAGAATGAAGATGTATCCCGATTGTGACCGAGAATCATCACGATCGGTTTGGAAACTCGCATCCGTGTAACCTTTTACAACGAGTTCCTCGTCACCAGATCCATAGATTAGGAACATATCCCTTGTCCTCCTTAGGTACTTAAGTATGTTCTTAACAGCCATCCAATGACTGTTTCCAGGATTCTGCTGGTAACGGCTTGTCATGCTTAAGGCGCATGACACATCCGGTCGAGTGCATATCATTGCATACATGATGGATCCTATAGCAGATGCGTATGGGATTGCCTTCATGCTATCTTGCTCATCTTTTGAGCTTGGACATTGAGTCGTACTCAATATCGTTCCTCTTTGAATAGGTACGGTACCTTTCTTAGAGTTTTCCATCTTGAACCTTTTCAAGATCTTATCAATGTATGCACTTTGATTCAAACCAATCAACCGCCTTGATCTATCCCTATAGATCTTTATTCCCAGAATATAGGCGGCTTCACCAAGATCCTTAATGGAAAAACAACTTCCAAGCCAGGTTTTTACACCTTCCAAGGTTGGAATGTCATTTCCAAATAGTAGTATGTCATCAACATACAATACTAGGAAAGTTATTATGCTCCCACTAGCCTTCTTATACACACAAGCCTCATCAGCGTTTTTGATGAAGCCAAATTTCTTGACCTCCTCATCAAAACGATGATTCCAGCTTCTCGATGCTTGTTTCAATCCATAGATTGATTTCTTTAACTTGCATACCTTTTTAGGATGTTTTGGATCAACAAAACCTTCAGGCTGAACCATATAGACATCTTCCTCAAGATATCCATTTAGGAAAGCGGTTTTGACATCCATTTGCCAAATCTCATAATCATAATGAGCAGCTATGGCAAACAATATCCTTATAGACTTTAGCATCGCAACAGGTGAGAAAGTTTCATCATAATCAACCCCTTGAGTTTGAGTGAAACCCTTTGCTACAAGTCTAGCTTTATAAGTATCCAAGTTTCCATGCATATCGGTTTTCTTCTTGAAAACCCACTTACTTCCAACTATCTTGGAGTTAAGAGGTGGTTCAACAGGTTCCCAAACTTGATTGTCATACATGGATTGCATCTCAACGTTCATGGCTTCAAGCCATTTGTCACAATCCGAATTGGACATTGCATTATGGTATGTGGTTGGTTCATCAGAATCTACCACATAGCATCCATCCATGAAAAATCCATATCTTTCTGGTGGATTACTAGTTCTACCACTTCTGCGAACGCCTTGTGTGTATTGATCAACCCCTTGATCTTCCTCAACATCCTCATGTTGAGTGCTAGTTTCAACCAAACGTATATCGGGTTGTGGTTCTTGATTCTCTTCAAGATCCACTGTTCTACTGCCAGCTCCTTCCATAAGGAACTTTGCTTCTAAGAACTCACCCTTTCTGGCAACAAACACCTTTTGTTCCAGTGGATCGTAGAAATAATATCCCATAGAATCTCTAGGATATCCAACAAAGATACACTTGGTGGATCGGACTTCCAATTTGTTTGGGGTGGGAGTCTTAACATAAGCCTCACATCCCCAAACCCTTAAGTATGATAGGGATGGAACTCTTCCATGCCAAATCTCAAAAGGTGTCCTTTCCACCTTTTTGGTTGGGGCCATATTTAGAATACGGGCCGCGGAGAGCAAAGCGAAACCCCAAAATGATAGAGGTAATGAGCTTCTAGCCATCATAGATCGAACCATATCCAATAAGGTTCGATTCCTCCTTTCAGACACATTATGTTGTGGTGTTCCAGGTGGAGTGAGTTGTGAGACAATCCCACAACTCCTAAGATGATCTTGAAAAACATCACTTAGGTATTCACCTCCTCTATCGGTACGGAGAATTTTAATTGACTTATTGAGTTGATTTTCTACTTCATTCTTGAAGATTTTGAACATTTCAAAAGCTTCATCTTTGTGCCTCAATAAGTACACATACCCATAGCGACTATAGTCGTCGGTAAAGGTAATGAAGTATCTTTCACCATTCCTAGTCATTGGCTTAAAAGGACCACATACATCCGAATGTATGATTCCTAATAAATCTTTTGCCCTTTCGGTAGTTCCACTAAAGGGTGCCTTAGTCATCTTACCTTGTAAACAAGATTCACAAACATCAAATGAATCACATTCATTTGTTTTTAAAAGACCATTCTTTTGAAGTGTTTGTAAACGTTTCTTGTTTATATGACCAAGACGACAATGCCAAAGATAGGTATCACTCAAGTCCAACTTGAGTTTCTTGGTGTTTGTTTGGTACAATGAACTATTTAAAGTATTTTCATGAACCAATTCATAAATACCATTAATTGGTATAGCTTTAAAATAGAACATACCATTTAAAGAAACATGAATATCATTTTCAATAAAGGATAATACATAATCATAATGTCTTAATTGAGATACAGAAATAATGTTCCTAGTCAAACTAGGAGCATACAAAACATTCTTCAAAATAACTTCCAAACAACTTGGAAGTCTTAGGATGTAGTCCTCACGAGCTTCAACTAAGACTTTAGTTCCATTGCCCATGAAGAGGCTAACATCCCCTTTCTTGAAGTCCCTACTTCTTGTGAACCCCTGCAACAAATTGCAAATATGACTTCCACATCCGGTATCTAATACCCATGTGTTTGAAGATGTAACATTAAGATCAATATGTATCATGTATATTGTACCTGAGGTCTGCCCGGCATCCCTCTTTGCTTTCAACTCTTGGAGATGGACAGGACAATTCCTTGCCCAATGTCCTATCTCCCCACACTTGAAGCATGGGTCATTTGTAGCAACCTTTTGCTTCTTCTCTTGTGGTTTGGGTGGTACCCTTACCACCCCTTTCCCCTTTCCCCACGCATGTCCCTTACCCTTGGCAACCTTTGCCTTGGGTGCGGGATGAGGCCTTTTGTTGTTCCCACCTTCATTGATGGTGAGAACGGGTAAAACCCTTTTACCCATGGCCGCCTCGGCCGTTTTGAGCATTGAGTGAAGTTCACCAATGCTTTTGTCCCATGCATTCATGTTGTAGTTCAACACGAATGTCTCGAACTTCTTGGTTAGGCCATTTAGGATCAAATCCGTGGCCAACTCCTTCGAGACGGGGCAGTTTAGCCTCTCGAGGCGGTCAATATGACTTTTCATCTTAAGTACATAAGATGAAACAGATTGGTTGTCGTCCATACGACATGCATGGAGCGCTCGAACCGTTTCGAACCGCTCAACCCTTGCTTGCTGTTGGAACGTTTCCTTCAGCTGGGTTATCATGTCGTAAGCTCCGTGATGTTCATACTCCTTTTGGAGATCCGGAGTCATGCTCACTAGCATGAGACAAGACACTTGGACGGAGTCCTCAGTGTATTTCAGCCAATCGTTAAAGGCCTCCTCATCATCCTCGTTAGGTTGATCGGGGATAGGGTCGTCTAAAACATATGATCTTCTCTCTTGCTTGAGAACAATTCTCAAGTTTCGATACCAATCAATAAAGTTGTTATGATTTAGACGTTCCTTTTG
This sequence comes from Flaveria ramosissima, assembly GCA_025215565.1. Taxonomy (NCBI): domain Eukaryota; kingdom Viridiplantae; phylum Streptophyta; class Magnoliopsida; order Asterales; family Asteraceae; genus Flaveria; species Flaveria ramosissima. The sequence goes on from CM046038.1 coordinate 50,509,483, forward strand.
GAGGATCGCTCGTAGTGATTGGTTTGATGCGGACGAGTTATCGTGATTTTCATTATTGGTGGCCATCTACAAAATTTAACAAAGATCAATCTTAGTATTTTCGATATTGCTAATTTTAATATTTAATGCCTTTTAAGGTCAATTTTATATTAAAATCTAGAACCCAACATTACATTTAAATTGTGGTTAGGTGACCTTTATCCCACGATTTAAATTAATAAGGTGGTCAACGATTGACGATTGCAACCATTTGCAACTTCTAGAGGTATGGGATCGACTTATTGAACATCATATGTAAAGTCGGCATGTTAATCCCATCAACACCATTTGGAAACCATATTGTAGGTTATCCATTTAACATGGTTTGCAAATCAAGACATCCTACTTACACACACGTGTGAGTTTGCCAAAATGAGTGGTTAGGTGACCTTTATCCCACGAATTTTGCATTCTCACCTTAAGTCATAAGTTCCCTCAAAATGGTTAGGTGACCTTTATCCCATTAAGAGTTCCTAAGTGACTCAAGTGTGGTGTAAAAGGACGGTGTCGATCTTGTTTGAATGAAAATTGGGAGGTTTCATAATATTAGTTAGAAAAACCTATGTACTTGTATTTACATGCTTCCAAATACAAGGTACCCTATGGTTCTTTGATTAAAACCAATTTTAATCTTTAAAATCATTAAACCATTTTAATAACTTTTATTAACTATTAAGAACCATCAATTTTCAGATTGTTATGATTATTAATGAGTTTGTTATGCATGTCAAAACATCAACCAAACAATCAAACAATAAACAATCAACCAAGCATAAAACATAAACAACCATATGTGCATAACCATAGCTACTATTGTGACCACACTTGTTTGCCATCACAAGTGTGGTCATTAGGTCTTTCCTAAGGGTTGAATATAACACAAAATTTAAGGTCTTTATAGACCCCCACTTGAACTTGCATCCATATGCTCCAAGTCTTTCTCTTTGTGTCTTCCTCTTGTGCTTCCTTCTAGTGCATCTCCATTTACAAAATTTATATCCTAATACAAATTCTCTTGTAAAGGAAGTGCACTTAATCTATCTATTACATTTCAAATGAATGAATAAATAAATTACATCCCAAAGAAAAACACAAATGAATAATATTACAACCCAAAAGAAAAACAACCAAAATCAACCATCCATTCCAAACCAAATCAACATAGGGTCAAGGCTAGGTTATGCACATTAACAACCAATGATCATATCATCTATTCATATAATGAAAACCCCATTTAAAACCCCAAATTTCAGCCAACATAAACTGAAATTTTGGGTTTTAATCATTGTCCAAACAACCAACATTCATAATATGTTTCTTTCAAGGTCTAATCACTAGCATGTGTGATATGACCTTGAAAGTTTGGGGAATCATTCATATAAACTATAACAGCCCAAAATCAGCCTATAACATGTCTAATATCATCTTTTAAAACCAATTTCAAAAGATAAATCAAGCAAGTCATCCACATAACCGGCTCTTGATGCCATTGTTGGGTTTATTTGAAGATAAAACCGTTTTATCCTCTTGGTATTTCAGAAAAACGCAGCGGATAAATTTGTATTTAAAACATGATTTTAGATCTGAAAATCCATGTTTTATGATGATTAATATACAAATAAACAAACCCATAACAATAAGGATCATTTATGTGGATTAAACAAGCTATGAACATACAAAATCGTACATAAAATCACAGCTAGAACAAGCTGTGACAACTACCTTGTTCCAGCAGCAAATGTCGACCAAAATGGGGGGTTTGATGCTTGTTCTTTTGGCCAAGACTCCAATGGAGGACTCCTCAAGCTAGTATACCCCAAGCTTGATGGCAACACCCTTTCTTGTTAGGTAGAATCACCCAAAATAAGCTTCAAAAACTCTTCTTTTTCTTGCTTGAACCGTGAGGTTGAGAGAGAGAGAGATTGGAGCCTTTTGCATGTAATTTTTGTGGTTCTTTTTTTTGTGGAGTGTTCAAGACAAGAGTTAAATGTGTGTTGGTACCCAAAGCAAGTTTGGTCCAATGGGGATTAAAGGGGAGGGCGGCCGAAATTTGGGTTTCAAAACCCTTTCCCCTTCAATTTGTTTATCACACATTAATATGTCTTGTGAACTAGACATATAATAAATTGTATGTACAATATATATATATATATGTATTTACATACTTATACAATTAACCATTTAATTTATAAGTTGTAATTCCCACTATTATTTGATGTCATCTAACTAATTTAAACAACACTTCAAATAATATTGTTTGAACAAATTATCCTAATAAGTTGTTCCCACTCACATGCAACTTATTTAGAAAACCCATTTTCTAAATCGGTGTAAATATTTAATTGCATGATCACATCATCAATTAAATATTTAATTGGTGTTTGCCAAACTTGTTATTGGGTATAACCCGACTTGGATCATAACGTACTAACCACATCAATATTCTAAGTGTCTTGGGCACACAGAATCCAACAAGTTTCTCAATTTCATTCCATTCCTTCCAAGCAAACACAGCCTTAGGGTGCGTTTGGTTGGAAGGAATGAAATGGAATTGAGAAACTAGTATAATTTTCAAATAAAATTATGTTTGAGTGGGTAATGTAATGTAAAACCCAAGGGAATGTTTCACCTCAAATTCTCTTGGTTGTGGTATTTCAAATTCCTTCCACTTAGAGAGGGAATTTGAAATCACAGAACCAAGGGAATTTGAGGTGAAACATTCCCTTGGGTTTACTTTTTATTAACCACTCAAACACAATTTTACTTAAAAATTATACTAGTTTCTTAATTCCATTCCATTCCTTCCAACCAAACACACCCTTAGGCTGCGTTTGGTTGAAAGGAATGAAATGGAATGGAATGGAAATGAGAAACTAGTATAATTTCAAGTAACATTATGTTTGAGTGAGCAATTAAAAGTAAATCCAAGGGAATGTTTTACCTCAAATTCCCTTGGTTGTGTGATTTTAAAGTCCTTCCACCTAGAGAGGGAATTTGAAATCCCATAACCAAAAGAATTTGAGGTGATATATTCCCTTCGGTTTTATATTTCATTACCCACTCAAACATAATTTTACTTGAAAATTATACTAGTTTCTCAATTTCATTCCATTCTTTCAACCAGACGCAACCTTAGGTAGCGTTTGGTATGCAGGAATGAGGGGCGAAATAGAATGAATCAATGAGGGTGAATAAATAAAGATATGTTTGGATAGTAGATGTAATGGAATAAACCATCACGTAGTTGATTCCATTCCCTCAAATTCATTCCATCCACTCCCCATTCTTTTTCTTCATTTCATCCCTTCTTCCATCAGTAGTCACCAACACCACCCACTCACCCGCCACAACAACCACCACCGACCACCAACATCACTTGTCACCAGCAACCACCACCGCGGCCGGCCACCACTACCCTGGGAACACCATCGCCGGACACCGCCGCCACCGAAAACCACCGAAGGCCACCAACACCAGCCACTGCCGGGGCCAGAAACTACCGCCGGCCACCACCGCCAGAAACTACCGCCGGCCACCACCGCCGCCAGAAACCACCCTTGGGCCACCGTCGCTGTCGCCTCCGGAAACCACCGCGGCCACCACCGGTGCCAGAAACCATCGCCGACCACCGCCGCCACCAGAAACCACCACCGCAAGAAACCACTGAAGGCGACCGCTGCCTCCGGAAACCATTTCCGGCCACCATCGCTGCCGACCACCACCGCCACCGGAAACCACCGTCGGCCACCGCCAAAAACCACCTCCGAAGGCCACCACCGTCACTGGAAACCACCACCGCAAGAAACCACCGAAGGCCACCGCTGCCTGCGGAAATTACCTCTGGCCACCACCGCCGTCGGAAACCACCGCCGACAGAAACCACCGACGGCCACCACCCCTACCGGAAACCACTGCCGGCCACCACCCCCGCTCGCTATCACCATCATAACTACTTTTACATTTCATTGTTTCGTTTTTTTCATACTTACAAACAACACAAAATGATGATTCATTTATTACTAAAGCGTAACCAAACATGACAATGGAATGTAATGATTCATTTCATTCTCTCATCCATTCCATTCCCTCATTCATTCTATTCTTTCACCCATTCTATTAGCTCATACCAAACAGATCCTTAGGGTGCGTTTGGTTGAAAGGAATAGAATGGAATTGAGAAACTAGTATAAATTTCAAGTAATATTATGTTTGAGTGGTTAATGAAAAGTAAACCCAAGGGGATGTTTCACCTCAAATTCCCTTGGTTGTGGGATTTCAAAATCCTTCCACCTAGAGAGGGATTGAAATCACACAACCAAAGAAATTTGAGGTGAAACATTCCCTTGGGTTTTACATTTCATTACCTACTCAAACATATTTTTACTTGAAAATTATACTAGTTTCTCAATTCCATTCCATTCCTTCCAACCAAACGCAGCCTTAGTTATAGAATATTAATTTGACTAGGCATGACAAAAAAACGCCTAAACAACTATAAGAATGAAGGCAGTGGCGGACCTTGGATATCTTTATATTGAGGGCGGGGGTGAACTCATTATATATGAAAAAAATTACATCACCGGACCAAAAATTGATGCTTAAAATATGTCTATGAGATGACATGTTATATGTTGGAAATTTAGTGAAAAAAATATGTTTCACTCATTTTGAACATTAATAATTAATTGTATTTGATACAATTTAATTACCAAACCATTTTGTTTGTGTTCTCCTAAGTGAGAGGAACACAACGAACCAAACCATGTCCAAAATGGAGCTAAGATGAATGAGATATCGATGCTCGAAGTTGTGTGGTTGAAACAAAAAGTTGTGAAAGACTAAGTGAAATTTGTTGTCTTACATTGGTGGAATAGTAAACTATAAAAGAGTTTATAAGTAGGACTTTTCAAGGGATTGTGTTCCTACATATGCTGAGGGACACTCAAGGTCAAGCACAATGGTACAAAGCACCCAATGCGCCCGCGCCCGGGTTCGAGGGCGATGAGCGCAATGTAGCGCACTTTGCACTTCCTCTGTTGTAACAGACAGCCTGTTCACATTCCTCTTAATAACTCTTAATAATTCAGGCTTTAAATAAGGGACTCTTCTGCTCCGGCTGTTGTACCCTGGGAGACAGACGAGATTCACCTGGGTGGCTCGAAATCTGTTTTAAGGGAACTCTGTTCAACAGAAATCCTCTGCTATTGTTCTGTTTATTTTGTTTGATTTGTTGTTTCTTAAAAATAGTGTAATATGTTTGTTTAATTTTTTTTTGCTTTGTAACCAAAGTTCTTTATCAATAAAACATTTATTTTATTTTGTGAACGATGTTCCTACAAGCTTAAAACAGATTTTAAAACATCGTTCCTCTTATGTTTTAAAAATTATACTTTGATTTATGCTTTAATTTGAAAACAACTTTGTTTAAGGTAACGTATCCTTGATTTGGTATTGACTTGTTCCGGTTATATTGTTTTAGAAATGGCTTCCGGTTCTACTACTTCTAACACCACTATAGGACCATTAGTTGGTTCCGATGCTGCCCAGGTTGTGGCCAACCATGCTGAAAAACCAGAGAAGTTCGGTGGTTTGAATTTTAAGAGATGGCAGCAAAAGATGTTGTTTTACCTAACTACCTTGAACCTTGCGAGGTTCTTGACTGAGTTTCCTCCTACACTTGCTAAGGGGCCGATGCTCAAGCAGTGAGTGCATATGCTTGGAAACATTCTGAGTATTTGTGCCGCAACTATGTGTTGAACGGCCTTGAGGACACTTTGTATAACGTGTATTGCAAAATAACGATTGTCAAAGAATTATGGGAGTTGTTAGAACGCAAATACAAGACGGATTATGCCGGCACGAAGAAATTTGTTGTCGCCTATTTCTTGGACTATAAAATGATTGATTCCAAGACTGTGATCAATCAAGTCTCAGAAGGAATGTTTCTTAGTGAAACATTTCAAGTGGCTGCCATGGTTAAAAATTTGCCTCCTAGTTGGTCGGACTTTAAAAATTATTTTAAACATAAACGAAAGGAGATGACAATTGAAGACCTAGTGGTTCGCCTTCAAAATTAGGAGGACAGCTGTATGGACACAAGGGGACTCAAGTTCAACCACTTGCTAAGGCAAACTTGGTTGAACATGGTCAATCTTCCCGGGGAGGAAAAAGGTTTAACAAAAAAAACCGAGGGAAGGGTAAGGTTGTGGATCTTAGGCCTCGAAAAGATGGTATGAAGAAGAAGGTGGCTCCCTTCAAAGGGAAATGTTACTACTGTGGTGAAGCCGGTCACCGTGTCGATCAATGTAAGGTACCAAAAAGTGACAACGCAATGATGATAGATGATGGGATGCCTCTTGTTGTCATGATCTCGAATCTTACAGCAATGAAGGAAGAGGTGAACACGGTATCTAGCAGCCCTAAGGGTTGGTGGGTGGATACCGGGGCTACTCGCTATGTTTGTCCCGATAAAACTCTCTTTAATATGTTTAAAGAGTTGAAGGGTGATGATAAGATCTACATGGGAAATGTAGCAACAACCGCATCAAGGGTGAAGGCGAAGTGAACTTGAAATGGACTTTGGGGAAGGAGCTCACTTTAAGCAACGTTCTTTATGTTTCAGATTTGCGCAAAAGTCTTGTATCCGCATGGTTGCTTAACAAGTTTGGCTTTAGATTACTTTTTGAAAATGATAATTTTGTTTTGTCAAAACGTGAAATTTTATTGGAAACGGCTATGCCCATAATGCTATATTCAAACTTAACGTAACTGCTATCAAGAAAGATATGAATAAATCTAGTTCTTCTGCTTATATGATTGAGTCTTGTGATTTATGGCATGGTCGTCTTGGTCATGTAAATTTTAATTCAATATGCCGATTGATTAAATTTGATCATATCCCATCTTTTTCTTTTGAATCAAACTCAAAATGTAAAACGTGTGTTGAAGCCAAACAAACAAGATCATCGTTTAAATCAGTTTAAAGAATTATAGAGCCCTTGGGCTTGATTCACACTGATGTGTGTGATTTTAAGTCACTTCCCACACGTGGTGGAAACAAATATTTCATCATCTTTGTTGATGATTGTACAAGATATTTCTATGTATACTTGCTGAAAAGTAAGGATGAAACAATAGACAAATTTATTTTGTACAAAACCAAAGTTGAGAATCAACTTAACAGAAAGATAAAAGTTTTAAGGAGTGACCGAGGCGGTGAATATGTTTCATCATTTGTTGAAATCTGTGCTCAAAATGGAATTATCCATGAGTATACCACTCTTTATTCTCCACAACAAAATGGCATTGCGGAACGAAAGAATCGTACCCTAAAAGAAATGATGAATGTCATGTTGCTAAATTCTGGGATGAGCAAGGATATATGAGGGGAGGCTGTTTTGTCAGCTACTTATCTTTTGAACAAAATTCCTTTCAAGAATAAGAATGTTACACCTTACGAGTTGTGGATGGGCAGAAAACCATCTTACAAATTCTTTAAAGTGTAGGGGTGTTTAGCCAAAGTGGTAGTGCCACCACCGAAGGTTCAAAAAATAGGACCCAAAACTATAATTTGTGTATTCATAGGTGTCACACCCCCGCTAAAAGCGGAAGCACGGGGATGTAACGAGACCGGGATCGTCATAACACATGGTAAGCGATAGAGAGCAATATAAATAAATGATGACAAGCGTGTCATGACGACACCCGACAACAAGGGGACTTGTGTCGTGTTTAGTCAATGTTCACGACACATAGCCATAAGCAACATGATAATGATAACACATATACACATATGATGAAAATGTAAATGTTAATTCCCACAACCCGGGAACAAGTTTCAAAAGTTGATAATTGTTTACATGCGATAACATTGTTCAAAAAGATTGTTTAACAAAATGAGCTAAGTCCCAAAAATGCATCCTAGGGTCTCCACTAAGGCAGCACACCTAGATTCCTGGACTTGCATGATCACCTGAAAAGATATGCTTAAAACGGTCAACATAATTGTTGGTGAGCTCGCAGGTTTATGTAATAAAATGTAAGTGATGCTGTAATAGATAAGCGCGTCGGAATACCGTGAATACAGTTATTACACAAGTAAATATCACATGACATGAGCTTTGCAACCAAACCTAGCGACGTACACAAAGAAATTGTCGGCATATATTCACCCAAGGGCCCGTTCCTGGCCACTGATGGTACCAACTAGTATACCATCGAACGAGGGTGGGGGTGTCAACCCAGTAGTACTACCAATACCTAACCGTCGGTTCCCACACTGGAATTAAATAGTTGCAAAGATAGAACCACACAGCAGACCCAAGCATGTATCAAATAGTACTTGCAACACAGTATCACGTTGATTCCTTGTATGTAAAATGTATGTAAGTTGTACAGCATAAAAAATTGTGTAAGCATACTTTTCCCCCAATTTGTAAATGATTGAAATATTGTATAAATGTGAAAAGGGGCCACGAAACTCACTTGTTAGGTGGTAAGTATGTATGAGCGATGTATCCCAAATGTTGAATGCAAATAAACAGTCAAACACCTATTGACAGTTATTGTATAGCATTAATGATATGATATATGTATAAGCGCGCAATAATGATGGGTCGGTTCGGGTCGTATCGGATGGGTCACGTACAACACACACAGACTGACACACGTACTAGATCTTATGTAGATCCAAGTACAAGACATTGTTGCCACTAATGATGATGTTTAAGTAAGAGTATTGTTGTTATCGAAGAAACATTGAATAAGTGTCGATAGTTATAAGTCGATTCGGTCATTGTAGAAGTGTTAGTTTAATTTGCTCAAAATAGTTTCTGCGCCCTTTCTCGCGTTGACTTTAATTTTCGTGGCCAAACAATGGCATTATTGTGTTAGTGTTACCTCGACACCACACGACATACTCACGCCACGCACGAGGGGTCAAACACAACAATTTCAGTCGCATACAAGGCCAGACGCACGACTTAACCTCCATTCGTGCGAATCAACCCTCAATCGTGCGAATCAGCTTCATTCGTACGATTGAGCCTTCATTCGTATGATTGGCCTTCAGTCGTACCACACAACACCCAATCGCACGACTCAACTTCCATGCGCACGAATCAACCTTCAATCGTGCGAATTAGCTACTTTCGTACGACTGAACCTTCATTCGTGCGATTGGACCCCAGTCGTGCGAATCACATTCATTCGCACACATTCAGTCGGTCACCTGACTCAATCGCACACAATCACTCAATCGCATGACTCATTCGCATACACTCAATCGCACGCATGACTCAATCGCACACAGACACTCAGTCGCCCAACTCAGTCGCACGACATGCCTAGTCGCACAACTCAGTCGCGCGATTGACTCAGACGCATGATCCAGTCGCACGACCCACTCAGTCGCACGGCTCAATCGCATGGATGACCCAGTCGTCTGATCTGCAGAATCGCGACTGTGGTCGGGAGGAGCAGCCCCCGAGCCGCTCTAAACACGGGTTTTACACCACAAGGACCTCCAGAAACACTCAACAAACATACACAAGCATAAAACACAAGCAAAGAGACCTCACACGCACCCATACGACCTTGTGTGTTCGGGTTGAACCCGAACACCCGAAACCCTAGTTTGGACAGCCGTGAAAAGGCTAGAAAACGGACAACCAAAGACAACTACCTGCTAAGGAAGGGTAGTCTAAGCTGTAGATGATGACAAGACGAAGAAAACGAGACCTCTCGGGTCGGATTTGGTGCTAAGATGGTGATTTTGTGTGTGAAGAGGAGATGAAGATGAAGAAGATGATGAAATGAAGATTAGGGCTGGAAAATGGGTATTTATACCCAGCCCAAGTTTCCAAAATTACAAGTTTAGTCCCTGCACTTAACCCCCGAGTTTTCCCAAATTTTGTTCGGTTGAAAAAACGACTTCGTTAGGTGTTTTATATTAATTGTAAAAGTATATTTAATGTTGTCATGACTTAAGAAATGGTTATATTAAAACATTTATTATATTATAAAATGATATATTTAACGTTTTCAAAAAATGAAAGTTTTAAAGGTCTTTTTAAGGTTAATACATGGTTTCAACGAATGCACACACAACGATAATATTGCACACATGATATCCACATAATGAGTCAAATAATGATGAGAAATGACCAAATATAGAATAGATGACGGACAAACACGTCAATTGACGGACCTTAAAGTGACGGATGTCACAATAGGCTATTCGAACATAGTAAGGCATCGCGATTTCTCATACATGAGTCGAAAAACCCCGAGATACACAAAGACACGATAATGGAGTCTATTAATGCATCTTTCTTTGAAGATGTGTTTCCTTGTTTATCTGAAGATCAGGCGAGTTCATCAAACCCGGTTGATGAGATTGTTTATGGAAAAGAACAATCAGAGGCTAAAGAGGTAGAGCCAAGAAGAAGCAAAAGGCAAAAGATTGAAAGATCTTTTGGCCCTGACTTTCTTACTTATATGGTTGAAGGTGAGTCTAAAACCTACCAAAAAGCTGTAACCTCTTCAGAAGAACCTCAATGGAAAGAAGCCATAAAAAATGAAATAGATTCTATCTTGCAGAATCATATTTGGGAGTTAGTAGATCTTCCACTAGGTTGTAAACCACTTGGATATCGGTGGATATTCAAGAGGAATATGAAAGCTGATGGCTCAATTGATAAGTACAAGGCAAGGCTAGTTATCAAAGGGTATAGACAAAAAGAGGTCTAGATTACTTTGATAATTACTCGCCTGTCACTAGAATAACCTCTATCAGGTTGTTGCTTGCAATTGCGGCTTTGCGGAATTTAGAAGTACATAAGATGGATGTAAAAAATGTGACACCCGGTCAAATCAGGTCAACGCTCGAGACTATTTTAAATAATAAATTTATATTTATTAATTATCATATTTGATTGATTGAAAACCCTACGTTAACGTTTTTAACGAACCTTGAAATCATTTAACTGTTACGTATAATAATAATAATAATACTACTAATAATAATACTAAATAATAATAATTATTATTATTATAATAACAATACTAATGAAACTAATAAAATTAATAACTAACAAGGTCCCCGCGCATTGCAGCGGAAGCTTCATGTATATTGTTACAATAATATAAGATCATAGGTTGGAACCAATACAAAAATTACGTGATGACCAGCTTTGTTATTGTTGTGATCAGTCCTACATAATGCTACTTATGAAAACTTACGTTACGAAATTGAGCTCCCAAGTGATGCTTGATTAATAATTCAACAAATGCATTCGACTATCTCCCAATAATACTACACAATAATTATAATGTCATCCATTATCAGCTAAATTAACAAATTGAAGTATCAAACATTCTATATATAACATTTCGTTTATTAAACTATTAACAATATTAATTTCAACAAAAACAATGTAGTAAAAAACAGGATGTAGGTGATAAACAATGTTTTCAGAACCGGATCGGACGTCGAACCGGACACTTTACTGGTTTGGTGGTTGGACCGGTCGGACCGGTTGGACCGGATTTAACTATATTTTAATTATATTTATATATGTAATTAAATATTTGTTGGAAATAACTAATAAGGATGTGAAAGGGAGTTTCTCTAAGACCCTTGTCCCACATTGGTGTGACAAATGAACCATTATGTGTTTATATGTGATAACAAGGTGAAAAGTATTGAATGTCTTAATGATACCTTTTACACCATGACCTACCCGCGCGCAGGGGGGTGCAAAAACGGGTTTCTGGCTGGAAAATTTGGGTCGCCCACGCACGAATGCCGTTCGAAATAAACCGGGTCCGAGTGAAGCCGTTTTTTTGCTTTTTTTGCTCTTTATTTATGGTTTAACACCTCGTTTTTACCCACTAAAACAAAAACCAAAAAAAAAAAAAAAACCAAAATCCGGCCAGAACCGGTCCGGTTCTCCCGGTCCGACCACCAACTCGGGACGAACCGGCCGGTTCAACGTCCCAAAAACGAAACACCCATGACCGGTCTTAACAACATTGGTGATAAAGTCAAAAAATCATATTATGCCACCTCTTTCAAAAATGAAAACCATTAAAAACGATGGAGAGTTATATGGGGGGATCAGCTCACATATTAAACTGATAATATATATACCAAAAATACATCTCTATCTTCTAAATAATGAGTCTTCTTTTTGTCATGTTGTAGTACATCAAATGAATTAAGTCATTTAACTCTTACTTAAACATCAAAAGAACAAAGACTTGTGATTCTACTTGAAGCTTCTCTACATATCAAAAAACAAAATACCACTAACTACTTCTATAACAAACAATGATGTGTACACAGTACAACTTGTGTAGCAAACTAAATATAATACTGAAAAAGAATTCTTTTGCTATCAAAAATAACAAAGTTGCTGTCAAAAGAATAGAAACAGGTTGAGCTTTAAAATTCTATAAAAGCACGATCCTAGACGGCAAGACCTTGAATGTATAACGCAATTTGTACTTCATCATCTGCAATTTGTCTCTCAAAAGAATAGAAACAGGTTGAGCTTTAAATAAAAGAAGCTGGAAAGCCTGAAAACATTATAATGGGCCTGAAGCACTTCATCATCTGCAATTTGTCTCTCAAAAATATCATCGATCTCAAAACCTTCAAAGTCTGCAAAGAAATATATACTACACGTATCGTATGCACGTGCATGTATAACGCAATACTCGGATTCTTGATTTCAAGTTTCATAAACACCAAATATAGGGAAACTACTATACGATCATCTGCAAACTAAGAGTTATTGGGCAGTACTGTAAAGTTCAAAATATCTCTATTGAAATTGTAATGCCGGAAAGCATTAATAGGTCTATCATAGAAATCTATAATAACAAACAAACAAACACATCTAGCAAAATCCCACTTGAAAGTAGGGTCGAAGAGGGCGAGATGAGGGCACACCTTCCCAGGCTGCTTCTACAAAGACCCATGGCTCATGAAATCTTCATTCTTTATGGAAATGTACGTACATAAAAAACAAGAAACGAAAATATCAAAAAAGACATAAATCATAGTGCAGTCTATTATAAGCAGAAGATAAAAGATAAATAAGGCATACAAATCAGACAAATCTATAAAACTAAATATGAGTTAAATAACAACTACCTCAGTCAAATATCCTCTCTCCAGTTGCAAATAATAAAAATACAGCCGAACCTAAAATGCAAAGGAATCCTGGAATGAAAAAGACTGTTCTCCAACTATCTGGACTGGAAAGATCTAAATCTGTAGCTTTATAAGCTTCTAGAAGTTGACCTGTCAACCCGACCCCAATAATACCAGCTAAAGTACCAGCTGTATTAGAGACCCCCATCACAATGATGTGTACACAGTACACCTTGTGTATTGCTTTCAAAAATAACAAAGTTGCTGTCAAAAGAATAGAAACAAGTTGAACTCTAAAATTCTACAAAAGCATGATCCTAGACTAATGGGTGGCCTAAGCGCGGTCTCTTAAATGGGTCGCCAACATGTGCAACCCTCAATCAGTAGTCAATATGAGGTCACTTCATACCCAATATCCGCAAGACCTGATAACTTTTATTATTCAAAATCATCAAATTCAATCACAACACCTATAAGAGACATTTTGCATAACAACCTAGCAATGCAGACATAATGCATGTATTGATTGGAAACTAAGGTAAAGATCATACCTGTGTATGAACCTACCAATATCTCTAGTTGGTAGATTGGCACGACTCAGGTACGTCCAAAATCAGCATCAGTAGGCACCAAAGTGTCAACAATGGGTCTTTGCTCCACATAAAGGAAAAGCACTTATAAATGATACACTTTTTGTTAACAATGACACTTACAAAATAATTATACCCTACAATTCTGCAAATTACAACCTATATGTATCATAACATGATATGCAACCACCTTAATATGAAGTTTTAAAGATAACTTCTATTCTGATCACACTACGTGTATATATATAGGAATAAGTTTATGAGGAATTACTTATAGTATAATAATATATAGATATAACACTTAAGTAACTTTACTGAAGACAAAGATGCACTGTACCATATATCTTCTTGAACTAAAGAAGAAGCTTTATTCACACTTCGAAAGCTTGTAAACTGTGTAATTCAACATGCAAAGGTAACCTAAGCGTAGCAGATCATTATACAACAGCCAAAAAAAATACAAAATAAGGTTCACAATGTCAACAACAAACACACGACAACTTTAAATGACGACATTTCATGACCAAGCTTGATTTTATTAATAAAAAAGAAATGTAGATGCGCTGATTAAGTGAAAATGCAAAACTAAAATTACATATTGAGCAAATTCTTATAATATCCACCTTCACCAGTGAGATTTCAGCTACAAACAAAAGCAACTGCTTAATTGAAAATGCAAAACTAAAATTACATATAAAGGTTTATTCAAAATGGTTTGGTAACGAAACCAACTCTGTTTAAATAACAATCAACAGACAAATTCACACGACACCAATAGCTGACAAACAAAAGGAACATAATATTAGCAACTTAAATAGTTCATAAATTGTCAAACATACTAAACAAAAGAAAGGAACACTGCACTTTATTTTGGGCCATTTCCGGAAAAGCATCACAAAAAAAAAAAATGCATCTGTACAACAGTTGGTCCAAAATTTAATCTTCTTCGCATCTCCAAAAAAACATCCCTGTGAGTTTTGAGATAGTGACGGCGGTGGCTGGTACGTTTCGAGTGCGCTTTGAGATGGAGATGGAGGAATAGAAGGTGAACAGTGGTGGCAGAAGGCTGTGATGATGATGAGACGGTTGGGGGGGGGGGGTCGATGGTGGACCGGAGGAAGGTAAGATCTGAGATAGTAGTAAAGATAAAGATAATTATAGCCTAAGTGGAGTGTATGCATGGATGACAACTTGACATCCATGAGCCTACATAATCTAATTTTGAACTCAACCATCATCGTAAAAACCCTTTCACATTCATCACCCTCTCCACTTCCACACCACCACCACCATCGGCTCCCACCCCCACCACCGAAAACCACCCCCGTCCCCCACCCCGCCGTCGACCACCACCTGCCGCCTGCACCACCACCGCAACCGTCAACCGCCCCCACATCTTGAACAATCACCACCAACCCGTCACCCCACCACCTACGAACACCCCCCCTCTTGTCGCCGCGAGCACCACCACAACCCCACCTTCGAAATCACACCATCACCACCATAAGAAACTTCGTCTTCTTTCATTCAAGTCAACAACAAGAGGATTTCTATGGAAAACTTGTTAGGAACCCGAAGGTGTAATCAAGAGTTGGACATCATCGTGCAAACGTTAGAGAGTGTTGGATTAGGCTAAGAGTTACTCGAGGTATACATGTTTTGGGTTAGATCATCCTTATTTCTTCATGCAAGGGTGATCAAGATGAAAATCTTGATGAACCCTAGTTCACCCACTTAAATGTTACATAAAAGTTGATGTTTTCGATAAAAATGGATTTTGAAATGGTTGAGTAATCTGAAATGTATATTAGAAATGGTTTTAGCTTGATGAAATCATGTTACTTGTATGATTTGGGTTTGTAAGAATGTACATATGTATATATATGTCACGTATGTATATGTAAGTTGAAGGATTGGTGGATTATGGCCTCTTAAGGAATGATTAGGTAGTATTATTGGATGAATGGTTATTATTGGACATAATGACATAGGAGGGTGATTAAGTTTAGATATTGAATGATATTACTAATCAAAAAAAAAAAGAAATGACCAAGTTAAAATGTTAGTATATAAATAGATACTTGGACACATTATAAGGTTGCACTTAGATGAAAAGTTTGATTGACAATAAATCAAGAACTAGAAACCGTGATTTAGACCGTACATAAGACTAACAGGATGTTATGACAAAGGGACTTGACTAAGATGACAATGAGACATCAAGACTTTATAAATTATAACTATACATATATATATATATATATATATATATATATATATATATATATATATATATATATATATATATATAAACGACCTCAAGTTAACGGATTTTAAAACCGATATGTTTCGTAAAGATAATATCAAAATCTCAATAACTTTAAAGATTTGCTTTATAAAAGAAATATAAGAGATTTTTGTATAAAATTCATTATTTACAAAAAAATTGGTTAAGCTTTGAATAATCTACATCAAACTATAAAGATAAATGCAAGTTTGAAAAATTATGATTTTATAACATAAAACATTTAGTTAAGAAATATGATAGTTGATGTAAGAAATAAACGTAAGGTTAACAAATGGACTAGTGATATTATTAGATGGCTAGTTAATTAAATAGAATACGTTAAACTTAGACATTAGTTTATAAGACGGATGTGTTATGATTTATATTTTCCTTAAGAAAAGTAATAAACATTTACGAAAAATCGATGAAATTCTTTAAAATAATAAAAACGTTTTACCTTTAAAAATAACTAATGAAGTTGGGTAAAAATGCATTCTCACAAGCACAATTTATCAATTACTTATCGAATCATATACATTTACGGTCTTGATTAATCGGAGCCTAACGTATAAACCTTTTCTTTGATCGCATTCAAGGTGAGTTCTTCGGCCTCATTTTAAATATTGTTTTATTTGAACTGTATTGGGGGAAAAGCATGATGAATTTATATATATATATATATATATATATATATATATATATATATATATATATATATATATGATGGGTAAAACGAGATTAACATATGTTATGATTTAATAAGTTGGGTCAATAGTATAAGTATATACTATTGAGCCCCTAAATTCCCCATAATCATTAACCTCGGGGAGGCCGCATACTATATTGGTAGATCTATCAGGTTAGAAGGGTCCGCTCTCACGCCCAGCCGCACTGGTCAGGTTGTAGCGAGGAAGTATATATGTTTGGACTGTTGTGGGACAACGACGTGTTTTTTGGCTTGATTATGGACTTATGACCTAAATTAATCATAGTACCTAGCTAGTCTATGTTGAGTATATTATATCTCGCTACATCATATTGTTTTAAAAACCAAATGTTTGTAAGATTTAAAACCCCAAACGCTCACCAACTTTATGTTGACTATTATTATATTTTATGCTTTTCAGGGTTATAGGTAAGCTCTGTATGAAAATATTGGAATGTGTTTTTGGAGGGTCAAATGTGTCGGTTGTTTACAAGTAGTAATAACCTAATAAAGAAATGTCGTTGCTTTGACTAAACAATGTGGTTGTAAATTTAACTGTCTATCACTATGTTATGTTTGAAAAGCGTTTAAAGAACGGTTATTTCGTAATCAACTGTTAAATCATTCGCGTTTGACTATAATCATTGGAATAACTCCAACTTTGTTATCACCATGTTACGTGACTTTTCGTTGCCCCCGTAGGACTAAACATGTAATTTTTCAAATATTAGGACTAAACATGTAATTTTTCAAACATTAGGACAAAAAATGTAATTTTTCAATCCCAACGACGAACGGTGAAATTTGAGCAAAACTTAAGGACAATCCGTGTGATTTACTCTATATTAACCAAAATACTCCATAATGAAAAACAAGTCTATAGTTGGTCAAATAACTTGTAAGTCGTGAGTCAGCTCGACTCGGATCGTTTATAACCATGTTGAACTCTACTCGGCTCGTTTACAATGAGCCAGGTTGGTTCAGCTCATTTACAAACCTAGCCGAGAGAGCCGGACCCTAACTCGGCTAGGCTAGCGAATATCCAATATTGCATCTCCTGAATTTAACATGAAATATATATATTAATAAATAAACAAATGCTAATGTACAAACACTAATAACTAGTAAGTATCCGGATATCACTTGACCAACAAAAACAAATAACAATCTGATTTTTAAAAATCACTAGAAGTAGTTTGATACTTTTAGTATAAGTTGAATCGGGACATGGGTAACCCACCTCCGTAAAATAATTTCTCGACTAAAAAGTCTATAAATCTGTTACCATTTCACAATGACAAATCATGAAACAGCTAGCGAATATCAAAACGGATAAAGCCACTAAGCTAGAAATACCCAAAAACAAAAACAAGACATCCAAAGTTTTCAAAATTCAATTTGAAAGATCATATCTTTTTGACAAACAATTCAACAAGTAAAATTAAAATTTGTAGTATACGTAAAATGACAAACGGTTTTACACTTCTGTTATATTGGTTTTTGGCTTCTAAGTAAACATCAAATATAAGACTTCTCAGGGTCCTGTGGGCTTTTTGTTGGTAGTGTCAAAAGGCCAAGCGGCCCAAGCTTTCTGTTGGCAGTACAGGTATGCAAAATTTGACACCTTAATCAATTTAACTAGTAGAGATACCGCGCGTTGTGAAGGTTCGGTTTTAAACATTCAAAATGTAGATATAAAACATATTGTGATGATATATTCAAAATCATGAAAAGTGAAGTCTTTGTAAAATGAATGTTATGAAATATGAAAACGAACTTTACTATATCGTTAATTGGAAAGATAAAACTAAAACCGTCGAATATCTAGATTTATCAAACATATGATTATTTCTAAACGCAATGCATCAATTTGCAAATAAAAGTTATATTATCATTTTATATATCTTTTCCATCACCATTTTTCTTCTATATTAGGATAATGAAACGTTCTATTTCAAATGCCTCAACTCATAATATATTTTTTTTAAATTATTGATACCTCACTCTAAAATATTTGACCATATATATAAATATATATATATATATATATATATATATATATATATATATATATATATATATATAGGGGAGGGTTCCATTGAAAACCATGTTATAAATGAAAACCATGAAAACCAAGGGTTACATATATGTAAGTACATGTTAAAAAGTATACAACTAATAGTTACGTATATGTAGGGGTTATGTATATGTACGTACATGTTAACAAGTGTACAATTAAAAGTTACGTACATATAACTCATTCAAGTTACGTATACGTAAGTCGTTTCGTCATCATTGTCATTCTTTGGAGTTTAAACTAAATAATATATAATGAATTCAGAAAATAAAGTTAAATTTTACTTAAATATACTTTAAACAATAAAAAGGTCGAATCAATTATAAATTATGTGATTCGGAAGTGGTAGTTTTCACGGTTTTCATTTATAAACATGGTTTTCATTTGATCTCTCCCCTATATATATATATATATATATATATATATATATATATAATAGTTAAAGTAAGAAAGAAAAATAAAAAATAAATTAAATCAATATTACATATCTTATTCATAGTATATATATTCTTTTTAACTACCAAACAAATGGAATGTTAAATTGATTAACTTTTAAGACTTGAATGTGTCATATACAAGAAGGGTGGCCAATATGTAAAAGGAGACCGACATGTATTTCTAATCATATATATAACTAGTATTATAGCCCGCGCTTCGCGGCGGTGTCATATTGTGGTTAAATCGTTTCAAGACATGGGAGAAATGAATTCAAAAGATGAAGAAATCAAGATAGGAATCTGATTGTTTCTTCTTTGTAGGCGCTTATTCACTTGTGGTTTTCCTTCGGTTGAAAAACAGAATATGGATTATTTGCTTTTTGTTTGTTGATTTGTCATTATAATCATCTTAAATCACTTCAAATTCTTTTAGAAGAAAACATTGGCTCTGTTCTTACATAAAGAAAACCTTGTGGGGAATGTTATTAGTTTTGAGAAATTATAATTATAATTTTTTATAAATTTGTTACCGCATACACATACCTCAAATATTTTAATATCAATTTAACTTTGCAACCGGAGGTTAATTGGGTGGTGGTGTCGACTATGCGCATTAGAGGCGGCTCAACTGCCTGTGCAAATTTTAATACATTTGAAACTTTAATAAACCGAGATGTTAAATTTTAATGATGTAAAATATTCGAAACGTTAATACAACCGAGATGTTAAAATTTTATTAAACTACGGAGAAATAACAACAAAAAATAAAACCTTAAGAGAGAAAAAAAAGAAAAGGAATCAAAACAGGGAGGGGATGGGGGAAGGGCCGAACTGTATCGAACCTAAGGGGAACAAGAGGTGATAGTCTGCGTACACTGCTGGGCCAGCGGACTTTTACTGTCTAATACTATCCATTTACCCCTTTTACGGTCAAGTTAGATGCCGCAAGGTGTCAAGGAAAGTTAGTAAATTTTTTACGTATTCGCACGATACAGTTGTCAAGTTTTTGCATACTTGTAGTCATAAATCGCAATTGTATGTTTTAAACGTTCATAAGGGTAATAAGGTTGAAGACTATTTGCTTGTTAAACCCACCCTGACTCGACTCGGCTCGTTTATAACCCTAAAACAGTTCAACCCAGCCAATGATGATTAAGACCTATTCTACACTTCTTAAATTGTACATAGTTATAATACATTTTATAATTCCATTTAGTTACAAGTAATTGTTCAAGGCTATAAGGTAGGAAGGTCATAATATATTACAACTTCTTCTAATATGAGTGAAATTTTGAAATATATATTTTCCGTTACTACACTAACAATATACAACTCATCCAAGGATCTAAAAAATAGTCTCATATCTAAAAAAAAATTTATATGAAGAATCTCAAACACAGACTAATAAATTTAGTTTCTAAAATCCAAATCCAAGACCTTTAAACAATAAGATTTGAGGTTTAAGGTTAGCTAACAAAACATCAAGGACTTGAACCCTAAAGGTCGGAAGACTAAAGGGACTAAATTTACCAAAAACCAAAACTACATGGACTTAATATGGCACTTGTTCAAACTCCGAATGTATATGCATCCCACAAATCATTCACATACAGCATCACCATCCTCAACCCCCCTTACGATGGCCCTTTCTCCCTTCATTTCCCATATTACCCCTACAATCTCGTTCTATTTACTCCTACACACCACCATCATCTCCGCCGTTAACGTCACCCACCTCTTATCCCCTTATCCCAACTTCTCCGACTTCTCCCAGCTCCTCTCCGCCACCACCGTCGCCGCCGCCCTCCGCCACCGCTCCTCCGCCACCCTCCTCGCCGTCCCCAACTCCGTCCTCCGATCCTCCGATCTCCTCCGCCGCTCCTCCGCCGACGACATCGCCGACGTCATCCGCTACCACGTCCTCCTCCAGTACCTCTCCGCCGCTGACCTCCGCCGCCTCCCTCCCTCCGGCGAGCTTGTCACCACTCTGTACCAAACCACCAGCAACTCCGGCTGCGTCAACGTCACCTACGACGGTCGAACCAACACCACCACCGTCCGATCTATCGCGGCGGACGCTCAACAACCTAACTCCGCCACCGCCACCGTGATCTCCGTCGTGGAAACCCTAGCTTACAACGTGAGCATCTTCTCCGTCGATTCGCTAATCGCACCGTACGCTTTGGATCTAGTGGCGTCGGAGAGTCGACCGCCGCTAGGGCTCAACATCACCAAAGCGATAATCGACGGTCACAACTTCAATGTAGCGGCATCGATGCTTGCTGCATCTGGAGTCGTTCACGAGTTCGAATCCGACGAAGGCGGTGCCGGAATCACGCTGTTTGTTCCGACCGACGACGCATTCTCCGATCTACCGGCGACGGCGAACCTGCAGTCGTTACCGGCGGATAAAAAAGCCGATGTACTCAGATTTCACGTGTTGCATTCGTATTATCCTCTCGGATCACTGCAATCGATCGTGAATCCTGTGCAACCAACCCTAGCGACTGAAGACAAAGGCGCCGGAAGCTTCACGTTGAACATTTCTCGGATCAACGGCTCCGTTGCGATTAACACCGGCATTGTTGTAGCTTCTGTGACGCAAACGGTGTTTGATCAGAATCCTGTGGCTATATTTGGGGTTTCTAGGGTTTTGTTGCCGAAGGAGATTTTTGGTAAGGATGTGATTCTGCAAAAGTCGCCTCCTGTTCATGGAGCTCCGTCGCCGGATTCGTCGTCGTCTCCGGTGCCGGAGTTGCATGTTCCGGCGATGCCGCCGGGGTCTACAGAGGAACTGCGGTCATCGGCGACGGTACGGTGCGTCAATTTTGCTGTATTGTGTATAGGATTGTTATATGTATTTGTATGATTCTTTTTCGATATTGTTATGATTTGATTACTCTATAATTATCCATGGAAAAAGAGAACTCCTTCTTTCCTCTTTGATTCGCTCTTCTTCGTTTGTTTCGATCTGAGACTCTTTTTTGTTCTCAATTTCTTCCATCAGAATTCAAGTTCATATTGTTGTAAAGAATTATAAATTATTCATCTCTTCTACAATCAATTTGTTGTATATGAAATTGAATGAAAATTGTTTTCTGGGTGCTATTGTGGAATTCAGCTGTATTTGGAACTTGATCATCATAATTTCACCAAATTGGGAATTGGGAATTGGGTTTAGTTTGTTGGAAAAACATGTATTAAATTAGTGATTTGGGTATAATGGCAAGCAGTCTGATTCTTTGCAGAGGAGTTACTTGTATTAGACTATGTGTGTAATGGTTTCACCGTAACAACTATAGTTGTGTTGACAAGTTGGAATGAAAGGAGATATGGTGACGCTGCAACCCTCTCCTAGGCGCGCTGCACATTGAACAAAGTGCGGTGGAATTCCACCCTGCGACCTTGAAACAAAGAGGGCGTAACAACTTCTACCGATGGGGTCACCGTGGTTGTGTTGATAACCATTACATATGACCTTAGAAAATGTTTCAGGTTTGTTACTATGAGTTTACTAATTTTTTTGGTTAGCAGAGTAGTGATGAATCTTGAAAATTATTGACAACAAATTTGAGAAAACAAAACATTATTGTAAAAACTTGTAGAGGTGAATAGTGGTAAGTGATTGCATTTGCTAGTTTTACGTTTTAATCTTTTGAAAGTTATCCGTTCAATGCAAGTTACGATGCACTTGAACTTATTAAGTGAAATGTGGCATTCATGGTCTCCGGTGAGTTTTTACCAAAGAAAAAGAACTACATTTGCGGGTTTTGTTTAGCTCAAGGTATGATTCAACTGAAATTGTTAAGTAACATGTGGCATTCATGGTCTCGGTGAGTCTACGGGAAATGATGTGTTTTAGCAATAGAAACTAGTTTTGAAGGTTATTTGCGTAACACAAGAGCATTTACAACCCATTTTCTAGACTTATTCATATAATTAAACTAAAAATCATTAATTTTTTTTTTTCATTTTCAATTATATAATCTTTTTTATACATTTATCATTATTTGTTGTTACGCTCACAACCACTTAAAATATATTAAAAATATTATATGGTATTGAACAATGTTTTCTAAAAGTACAGATTGAATAGTAAATTTTCAATGTATTTAACTCACAATCATTTATAATCATATCCTATAATATAGGGAATACATTCACGAACGTTGTTACTGAACTTGTTGAGTAACATGTTGCATTCACGGTCTCTAGCGAGTTTACCGAAACTGGTGTTTTTAAGGGAGCTTTAGATGGCAGGGTAGAACGGGAATTACGGGGGAGATTGGGGGGTATAACTGTCAATGTGAATAAAAGTACAAAAGACTTGTTTGGATGGTAATGGCAATTTGGTGGGTTGTTATTGGGTAAGCGAGTGTGCATGCAATAATAACGAAGGGTTGGTGATGAAAGTGGATGACAGAGGGGCTGAAAATAGTGAAATTGGGTATGGACGGCTGAGATTAAAAAGACATTTATTCCTATATTAGATTAGATTGATTGCTGTGGTGGACTGCCAGCACACTCCAGTTTGTACGCTTTCAAAGACTGATAGATCTCTTCAGTCTTGCTTGCTGGCGTAAGTTGGATTGGATGATAATCATATGATGGCCCAGTTTATGTGGCCCAATTTAGGCCTCTACAATTGG
>CM046038.1:50538426-50583426 GCA_025215565.1 Flaveria ramosissima
AAATTCATAGGGATTAAATTGTAAAAGATGTAAATGTATTGGGTTTAAAAGTAAAAAAAATTAAAAAACCCAAAAGTGGGTACAACCCACTAAGCTTAATGTACAAACTTTAATGCACACAAATCTTGGTAATTAGTAATATATAAATAAAATTCATATTAAAACATAAAAAAGAAAAATTAAGAATGTCATAAAAGGTATATTAACAATTTTATAAAATATTATATACTTAAATTTTTAAAAAATAAAATTTTCACCTGCCTTAGTTTTAGAAAAATTTTATATCTTGATTTTGATAAGATTAATCATGTCATAACAATCGATTATTATCCTCAAATTAGAAAAAAAAATCATATTTATAATAAGAAGAAATAACCTTTGTAAAATCACGTATATATGTTTTGGTTTAAAAAATGGTTTTAGTATATTAATATTTTGTTTAAAAATATTAAATAATAAAAAATTTGTTTTAGTGAACAAATTAAGCAAATAGCTTCAATAATTAAAAACACATCGCCTAATATTTTTCTCTACTAAATTATCATTATCATTGAAATTGATAATGAATTCTTATTATCTTAAGACCGACGATAACATTCATTGTCGGAGCAAATCGCTCATGTGAGTGGGTAGATGAGATCTCCTGTATGTATTGAATACTTTTTTATTTATTAATATATATAACTGAATAATGTAATAAGAGTGTTTGTAATTTAGTTTAAGGGGATGAAGTCGTTCCGAGGGAACGAAATGGGGGAGATGAGGTGGAGAGTGGTGATTGGCGATGAATCGGAGAAACCGATGGATATTTCTCGAGTCGGGTAAAAAAACAAAGAATAGAAAAGTGGATGATTAGTTACAATGAGTAAAAACCATTACTAAGAGTTTAATTAATGGTATGTCATATAAGCGTTTAAACTGCACCCTTTAACATCCTAAACGCAATATTCTTACCACCATAGGATTTGACAAACAAATATCTTGGATATTGAAATGTAGTTTGCAAAACAAAAAACTTACTACATTTCCAACATTTGTACATTTTTTATGAATAAATCTGGATATAGAAATTCTATTGAAGGGGTATCACCCCAAAAAGCCAAACACAACTCGAACTAGCAAGCGAAAGATTAAGGTAACACCCACGTACGACGCAGCCGCGGTTCGGCTGGGGCGAAGGATCAAACCGCGGCCCATCAAGGCACAGCCGCGGCTGGGTATGGACCCAAAGCCGCGGTCCTTAATCCCTTAATGAACCGAGAAGCCGCGGCTGGGTATGGACCCAAAGCCGCGGTCCCTAATCCCTTAATGAACCGAGAAGCCGCGGCTGGGTATGGACCCAAAGCCGCGGTCCTTAATCCCTTAATGAACCAAAAGCCGCGGCTGGGTATGGACCCAAAGCCGCGGCTGGACAAGCGCCACCGAAACATACGCCCAACTTACGTAACAAACCCGACCCGTCTAACCAGCGAAGGGAACCCAAGCTGCGACTAGCGTACCACGCGAGCAGGCAGGAGAGGCCTAGAGCCGCAGCTGGGAGTACATGCCCAGTGCCGCGGCTCAATATACTAAAACTAGATCGAACACCAGACTTCGTAAAATTCCCATGTCAAGCACTTGTGAAAACCCTCACATAAACTTGGCAACCAAGAAACCATTTCATTGGTTGCAAATGAATAAGAAAGAAGACAAAACGGATAAAGCCAAAACAATGGCAGGAAGTCAGAACAGCCACCATATCCCCAGGTCAACTATCAAGACAAATCTCATTAATGTCAGTCAGAAACCCTTTACACCAGAAGGGTATGAAACTCTAAGGTAGAGAATTTCAGTCCCAGATCATTGACCACAGGCTTCCAAAAGTAAAGCCATGCTATGTTTAATCCCCATGTTTCAGCACTATAAATACTTCTGAAATTCCATAAGAAGGACCAGATTGAGATCCATACATACATACATTCACACAACATTAGTTACAAGCCATTTACTTATTAATCCTCTCAAAACTCTCTCAATACAAATACTTATTCTCACGCCAGAGTGTGGTCTCGGAGAGAAATCCCTTTCTGTCCGAGGCGAGGCTCACGGTGTTGTTGTTGTCTCGCAGATATTCCAGTCAGCTGAAGTTCACCTCAAGTCCCAGCCAGGTCCTCGGTACTCCGTCCAGCCAAAGCCAAGTCCACCTGAAACCCAGCTCAGTGAAGCCCAAGCCCAGTCGCATCCCACCTTTCAGCTGCATTCCACTTTCTCAGCAATCAAAGCCCCTACCTAGTCCACAACAGCAACCTCACTTACGCACTGCTCCCGAGTCTTAATCCCTTGATTAATATTCATGTAGCAACATTTGGCGCCATCCGTGGGACCCAGACGTTACTCAAACAATTGTCATGGATTCAGGCCAGGGAACCCTTCACCATAAGAATACTAGTGACGCCGAAAATCCACACACCACCGCCTCCCCGTTAGCAGCCACCACAGGGGACGGTAACAACTGTGGTAGCGTCATCACCCCAGAATTCATCAACAAAAATCGAGAACAAATCCTCTCCATGCTAGAGCAGGAAGAAAGAGAGCGACGTCTTAGGGACATCCGAACACGTCTCGAATATGAAGAAACTCCAGAGGAAAGGAATCATGAAGAAAGAGAGGGCGGTCGAAGAGACAAGGTAGAGAATGCCGAAGGTAATCCAAAAACAAAGAAGAGTCAAGGCACCGCCACAATCGGAGAGAAAGCGGGAGCCGACGACGACTTTAGCAAGCCATACCGCCCATCCACGGCAAGAGCCAGATCCAAGTTCATACCAAGAATAGCAGAGTTTACTTTCCCACAAAAACTCAAAATGCCGTCCAATGTAGGAAAGTACAATGGCACGGGCGATCCAGACGACCATCTTGCAATTTTTGTAGGTGCTGTTGAAGTGGAGCAGTGGTCGATCCCCGTATGGTGCCACATGTTCGCTCAGACTCTAACCGGTGCAGCTAGGGTCTGGTTTGACAGCCTTCCAGTTGGAGGGATCGGAAGCTTCGAGGAACTGGAGGAAGACTTCTTAAGGAATTTCAGTCAGCAAAGGTTATCCGCCAAAGATCCAACAGAACTGCATAACATCAAAAGAGGCGACGGTGAGTCCATCGAAAACTTTATCACAAGGTATTCGAAAGAAAGCATGCAGGTACGGGGGGCCGGTGAGACGATCAGAATCTCGGCCTTCATCCACGGAGTAAGGAATGATCAGTTGGTGGAAAGATTTCACGAGCATCTCCCAAAGACGGTAGACGAAATGTTGGAGAGAGCCAAAGCATTCGTCAGAGGGAAGAAGGCGTGTGAGCAGTTGAAGGACAGGACGCCAAAGAAACTTGTGTCCCCTATGTGGGACTCGCCAAAAAGGCCAGGAGGGTCAAGGTCGTGGGAGAAACCACGTTTCCAGCCGCGTTACCCACAACGAAGCCCGTCTTTCCAACCTCGTTTCACCCCCCTCCAATTCGGAACCCGCAGGCTTCCAATGTAACCCTCCCACCTCTGATAAAAACCCCAAGTGAAATTCTAGCCACAGAAAACATCAACTTTACCAAGCCCACACCTTTGAAGCCAGGAGTGAAAAGAGACACGAGCAAGTACTGTGAATTTCATAAAGAAAATGGGCATGCAACAGATGATTATTTCTCGTTAAAGCGACAGATAGAGTTGGCAATAAAGACAGGAAAGCTCGCACACCTGTTGAGAGAGTTGAAAAAAGCACCCCTGGCGGGGGATAAAAGGAAGGAGATATTCATGATAAGGGTCGCAGAGTGCAGCATCAAACGTCATTCTGATCACATGGAGCCTTGGATGGCACAAGAAATTTCGTTTCCTCCAATACATGGTGGAAGTTTTGCCAACGGCCCTTTGACAATTTCAGCCATCATCGCAGGACACCAGGTACACAGAATATATGTAGATAGTGGGAGTAGTTCGGAAATTATGTACGAACACTGTTTCTTGCAGCTTGACGAGGAAATCAGGAGAACTCTAGATACAAAGACACACCTCCTCACTGGTTTCGCAGGAGAGGTAGTGCAGACCCTGGGCCAGATACAATTACCAGTTGCCATAGGAAACCACACAGGGTGGCGGGAGGTCACCATGAATTTTCTGGTTGTGAGATCCCAATCGTCTCACAATGTTTTACTTGGAAGGCCGGGTCTATGTATGCTTGGAGCAGTCATATCCACAGTCCATGCCGCGATCAAATTCCCCACTCCAACCGGAGTTGTCACCATATACTCTAGTAAAGAATGCAAAGACGTGAAAGCTATCGCTCCAGGAACAGCAGAGGGGGAGGATGAGCTGGTGTGCCCAACGCTGGAGAAATGGGTAATTAACCCTCTTTTTCCGGAACAAAAAATTACCATCGGTGGGCAGCTGGGTGACGCAACTAAGGAACGACTTCGTCATCTGCTTCAAAACAACTTGAACGTTTTCGCATGGCAACCCACCGACATGGAGGGTGTCCCACGCAGCACAGCAGAGCATAGATTGAACACACGAGCATCAAAGGAGCCAGTTGCTCAGAAACGTCGGCACATGGGTCAGGAACGAAGTCGGGCTGTGGTTGAAGAAGTCAAGAAACTACTTGAAGCAGGTATTATTCGAGAGGTACGTTACCAAACCTGGGTTGCTAATCCAGTGATGGTAAAAAAGAGTGATGGCACATGGAGGATGTGCATTGACTTTAAAGATCTCAACAACGCATGCCCTAAGGATTGCTATCCACTCCCGGATATCGATCTGAAGGTGGATTCCCTGGCAAGTTTTCCTTTAAAGTGTTTCCTTGATGCTTACAAAGGATACCACCAGGTGCAAATGGCCCCCGAAGATGAAGACAAGACTGCTTTTTACACAGATGTGGGCATCTTCTGCTTCACGAAAATGCCGTTTGGTTTGAAGAATGCGGGGGCTACTTACCAACGATTAATGGATAAAGCTTTTTCTCAGCAGACAGGAAGGAACATCGAAATCTACGTGGACGATGTGGTGATAAAGAGTCACGACGAGGAGGCTCTGCTTGCGGATATCGCTGAAACTTTTCAAACTTTGAAAGCGATGAACATGAAGTTAAATCCTAAGAAGTGTTCGTTTGGAGTAGAAGAAGGGAAGTTTCTAGGAGTGGTGGTGACAAAGAAAGGGTTAGAAGCCAACCCTGAAAAGGTGGCAGCTGTCCTTAATATGCCATCCCCAAAATCAGTTAAAGAAGTGCAAACACTCAATGGGCGACTGGTAGCCCTGAACAGGTTCCTTTCGAAACATGCTGAGCGTGCTTTGCCTTTCATGACCACTTTGCGAAACTGCTTGAGCAAGAAGGATTTTTTATGAACGAACGAAGCGGAAGCAGCATTTCAACAGATGAAGGTATACTTAAGCAACCTGCCCAGGCTGGTAGCTCCCTTCCCTAAGGAGCGACTGGTGATGTACTTATCCGCAGGAGAAGAAGCTGTAAGCGCTGTGTTGATGACGAACAGAGAGGAGGAGCAGACCCCAATCTACTTCATCAGTCGGGCCCTCAAAGATCCAGAAACCAGGTACTCGCCCATGGAAAAACTAACTCTTGCTTTAGTGTATGCTTCCAGGAGACTGCGAAGATACTTCGAGGCCCATGTGATTGAGGTCTGGACCAGCCAACCCATACAACAAATTTTGAGAAGGCCAGAGATATCAGGAAGGTTGGCAAAATGGGCAATAGAATTGGGAGTCTTCGAGATAGAGTACAAGCCAAGAGTAGCAATCAAGGGGCAAGTCGTGGCTGATTTTCTGACAGAAATGCCACAAGAGAAAGGAGATAGTGATGCCAACGAAAAATCTGTGGGTCGAAACAACGGAGAATGGTGTTTGCATACCGATGGAGCGTCAAATGATGAGGGGTCAGGTGCTGGAATGATACTGACAGGGCCGGAGAAGGAAGAGGTAACTTACGCCTTGAGGTTGGCTTTCAAGAGTTCCAACAATGAGGCAGAGTATGAGGCACTGTTGGCTGGCTTGAGGTTGGCCAAGCAAATGGGAATCAAGAAACTCCACGCCCACGTAGACTCATTACTGGTTGCAAATCAGATTAATAGGTCTTACGACGCCAAGGAAGCAACAATGAAGCAATACCTCAGTAAAGCAAGAGATCTTATCAACAGCTTTGAGGAATGTAATGTCTCACACGTTCCGAGAAGCCAAAACAAAAAGGCAGACGCTCTTAGCAAGCTTGCCTCAGTCACTTTCAGCCATCTGGCCAAAGAAGTAAGAGTTGAAGTACTACAGTCCCCGTCAATTGAAGAAAAGGAGATAGTCTCGGTGAACGAAGTAGCGCATGAATCTTGGATGGATCCAATTGTCAAATTCCTGGAAAGCGGCGATCTACCTGAGGAGAAGGGAGATGCCAGAGCAATTCAAACGAAGTCACTGCAGTACGAGCTGCGGCAGGGGATCTTGTACCGCAAGTCTTATATGGGGCCATTATTACGATGCCTTACACCAGACGAGGCAAGTTACGTCGTAAGAGAGATACATGAAGGCATCTGTGGCATTCACGCGGGACCAAGAATGGTGGTAGCAAAAGCGATGGGAGCGGGATATTATTGGCCCGGGATGCACAGGAGTGCCACCGAGGAGATCCAAAGATGTGACAGCTGCCAAAGGCACGCACCAATGTGCCACAGGCCCAAGAATGATCTAATCCCAATCCATGCTGCGTGGCCTTTCCAGAAATGGGGGATGGATATTGTAGGCCCCTTCCCAGTTACAGCCGGAGGAGTTAAATTTCTTTTAGTGGCCGTGGATTATTTCACCAAATGGGTAGAAGCCAAGGCTCTGAAGTCAATCACAGGGCAGCAAGTAAAGAAATTCACGTGGGAAAACATTATCTGTCGTTTTGGACTTCCGTTATTCAGCGTGACGGACAACGGAAAGCAGTTTGCGGAGAATCCATTCAAATCATGGTGTAGAGAGCTGCAAATCCAACAAATTTTCACGTCAGTGGCACACCCGCAGGGTAACGGTCAGGTCGAGAGAGTTAACCGCAGCATCGTGGAAGGGATAAAAACGAGATTGGGTGTTGAAGGAAAGAATTGGGTGGAAGAGTTACCCAATGTCTTGTGGGCCCATCGGACCATGCCCAAAACCAGCCATGGTGAAACCCCATTCAGTCTAACTTACGGGTCGGAAGCCATGATACCCGTTGAGATAGGCATACCAACAACTCGGGTCACACAAGCCCCTGAGCAAGAGAATGAAGACAACCTGCGGCTTAATTTGGATTTGCTGGAGGAAAGAAGGATGGTGGCAGCAATCCGGGAGGCAAAGCACAAGAAGGAAGTTGAACGATACTATAACTCTCGTGTGAAACACCAAACATTCAGGGTAGGTGATTACGTCTTGAGAAGTAATGAAGCAAGCAGAGTTCAAGATCAGGGCAAGTTGGGTCCGCGTTGGGAGGGACCTTATCAAGTCATTAAGTGGGGAACAATGGAGCTTATAGACTCAGCCAGCTGGATGGAGCAATTATCCCAAGAACTTGGAACGGAGCTCAGCTCCGACGATGTTACATGTAGTAAGTATTAATGTTCAAACAGTGTAACTCATTTTTTCCAGTAAGAAGGTGCATGCGAGCACCAGCAGTTACACCCAGTTATTGAATCTTTTTATAACCAATACCGTAACAAGTCACGAAACCACAATAACGTGTGAGCAAAGAAAGAAATGCGAGTTACCAGTAATCGAGCGATATTTGCGAATAATGCAATAAGTAACCAAACAATACGAATGTTCGTCAAGCTAAGGTTAAACAAAACCATGATTAAGCATGACTCGCTGTTAGTAACCAGATCTTAAAGAAAACAAATGCATTCCTCCATATGCATGATCATACTTTGGCAAACAACTAGAGCCATTCCACAATATACATTTCCATTCGGCTAAAAACCAAGCCAGAAAAACAATTAACTCGAAATCAAAACGAGTGAGAAGGCGACAATACGTTGACTATATAGTGAAAATAACAACTTTTATAAGTTGAATGACAAACGATAACCAAACTATACAATGTTGTACAAAGTCGCGGCCAAAACCGTAACCAAGAACAAGCCGCGGCCATAGCAACGGGCAAGTCGAAACCAAGGGGAAATTCACGGCCAAAACCAAAGTCGCGCCCTAAGCCCTAGTTACGGTCAAAATTACGAATCGCGGCTAGAAATTTAACCAGTAATTATATTATGGGCAAGGGGGAAGTCTCAACCAAAAAGGCTCGGCAAAGTTGAGGCCAACAGCGACCGGAGCCGCGGCAAGCGGCATCCAGATGAGCCGCGGCTAAAAACCTCAACCAAGGAGGTACGCGGTAAAGTTCGAGGCAAACAACGACCGAAACCTCGGGTCGTGATAAAGACTTTGTCACGACCGGGAAAATCTTGCGACCCGGAGCCGGGGCACGTAACCATAATCACATTATAAGCAAGTGGCAAGTCGCGACCATGAAACAAGACTTGAAATCGAAAGCCGCGGCTAACAGCTCCAAGATGAGCCGCGGCCGAAAAGCAACTCGCGGAATAGCCGCGGCCTTACAACCAAGGAATGGCCGCGGCCTCACAACCAAAAGAGAGCCGCGGCAAAGGCATGAATAAGCCGCGGCCATGGCGCTAGCCGCGGCCGAGCCTCGGAACGTGACAACGAGTCGCAGCCGTAACCCCAATCACGATCAAGGATTCTTTTCATGACCAAAGAAGTGACATGTGACAGTTAAAAATGCAGCCAAAGAAATATTATCGTGAACAAACAACGAGTCGCGGCCTATTGAAGCATCAACGGTCAAGACACAAAGACATGGAGCATAAAAGCATAAATATCATTACGAAACAAACATAGAGTCAGAGTACAAGTCTAATAACATCACAAAACAAATGTTCAACAAACAAGCTAACTACGCTGGAGCAGGGCCTTCAGCCGGGGTGGTCAAGAATGACTTGATCTCCTCAAAAGGTGAATCATGCATTGCAGCAATGGTCTTGGTCATGGGAAAGGTGGCTTTGTCAAACAAATCTGACTCAGCTCGTAGCTTCTTCAATGCATTTTTATCAAAGTTTTTCGCCATCTCCGGTTTCTTGCCCTCGGCAGCAAGGCGGGCACCATCCAACAATCCAGCATTATAACCAACTTTGTCTGATAAACTGTTAATCTTTGCCAACGAATCAAGGAACTCGTCGCTGTCTCGAACCTTATTGAAAGCCAAGGCAACACCTTCTGAAACAATCCATTTCTTCTCCGATGTGAGAAGAGACACTTTGTCCTCAAGGTTGGCAATTCGTTTCTCAGAGGCAAGTTGATTATCCTTCAAATCCGAGGTAAGTTTCTTCACTGCAGCCCGCTGAATACACAACTCCTCCTGAGCACCACTAAGATCCATAGTAAGCTTTTCCTTAACAAGGTCAGACGCATCACAATGGGACTTGAGAGAAGCGTTTTCAGCCTCCAGCTTGGACACTTGCTTCTTGAGGTCACGAATCTCATTAACACCGTCCACCCAACGGCTGTGAATCTCCACAAATGAAAACAAACTGTTCACCATAGATAAACAACCGGCATTCGACAGTGCCCTATTCTTCAGAGCTTCCCCACGAAAGAATTCTGCAGGTGTGCGGGATGCAAACATAAAATCCCTACACGCATCTGGGGTCTCGAAAGTTGTTCCGTTGGTCAGCTCCCAGTCGGGAATAAACTTATCCTCCGCGTTCAGCTCGGAGTCCTCAGAAGAAGCAGCCGTTTTTTCGTTACCTGAACCACCAACCGAATGATCACCAAGGTTAGAAACGGTTCACATATATACATATGAATGTGAATAATGTTTGAGTATGAGGAGCAGCTCTCACCAGGAGACGAAGAAGCAGAACCAGAGCTGCCAGAACCCGAACCAGAAGCAGCCTCAGCCGCGGCTGAGGGCTCCCCTTGGGGAGCCGCGGCAGGCGAGAGGGGGGGGGATGGCCGCGGCCGCAACCCTGGGCCGCCCAACCCCTGTTTGCGCTTCATCTTGGGGCGACTAGTGGGAGCAGAAGCTTCATCAACACCTTTTCGCTTGCGAGTAGGAGGTGACATGGTTTCACCAGGTTGAACAACGTAACCAGCGTTGGTATCCAAAACAGAAGTTGCACCCTCAGGCAAAGCTTCAGCCTGCTCAGAAACATCCTCTTTTGCAGACAATTTCATGCGCTCAAACAGACCCATACCTGTACAAGCACATCACACAAGCAATAATCAGATGGATAAACATGTGCATTAAGACACAAAATAGGGAAGCTACTTACGTTTCCCTTGATAAGTCATAAATGGAACCGCGTTAGGGTCAGCCCAGTTACGACTAACGCCGGCCATCACAAGGAAATGCTCAGAGTAGCTACGGAGTGGAGTAGGCTCGGCTCTCAAAAGGTCATAAGCGGACAGATCAAATGTGTCAGGCTCGGGAAAGGGATCCTGAATGGGTCTACTAGTTTCCAACCAACACATCTCAAATGGAATTATGCTAGATGAGATAAAAAAGAAATGATCTTTCCAATGTTTTAGGCTGGTTATGGTTCGGGAAATCAAAGGAGGTTTAGGAGCTTTTCTCTTCTCAAAAGTGAGCCAATCACCTATCCTATTCAACTTGTAAAAAGCCCTAAAAAGATTAACTTCGGGTTCTACGTTACGAGCACGGCAACATATCTCAAAATGGTATACCTTAATAAGTCCTAGGGGAACAAGTTGCGATAGATGGATATCATAATGCCTAAGAAGTAAACACAAGAACCGACTAACAGGGATGCGAAAGTTACAAAAGCTAAAAAATGAAGTGTAAAGAGCTACCGTCCCAACCGGGGCATCCCTCACGGTCGACGAGGGAGGAGGGACGGTAGGGCCAAGCTCGGAAGAAATACCATAGCGAAGCGTAAAGTTGTTTAAAAAATCTTGAGAGATGACCGAGTGTTGAAGAACCACGTCATTTCTACATTCCATTAGAAACACAAAAGATGAGGAAAAGTAACTTACCAGAAAGTTTGGTGATGTTGAATGAGAAAGTATGGAAGGAAACTTGGAGAAAAAGGGAAAGAAGGAAAAGAAGGAAGTGGGGTGAGTGGAAGATTGATGGTGAATTTATAGATGAAAGGCATAGGGGCGCGTGGCAAGGGGGCGGCGGCTAGGCCGCGGTTCGAGGAAGGCGCGGCTCGAGGCCGAGGTGATGTTTTTGGGCCGGATTTCAAAAAATAAAAGGGTCACCAAAGGTCGTGTCATGTAGACAAGCGCGTGGCTCAAGGAGGGAAGACAATGATTTGATTGATGTAAAACTGGACCGGGGCTCAAGACAGAAAGAACTCAAGGGATTGATGGTAATAAAGAGATGTCAATAGAAAATAATTACTCCAATGACATAGTTATAACCATGACATTGGACTGGGGGGACATGAAGGGGTATCACCCCAAAAAGCCAAACACAACTCGAACTAGCAAGCGAAAGATTAAGGTAACACCCACGTACGACGCAGCCGCGGTTCGGCTGGGGCGAAGGACCAAACCGCGGCCCATCAAGGCACAGCCGCGGCTGGGTATGGACCCAAAGCCGCGCTCCTTAATCCCTTAATGAACCGAGAAGCCGCGGCTAGGTATGGACCCAAAGCCGCGGTCCCTAATCCCTTAATGAACCGAGAAGCCGCGGCTGGGTATGGACCCAAAGCCGCGGTCCTTAATCCCTTAATGAACCAAAAGCCGTGGCTGGGTATGGACCCAAAGCCGCGGCTGGACAAGCGCCACCGAAACATACGCCCAACTTACGTAACAAACCCGACCCGTCTAACCAGCGAAGGGAACCCAAGCTGCGACTAGCGTACCACGCGAGCAGGCAGGAGAGGCCTAGAGCCGCAGCTGGGAGTACATGCCCAGTGCCGCGGCTCAGTATACTAAAACTAGATCGAACACCAGACTTCGTAAAATTCCCATGTCAAGCACTTGTGAAAACCCTCACATAAACTTGGCAACCAAGAAACCATTTCATTGGTTGCAAAGGAATAAGAAAGAAGACAAAACGGATAAAGCCAAAACAATGGCAGGAAGTCAGAACAGCCATCATATCCCCAGGTCAACTATCAAGACAAATCTCATTAATGTCAGTCAGAAACCCTTTACACCAGAAGGGTATGAAACTCTAAGGTAGGGAATTTCAGTCCCAGATCATTGACCACAGGCTTCCAAAAGTAAAGCCATGCTATGTTTAATCCCCATGTTTCAGCACTATAAATACTTCTGAAATTCCATAAGAAGGACCAGATTGAGATCCATACACACATACATTCACACAACATTAGTTACAAGCCATTTACTTATTAATCCTCTCAAAACTCTCTCAATACAAATACTTATTCTCACGCCAGAGTGTGGTCTCGGGGAGAAATCCCTTTCTGTCCGAGGCGAGGCTCACGGTGTTGTTGTTGTCTCGCAGATATTCCAGTCAGCTGAAGTTCACCTCAAGTCCCAGCCAGGTCCTTGGTACTCCGTCCAGCCGAAGCCAAGTCCACCTGAAACCCAGCTCAGTGAAGCCCAAGCCCAGTCGCATCCCACCTTTCAGCTGCATTCCACTTTCTCAGCAATCAAAGCCCCTGCCTAGTCCACAACAGCAACCTCACTTACGCACTGCTCCCGAGTCTTAATCCCTTGATTAATATTCGTATAGCAACATCTATCATTCACACCTCTTTTCCATTCAACATCATGGCCTTTTATATGCAAACAACCCTTCGGACCATAGGAGGGTTTTAGAAAGCAAAAAAAAAAAAAAAAAAAAAAAAAAAACATGAACACCCTACAAATTTTGCTCAAGGCCCATCTCACATATATTAATATAAATAAAATACCACTTGTATTGTCAAATACTATTTGAATACCACTCAGGTTTGAACACAATTAGCAATAGTTTAAGAGGTTTTAATATAAATATTTTTCTTGTTCTAGGCAATTTTGGTATGTACGTGCATCCTCCGTAAAAGTTGAAGTTGTTTTGGTTTTTAGAGGAAACTTAAATACCATTCACGTATGTTACTTAGATTGCAATGCAAATCAAATATAGTATATATGATTTCTCTTGCTATACGTAAATGTCATATCACCTAAAAAACCCAAAAATATACAAATTCCGTCCGGTATTCAAATTTGACTAGTAAAAATACATACACAAGAAATAAAACGATGTACTGTTAAATAAAACGATGTATTGTTATATAAATCTTCTTACTCTAATAAAAGAGTATCTTGATATGTCACGTGGCAATACCACAATCATCCTTATCAAAATTT
This sequence comes from Flaveria ramosissima, assembly GCA_025215565.1. Classification (NCBI taxonomy): domain Eukaryota; kingdom Viridiplantae; phylum Streptophyta; class Magnoliopsida; order Asterales; family Asteraceae; genus Flaveria; species Flaveria ramosissima. The sequence goes on from CM046038.1 coordinate 50,551,751, forward strand.
CCATGCCTCTCTCTACTCTTAAATAATTACCTTAATTATTTATAATATTATTTAATATTCTTTTACATTTAATAAATTAAAAAAAAGACCTATTTATTAATGTTATTTTTATATAAACAAATATTTTATAAAATAATTAATTTTTCTAAAGCATTAAACTTTTTTTAAAATACAAAATATTTTAAAATTCCTATTTTAAAAAATTCAATTTAAAAATAATAATTAGATTTGGGAGTTATAATAAATAACTTTTTAAAAATGATACTTTTATATGGTTTGTTTTAGAATAAAATGTTTATTTTTTATTTGGAAAAAATTTAAAAACAAAATTGTAAAAAGTTGATATCACTGTTTTATTAGTTATAGTCAGTCGTATCATATTTTAGAATAATATTTTATAATTAATAAATTTTTTTATATTAATATTTTATTTATTCAGGCTGTGTAATACACGGGTTTACTAAAGCTAGTTATATATAAATAGGGTGACATTATATTAAGAAACAAGAATTTATTAATAACTCAAGAATACCTACTATGCAATAATTTCAGTATTACGTAATAACTACATCTCTACGTTAACAATTCCATCTCCTACATCATAATTAAATCTGTAACATTTATTATTCCGTAATAATTTTATATAGCTCTTACGTTTAATCCACTAATTATAATAACTTTTCCCCATTGATAAATATAATAACATAATTAGCTAATTAAGTAACTTCTCAATATTAAATTAAAAAAAAGATTAAGAGTAACTAATACGTCAACTAGTCAAATTACGTGACCATTTAGCCCGTGACCCCAGATTATTTTAATTAACATTAACACATATTTAAATCCTGCAACTAATACTAGTTTGAAAACACATTTTCTCATTATTATTCAAACAAAGACTCAATTGTTGAATTTTTGTCACCATTGAATTTAAAACCACCACCCCGAAAGTCAACACCCCCCCCCCCCCCCCCCCCTCCCCCTCTTCATCACCACCATTAACACATAATTCTTCTCTTCCACCTAAACCCACATCTTATTACTCATTACTTTCATGAAGATCACACAAATTACTCAAAAATCCACCAACTTTTCTCTCTAATCAACACCCAAAAATCCAAAATTCATCTTCTCCGGCGAACAATTATGGGAAACGAAGTCGGAAAACTAACAATCTGCTTCACCGGAGTAGATTCCGGCCACCGGAGGAACCACACGGCGGTTGTCATCTCCGACCCACTTAACGATCTGGGTCACTCCTTCTGCTACGTCCGACCCGACCCGTCAAGAATATTATCCTCAAAGATTCACTCCGCCGATGAAACGACGACGTTCCGGTCAATCTCCGGCGCCTCCGTCTCCGCCAACACCTCAACACCATTATCAACATCTTTCATTGATGTTTATTCCTACAGTGTGAATGATAAAGCTTCAGCCTTTGAAAGCTCCAATTCTTTTGCATCGGTTCCTTTGCAACCGTTGCCCAAAAGCTCGATCAATTCGGGCCCGTTGTCGATCGGTTCGGGCTCGATTGATCGAGGATTTCTTTCGGGACCGATTGAGAGGGGGTTCCAATCGGGTCCTCTGTTTTCGGGTAATTTCGATCAGCTTCAAAGAAGCTTTTCGCATGGTGGTTTGGCTTTTAAACGAAGATCAAGAAAGGGGAATTTGATTCGGGTTATCCGAAGGGCGATTTCGAAGACGTTTGGGAAGAATTCGAGTGTTGCACCTGTGAGTAAAAACGTTGGTGGATTGAAAGATCATGATTGGGTTGATGAAGGTTTGGAGAAACAGAATGAATTGACGATTAGCAGTGTGAATTTGAGCAGTGAAGGGAGTTTATTTGATGATTATGATGGTGATTGTTTGAATCAGAGTAGGAATCTTCAATGGGCTCAGGGGAAAGCAGGGGAAGATAGAGTTCATGTGGTGGTTTCTGATGAACATGAGTGGGTTTTTGTTGGGATTTATGATGGGTTTAATGGTCCTGATGCACCTGATTTTCTGTTGTCTAATCTGTATGCAGCTGTTCATAAAGAACTCAAAGGGTTATTATGGCATGATCAGATCGATTCATCCGATTCGAATTCAAATTCAAATTCGAGTTCTCTTGTGCAATCTTTAGATGTTGTCGAATCTCATTCCGACAATCGAAATAAAAACGATACGTTAACGAGGTGTGTGCATCAGCAAGAGAGTTATCCTTGTACTACTAAAGATGTTCAGACAAATTCATTGAGAAAGAGGAGCAAGGTTCGGACCCGAGGGAGGAGATGGAAGTGTGAATTCAAGCGGGAGCGATTAGAACTTGATCGAAGGCTACGAGAACATGTGAACTCAAATGGGTCGAAGTCGATTAACCATTCGGATGTGTTGAAAGCACTGTCTCAAGGGCTAAAGAAGACAGAGGAGGCTTATTTGGATATTGCAGACCAGATGCTTGTTGAAAATCCTGAACTAGCTTTAATGGGTTCTTGTGTTCTTGTGATGTTGATGAAAGGGGAAGATGTTTATGTGATGAATGTGGGTGATAGTCGCGCGGTTTTGGCTCAAAAGTCTGAGCCAGATATATGGAGAGAAGATTTAGAGAAGATTAATGAAGAAACATGGTATGATCTTGAGGTTTTTGATGCTGATATTGTCACTGAAAATCCAAGTTTATCAGCTTGTCAGCTTAGTGTGGATCATAGTACCGCCATTGAAGAGGTAAATCGATTGATATGACTTCAAGTTTCGGTTTTTATTAGTCTTTGATATCTTGTTTTCTCAAGTTAAACTGTTAAAGTCATCATATTCTTGCAGGAAGTTCAAAGAGTAAAGAGTGAGCACCCTGATGACGCCTGCGCAGTGATGAATGATCGCGTTAAAGGCTCGTTGAAGGTCACTCGCGCTTTTGGTGCTGGTTTTCTTAAGCAGGTAATTAGAAACAAGTGTTCTGTTTGATAAAATGTTAACAAAAGCTATTTGGGATTGATTCCTTTTGGTGCTTTTGGTAAAAGTAGATGCTGATATGTGTTGGAATCAATGGGAGATTGGATATTCTTGAGGGATGATACCTTTATAACTCTTTTAGATTGGAAGAAAGCAAGTTGACTTTCAGTTTTTACAGTTGACCCCTTTCGCGTGACAGTTATACTTTCATTCACAACTAAAAAGATTAACCGAAAGCGAGTCAGTTTAGAGAATGCATCAAACTTGTTTTAGTTAAGCATATGCATACAGATGATTCAGCTTAAGCTGATATTTGATACTAAAATCTTATCTCTTTTCACTTGCTGCAGCCGAAATGGAACAATGCGTTACTAGAAATGTTTAGGATCGATTATGTTGGAAGCGCGCCATACATAAACTGCCGCCCATACCTTCACCATCACAGACTGGGCCCGAGAGACCGGTTCTTGATATTATCTTCAGACGGTCTTTATCAATACTTCACGAACGAGGAAGCTGTTTCAGAAGTCGAGCTTTTTATTCAGTGGTCACCAGAAGGTGATCCTGCTCAGCATTTAGTAGAAGAAGTTCTGCTTCGTGCAGCCAAGAAAGCCGGTAATAATCTTAGTGTTTTATAAAACTTTATACAAAACGAGTTTTGACTTTTTAAACTATCGCATTTGCTCTTATTCTGTCACAAACAACACCACAAGTTGTCACAAGTGATGAGTTTGGACAAAAAAGCGCAAGTACGATTGGTTTTTACAATCATATTTTCACTGTTTGTCTAGAGTCACATGTTCTTGCAAATTGTAGTTCTTACAATAGGCTTTTAAAAGTATGATGGTTTAAACATGTTTATATATCATAGCTTTTGTTTTCTTACAGGTATGGATTTTCATGAATTATTGGAAATACCACAAGGGGATCGAAGGCGTTACCATGATGATATTTCGATCATTGTGATTTCACTTGAAGGAAGGATATGGAGATCGTGCGTGTAATCAACACAAACACACACTGTAAACATAGAGATTCACAAATAATAAGGTTTTTTTCACATAAAATAGCTAGATATGATGCATCAACTCTAGTTGTGCCCAATTTTTTTATATGTATACATGTTCCATGTTAATTACTATGAAATTGTCATACTAGAATTGCAAATATTCTAATAAATGACGTTTCTTACAACAATTTGTACTTCAAGTCATCAATACACTTGTTTCACACAATCGTTTATTCAAGAATATTGATCTTGCAACATTATTGAAATTTCCCTTAATTCGATATTTTTACTGACTTTCAAATCATATTTGTCATCTAGCCCGTGTTTTTATAGATATGATATAAATAAAACTATATACATACCTAATATTTGATAAGTAGTTACACTTGGTTAACAAGAAAGTTGATAGTTGAGTAGTCTTAAGGTGGCACAATTTATTTCCAAATCTTAAGCTAAATTAAATATCTAGCACTTTCATAATTTCTTTTGAGGAATTCAATTCTACTAGTTTTATGTGACAAAGTTATTTAATTAAGTTTTGTAATTCAATTCTTCTAATAAATTGTCATCCCACTATAATAATGTAAACTACAAAAGATTTAGAAAATTGCATTTTATGATGTAGGAAGAAAAAGAAACTATAAAAATGTTTACTTAAACCCAACGTATGTCTAAGAAAATTTAAAGACAAAACACGTAGGTTCCGGTCAAAATCATAGAATGTGTTGAATAATGATATCATGTATGTATGTATGTGGCTTTCAATTGTCAAGATCTTGAAAACGTGTGATGAAATAAATCAAAACCCCACAATCACACAATGAGTAATGACTAAGATTTGGTATAAATTATGGTCAACAACCGCGTGGTTGAAAAATATGGTGACGAAAAGTCAAGGATGTTTCATGGTTGACTTTCTAAATTAAAGACCTTAGGTTTCATTCCTTTTATATATTACAAACACCGACTTTGAAGTTTGTTTTTACTTGATTTTTATCGAACGTCAGTCGGTGAAAGTAAAACGCATCCTTCAACCAACAGAATTAAATTCATTCTACGCGTCTGTTATATTTTTTATTGCTTACATTTAATATAATCATAGGTCTCGGAATCGCGGTTGTATAATTAGTGGCGGAGCTTGAACATCCCTGTATGGGGGCGGGGGCGAAATTAATTTTTTTAGGGGGGAGTAATTCGATATTTATATAAAAATTTAAACCACCAGGCGAAAAATTTACACTAACAAACTAAAATTTAACACTATCGAGGAAAAAAATAGTGGGGGCGGCGGCCGACCCCTAAAAAATTTTGACAACGAACCTCATGATATTTTTTTATTATCAACGACCTTATTAAAATAGAAAATTGAAAGTTCTACAAATATAAACCGAAAAGTTATAAAAAATAACAAATATAAACTTATTATAAAATGATTTTGGAACATTAAACTTATAAGTTTTAGCCCATCAAATTATTACCCGATAGCCCAATACCCTTAACCCATTAAATTAACAAAATAGCTTAACTTTTATCACCCAATAACCCATTAAATTAACAAAATACAAAAAATAAAATAAAAATTGTAATTTAAACTATCGGTGACTAACCCTTGTACACAAAACGTCACATATCGAAAATAGCAGGAACGGTGGAGCACACTCTTCCTGTTCTAAAAGTCAATCGGCCACAGGTAAGGAAAAAAGGTAATGTTTAATTGTTTATTTGATTGTTTTGTTTCATTTATTTTAATGCTTAACATTATAATTTATAATCGCTTTGGAATAAGCATGAGTAATCAAATGAAATGTTTGTTATTTGTATGTTAAATTGCTAATAACTAAATTATTGGATGCTATTTGTATGATGATAATTTATAAATTTTATTGTTTTATTGTTCTAATAACGGATATTTTATGATGTTGTAGGTTTATGATTGGATGTTAAGTTTTAATTTGTAAATCACATGTCTTTAAGGATTTGAAGAAGTACACTAAAATCACTGAACATAAGGTAATTTTTATTTCATATTTGTTATTTGTTTAATTTTTTAATGTTTAGCTATTAGTACATAGAATTGCAGAACGTTTTAATATGTGACCCGACCCGACCTGACCCGAATTGACCCGACTGGAAAAGACCCAACCCGAATCATACTGAAAGATTTTGTTATTTACTATATCCAATGGGCCCTAAAAAAATTATCTGACCCTCACGAAAAAAAATTCTGAATCCGCCACTGCATAGGTGAAAGCTCATTATGTCATCTGGATGAGGAAGATGCTCATCACTTGTTTTATCGATGCCCTGTTGCTCAAGAAGCCCGGAGGCATATATCTTGGTGGACCAATTTTGATATTACAAGCTGCAACTCTATATTTGATATTAGAGTTAATTTCAATTTTACTTCTTGAGATTTAATAAAAGTAATTATTTTTCTTCAAAAGATTGGAAACATCATTTTACCTCCTAAAGTTTCATAAATTGTTTCAATTCTAGTCCAAAAGCTATATTGTTTGGATTAAGTTAAACAACTAATAAAACTTTTGAACTAAAACAAAAACAAGTTATGAAACTTTTTAAGGTAAATTAACGTTTATAATCTTTTGAAAAAAAATATTTAATTTTATCAAACCTTAAAAACAAAACCGAACTTAACTCTTAATATTATTTCCTCCCATTAAGGGTGTATGGTCAACCAACTCTTCGAAAGATTATTACATTAATTATTTACTCTATTATATGGCATATTTGGTTATCTCGAAATGATTGGATATTTAACAAAAAAAAAAGTCTTTCTATGGATAAGTTGGTGTATACTATAAATACCCAATCTTTCTATCGGGTTTCATTTTTGTGTTGGGCGGATGCCTCTTGTGATTTTTTTTGTGTTCTTGTATTGTGGTGTATTTTTTTACTAGCTTCTCGCTAGCCCTCTTCGTTGTTGCTGTTAAAAAAAACATATATGATAAAGCTCTTCCTCTAACTTTGATGCGCTCGCTTGAATAAAGAGAAAAGAGAACTAAGATTATTGGGAAAAAAAAAAAATTAAGCTAAGTAAAGAAAAAAAGCCTCCCCTGAAGGATCAAACTATGGTTGTTATGAGGTTCAGCGCGCACGACTCAACCGCTAGACAACCATCATTTCTGGGTTTACTCTATTTAAACACAACTTTTATAAAGACATTAAAATCTAGAAAAAAAAGCTTTTGTGGTAAAATCACGAAGTGGGATGCGTTCAGCTGACCAACTATCTCACGCAACCTCCTGCCTGACACTTTTTTGGTCCAAGCTAACAAACATTTACAATGATATATTCAGAATTTCATAAAATATTATATATCAAAGTTTTTTAACTAACCAAATTGTATTTAAAAATTAATATATAATATATTTAACGTTAATTGGTGTTGAATAAAATTTATATCAAAATGTAGATTATTATAAGTGTGTTACGAAATACATAATTTTGTAAAACATTATATTTAAAAACTTATAAAAGAAAAAATATATTAAATTTAATTAAATATCAATATCAAAATTGAAAAAGCAAAAAACCTTCTTACTGGTTCATAATCATTTACTTTTAAGTATTTATACTAATCAGATTGAAGATTAGATTATATTCGTAATGGTAGTATGATAATGATAGAAAAATGTTGTGATGCAAACGTTGTGCTAGTACTGGTGTGTCAGTGAATAATGTGTATAGTGGATTACTGGTGTGATAGTGATCTTAGTGTTTGTAATGATTAACTAATTATAATCATTAATTATCATTCTTATTTTTTTTAACAAACATCATATTTTAATAAAATAAAATATTAAGAAACTGCTAATATTAATATTAAATTTTAAAACATTACAAATTAACTAAAAAGAAAAAAGTAAAGATAAGAAAATAAAGATAGCATGTCAAACTTCATGATTTCTCCATAACTGTTTACCCAAATCTGTTTATAGGTTATTATGCATTTCTTTATAGCATATCTACATATTATTTGTTGCTCTTTTCTTCATTAAACTCTATAAAAATAGCGTTGTTTTCTTCATAGTTTTGATAAATCGTTTGGCATTTTATCCTCTACAATCATATAGTGTAAAATCAAACAAACATATATATTGTAGTGTGCGTGACATGAATCCGTGATAGGGTGCCAAGTCACCGATTTCATGCCTCATTACATATTGAATAAAGATTTTGCATATCGTGTTGTTCACGTTTTTTTCTATCAATACAGGAGAACTATACTCTGTTTAAGTATATATAGCAATGTACTTGGATTCTATGAGTTTAGTTGGCTTAAAGTTGAATACTTTAGTTCAAAAAAGTATATTAAACCTCAACTGCTAACATGTGGGGGTTAGTAGGCATGTTACACGTTTAATGATGGATTTTGGCCCCTTTGACACCACGAGCCTTAATGTGTTACATGTGTTATTTATTGGTGTTATACATACGTTATTTAGTTGCATATTGGTGTGGGTTCAAGAGTAGAGGAGCAAGCTATTGTTTTTATGGAGGTTCAAAATCGTTTGTCAAAATAGGCTTCACTGAAATGATCATAACTTGGGCTAGAAGTCTCCGTTTTGGGTCTGCGACCAGTCGAAACGACCGTTTTTGGGTCATCGTTTCGGCCAAAAACAACTTATTTTATTAGTTATTTTACTTTTTGTCTTATTTTTAGATTTTGTTGGACTTTATTTTTAGCCCAGATTTTAGTCTATATATATATTTTGTGGCCCATTCGACATTTGGTTTGTTTTTTATATGCATGTAAGCAATGGGAGAAGTTTCGTTTTTTGAAATTTATAAAAATACTTTTCTTTCTATTACAGTGTGTTGTGTTAGTGTGAAATCCTAATTATCGGCATTATTTGTGAATCAACAATAGTTAGAAGAGTTGTTACTGGTACTCTCGTTGAATCAACAAGTTCAATTGTATATCTTTTGCTTCCGCCTACATCACACATAAAAGAAACTTTGACGGCGTAATATACGAATCACTTTCACCTCAGTCTATGTTAGAAAGATATTCTTAAAAGAAAAATTAAGTTACCAAAAGAGTTAAGATGAGTGAAATGATTTAAAGAATGTACACCATGACAATATATAGACAGATAAAGTAAATGAAAGAATGTTAAAGTCTTAACCGAAAGAGTTAAGACGAGTATGATGATATAAAGAACACCATGCAGTACGTAGACAGATAAAGTAAATGAAACAATGTTAAAGTCTATAACCGAAAGAGTTAAGACGAGTACGATGATTTAAAGAACACCATGGCAGTATATGGATAGATAAAGTAGATGAAACAACGTAAAATTCGAAAATTTCTAATTTGTATAAAATGTATAAATCTTTTTATGCTTTGCCATATACAAATGTGTTTGAGCTAACTGATACATTGCCATCATATAACAAATGAACTAGTTCATCTTCTTGTATGTATTCTATGTTCAATGTTCTATAATGGTACAAGAGATAAAGTGCAAAGTACTACATAATCACGGATTACACAACCAGTCTTGTATCGCAAGCCGAATGGAATGGTTCGGAGTGAGATTCAGATGGTCAAGTTTTAAGTTTGTCATCGGAGACGTGTCACGCCCGTTTTTCAACCATCCGCACAAGGCTTCACCTTCGTAAGTGAATCCGTCAGCCGCCAACTGAGGATCATGCATAATTTCCTGTAAAAGAAAATGTTACTGTTAATACTGTTTTAGCTGTTGTACCACTACTGTATGCATAAAAAGTGACACTTGAAAAATACCACCTTTAGAATGGGACACAGGAAAGCAGATGGCACCCGGCGGTCTTCAAGAACAGACAACTGCTCGAGTTCTTTAACCATGATGAGGGAGACCGCGGGCCGGTCTGTAGCCTTTGATTCGCAGCATCGCAAACCCAAGTCAGCTAACCGCTTAGCCACAAAACTGGACCACTCGCCAGCCGATGCATCCAACACTGAGACCAAGTTAGAATCTGAAACTGCTTTTCTCACTTTATTAACTAATCCTGCTGACTGACGACCCGTGATGAGCCATAGGATGATCATCCCAAAAGAATAAACATCAGATTTTGCTGTCAAATCTCCTGTTTGAAGAAAATCTGGATCAGTAAACAGAAAAGGTCCATTCGAGTATGGTTCGGTATATTGGCGAAAGCTACGACACCGGAGCGTTTCCTCGTTGACCAGTTTAGAGAATCTGAAGTTGCATAGTTTAGAGCAGAGTTCAGAATCGAGAACGATGTTTTCGGGGTTTAAATTGCCGTGTAGTAGCTTTTCGGGTCTAGAAGTGTGCAAGAACAGAAGGGCATTAGCAATTTCAGAAATGATCCGAGTTCGGGATTTCCAGGACATGGTTTTATTAGAAAGATAACTCGCGAGGCTTGTTGGAGTGTACTCGTAAACGAGGGCGTGTGCTTCATGACATATGCCAATTAAACTCAATATATGCTTATGCTGCAGCCTCCCAACCACTTGAACCTGCATGATGCAAACAAAACTCGAGTTGTGAGTGTTAATCACTTTCAAAACGCCCAATCTGCGTGTACGTGAGAGAGTGGGGACATATATTAAGAGAACTGCAAGAACTGCAGACACTTATACCTTTAATACATAAAACGCCTCTCTTTATCTCTCACACTATATGTGATTATCTGTCATGCATTATGTGTAAGTGCTTATACAGTTCTCGTAGTTCTCTGTTGTTTTGTATTGAACGTGCCCCTATATATGTAGAGAAAGAGAGGGATATTAACCTCTTCTTGGAACTCCTGTTGAGCTTGCAAATTATTTAGATGCAGTATCTTTATCATGACTGTTCTATTCAACATTTCGCCTTTATACAAAGAGCAACCATAACTTTCATCGCCGATCTTGAAGCTCTCTGAGAAGCCACAAGTTGCAGTTTCCAAATCCACCAATGAAAACTCGGTTAATCTTGAAGTTGTACAAGATATACCTCCATCTTGTCCACGAACTTTCCACCTGTCGAGCCAATTCGCTGCTTCAATCTGTTGTCTTTGAACTGTTAGTTTTTCGATCTTTAGAATTGCAATAGATGCGTGGATATGTTTAAGTTCTTCAGATGATTCTTCACGTCTACGGTTTGCTTCTTGTAGTTGATTCTCTAAGATTGCTATGTTCATCATCACCTTGTGCAATTCTTTCGATGTTGATTCTTTTTGTTCCATGAGTTGCTCATTTTCGTGTCTTGCAGCATTTAGCTTATCCTCGGCTTCTTTTCTTGATTCAACTTCTTTAGCATGAGCAGATTCATATGCCTTTACCTAAAGAAGTCAAAACAAGACTTCTGAAGTCAAATCTAGTAAATTTCAAATCCAAAATATTATTTAAACTTCATCTGTAAACTTAAGTCAACATTTTCCCATCTGTAATCTTTTGTAGGATTTACACCTACCATTTCTTTCTTGAAAAAGCTTGACTAAATAGATTCATATTCGAATTTGAAAAGTGGTTTATTTGACCTCAGGAGTCAAACACTATGAATGAAATTCCACCTTATTATTCGCTTCCAAAGCTTGTGCTTCTAATCTTTTCCGCTTTAAAAGCTCTTGAAATGCTTCATTCCTGGAAGCTTCAGCTTCCAAACTGATTTCTTCAAGCTGTTTGCAGAAGCTTTCTTCTTCAACTCTCAAATCAAGTTCAGATGAATATCCAGACTCTGAAGACGTGATCGACTGTAAACTCCTCGTCATGCTTGTACTTCCAGGAATAAAACTTGAAGTTGAGCTGGATCGGTGGTAAATTTGCTGTGGTTCCCTTTCAGTGTTGGGGTAATGCTCTGACTGTGACCTTAAAGCACTTGTATCTTGATGGATTGATGGTGGCAGAAGATCATAGTCCTCAGTAGGTTCTCTGGTGTAAAGAAGTTGACCTTTGCTGATGAACCATATTTGACAAAAAGGAGGAGCATTTTTAGCAGCATAACTTGATTTGCTCGAGTTTTTCTTCACCTTTTTCCAACTGTATACAATACCTTTTTCAGTGAGATATAATTTGTTATGCTTCAAGAAAAAACAGAACACTTACTTCTCCGGGGTAGCTCCCATAACAAGCTTCTGCACGCCATATTCGTTAACCAAATCCACAATTCCTTTACGGACTTTAGCATTTTCAGTGGTCACAAAAGATGCTTTAACCTACACACAAAATTCTGTCATTGATAATATACCAAAATCTATTGCAAGTACAACAGATCACGAATATTGTAGGGAGAAAAAAAGCTACCTTTGAACGAGAGCAAAGGCTCATGCAATCAAGTAGAAGCTTCTCCATCTCATCTCTCTCCTGTCTTCTATGTGCACACACAACATCAGGGTTTGCTTGAGTTGCTGGTAATTTTCCCACTGCATTTAGAAACCATGAATCATATAAATTATAGAGTCGTAATTTAGCTGTCATAGCAGACCTGTAGGTATGTCTATAAATACTAAGTTATTTATTCATTTAAAGCCGCAAATATATGCCATCTCTCTCTAACTTTATGGTACCAGAGCCATGTTAGCCTGAACCTCGCTGGAAAGCTACCTTGTGCCAGCTCAATGGAATCCTTGAGGATGAGGTCTACATGAAGCAGCCTGGGTTTATGATCTAGGAGGCATCATCTAAAGTATGCTGGCTGATACGCTCATTATGTGGTCTCAAGCAGTCTACTAGAGCATGGTTCGGATGATTTCCTGATATTATTAAAGATTATTGAATGAGTTGTCGCTCGCAGGATGATTTTGTATTCTATGTGGACGACATTATTATCACCAGAGATGATAGCTCTAGGTATTCATAATAGAGAAACCCTGCGGTCTTAATTTCAGGTTACAAGTGTGGGACGTCTTCGTTACTTTCTTGGGATAGAAGCATGTCAATATTCAAAAGGAATTCTTCTATCTCAAGAAAAGTACGTCCTTGATATAACTACTTTTTGTGTGACTGTGGTCTATATAGCCAAGAATCAAGTGTTCCATGAGATAACCAAACACATTGAATTTGATTGTCACCTATTTAGATAACATGTTGTGGGAACACGGTCGAACCCTCCGTTCAATTGCATATTAATGATAAACATCAGCTTGTAGAAAATTTTACAAAGCACTACACTAATAACAAATACAGTTTATTTGTAGCAAGTTGGATATGATTAGCACCTTCGCGCCAACTTGAGCGTTAAAGAATCGTATAGTTGTCATATTGTTGTCATGTAACTGCCATAATCTGTTTGGATAGCTAGTGAGCTCCTGTATAAATATCAACTTAAGAATTCAATTAAGCATTGGAATATTCCATTTCTCTGTGACCTCAGTATGTTTCATTTAAAAAGATGAACTTGATTTTCTTTATGTTCTGAAATAACATGAAACACCTACTGTGTGTTAACTAGAGTGCTTTTAGGTTATTTTATGCCAGCTAATCTTGCTTTTAGTTCCGTTTTTGCACTTTATATATATTAATTGGTTGGAGATGAGAATATAGGATCATCTATAATGATTATAAAATCTAACTACACTTCAAGATTATGTTATTAAAAGGCTAATTACACTTGGTCAAATCTGTTTCTGCTAATGGTAAAGATTTTTGCAGGATAGAATAATTATTAGACCCATGAAGTGTTGTGTAAAATAAGGACATTAAGGAGCACAAACTGGTCAAATCAATCCATTTAAGTAACCAAAATAACAAATTTCTGGACCTTTTTGAGAAACTAATGACCAATATTGTTACATGTTATAATACATACTAACATTGAAGAAATATGTTGTAGAATTTGTCATGAAATCATATCAATTCTGAGTTAAAATATATTAGCTTTGACCTACTAATCAAACCATTGCTCTACAATTGTCTATGCATTTGTTCATTGGGCTGAAGTCTAACACAAAATCAGAATTCAAGTTCTCCAAAATCAAACAAATTCAACCAAAACAAAAGCTCCCATTACTTCAAATCCAATAAAGTCAACTATGAACATAACAAGCAGTCAACTCACATCAAAATCAACTCCAATTGGCACCAAACTGAAGTTCAAAATTAAACCTATATAAAAAAGGATTAACTCACAAAGTGTTGGAATCAAAGGAGAAGGTTGATGCACATGAAGTACCACAATCTCTCGATCTCTAAACCTCCTAAAAGTCCAATGAAACAAAGGCACCGCCTTTTCAACAGACTTCCCAACAGCCACATAAACCTTATCACCACCACCAATCTCCGGCGCCGGAAGACTACTCCGGCGAAACCCATCTCGGAAACTCGCCGGAGAAGAAAACCCAGAACGGCCGTCGGTGGCCATGGTGACAGAAGGGTGAGATGGGTTCAAAAGCTTCATCAATCTTCAACACAAGCACAAGAATCACAAAAAAAACTCTGATATTTCTTGGAAATTTCGAATATTTAATGTTGTTTAACGGCAATGGTATGAATCTCGTGCCATTAATAAGTGATTAAGGTGTGATTTGAGGGAATAATTTTAGATTTCTAGTCTTTGGTATGAAAAGTATGCTTGACTTTGAGTTAGACTCGATTGTGACGTGTGTGAGGGAGTTAGTGGTTTAGGTGAGGGAGGTGAGATTTGATTTGCATAAAATAATGGAGGAATGAAGATGAAAAATTCTATATTAGAAAGATGACAAATTGGGTGTTGTTTGAACATGGAGATGATTGAATTCAAGTTAGTTGAGGACAAAGTTTAGGTAATTAGGTGTTTGGATGACGAGAAGAAGGAATGGTATGGTCATAATGTCATATTCTACAAGTTCGTTTTAATTATTCTAAACTAGAGCAAGTAGGGCGTTAAATTCTTGAGAAGTTGGTGGATGAGTTTTGATTAGGGTGAGTTGTAGCAAATATAATGAAAAAAAGATCTTGATTGGAATGATTAAAACTATAGAATATGATTTGTTAACACACGTATTTAAGTAAAAATGATTGCATTAAGGTTGAAACTCGAAAGTAATATATATAACCTGATTTATATTGCTCGTCTAGCAACCACATAAACATGGTAACTTCAGTACATGAGATGATGGATAAATGAAAAACTAAGAATCTAATATAAGGATAATTAGCGATTGTAAACAAGATGATATCAACACAATTATCAACTTAAACTTATAATTCAACATCATATCGTGATGATTAACTATTCATGACTGATAATGGGTTGATGATAACAATAAACTACGTATTTACTACTCAACCATGCATAAATCTCTTGAAAACAATCTTTAATTGTTGATGAAATCAAACAAATTAAAACATAATTCATGACTCGAAAGAGTGAAAACTAGATTGAATGTATCTACTAACCCAATACCCACACTTGGTGATGAATAATGATGAATCGGTCTTGCATAATCATAAAATAAGCAAACAAGCGTGAATTCAGTGTGTCATGATGAAATGATGGATGAAATAATGCATGAAAATCACTCTATACCACCTGGAGTCTTCGTACAACTCGTCCTACTCCATGGTATCTAACATGTTGTCCCAAACTTGAAATATATCTTTAAAATGCATCGGAGAATGATAAAAATCGCTCAAAACCTTTGACCAACTATTGTACGCGGACCTTGGCGTAGTTAACGTCGGGTGTGCCTTGAAATGCCACTTCTTATATGTTTTATAACGTTTGAACCGGATAGTTGTTAAGTGGCGTATCAAACGTCGTGGTTAGCGTATTGAAAGGCGGTAAGGAACTTTGCTAGCCGTATTCCGCAAGTTAACATCCTTTTGATGTGTTCACTTTCTATGTGTTAGATGCATGATCCATACCAACATAATATCTTCCCATGCTATTCTGCATGGAGAAAAGATATATATCTAGCACGTCTCGATATGATTTTAATGCTAAATATATTAAATAATTGATCATTGTGTCAAACCAAATAGACACACATCAATAACGTGGTGTGAGTTCAAGACCTCACAAGTGTATGGTCTATAGAGTTAGATGAAAATTATTATTTAAATAAAAATGCCATCGAAATTTGCTTAGCCTAATTTTTTTGAATGGTAACTTGAATGAAGTTTATGACCCCTTAACTCAAACAGGAACTTATATAAACTATTAAACTCTTCCTCACTAAAAATAAATAAATAATGTTTAGTTGCTTATTGTATTTTAAAAATAAAATTTAAAAATGTACCCGGCGCTTGACGTAGCTCTCAATTTGCACATGGGCCATTAATGGGCTGAAACGCTTCACCGCTAGGTGGCTAAGTATGCTTCATAGTGGAAGGTTCAAAGGCAACACCTACCTATACTGTAACACTGTACCGTTGAATTTATATCTTCATATTTGAAATTTAGAATCGATCTACATTCATGATAATTGATTAATATGCATCTACGTATCATAGTTAATATTGCGTACTAAATATATTTTATGTATCGAATGGTATTACTTTGTTACGTGTTTAAAGTATAGGTCAAATAGAGCTTAATGTAAATTATTTGATAAGAATACAACAATTAGCAAGATTACGGATGGAATGGAGCTGTAAACGAAGAAAATTGAGGAAGAAAAATTGAGACCATAAGTTACGGCCTATAGGCCGTAGCTTACGGCCTCACTGCACAGCCGTCTAGGAAGACTGCAAGACAAAGGCCAAGGCTGTCTAGGATGGGGTAGGTTGTACGTTACAGTCTAACATGGTATTTTGAGGATTGTTTCAAATTTTAAAGCTTATTTAAACCCTAACATTAGGGTTTCGAAAGGACACTTGCCTCCAACCCCAAGAACAAATCTTTGGACTATTTTGAGTGATTAATGCTCTCTCTAATTATCAATTGATCAAGGATTCATATGCTCAAAGTGAAAATTAAAGAGATTATGATGAAGATGCAAGGCTAAACTGCTAGTGATCATCTTTGGGTGGATGGTTTGTGATTTGATTGTGTATGCTTGTGCTTTTACCTAGTCAAGACAAAAACTTTGATAATTTAACAACTTTTCTTTGTTTATATTTTTTGAATCATGTGTCGAATAAAGATTCTTGTTAGTTGATTTGATTATTTCTTATCAAGATATCAATTTTACATTGTTAACCATTAAGTAACAATTAGGTTATTATCATTAATTGGTGATTGCAAATAAGGTTTCTAGATTGTAGCATTAGTTAGTTTACTAATTAATTTACATAATCAGATATCAAGTTGGTAATTGTCTTTCAACGTTTATGTCTATTTGACTTTAAGATTAGATAAAACAAGAGGTGTATATTCAATTACATTCCTAAAACCTGGTTGTGATCCCTTTCATCTCAATAGTTCTAAACCAAGTCCAAGTTTTCGTTTTGTTTATATATTAAAGTGATCGTTTTTAGTTTAATTTCATTCAACCATATCGCAGTTTAGTGACGATAGTAAGTCAAGTAGTTTTTAATCAGTTATGTGTGACACCATTCACGAACTACTCGTGGGATCGCCAACCTACTTACCCCAACTAGTTAAGGTATTTAGAAAACACAAAACAAGCAAATTATCTTCTTATTTGATCGGGTCTTCAGCACCGATCAATTCATGTGGGGGATTGTTGGAAAAGTTAGTGAATTCAAGTGTATTTTCACTGAGTGTAAATGCGTATTTCCTTAAAATTTTGATAAATATATTTATATTATATTTTGGTTAATAGAAAATACTATTTTGTTTTAATATATGTTGTAAGGGCTTTACAGTAAACCAAACCACGTCTAAATTGGGCTAAGATGAATGAGATACCGATCCTTAAAATTCGAACATGAACTAATAAAAGCTGAGAAAAACAGAATGAAAAAGGTGGATAGAGAATCTTTCCTATAGTCCGGTCATCATTCTCTAGTCGACCATAAGATGCAAATTTCCATTTGATTTTCTCAGGTGAGATGATAATCTTTTAGTGGAGATCAGATGATCATTTCTCTGATAAACTATTTCCATTTCTTTGATCAGTTGTTTCACTAATCAATTGTTTGGTACAAACAACACTTATCAGATCAGGTGTTAGAGCTAAAAAAAATTGTTTCTTGTCAAATATCTTTAAACCAAATAACTTGCATTGAAGACGTTCAGTTGCATTTATTTTTATGTTTAATTACTATAGAATTGTTTCAAATCATTTTCAATATAGAAATTACTAAGCTATCCTTAAAACAAGTATCACGTTCCGGGTCGCTCCCAACCTTAATCCCTCTTTCCCGTCGACAAGGATGTTTGTCCACTGCTTCATCCTCGTCACAGCCCTAATCAATCGTCTCCTCATCATAGTCGTTACACCATAGCTACTCACCTTATCATAGCCCGCACAATCGAAGATCTCTGAAACGAATAATGCTTCATCTAGTCTCCGATTCCCTGAAGAGTGTTGTCGATTATGAAGCCTGCAAAGAAAACAAGGTGAACTACAAAGAATTAAGTTGCTTTAGATTCATGGTTACGATTTTATTGGTTTTGATTTACGTTGGTTTCGATGTAAATGAGATGTAACACCAATTTCGAAGGTATGACATGGCTTCATCTTGGTTATGATTTGGATTGTTTTATGGGATTTATGATTTTGGTTGGTTACGTACGATTGATATTTGTTGCTTTATCCTTTCATGGTTTTGAGAATAACATTTTTGATTGTCTATGGTACTTAGATATTTCATAGGAAGAAAGTGAGGGTAGTATGGTCTAAATTTAACATTCCATCAGAATGTTGAAATTCCATAGGTTGGAGGATATAGGAAAAAATCCCAATTCCAATTGCAATTCCGTTCAAGGCCAACTAAACACAATTTTGAATGGAATTCACTCAAATTCCAATTCCAGTTCCATCGGATTTTGTGAATGAGCGTAAGGCTTCGTTAGTCTTAAGAGACACTAACAACAATTGCAAACAATTTGAGAGCACACAATATTACTTCTAACTTTCTGTCTTTTCATCTTTTCTAATTTCTTTGAAAGTTTTCTTTTAGGTTCTTGGGTTATTCCTGCTAGTAACAAGTGCTTAATTGTTTAATCATAGGAAACAAACGAGTTCTCTTAGGAGATTTGGAATTTATTTTAAGGATCCTCAACAAAGAAATTTGTTTTTATATATTTTCTTATATTTCTTTCATTTTCGGTTGTAGTAATACAAGTAATTTTATGCTTTTCTTTACTTTATTGTACTATAATGTAGAATAAAATTATTTATTTTAATTTTATATGTGAACAGTTATTACATACGATGCACTAATCAATACAAATTGTTATTTAGGGAAAAAACCTTTAAATTAAGACTAAAGTGTCGACTAGTAAGCCTAGACTGCCTAGTAAAGGGGCCGGTTAAGTCGAGTCATAACAGGTTCAAGTTAAACACCATTTATTTTTGCATGGTTAGATCCGCTTGAGACAATAGTGGCAAGAATAAATTAAGTGAAAGCACGATTAATGATTAAGTCTCAATCACTCAATTATGTGTGACATTACATGTATGGCATAATGTTATATAGTAGGAATACTATGATAATGCCACTCTTTGGCTTCAAGTAAAAGATAACAATGGCATATATAAGGAATGATCAGGTGCTCACAAATACTATTTTTTTCGTATAATCCAATCTATTATTCAATAAGTTGTAGAACTCAATGAAACACACCATATTGTATATATCTCATGATACTTGTGAAGTGTTAGTATTTTTAAAAAAGAATTATATGAAGTTATCTAACAAATTATACTTTTGATAAAATAAAGTATTAATCAGAAAGAATTTGTCACAATAAGATTATTTGTGAAGAATTTCAATACTATGTTACTATGTTATTATACTTTGCATACGGGACAAGAAAATAAACAAATATGAATGAAAGAAAACGATCATTATGAACATAAATCTCAACACCAGAAGTATTATAACCATGAAATTGTTAGCTACCCCTCGTTCATAACTATCACACGAAATTCATTGAAGTGCGGTTATAAGTCTAAAATTCATAATATTCAGTTATGCATAAAAAGTAGTTTGTTTATTTTTTTAAAACATGTTCTAATCTATTTATGTTAACTAACTATACACGCACCTTACATGAGTTAAACTCTCAACATTATGAATAGAGGGAGAGATACGTTACCGCTATGATGTCTCATTAGTGACGTTTGTTAGCTTAGAAAGAGGATAGTTGTATGTGATGATGCGGGTGATGATTGACTAATGGCAAAAATATAGTACATCCTAAGGGGTTGAACAAACTAAACAAATTACTATATTTTCATATATAATATTTATTGAAATGATCTAATTGCTATACTTGAATTCCAAACAGAATCGTGAGAAAGAACATTATGATGGGAATTATTTTAAGCATAAGCATGAAAGAAGCACTTGAATATGTGCCCATGAGAGTCTGTGTTTTCATCCTCTTTTTCTTTATTTAACGCCCTGCCTCATGTTTCATAAATATTGTTTTTAGAAGTTTTACAAATAATACATTTATTTCTCAGCAAGTAAATTATATTTTTAATTATTATATAAATTAAATATTTACTAATAAATATATGATTCTTTTTAAATAATATAAGTTTAGTGGTTTTAATTGTCCTTACTTGATTATATAAGTAATTATTCAAATTTTGAAAACGGATTGCCGCCTAATTGTAATGTAAGACAAATGTTAAAATTAGTATTAGTTAGTTTGTCCATTAGCTATTTTACTCTAACTTTAATCCCGAATCTATTAAAATTATAATAATTGAGTATTATTATATAGTTGTATATAGTGTTCATTTATAACCTATCATATTATCTAATTATTTGTTTTTAAATAAATAAATAGATTACAAGTAATTTCCTAATACAGAGAATGCCATTTAAGTTCAAGGTAAGACATATATTAAAAACAAATGAATTCAAAATCAAGGAATAGAAAGCATATAAAAAAATGCTAAACAAGTAATCAATGGCGACTTTTAACTTTCCAAAAAGTCAACCGTACAAATATTTTTGATAAACCAAAAATTCAAGGTTTAATGTATTATAGCGGAGAAGAAATAACAATATGTTATCGATAGTCTTGTGTTGTGAAACGATGCCATAATGGGTATAAAAGTAGTCACACGAATTTCACATATGATTTAAAACTTAGAACCGGTTATATAAAACGAACCAGTTTTGTTATCTACTTTCTATTTTCGTTTTAGGGATATACATTTAATTTATACATATGTATAAATTTCATATTTTTTTTCAAAAAATTAATATGAACTATTAACTGAAAATGGATTCAAATAGTTAAAACGAACCGCTTTAACAAGCATAACTAACCGCACAAATTAAGTGTGTTGTTTTTATGACCTTAAGAAATAACTACGCATAAAGTTATGTCTCGAACCAACTAGAGCGTAAAGAAACAATGTTAGATCATGTGATAAAAGCTATTTTTTTGAACGACAATCTACCCTACTCATATTTATTACTCTAAAGTAGTTTACTTTATGTTTAAGTTTAAACCAAAAACCTTACATCCAAATAACAAGAATTTCTAATAAATGGTTTAGTCCGACATTAACATGAGGTAAAAGTATAATTGACAAATAAAAAGTCAAACAAAATAAATATTAAAAAGAAAAATACTTTTTGAATAATGATGGATACTTGTAGATATATGTGAATTGGGACTGTTTTCATTGGATCCATCGCCGAATTGGAGGCTTTCCGTGTTTCCTATGTATGCTACTCAGCTTATACCCATTTTCGTATGCACATACATACATTTAAAACTATTTAAAAGATAGAAGCAAATATATATATATGAGAAATACTAAATATTATATTTTCATATTTATTTCAATCACATTAGTTTTTTTCAGTTAAAATTAGATCACGTAACATAAGTAATACTAGCAAGTGAAGTAATTAACTATTTTTTTTTCTTCAAGATTATTAACCGTTTTTAGAAAAATATATGAAATTCTGTCTAATATGTTTATTGAAGTTATATAAAAAATAACAAGTGATGTGACTTATGAAACATAATATATGATTACCAACAATATTCGTTTATTATATATTATATTTCAAAATTAAATTAATAGAAAATTATATCAAGTTTTCATACGTTTTTTTACAATAGTAAATATCTAAGAAATAAATATTTATATATTAATTTACTTTTTAAATAGAATTAAATATTACTATAAAGGTATTTATAATTTAATACTTAACATATGATTTATAAATCAAGTTAAAGAAAATAAGGCTTACACTACAAAAGAAAGAAGGTAAAACTGTAGAAGCTTTATATATATATATATAGATAGAGATAGATATAGAGATAGATATAGAGAAGATGAGAAGAGAGAGAGAGAGAGAGAGAGATAGATAGAGATAGATATATATATCTCTAGAGTCTCTATCTAGAGATATAGATCTCTATGTATATATACACTCTATAGAGATGTCTATAATACATATATATCTATGTATATCTACATATATATATATGTATCTATACATAGATATACATATATATATATCTGTATCTATACATCTAGATATCTCTATATCTATCTATATATATGTCTATGATAGATATACATACATACAGATCTATATATATCTATATCTATACATATCTATCTATATATCTATAGACATACATATATAGATATATATATATATACATATCTATATATATACATATATATAGATATATATACATATCTATATATATACATATATATACATATATATATATATATACATATCTATATATATATACATATATATAGATATGTATATATATATATATACATATCTATATATATACATATATATATATACATATATATATATATACATATATATATATATACATATATATATATATACATATATATATATATATATATATATATATATATATATATATATATATATATATTTGGATTTGATAAAAGATCTACTTTTAGGTGCATCAATGTGAAATAAACAAACAAATTATTGTAAAGTTAACTTTGAAGATATTTGTGAGAAATTTAGTTTATATTAGTTGATAATTATTTTTAATATTAAATATGTAGTAATTATGTTAATTAATTAGAGAATGAAAACGATATGGAGGTTAAATTAAACCATATAAACTAATTATAAGGATTTAAAATAAAACTTTTCCTACTCTAGGTAAGATATGCTAAAATTTGATCACTATTCTTTTGTTATATTAAATTGGTGTGAAACTACATATATGGAAATGTTACTATACAAGATGCAAAAAACTTACGGAGTCATCAAGGCGTAAGACATGTCTTTGCGCCACAATTATGCATATAAGTTAGATAATTACGCAAGTTATGTTTATAATTACACAAGTTAGTTTCATAACTACGCACATCAAGTTATACGTATAGCACATAAACGTATTTAAAAAATATTGATTTTTTTTTAAAAAAAGTATAACAATACTATACTCAAATTAAAGAGAATTAAATGCTTGATTTATGATTTAATTTTTTCTAAATAATAATGTTGTACAAAAAAATTATATGGGTTTAAAGAATTGGAGGAATTTGAAAAATATTAACAATTTTATGATATTTCCAAATGTACATCTCCAGGCTCATTTCTTACGTAATTATTTACATCTCTAATCTGAACCTTTAATTTATTAGATCAATGGTTGAGATTAGTTTTTATACTTCATAAAAAAATACATGTTGTATTATAAACTTTTCCACTACATGTATATCTATTTATTTGCTTATAGTTTAGCAGTATCAAGATATGTAGTAATAATGTTAGTAATTCTAGTATAAAGTGGTTCACGTCTAATCGTTTGTTAACAATTAAGCTTTAATACCAATGATACTTAGCTCAAGTGGTTAACGTAAGATACCAAATACATGTAAATATGAGGAGGCCTTGAGTTCAAGTATCACCCTGAGTAAAAATACTCAAGGTTAAGTCAGATGGTTTTTCTAGTTGTGAGTTTCCTCCTGAGGGGAGTGGGTTGCGATCCCAACTGGAAAACAGATAAATGGACCCGATTAAAATAACAACTATTATTCGAAGCAGGGTCATACATTTGTCGTTCAAAAAAAATTAGATTTATGTATGTTAAGAGGGTATGTGGGTTAGCTATTTGCGTCAAAAGTGTTTTTAATTATATATATATCGCATTTAAAAAGATAATTCACAATTACCATTGATCATTAGATCAACTTGTTAAGGTTAAGTACTCATGACATGTAAATATTGAAAGGTTATGGGTTTAAATCTCATTCTGAGCAAAATATTAAGAGTTGATTCAGAGGTTTTTTTCAGCAATGAGTTTCCTCCTTATGTAGTTAGGGGTGCGATCCCGGCTGGAAAACGAATAAGTGAGTCTGATTAAAATAACACATATCCTATGAAGCAAAGTTGCGTATTTTCCCTTTAATAAAAAAAACTAAAGGATATCGTTGAATTACATGCCTCTTAACTTACATAATCAATAAACATATATTAATGGTAATTTATAGATGAACTAACTTTTGCACTTGGATTTCCTTCTCTTTGCATCTCTCTATATCACCTTAAATCCCCTTATTTTCAGAGCTCTTCAGTCTTCACTTCTCATAATTATTTCTTCATCTCAACTTATAATCTTCATCAATAACACATGGGTACCTCCAATCTTAATCAGTTAATCACCTCTTTTCCCCACTCCGACGCCGGTGGCCGGAAGCTTTCAAACACCGAAAACCACCACCACAAACCACCACCACCACCACCACCACCACCAACTGCAATTGATATCAACAGTCAAGAAACTGAAACTGTAAATTTAGTCAACTCATCTTCCGCCGGAGAATTTAAGGTCGGAGATTGCGAGGATGAATATCCCAAGACTCCAAGAACCGTGGAGCACAGGATTCCGGTGACGATGGCTTGTCCTCCGGCTCCGAGAAAGGCGAAACGGGCTCCGATTAACGGAAAACGAAAGGCATCATCATCATCATCGTGTTTTCCGGTGGTTGGAGTTATTGATGACTTTATGGTTTACATGGAAGCAATGGTTGCTTTGAATGAAACTGTGTACGTACCGGATATTGTGGTCGGAGATCTTGGCTCCGGTGATCATGTTAAGAGGTTAAAGTTATTGCCACCATCGGCACAAGGAGCTTGATTAGGTTTAATTTCATATCTATTATCTATCTATCTAGCTGTTTGATTAATATTGATTAATATTCTAATATAAGGGTAGTTATATTGTTTTGTTTTCAGTCTTTAGAAGAAATTGTCTCAAGACATTTTTTTATATTTGAATTAACAAGAGAATTATCTGTTTTATATCATCTTGAAATCTTTTTACCTCCTTGTAACATATTATCTCACACTCTAAAGTTTTTACTTGGTTTAAAACTCTTGGTAACATTATAGTCTATCTTTCTCATAGCAGGCCTATTTTATATGTCACGTCAATTTTATTTTATTTTTTTTACAAACTCATTTTACCTCCAACTCTATCAAATCCATCATTTTTACGTTTGCAAACATTATAAATAAAAAAAGTTGGTGGGACCCGCAAATTGCGGTTGGCCATAGGCGGCTAGAGTACAACACCACACACTGGGCATGCAGCTGCCACATGGGCTCAAGGCTAAGGCGCACGTTGAATTGAATCTAATAAAACTTAAATTTTAAGTAGAGAATTACGGACCGAATAAAATTTACATGCATCTAGTGCATCTAGTGGAAAAGAGAAAGAGAAAGTTAAAAGGTATTGTATATTGCATTTAAGCTATTTGCATAAGTGTTTATATGGTTTTTTTATATTACTTTACTTATAAAGTTTGATTTGTATTTACATCACTCAATACATATATAATTAAATAGTTTTAAAATTAATAAAACCTTAGATATTTACAAATAGACAAAACCCCAGTTAATTTCGTAGTTATCTTATACATGCATGCTTCATGGTGTTCTTGGGAGAGACACATATACATTAGATTACGTGTGTGTGCAGTGAGCAAGAGATATATGATTATAAAACTTGGGATACCATATATTGGTCCCCAATATGCTAGATTTATGGGGCTGGTTTCAATGCAAACAAAAGTGCTAAGGTAAATCAATGATTATTATTATTAACTTTAATCTCTAACATAGTCAAAACCTATAAACAAAAAGACTAAATATATTATAATATTGCATGCGAAAGAAGGAATAAGTTGATAACATTCTCACTTTTACCGGAACTAATTACCATAACATGAGACACAAGCAACGGTTAGAACTGTTTAAATGTTATGACATCAACATTTGGTATCATTTGCGAAGGTTACTATAGTAGTCGACACTTTTAGCATGAAGAATCTTTGTTTGCAGCCTCAAAGTATTACCAATTTTAGCAGATTGGGGCGTAGGTCTTCAGATTGGTAAGACCGAAGAGTATCTCAACAAATTTCAGACAGAGCCAGACCTACTCCCTCGAATTAAGAGTGCTTAGGAATACGATAGTAAACTTTGAGCAATTTACAAAATTTAAAGGTCGATAACGGAGTAGATGAGCATATAGTAGTATGTTTGGTGTGACAAACGATTGTGTATCTGATAATTACATTTTGAACAGTTATTACCTAGGGCACACAATTCACTATTCACTATCAATTTGGGGTTTAAGAGGATGTATCGTAATCATAATTAGTATTTTTGTGAAAGGTGAGGAAAGAGGACGTGACTAGGTGTGTTTTTAGATGTCTAAGGCTAGTGTTTTTTTCTTTAGCCAATAGATAGTAGATATTCTCTGCATGAAAATAAAATGACATCTCAAATTTTGCGACAACACTACCAAGGACATTCAAAGAGAATGCCATGATATGTGGTGTGGTCATAAATTCGACTCATTTTCTTTCAATTCAGCAATGATTATCGGTGTATATACATCTATAGGTCGTGTTTCGTAGTTATCTTTAAAACATGTTGTATTTACTGGTGAATACATGTAGACATATATATAATATATTCATAGATGAATACGCAAACATATAGTGTATCATCGATCGGCCATTAAATACATGTAGTTAGCAATAAATATATTATATGAACGCGGTGACGTTTTTGTAAATAGAGTATAAACACGTTCTATTCACCGGATATAGTGTACGTTATTGGTGTGTTGCAATTTGTGAAGATGATATAATTAGTAACCATGACTCTCTCAAGTAATAGTTTAATGAACGATTATGTATGTGTACGAAGACTAGTTATAACTGTGACCCAGACAAAAAAGGGACACATTTTATAGATTACTTGGATGCATCATTATATACTCGTGTCCAAAAGCTCGTTTAAAAACCAAATCAAGTATGTAAAGTCGGATGCACCCTTTTAAATGTTACAATTGTATATCGGTTCTTTAAACGAATTACAACATTGACTCATAAATAAGAAGTTGGATAAATCGGTGTTATAATATGTTCTACACATGTTCAAAAACATATATGTTAATTAGAACACGTTACAACGTGACATTAGCTATAAAGTTGGACACATATTTTTAAACTTATATGTTAGAATTAATTATAACATTACAACCACCTTATAATGTTTGACACATTTGTTCTAAATGTTTTTATGCACGGGTGCTACATAGGCCTTGCAAAGATACAGACCTCTAATTAGGTTTCAAGGCTTTGCCCTTGACCAAAGCCGCTAAATAGGTAGTGGGACCACCGCCTGCTGGCGCTACCAATGATCGTAACTTTTATTTTCGATGCATTATTGTAATGAGTTAAATACATTATTTACGAAGACAATACGTGTTAAAAGCATTTAAAAAAGTTATATAACAAGAATATTGTTAAATTAAAGTGCATATAAATATAGCTCTAGTAGCGTAAGTTTTTTGTTAATAGAAACTAAAAAATATACATTATAAACTAAAAAATAATAAACTAATTTTGTTGAAATTTATAGAAAAGTCGATATGCAATATGCAACATAAGTACTTATATATTTTAGATTTCTTATTATGCCACATAAATTATTTTATAAAAACGGGATACAAGAGTCAAAGTTAAAATAAAAATAAATTAGCATAAGGAGAATGAACAAATCTTAATATGTAAACACGATGGCATTGGAGGGGCCACAATGTGGTTCGCATGGCTGCTGGCAATCCATAATTCCATATATCACTCCTTCATTTCCTACATCAATTTCCACTGATTTTAATTATTATTTTTGGTTTTTTTTCCTTTAGATATAGTACTGAAATAAAAATTTATGGGTATAACTTTTACAATTTATTGATAATATTGTGGTTATATAGTTGTGTATTAAAGTTAATTTTGAAAGTAAAATTATAAAGATAATTATATATAATACTAATTTTCAACTTGGGTATGCATTATTAGTTGTACTTCATGCTTTATATGTTGTACTTTTGTATTTTCTTTATTAGTTTTTCTTTTATATTTAACACTAATATTTTTTTGCTTTCAACTTTGGTCTCATATACTTTTAATCTATTACAAATTTTTCGTTTTATGTTTCAATCTAAAATTTTTGAGTTAACATTCTTCAAACATGCGTATGTGGTTCAATGTTTTTATCTCGTTTTTTCTGTTTATCGATCGCTTTGTGTTTTACGTTTCGGTCTAATTTTTGCACTTTAACACGCTGCAATGAGCGTTCATGGTTCAACGTTTTTACGCCTACATTTTATTTTCATTATTATTTCTTTTGTTTTATGGGCTTTTTCAGTGTTGGTAATAGCTAGCGACGGTGTGACATTAATGTTGTTCAGCACGGTTTTACGCACCCATCGTAACACGATTGAAACATAATACTAGTTTAACTATATATAGCATCTTTTGATAGGATAATAGAAAACCAAACTTCAATCGTCGGTTCATTTAAATGTATTAAATAGATCCTTTAAAGAAACTTTACTTGTTAATATATATATATATATATATATATATATATATATATATATTGTTATACATATATTGCATAGACATATATTTTAAATTAATGCCGTTCAAAAAAAATATATTTTAAATTAATGTCTTTAGTCTTAAGTGGAAATGGATTGGTGGGTAATTGGTAATTTTTAAATACTTAAAATGTAACGGGGATATATTATATTATATTAACTAAATGAAAATGGATTGGTAGGTAATTAGTAATTCGTAAATTTCAAATGGTCATTGGTCTGTTAGTATGTTAGTATCTTGTTATGCAAAGTGATGTCTCTTCATTTAAGATCAAGATGTTAAGTCTCATCGTGAACGAGATGTAGTATTAGAAATATATTAGATCGCTGGTAAAAGAAAAAAACTAAAATACATACTAAAAGGTATATTTTAGTTTAATTTAATAGACCATGCTACAAATATTATTCTAGAAGATTAATAAAATTAAATTGATAAACGAAGATGTGTCATAGGCTTTAGTTGATCCATGATAATGATAATTTTATTTACCAAAATAATCTATTATTCGAAGAAAAAAGTTATTTATTTGAAATCAAATTGTCACATGAATAAGTTTTTGACAGAAAAAGTTGCGCAAAGAAGCTTTTAAGTTTCTTAAATTGAAACACTGCTGTATTTTCTTTTACAAACCTTATACTTGTTTTTTCTTACATCTTCGATCAAAATAAAGTTACATATATGATATATTGT
This sequence comes from Flaveria ramosissima, assembly GCA_025215565.1. Classification (NCBI taxonomy): domain Eukaryota; kingdom Viridiplantae; phylum Streptophyta; class Magnoliopsida; order Asterales; family Asteraceae; genus Flaveria; species Flaveria ramosissima. The sequence continues at coordinate 50,581,332 of CM046038.1, forward strand.
TGAAAACCTAAAACATATAAACCATAGCAATATATATATTCCCCAAGTGTAAATCGCTTTGTTTTTCGCATCAAACATATATCGTATGAATAATATTGTTTTATTAATCAAATAATCAAATATTCAAATGTTTTACCTAGATTTATTCTAAGTTTGTACGAGTGAGCTTACTTCTTATAAAAGGCTAGCGGAGATTTAAACATTTATAACTTTTATATACGATTTATTTTTTATTAAAATTACATCATAAAACAAGCGCTTTTTTATTGTTAAAACAAGTACATTGTTATATAAAGCGATAATAACTTTTTAATGTTATTAAGCTCACATGATTTCTGTTTGTCAGTATGTATTTAATGCAGTTTATTGTGTTTTTACCTTAGTTATTATATTGATCTGAATATTATCGTATTTTTCTAAATGATGAATTTTAATATATATATATATATGTATATATATATATATATGTATATATATATATATATATGTATATACATATATATGTATATATATATGTATATACATATATATATATATACATATATGTATATACATATATATACATATATATATATATATATATATGGTTAGGTTCTTTTCAGGACTCCCTTTTAAATAAGAACTCGCAAAACTAGTATTAACCATTGATTATTTTGATCAATGGTTAAGATTAAACAAGATTATAATAGAAATTAATATGTTATTTAATGACTTTAATTTAGGTAAAGGGGTATATTAGTAATCTATGAATTAATTCTCTTTCCAGTTTGTTGGGTAATTAAATTTTCATTTCACTCTTTTCTCTCATCGCTATAAAATTTTAAGTATATACATATTGTAACTTGATTTTTTTAAAACTTTACATAAATGTAAGGATGTATATTAATTAAAATAACTGTTTACACATACACATTTTTACTCATTTTCTTCCTTTCTGTTGAGTATCATAGTATTTTCAAAGTAATTCTAATGCTTAAGTTAGATAAAAAGATTGAAACATCATTCATAAAAACTATATTCAATGTAAAAAATAAACACTAGACAATAAATAAATGAATCAAAAGATAACAAACACACCCTCCGTAAAAATTAACTATGTAAGTATAAATTAACTATTATGTACATATAACTTTGCTTTTTCAATTGTCTAAATTAATTAATGTAAATTAATTATTTAACATATGTGTATATTAATTAGTGTAAATTGTTTATTTATATATCTGTAATATAATTGTTTTACATATGTGTAAAGTAATTAGAGTAAACTAGTCATTTAAATATGCATAATTTAAATAACTATTACATATACGTAAATTTGTCATCACGTATGTTTAATTCTATTTTACATATGCATAAATCAACTAAGTTCACACGATTAACTTTATTTTACATGTGTAAATTAATAGGTTGGTCGTTGTTGTAGCTATGATAGTAGCGGATCAAAACCGATAAATATAATAATATAAAAAAGGTAGATCTGAAGTTTTTAAGTATTTAAATTTATCTCATAATGTAAGAAAACTAAAAATCCATCATAAACTTTGACTTGATTTCTAAGTGGCATGAAATAAATTTAATTGATTTCATGAATGTGAACATTAAAGATTAAAGAAAACTATTAACATAAGCTTGAGCAAACAATATGAAACAAAGCAAGAATAAGACAAATTAGAAAGACATGTTATAAAAACAAATTTTATATAAATTTGTATATACATCAAGCTAACTTAATTTTTACAAAGTTCAAGTAAAATATTGCAATGAAGGAAACGATGAAGTAGATGTCAAATTAACCGAAAATTTAAAAAATAGCATATCATGAGAGGACACATAATGCACTTAAGTGATAGAAACCTTAAAATAGCTGTTTGGATAACAATATTCCTACCTACAGCCTACTTGGTTGTCCTTTATTTTAAGTTGGCCATTGTTCGTTCTTTTAGCATCATTCTTTTATACGCAGTACTTGTTATAAAAATTAATAACTTTCTCACAGGAAATCACAATAACAAGAACTCGCATAATAAGCATGCTAAAAAACCAAACAATGTCTAATGTATTAGGAATAACCAAATCCACATATTAATGAAGAAAA
>CM046038.1:50588426-51063426 GCA_025215565.1 Flaveria ramosissima
TAAAAAGAAAATGATGGGTTTGGTTTGAAAAATGATGAAATATGAAAGGTATAACGTGATCTTTATTTTTCTATTTATAATAAGTATATTTATATTGATTTATTATTAGATTTTATGTTCCTGTGGACTAAATTATGAAATGGCCGATTAACATACAATTATAGATGAACATGATTTTGTTTGTCAGGAGCCCTCACGTACACCGCATACGCTTTTACAAATAATTTAAAAATAACAAAAATATAAACTTTTACCATAGTGGTTTTAAAAATGATTCCGTGGAGAGATATAGAGATAGAAAAATAAAAGATGAGTTTTTAAAATAGATAGGAAAAAAATATTGAGTTTGATGATAAGTAGTGTACTGACAAAAAAAAAGTATTCTGAAAAAAGTTGTACCTGACAGATTTGACTAGGTATACAATTTGACCATAATACCCCTTGATGGATCTTTTTTAATTGATGAAGTGGCAATATATGAACCACATATATGGGTTAATCGGTTCTTACAAAAAAGATGGGTTAACACAAGATCCCTATCCTATATATATATATGTATATATATATATGTATGTATGTATATATATATATGTATATATATATATGTATGTATGTATATATATATATATATATATTATATAATATGTAGTATATATATGTTTATATATATGTATGTATATATATATATATACATATATATATACACATATCATCTATAGATATACATATATATATATATATATATATGTATATATATATGTATATATATATATGTCTATATATCTATGTATATATATATATGTATATCTATATATCTATATATATATATATATATATATATATATATATATATATGGTACTAGTTGGTGATGTCTACACTACCGCCTGTGTTGGCCCACCTTATTACAAATGGCACTAGTTGGCATTGCCACTCTCATTTTGCACCATCAGAACATGAGTTTGAGATTTATGAAATTATCCAAAATCCACTTACAAATTTGATGGAATCAAGCAATGTAGGTCAGGTTAGGTGATAATAATTTGTTACTAGAATTGCATTTTTTCTATCGGGAGTTGAAAATTAAGTATTTTGATCAGGTGAATCTCGTAATCAATGTTATATATGTTGTTTTGTTTGCTTTTACTGTTTTGTTATTAACATATATTATATTATATTTATTAAATTAGAAACTCACATATTTCTTGAATGAAATAAGTTAAAAATGTTTAATCCTTTAGTTTTATGAATATTTTGTATGTTACATGTCATTAATTTTTGTTGAAATAAGAAATAATGAAAATTTAAGAAACTATAATAAAAATTATAAATTATAAATTATATTTAATATAAAATATAATTAAAATTAATAATTTAGTATGTCTTAATAAATTATTAGAATAAGAATATTTATATTTTACATATTTAATTGTTTATTATTTAAAATTAGTATAATATAATACGAGAGAAACGGAAAACAAATATCTAGATCTTATAACCGGGGCTATAAGATTTGGTTCACCACCTTCGCTTAAAGTCGTCCTCATAGGTAAGGAGCCTAAGTTGATTACAAAGTTACAACGAGAAGTTTGAGTGTCTCATAAGACATCTATCTCATAATTTGCGCAATACATCTATCTCATTCACAACACTCATACTTGGATGATCTTACATTTTTGATAATGAACATCTTACATAACTATTCAATTGTCGATGGTTTGAGAAGGATCTTGGAGATTGAACGCTTATTTAGCATGTGTGGCCAAAATATATAGCTATTTAACAAACCATTCACGGTTGACGTCAATAACAGTAATATTGTCCTTCTTAATAAATTATTTACTTGATGTGTTGAACCATTTATGGTGAAATAGTACAACCGAGTAACTTTTTACATAGTTCAACTCAAGGTTGTCCTCGAGAATCGTCAAAAAATTTACGCTATGGGTAAGTAGAAAAAATCGGGCCCTTTATTATATATAAAGTGAATTACTTATGTATAAAATTTTTGGTCCTGTGCGAGTAGAAAAAAATTGAGACCCGGGTTCGGTCAATCGATTGCTCTGACCTCCTTGTTCCGATCTTTCTTTTACTACCCTCATCCCAAATTACAAATTGTTTTGTTTGAGTTTTAAAATGAGTTAAATATCTAGTAATAGATAAATGGTAATAGACTAAAAGAATTAAATATTAACATGCTCTAATATTTGTTAGGTTTAAAATAATTAAAATGTTAATGAGCTTGTTAATGGTCTAATGAGTTTAAGTGTTTAACAAGGTTATAGGTTTTTTAAGAGGGTGTGTGTGTGTATGTGTGTGTGTGTATGTATATATATACTATAATTTTTTTTAGAATTTTTGGGTCCCTGAGGAGATCAAACCTTGGACGATTGCCCACCCCTGCCCCTTCTTATGGCTAACCTTGGTTCAACCCTATGATCTCCTTTATTTGGCCATGACATCGATTACCATATTCTCCTATTGCAATAACACCACTTTAAGAGTAGTGTTTTAAACATCATGTATGATTGTCTACCATAGATTTAACACCGTTGACTATGCAAACAGTGTAAAAATATACGTTCAATGAATCATGTGCCAATGCCATTAGTTCGTTGGTATAGTCCGGAGACATTGCAACAACAAAGATGTGTTTGAGTTATAACTAAACCATGAGAAAAATTTTGCTTTTACATCATGTCTAGGAAATTCAGATTCAAATTCAATTGGTGAGGAACAAAAGGTTTAAATTACTTTATTAAAAAAGCTAAAATGAAAAGTACAAAAAAGAACAAAAATTTATGGTTTGTAGTCTTTAATTTCATTATATTTGTTTAGCACAAACTATTCCAATGATTTCCCGTCCTCTTTAAAAAGTTATATGATTTTCTTATTTGAAATGGGTCGACATTAAAGTGATAAAACATGCAACTGCGTCTTAGGAATGTCAGCATATTGTCACGGAGTGATTTCTTCAACTCTCGTGCGGCACTTAAACTTGATCTAAGTTCAGGCTTTGTGACCCAAACGATGTAGTAATTCAAGTAATAATGCGGAAGCGTTTGCAAGCGAGTAATACAAACAACTTTGTATTGCTTACAAGGATGTTTACAAGAGAGGGTTACAAGTATTACACAAGACTTGTATGAGTTTTGGGTGCTTTACAAATAAGGGGGTTCACCCCTATTTATACTAGTTCAATGATCTAGATCTTTCATGATCTAGATCATTCTAACAACTAAATATCCAAGATTTTTATAAGGGTACATATCTAGATTTTTCTTATGGAAATATCTACGCTATTTCCATGGATTTATCAAGGGTTTTCTAGAGCCTTCTTGACAGCTCTAGAGCTGTACACTTTCAGGATTTTTTTGGCCACTTTAGGGCTGTTCCCGAGCGCTTAATGGCTGCAGTGTTGCTCCGGGATTGTGTGGGCTATTCCGGAGACTTGCGGGTAGCTCTAAACGCATCCGTATGTGTCCGGAAACTTCCGGATTCCGAGTAACTTGACCTGATTTTAGGCGGGCCGTGACAATATGCCCCTTTAGCAGGATGGTTGAATCTAGTTTGCATACTCTCAAGATATTTGAGCATAATATTAATGCTTCATCTACAACATAACCCTTTGATATTAAGCATTCGGGCTTGACTTTATTTCTAATATATGCTTTCAGCCTCTTCAGATACTTTTCATATGGATATATCCATCTCTTATATACATAGACCCATCAAGAATAACCTCTTCAAGTAAATAAAGAACAAGATGAATCATTATGTCGAAAAATATAGAAGGATATGCCAATTCTTAATTACATTATATCTTGATCACTTTCTTATTTAATTATCCATGTCTTTCTTATCTAATTATCATGCATGAGTTTTTTTAAAAGAGAGGGCAAAGGTCAATCATTGTTATTGAAACATTTGCGAGCAGGCATGCTTGAATCCTACTGGTAGTAATCGTTGAATGAGGATGGAATAATCATAAGAGTTTAACATGGTTATTATTTGAATCATTTAGGAAACACCTAATTCTTTTATATGAAGCAAATATTTCTTACTCCATCACAATGAGTTCCTCATTTATTACAAAATCAAATAAGACAAATAGTTAATACTCTTCGCAATGAGTTCCTAATTAATAACCTAATTTATATCAATATACATACATACATACAAATACTACATAGACGTATACGTATACCTATAGTTACACTTACACCTACGTATACATGAACACACACATACATACACATACATAGGGTTAGTGGTAGAGGTGGCCAAAAAAACCGGTTCGGCCAAAAAAATCGGAACCGGTTTTTGGCCCAAACCGGTTTCAACCCGGTCCCGAACCGCCGATTCCTCACTGGTTTTCCCTTTCTCATACCCAAACCGGTTTCAACCCGAACCGGTTTTCAAACCGGTTTCAACGCGGTTTCAAACCGGTTTCCAAACCGGTTTTCAAACCGGTACCTCAAACCGGTTTTCAAACCGGTTTTAAACCGGTTTTCAAACCGGTTACCGTTACCCAACGGCTATATAGCCGTTATAACCCATTTTTGACCCTTTTTTTGAGCTTTTTTTTACCATTATACCCCCACTAGGTTAGTATATATATATATTTGATGTTTTGGGTTGAATCACAACAACTTATAACACTCTCTACTCTCAAAAATCTCAAAAACGCTCAAACGCTCTCTACAAACACTCTTTACTTGTTGTAAACGCTCTCCAAAACGCTCTCACAAAAAATCCTTGAAATGGCTTCAACAAGTGCTCAATCTTCCGTTGGTTGTGAAGCGTCTTCAAGCAACGTGGTGGTAGCAATCCTTCCTACGAATAGGAACCCCGAAGTATGGTGCAATTACGATTTATGTCAAATGGCTAGCGGTCCAAACAAGGCTCGTTGCAAGTTTTGTCATAAGTTTTTCAAAAAAGATGCAAACACAACGTTGAAAAACCATATTGCAAATAAATATTGTAAAGCGTTAAAAGGTGAACATTCTCAAGGTCAAGCTTCGATGACAAACAAAGGAAATATTTGGGCTTATAACGTTGATGCCGTTCGGGAGCAAATGGCGCAATTTGTAATTCAAGAAAGCTTGCCATTCAAACATTTCGACAACGAACGTTTGACTCGACTCATTCAACGAACTCTCCAACCACGTTACACCAATGTAAGTCGTGCTACTCTTCGAAGAGATTGTTTAAAAATGTGAAAAAAGGCTAAAAATGAATTAATATCTTATTTTGAAAATTTACAAACCGGTGTTAACTTAACTAGTGATGTTTGGTCGACACCTCACGGTTCACCGGACTCGTACATTTGTGTCACCGCCCATTGGGTTGAACCCGATTCGTGGCAAATGATGAAACGTACGATTGCGTTTGAATTGTTTGATTATCCTCACACCGGCCAAAACATTTTTTATGTTATTGATAAAGTTATTCAAACGTATAAATTAGAAAACAAAATATTTTCTATATCTTTTGATAATGCGTCAAACAACACTCTTGCGATAGATCATTTGAAATTAAAATATAAACCAATATGTGAGGGTGTGTTTTTTCATAGTCGATGTGTTGCGCACATCATAAACTTAGCCGTTCAAGACGGTTTAAAAACGATTGAGGCCCAAAAAGATTGTTTTAAAAGAATGTTACGTGATATTTTTAGTAATAACCAAAGATATACTAAATATCGCAAGTTTTGTAAAGACGCAAATACTAAATGTTTAGGTCCGAATTGGGACGTACCAACACGATGGAATTCCACATGTACATGTTTGAAAAGGCTATAGAACAAAAAGAAAGTTTAATAGCCTTTCATAATAGTTTGGTAAGTCGGGGAAAGGCAAATTCTTACCATCCATCGGGTTGGGCCATCATCGAAGAAGTAACAAAAATGCTTCAAGTTTTTAAAAATGCAACTACATGTCTTTCTGGAGTTTATTACCCAACGAGTCCGTTGGTACTTTACCAAATATATTTAATGACTTCAAAATTAAATGAATTGTCGTGTTGGGGTAGACCTTATTCCGATATGATACCCCCAATGAAAGAAAAACTTAAAAAGTATTTTGAAGAAATGCCTCTCGTTATTACATGTGCCGCTGCTTTAAACCCTTGTTTAAACAAGTCGGGGGGTTGAAACTTTACTTGATAAAATTACTTTTAGTTTGGATTTAGAAGTTGGTAAACCAATGTATGGTACAACTTTAAAAGCTAATTTCAACAAACAATTACAACAAATGTATGATGTTTATTTATTAAAATACGGGGAAACATCACAAATTCATGATGCTTTAAGGCATGCGGCAAATGGCGAAAATTCGAATGATCCAATGTTTGATTTATATAATACTTTAAGGGATGAATGTAATAAACGTCAACGTGGTGACACTCCGAGTAGTGAACTCGGGAGGTATGGTCTTACAAACTTTTTATCGACCATGACTCCACATGAATTTAAAATTTTTGACTTGTTGGCTTGGTGGAAAGGTAAGGAAGATCAATTTCCCATCCTATCCATTATGGCCCGAGATTTACTAACCGTCCAAGCTTCTACGGTAGCTTCGGAATCTGTTTTTTCTGTTAGTGGCAGGGTTATATCAATAAGACGAACTCGACTCACTCCACAAGCAGTTGAAATGTCAATTTGCTTGAAAGATTATTTGGATGCCGCGGAAAGAGTACAAGACAAACGTTCACTTGAAGGAGAACTGGAATACGAAGCAGAATTATACGAGGACGAGGTAGAGAGCGGATTGACACTAGGAATGACTGATGATGAAGCGGCATATGATGACTACCTTTGTAACAGTTCCGGTTCAGGTGGCGAGGAATAAACGTACAAGTAATACGAACGAAGAAACAACTATGTTAAATGTTTAGTTTTAAATGTTTAAATTATTTAAATGTTTTAAATGTTATAAATTGTTATAAATGTTTAAATGTTATAAATTGTTTATAAATGTTATATAAATTGTTAAAATGCTTACATTGTTTATAAATGTATATAAATTATATAAATTATATAAATGTTATAAATGTTATATAAATTATATAAATGTTATATAAATTATATAAAATGTTATAAATTGTTTAAATTATATAAATGTAATAAATGTTTATGTTTTAATTAAAAGTTTAAAATTTTATTTCAATAGAACAAAAATCCAAAGTTAAAAAAAAAAAAAAAAAAAAACCGGTTTGGGCCGAACCGGTTTGGGCCCGAACCGATTCCAAACCGACCCAAACCGGTTTGTATGGTTTGGGATTTTATGGTTTGAAACCGGTTTGGACCCGAACCGGTTTCGGGCCAAACCGGTTTTGACCATCATTGACCAAACCGGTTTCGGTTTGGGACCCGAACCGGTTTGGGCCGAAAAACCGGTTTGTACACGTCTAGTTAGTGGTATGATGATTTAAGAAGTCAAAGTTATATTAAAACTGCGGGAACTAATATCAAAGGTCAATATATATATATATATATATATATATATATATATATATATATATATATATATATATATATATATATATATATATATATATATTTATATATATATATATATAGGGGAGAGATCAAATGAGAACTCCATTTTTTTGTGAGAACTCTAGGAACCAATGTGAACCACTAGTTTTCAATGGCAAAATTGTAATTAACAACAACATAATCAAAAAAATCATAAAATAAAAAATAATAAAAAAATAAAAAAAGTAAAAACACAGAAGTGTTTCTCTCGTTTCCCTCTACCATTAAAAAAATAAAAAAAATAAAAAAAAATAAAAAAAAATCTCGTTTTTTTTACGAACGTCATTTTACACATATGTAATTCTTGGAAGTACACATGTGTAAAACAGAATTTACACATATGTAATGACTAATTTACACATGTGTAAATAACGGGTGGACGAATTTTTTTAAAAAAATATATCAATATGGTAGGCGTTGGAAAGATAAAAAAATAATAAAATTAATGGTGAAATTTTTATGAAAAAATAATGTCATGAAAAAAAGTTATGAACGTTTTTAAAAAAAAGGTGGAAGTGGCATGTGACTTGCATGTGACTAAAATGTGTGGTTGATGTTGGTTCCTAGAGTTCTCACTAAAAAGGGTGGTTCTCAAGATAACCCTACCCTATATATATATATATATATATATATATATATATATATATATATATATATATATATATATATATATATATATATATATATATATATATAATATTAAATTTTATACTTTATACACATAGTTATGTGTGTTTTATATATATTAAAAACCATGAAAATTACATAAAAACCCATCAAACTAATGATTGCATATATTTTTAAATTCTTTTATTTTTTCGCTACACATTGTAAATAGTATAACCTATATATTACTTAAACATGTGTAGATTATAAATTCGATCATTGTTTCTTTTTTAACTACAAGTGAGACAATTAAACATTATATTTAAATTATTTTTATATAGAACATAAAAAAAACAGTTTGTGTATTGGTTGGAGCGTTCACAGATCTGAAGATATTTGTGAGTTCTCAAATTATTATAACCCTACATACGCATACACATATACATGCACATACAAACGTACACATACACATACACATACAACCAAATTCAACACTAAAACTAGTAAATTCTAAAAAAAAAATAAACACCTAATTTCATCACTAATTTAAACACTAAACTAGTATAGTTTCAGGTTTAATCAAAATAGGGTAAAAAAATGGTAAAAAAGGAATTTGAGTGTGAGGTCGCCAATGCATGGGGGTTAGCAGAAGAGAAGTCATTGGTGGGAGGTGAAAATCGTCGGGAGAGAGGTGTGAGTCATGAATTTGAGTGTTTGGGTGAAATGAGGGAGGTGAATGTTGTAATATGGGTTAACCCTAGCTGAGGGCTATAGCGTTGACATGTCTCGCAAGAGCCTTTAGTTTTCGTCGTCACTACCCTGCAAAAACATCGTCGTTATTATTCTCAGTATGTATCTACAAAGTTTTTCCTCCTTCCTTGTATATAAAACTAAAAAAAGGTATAATTAAGCATTAACGACGAAATGTTATCGCTAAAGAGTTTTCAAGAAGCACCAAAGCTTCCACCCATCGTGCGAAACTCTATCGCGACGACATGTCATCAGCACAAACATTGACGGTCAAAAATATAAGAAAACTCATAGTAACGCGTCGCTATAGCATCATCTTTAGCATCGACACGTGTCATCGCTATATGTGTTATCACTATAGGATTCAGATCTTGTAATGTATGTATGTAAAAGTGAATACGGTGTTGCCACGCTTATGCTTAAATAATAAACTCTTGAAACTATGTTGTTTCAGTTTATTTATATAAATACCATGATGTTTTGTTAAATATCTGGAAGATACCTTTTCCAATTTTACACCACATCAAAAGTCCTTTCAATCACAATGTATATTGGACTAGAAATGTTATAGTCACCATTGTATAAGCATGAGTTGTGATCAAAGAAACATTGTAAATAAAACAAATATAGTACAATTATGAAAAGTTTATCAATATTTAACTAAAATGATCTAGTGTTGATGTAAATCAATCAAAACGACATGATTTAAAAAGATAACATAGTGTGATCACACTATATTTACTGTCATCATGAATTTGTCATTTAATCATATCAATCGAATGATAAATTAACAATATCTTTAACGACGCCACATCACCCCCGTCAAGGGTGACACAATTAGCTTAATATAATATTGAGTGGCCGGCAATCCTCATATCATCTACAACTTTTATATTGGTAGGCTTTTGTTTGGATTTTAGTAAGTGTTAAAAACAAGAGAAATTTACACATTTAATCCCTAAGGTTATATTGAAATGATGAATAATGTTTACAAGTTTCAGTGTACACAAATTGGCCACAAGAAGGTCTCATTTGAAAACTCTTGGTGGGATTTCATGTGTATGCTAAACTAAGAATAAATTACAGATTTCATCCCTGTGGTTTTATCAAAATGATGAATTACGTCTACATGTATCAGTTTTAACAACCTTGATTCACAATGGTTTATTATTTCATGAAACTAAAATTTAACGATCTGTTAATCACTACAACAAAACCTTCATATTGACCAAAATTGGACACGTGTTTTGGTCACAGTCCATGTGCTGACTAAGAGCATCCACAATAACTACTTTATATCATTTCTCATCCTTAAAATTAAAAAAAAAACATATAAAATCTATCTTTTCCTCTCTATATTTTATCCTTATACATGATAAAGACCCATAAATTAGATAGTCGACTTTTATAAAGATTTATTAAAATCATTTTTAAAAGTGAATATAACAAGGGATGATGAAAAAAAGAGAAAGAAGTAATAAAAATGAGTTATTGGATTTTAATAATCTCAACTTTTATTTATTGGCCGGGATTAATCCCAATTTATGAAATGTTTACAGACACTCCAAACTTTAAGCTTATTTTTTTCAACGATCTCTTACTAACTGAGATTCAACACCGTTAATTTTTTGATGACGTGAACTCTTTATATGGCTAACACACTAAATAGAAAGTTGAAATCAACCATCTGGTTCGTCAATCTAAAACTTCTGCACCCTAAAACCCGTAAATCTGCACATCCTGATCTGAACCACTTGATTCGTTGGAGGTAGATTTTAACTGACGATGGAGGCTAGACACCGGAAAACAGACCTGATGGAGGTTGGGTGGTGGCGGAGTTGTATATTGGCTTAAAGTTAGCTCCATTTCATCAAAAAAACTAACGGGGTTAAGTCTCAGTTAGCAAAAGATAATTGGAGAAAAATAAGCTCAAATTTGAGAGTGTTTACAACCATTTTTTGAGTTAAAATTAATTCTGGCCAATAAATGAAACTTGAGATTATTAAAATCCAATAACCCTAAAAAAATAAAGATAAGGTCGATGTACGATATTAGAAAATTATATAATAAATATAAGAAATAATAATTTTTAGTTATATTACAAGGATATAGATAAAGATTCTGTTATAAATCCTTTAAAGGTGTCGTGACTATATTTTAATACTATTGCAACGCAACAAGCAAAATTAAAAGGTGTTCGATAAATTGACTAACCTAAAGAAAGGGTTCATTTTTGTCTAAGTAGTTCTAAAATTCGTTATATAACGGTATCTTTGGTTGATAAATGGTAAAGCTTTTCGAATTAGTGACAAAAAATTCGTGGTCACTACGTATCAAATAATTGACGAATACTACGTTGTTACTAAGCACAGGTGTCATGTAATGTAAGTGATTGCATTACCAACAGTACATCTGTTAGTTTCCAAGTATTAATGACACTTCGGAGTTTGGTTATAAGTTCATTTATATTTCATCTCTTCATAATCTTTAAATGTTGTTCAATACCATGCAGAGCCAAAAGTATCCAGATATTTTTGGGTTATTAAATTTTAATAATCATAACTTTCATTTATTTATGGAGATTATTTCCAACTTAAGAAATATTTACAAACACTTCCAACTTTAAGATATATTTTCTTTTAACGATCTTTTACTAACCGAGAGTTAACAACGTTAGATTTTTTATAAAATGTGGCCAACTTTGAGCTTATTTTCAACTCTGCCGCCGGCCAACCTCCATCAAGTCTGGTTTCCAGCGTCTAGCCTTCATCGTGACCTGAAATCTACCATCAACGAGTTAAGTGGTTCATATTAGGAGGTAGAGATTGACGGGTTTCAGGATGTAGGAGTTTTAGATTGACAGACATGATGGTAGATTTCAACTTTCTGTTTAGTATTTTGGCTACATAAATAGTCAAAGTTATCAAAAAACTAATGGGGTTAACTTTTAATTAGTAAGGGTCTATGGGATCAAGTTTGACGAGTTAAGTTTAGTAAGTCGACCTTAATGAATCTAAGTTGTGTAAGCATTCATCGATAAACTTTCAATCATTTTGTTATTTATCTAAAAACACAAATATTAATTGAATTATCACAAATATTTTCAACTCAACTTAGAATATAAACAAAAGTAGCTTTTTGAAAAAGAATTGCTTTAATTGTTTGTATTGTGGAGACGTCCTTGCACAAAAACCTCTGAATATACCCTTTTTATATTGTTGAATATGGAAGATAAGCCGTCGCTAAGGCATTAGCAGGTCAATTCACAACCACCAGCCAATGCTAGTGACCAACTGTTATTGTCACTAATTAAGTACTGTCCAATTAGCGCTAAGCTGTGATTGTCCGATAAAATTCACTAATTTCTATTGAATTTAATTGTTTATCAAATATGTTGACGATCCTGATTCGCTTACTCAGTGACGACTTTTGCCTAAAGTAAAGAATAGCGACGGAAGGCATGTTTTTAGTTACTAAATTATAACCACTTTTAGTTGATTAGTGACCACGTACTTACGATCACTTATGAGTAACAAACAGTGACGGACTGTTTCTACAGTTTTGAATATTTCATATTACTCATTCTTAATAGTGACAATTATAACATAATTTCCATTGATTTCTCATTTGAAATTCGAACCATTTGTTTGAAGATATAATCTAATAAAGTATCTTATATATAAACATCGTTGTACGGTGTTACAAGTTTAGATTATTAGCCACGGCAATGACTATGGACTTCATAAATCTTTTTTTTTGAGTTGGATTATCAAAATTGATCAAAATTCCATCTACACTAAAATAAAAGTAGGTTATCAGTGACAGATTACCAATGGATACGGTCAAGGACATTGTAATAATTGTTTTGAAAAATATTTAAAGGCTCGTCGGCAATCCATCTAAATTTAGTGACAGTTTTAGCGTCCACTGACAGTTGCAACAACTGTGCCCATCAATCACCAGCTTTTCATTTCTACGATAACGGTTTGCACAACCAATCCGTTGGAAACAATGTCTTCTAAAATACACACTTCCCCACAAAACACATATTGCTTACGTGGCTGAGGTGAGTTACCTATTACATATGGTTAATGATTCCTAATTCTCCTAAAAAATTCCAACAAATCCATCATAGATTCCCTATAATAGAAATCATATGATTCCATAATAACTAATAATCCTTATTCAAGTGCTTAAGATGAGTTACCTAATACATGTATATATAGAGAGGTGTTGTGTTAAATTCAATAAGATTGAGCCAAGGGGTTCTCGCAATTGTAGGTTTCCATCAGTGAAGGTTGGGGGGTGCGGTCCCAGTTGCTAGAAAACGGATAAATAAGTTCGATTAAGATAACAAATATCTTCAAAGTAGGTCGTACATTTGTTGTTAAAAGATATATAATTCCAGAATGTGTATAAAATCCTAATATAATTGAAGTATTGTTATTACATACAACTAAAATAAATGAAAGCACAATTACAATTCATTGATTGTAATCTTCATATCCTGCTTGTAAAACATATCTTCACATAGGCTGAAATAATGAATATTATTATATTAATAATATGCATATAAAGTGTAAAGTTTTGTAATCTTATTTTTAAATCAAATGTAAATTACATTATGTTTTTTAATTAGTTTTAAAATATTTTTTTCGATTTTAAAATAATATTCGACAATTATTCATATTCATGAAATGTATTTTTACATACTAACGTAAATTATATTATGTTTTTTAATAAGTTCCTATAAACCTATTTTCATTCTGAAATAATTATCCTCGTTGCTTAAAAGGATGTTTCAATTTTTAATTTGTTTTACAAATCACAATTGTAAATATTCAAAACTATAATATCGTGATTATAGTTATTGTTTGAAGTACTTATATATTTTCAAACTAATTCAAATAACTATCAATACATTAGTGTTATTTTAAAATATACTTTTCAATCCTAAGTGTAAAATACGAAGATTTGTATTTAATGGTTTTCTAATACTAATTTTCTTTTGTAGAAGATAATGGTTATTTCTTGAAATGTAGGTTAAGTTGTTAATTTGTTATACAAATAAAAATTTCAAACATTGGTTAAAATAAAAAATGAATGAGACGTTGCAAAGTGGCAATATTGATTTAAGGACATGTAACAAATGATGGCTTGATATATTGACATGTGATCAACTTCTTTTCTTTTATTATATATATGATATAAAACTAGTATTAAACCCCCGCGTTGCAGTGGGGGAAAAACCATATCAAATAGCACCACTGTTACACACTGTTAGTGACTATCAACACCGAAAGAGCTCGTATTAAAATGAAATAGAATGGAAAAACAAAACTAAACGGAAAGTAGACGTAAAAACGTTGAACCACTTATGTGAAAAGTAAAACATTAAAAACAATAACTAAGTTAATCTAGGACCCGCACGTTACGATGAGGATGTTAAATGGGAAAAAGTAAGCGTAACAACGTTGAACCACACGTGCACGTTACGACGTGTTAACTCTCAAAATTTATACTTTAAATTAAGAAATTTGTAAAAGATGAAAGTATTGTAGACTAAATTTGAAAGTGAAAATTTGTAGGGGTTAAAGTGTGAAATATGTAAAAGTATTATGTTTAAAACGAAAAATTGAAAGGAAAAAAAGAAATGTACAACTTTTTATGCATATTGTATAACAATCAATGCATACCTAAGTTGATAATTAGTAATATTTAAATTACTCGAACATTATTCAAGTTTCAAGACATTTATTCTTCAATTTATATATTACTAATTACTAACTTCACTATGCATAATAGTGTTGTACTTTATGAATATGGAGTTTTTTTAAAAAAATTGATTTTTTACTTTTAACACAAAGTTTTTGCATTTTTTACAATTAAACTTCTCAAATTTGACTTTGTTTACTTTTAACCCAAAACTCTTCATCTATTGCAATTTAATCTTACAATGTTTATATTTTCAACATTGTTCCTATATACTTTTCATATTTTGTAAATTATCGTTTTACGTTTCGTTCTAAGTTTTGCAAGTTAACACGACACAACATGCATTGTGATTCACCATTTTTACGTTTCATTCTAAATTTGGTAAGTTAACACAACACAATGTGTGTGCGTGGTTTTTACGTCTATTTTCCCTTTTTGAAGGGTTCGTCACAACGCGCAAATCTTAGATCAAATTAGTTATATTTTTCTACGTTTTACGTTTTGGTCTAAGTTATTCGTATTAACACACCGCAACTTCAGTTTTGGTGATCGTTAGTGATGATGTGACATTAATTTAATTTAGCACGCTTTTACGCCTCCGCTGCAATGCGAGGAACTAAATTCTAGTTTTCCTTCAAAAACAATATCTATCACTTAAAAGATAGTATATAAAAGGTATAAAGAAGCATTGATGGTCGATGGAGTTGGTGGGGTGATAGGTTTGATAAATCTTGATGACATAGGTTTGATACTCATATTGGAGTGGTTACTATTGAGGTCAAAACAACAAATATTATCTATGAAAAATATCTAGTAAAAAAACAAATCTTTCATATAAAGTTTGGGATACCTTTTTGAATATACCTAATAAGTTATTTCTATTAGGATTTAATCGTATGTGAAATTTGACTTGATTTGATCATTTGAGTAACGACTACTCTTGTAATTGTTCAGAATGTCATAAGTAATGCTAAGTCGTTTGTAATTATTTCATTGGTTTGATATGCCATGCAAATTCTCTTGTTGTGTGAAATACAAAGTTGTTGGTCTAAGTTTGAACGATAATTATTAATTCACTTGCAATGTCACGTTTATTAATTATTAATAATTAAAAAGGAGCATATATGGTTAGTCATCTTGTTAAAGTTGTTTTAGGAGAGAAATAGTTCGGGTATCTCTTTATATAATAAACTAGCTTTAGTAAACCCGTGTATTACACGGTTTAAATAAATAAAATATTAATATAATAAATTTATTAAATAAACAATGATATTCTAAGATATGATATGACTGAAATTATAAAAACGGTAATATCAACTTTTTAAATTTTTGATTTTAAATTTCTTTTATTGAAAATAAATATTTTGTTTGAAAACAAACCGTATTAAAAATGTCATTTATAAAAGTTTTCTTATTACAACTCCCAAATTTGATAATTTAAAAATATCAATTTATTTAGATATAACATTAATAAAAAGATTTCTTTCTTAATTTAGTAATTATTAAAAAGTATTAAAATAATATTATTAGTAATTAAGGTAATTATTTAATAGGAGAGAGAGGCGGGAAAATTTTGATGAGAATGATTGTGGTGCTGACACGTGTCATCCCAATGATTGTGGTGCTGACACGTGGCACCCCATTTACCATTTTATTAGAGTAGAAAGATGAAAGGAGGTTTGGTCATGTGTCATAATTTTAAGAAATGTATCGCCACGTGACACATTCTTAGCAAACAATTGTCACGTGTCATTTATTAGCAATATGATTTTAACAAACAATTGTCACATGGCTGATTTTAATGCTAATTTTATAGTAACTGTAATTAGTAATCAATTTCGTCAATCAACATATAAACTCATTATTATTTTGTATTTACACTATTTAACTACTTTTCATTTACACTATACTAACTACAATTAGCTATTAATTTCATCAATCTTATCCAAAAATATTATCCTCTCAAAATTAATATTATGACTATTAAATATCAAATAAACTAAAATATACATCTTTTAAACTATCATATTTTAAAAATTTTAATTTAAAATTTGAATTTAACGTTGCTAAAATTAACTCAAAAATTTCATATTCCCTATATAATTTTCCTAAATGTCTTATATTATTGCTAAATTTTATATAATTTTGTTATACATATAAAGATTTACATTCTCATTAAAATAAATATGAAATTGATTTCTTTGTTCTATACCATCATTCTTGTTTGAGAGTACTTAATTATGACGTGCAATTTGATGAAAGGTTCAAGGTATTCTTCATATTTTACCCTGTCTTTTTTCTATATTATACACTTACATGATGCAGGTTAGACTTTTAATAATATTATTGAAGATCATTTCTTATCATATTGCTGATGTGGTTTAATTTTAAGCGATATTTTGTCACATGACATATTCTCAACAAATAATTATCATGTGTTGTCTTCTCAACATTATGGTTTCAAAAAAATAACAAGGAGTTTATTACAATCAAGAATCTAAGTCAAACTATTTAAAATTAATAATTTATGTATACTTTGAATGAAAATCAATTTTTAAAAATTGTAATAGTTTTAAAATACTATAATCTGACATTAATATATGCAACAAACATTGATTAATACCAAAGTTAATGACCTTTCACCTTTTAATATTTCTGTGCATTTATTTTTTATAATATATAAAGTTAATCTGTATGTATATATTTTTAACTAATTCATAGTTTTTTATATTGTTTTAGCAAATGGACATGTTATCTAAGTAAGCAAATGAATAAATTATCACGTTTGTATTTACAAATTATTTTACGTTATTTAATATATGTTAAACATTTTAAGTCAAACAGCCAATTTATTAATTGATATCATGTTTTTGGGTTTACTTTCATTTTAGGAAACTACAATGCAAGAAAACCTTTTAAAATGGTGTTTTACTAGGTTTCAAAAGCTACTAGCTGAATCAGGTTTTTTTTTATTTTTATAAATTCTGTATGTATCTATCTTAGAAGTAGAGATTAAATATCGCAGAAATATTGGAGAATGTACTTTTATCCCTAGAATTTCCATGATATCTACTGACAAAAGGATATCGTTTAAGTTTCAAAGGCAATTCCCTCTATCCGTGCGTTTTGCGAAAAAGTAAGGGTCAATTATTATCAAGAGTTGTTATTTTTTTAAAGCAAACAGTTTTTACGCGCGAACAACTGTATGTCATTGTCAATAGTTACAAGATAAGATGGATTAAAACTGGTTATATTGGATAATAATGGTGAACTTTCGAGTACAACCTGATATGTCCTGTACAAAAGGTTTTTAGAGATTTGTATATTTTTTTTGTTTTTTCCTATGTATTAAATTTATCATGTTATTTTATATTGTACATATTTTTTTATTCTCACGTTCTTATACATTATAAACTTATATTCTCATGACTATTACATTTTAAATGTATAAATTCAATTTTCAACCCGTGTAATACACGGGTCGTTAGCAGGGCCGGCTCAACGATTTTTGGGGCCCTAATCAAACCAAAGAAACGAGGCCTTTTTGAAAAACGCAATCTAACAAAAGCAACGTAATGAAATTTCTTTGAACAACAGTAATAAATCAAAGAAAAATTACTATACTAAACTTAAATACTTGTTAGTTGATATCTTTAAATAAAAAAAGGCTAGACGAAGTCGATCAAATCAATCGGAGAAGAAGAAACTTAGGAATGGTCATTTGTTTTGTGAATTGTGTAATTGTTTTTTCTTCAATAACCCTAGCAAATCATCAAAATTTTCATCAGGACTCAACTATCAAGTGTTATTCCCACTAGAAAATTTGATTAAGCCATACAATACTAAAACCCATTAAAATTTTTTATAAATAGGGCCCCTTATTTTTGGGGGTCCCAAGCTCAATGCGTCACAACTTACACTATAGAGCCGGCCCTGGTCGTTAGGCTAGTTATGAATATAATACAGAGATAACAACGTACAAGAAGTATAAAACTAGTGAATAATGTATTATTCATCTCTTAAGAGAGTAAATATAAAAGAGATATCGACGTCCATCCCATCAATTATCTGTAGCCGTATGCCATAGATAAATTTTTACTAGGTAAAGTAAAACTCACTAGGACAAAAACCATGTAATAGAAAAATTATAGATAACTTTTTTAAATATGTTTGGGGATGGCATCTCATAAGAATCTTAAAAGAAAAATTCATTGAGACTTATATTATAATCAAGTAGAATGTATATTTTCTTCTACCGATAATCACTTAAGCTTCTTGACCATGCATAATCTAGTAGAGGTGCAGAGAAAACCCGGTTTCTGACCTGGACCTGACGACCCGACCCGTTACTTGCTTCTCTCTTAATGGTTAAAAAGGAAATATATAGTCTATTTATATGCATAAGACGTATTGAACCAATACTTAAAAAGTGTTAAAAACATATTTCATAATTGTGCTTGACATTTTTTTCTTTACAAAGAATAATTATAAAAAATAATGTTAAGTTAGATTTAAATAACTTTGTGTTAAAGCAGGAAATTAATCTTTTCATTGATAGTTCGTATTTCGATGTTAATTTGGATGGAATTTCTTACAGTTATTCTTTTCGTATTTTTAAATAACTAAACAACAACATGTACTTATAATTCCGCAAATATAATTTTCGTATAAGTATTTCGTATAATAATTCTTAGCTCAAGTGGTTATGAGGCATTCAAGACTTTTTAAAATAAGAAGCTCTTGGGTTCAAGTCCACATGCGACAAAAAGAAGGTTTCAAGTTTGATAAAGTATTATTCTCTCCTAAAATGTGTTTCTTCCAAAAGATGATATCATGTCAGGAACTAACTGGAAGAGATTCATGTACAAGCTTTCTTTCAAGAATATGACAGCTTAGAGCAACAAGGTTCCGTACTCGATATAATAAAGATGATCGGGTTAGTGATCCTAAAAGTTGTTAAACAAAAATAATACTTAAACATTCTTAATATATTTGAAAATGAAGTTAATAAACAATAACTAAATCTAATTTTTAGCCTTAGGCAATATGTAGTAAATATATGTACTTTTGTAAATTTTTTAAGGAAAATTTAATTCATTAAATTAAATAAAGATTAGAAAGAAACGTTTTTTCCAATATATAATATAATATTTTAATGCCATTTTCTAGCCCATACGTTTCTGTACAGAAGTCAGAAATGTGTGTAACCAATTGCTTTGATGGGTTAGTCCACAACACTCCAACCCAACAAATAACTCAATCTAATAATGCTTAAGCGCATCAATTAGGCCCAACCCTTCTTTGCATTTTTTTAAGTTTTTTTTTTACATTTTTTAATTTAATAATATTTTGAATTTTACTTTGTTCCAGAAAATTGTGATCAAAATACTTTTGCCTTTTATGAAATTGCGACTGGTTTGCCGATGCTGTTATTAACTTAGTTTAAATCCTTTAATATTTCTTCGACCTATTTATTTTTTAATTTTTTTAAAAAATTTGCTATCGATATACAAAATTTAATTGTAATTTACTTACTTGTTTTTTCCCCAAATTTACTACCGGGATTTATTTTTATTTTGGATTTAATATTTCACATATTTGCGATCGATATTTTTAAATTAAAAACCAAAGCGGGTGAACAATAGAAAGAGTAACTTAGTCATTTCATATTTTCGTATTTTAATCATTTTGCTCCGCTCTCCATCTAAAGCCTTCTTCCCCTTCATTTCATTTACAGACATTATGTAGAGAAACAAAGAGAAACGAGAGAAGGAAGGAGAGAGTCCACCGCTATCATTTCATTTAAACCCTTCTCCCCTTCCTTCCCAAATTCAGTCGTCACCGGTTCATCAGAAATCTATGGTTTTTCCCCAATTTCTGCTTACTGTTTGTCTTTGGAGAACCCTAGAGCTGGTGGTAGTTGGCGACAACGACAACTATTTTTTGGTTGCATATGGGAAACCCTAAACGTGATGGTAGCCGTGATGACAACTATTTTTTATGGGTTTATCATTCTCCTCTACTGAACTCAATTTTTACATGGGTTTTTTATTGGTTGGGTGTTTGCATTTTGAGGTTTGCTTGATGACTATGCCTGTTGGCGCATCTAAAAGCTTATGCCTCATTTGAGAGTTTCTTGTTGTACGTTACTATTTTGATGACTAGTTAAACCATGAGGTAAAGTATAGATGGTTGCTATGTGCTATATCGATAGGCAAAGATGCTAAACAAACAAAAACTATGGTTGTTCAGGCGTGGCAATCCACTAGATTGCAGTTGTAATATGGTTGTCTTTCTAAGCCTCCGAAAACTTTCATTAAATGTTGTTGATGGTAAGTGGTGGGGTATTTAATTACAAAATGGACATCACCTTCCATTTACAAATGGACACAACATGAGCTGTGATGAGACCCTAAAATTGATCCAGTTGCCCAAAAATTGAGGTTATATTGTCTCCTATCTTAAGTTGTCGGTTAGACAATGTGATGAGGCAGTTAACTTATAGCTGTGATGATGGGTTGCCTGAGCCTCAATTTCACCCGTCCTCAAAACCCGCAATGCGCGATTGGGTATAACAGCTAGTATAGTTAAAAAAAACCATGTTAACAAATAGTAGTTTACAAGTACTTGCAGTAGTTATGTGCAATCTATTAATACATGACAATTCTTTATTTTAATAATAGGAGTAACCTAAATCGTTATAAATATAGGGTAGATTTATAGTAAAAAGGGTATTTAGTATAAATTGTCTAAGAAGGATTTTGAGTTTAACATGTGCACTTCTATTGTCTACAAAGGGAGGTCATCGTATCTAATAAGCCGGGTCATTGTGTCAATATCAATTCATTGTGTCAAACATTGTGCTTTACGTTTTAGATCATTTTTTATCATTGTGTTTTAATGACGTTATTTCTCAATATGTTTTCAAAACCCATAGTGTTCAGGATAACATAATGATTAACAAAAAATACAATGAGTTATTTTATCATTATTTTTATATATATTATATAAAGTTGTTATTACTTTTTTGTTGTGTTTTACAATTAGAAGTAGACAATGATGTTATTTTATCAATGTGTTTATATAACTTATAGTGTGCTTGATAACACAATAACGAATCTGAAAGGGCTCCGACATAGGAAATGGAAACATGAGGCCAGCAACCACCGCCTCCATGCCACTGGTCACGGGAAAAAGATCTAAGAGGTTGCCAAAACCATAAGCGGAAAC
The DNA here is from genome assembly GCA_025215565.1 of Flaveria ramosissima. Taxonomy (NCBI): domain Eukaryota; kingdom Viridiplantae; phylum Streptophyta; class Magnoliopsida; order Asterales; family Asteraceae; genus Flaveria; species Flaveria ramosissima. The sequence goes on from CM046038.1 coordinate 50,610,266, forward strand.
AGAAGACTGACTGGCGCCATGCCACCAGTCACAGGCAAATGACCCTACTCATGCCCTCAAACACCAATTTGTAAGAGGAGTTGCGGATAAAGAAATTATACTACAGGCTTAAGGATATGTACGCCTAGCTACAGTAACTCCATCTCACACCAAAGAGTTTGTGTTTAATAGAATTATAATATGTGTTTGAGAGTGAGTGTGTTATGTGCATGGAAGGGAGCGTTTGAACCCATATGAGAAAATTTTTATATGATGAGAGATACAAATGAGGCCTCCAATGGGGGAGGAGTGTTTGAACAAAACTATTTGACATTCGTTGGTTGCTCCCACCTGAGCACATTTAACTGTGGAGTTCTCCTCTCATCCACAACCAATATGCCCAAAACGCGTTGTTGATGGTAGAGGCAGGACATTCCTTATGAATCAGGAATCTCTCCTGTCCACGGCCGATGTGGGATAAATGTAGGGTGTCACAGAAATTGAGTCGAAATCAAGCGTAAATTTTTTAATAATTATGTTACTGGATTGTTATTGATAATAAAAATAAAAGTTGAGAATGTTCCAGACCAAATCAATAGTATGAATTATCATCGGCCAATGAGTAATAGTTTGAATTATTAAAATCCAATTTGTCTTTTTATTTATTATGATACTATAATATTCAATTCACATTTAATTTGAGTTTGTTTTAAATTACTTGTGCTCATTAGTTTCTTTAAAAAAACTAAATGTATAGTTTTGTTTAATTTTTTGTTGAACATTCCAATATAAATTAAAACAAAAACCCAATTATTTTCAAAATGAAATTTCCATATGTGTTTACGTTTCGATCGGATGTCATATATGATATCACAAATAGGGGTGTTCAAAAATATCCGAATCCGAAACCGAATCCGAAATATCCGAAAATCCGAAATTCGGATATCCGAAATTTCGGATATCCGAAAATTCGGATATCCGAATTTCGGATATCCGAAATTTCGGATTCGGATTCGGATAGTGATTTTGAGAATTTTCGGATATTTCGGATATCCGAAATATCCGAAATATCCGAAATATTTTTATAAAATTTTAAATATATTAAATATTAATTTCATATTTTAGATATTTTCAGATATTTCGGATATTTTAATAAATACTTTGGATATATGAAATAACTTTTAATAAAATTTATTATATTTTTATAAAATTTATCAAATAATACAAATTTTTTTGAAATTCGGATATCCGAACGGATATCCGAATCCGAATCCGAAATTTCGGATATCCGAAAATCGGATATCCGAAATTTCGGATTCGGATTCGGATAGTGAAATCCACTATCCGAAATTTTCGGATATCCGAAATTCGGATATCCGAATTTCGGATATCCGAAAATGAACACCCCTAATCACAAACATGTATGTTTTTCATTTAAAAGTTGTTTGGTAGATTTTTAATAATCATTAGAAGGCTACATATTAATCGTTCATAACCTCTTAATGGTTAAGAGGTAACTATTAAAATGTAATTTTTTTATCATTCAAACTTAAGTTTACCTTTTAACTATTAAGAAGTTGTGAATCATTAAGAGGTAATCTCTTAATAACCTTTAAAATACCAAATAGCCGCTTAGACGCATAAAGTTTACGATTAATCTTGTGTATCTTGTGGAACACAAAGTCTTTTAAACTAGTTTAATAATTAATTATTACAATAATAAAGTTTTAGACTGTTTTTTTATATAATAATTTGATTATTAAAATAAGTAGCTTTTATATTTTAAAATTAAACATTTAATTTAATTTAAATAAAATATAAATTTATTTATTGGAAAATTGGTTTGGGAAGTTTGAGAGAGCGTTCTTACCATTTCGGGAAAAAAGAGAAGTCATGCAAGAATACTAATTATTGTAGCATTGATATAAATTGTGAGGAAAGTCGTGAGTTTTTTTAGCATTCTTGATGTCATTAGACTGTTCTCTATGTCTTCAACACGGTAGAACACATCACAACTCAATATCACATTACATCATATATCACAATTTCATTTTTCACATCTTTAATATTTTCATTATGTCACAGTACGTCACACCATATAATTTTATTATTATTATTATTATTATTTTTATGTATTTGTACTTTTTTAAATAATTAATTAATATTCACTAATAATTAAAAAATACATTGGATAACATTGTTTTTTTGTTCGATGTAGATTTACATAGGTACCTTTTCGCGTACACATGATAAATACATTCACAAAACTTGTAAGTGCATATTCATGAAGTTGTCTCCAATATTTTTAAGTACTTATCTCACAAGTTGACAGAGAAATCGTAATGTAACTATCGAATAGCGTATGCTCATTCTGGATAGATATAAATTCATAATAGCATCATCGCTCGATGTTGATACATACATGATATCAATTTTATTAGAGAAATATGAGAGGAAATGGTGTAAAAACTACAGAAAATAAATATATAGTTTAAATAATATTTATGAGTGAGTTCAATTTTTTATTAATAAAACTAGATGTTTAGCAATGGGGAAATATGAGAAATTGTTCTTGACGAGTAGTGGAAGTGGTGAAATATGAACTAATTCTGAAAAAAAAATATTCTTTTCACACACCCAAACATCCAACAATTCTTTTTTCCCCGGTACCATGTTCTCACTCGTCCTAACATACCGCGTCCCAGTCGCACCTGCATGTTATGGTGTGCGCGACTAGATGGCAAGGCCAGGTGTCTCGCGCCCCCGGTCGCGGCTCAACAACAAATGGCCTAAGAAGTAAGAAAATGAGTGTAAAAAGACACATTACATGAAAATATATGAATGATCAATTAGAAAATTCAGCATAAAAAGAAGAGAAATGTTCAATTACAAAGTCTTCTAAAACTAAAAAATGTAAGAACGAATAAGTTGTTGACACGTGTTCTATTGATCCAAATTAAGTTAGGTGCAAAATTGATAATGTTTCACCTTCTAAAGTTCTATCTTTTTTTAAACAATCATAACTTTTACATATGACATTATTTTATAAAAATATAATACCATAAAAATGAACATTTTTTAATCTTTAAAACGCTTATAGTGTTGATATAAAAAAAATTCATGATCTTTAACTTATTGTGTAATTTCATGATGAGAAATACATAATGAACTTGAAAAATCAAAAGTTTACATTTCTCATTGTTGTGTTATTCGAAATCTTTATTTTAAAAAAAATACAATGCATAACACAATAATCAACATTAGACACAATAGGTAACACAACGACCAACAATAGACTCAATGATTAACAATAAACACAATAAGCTGCTTGATGATGATTACAAAATGACATAATCAGGATTACACAATGAACAGAAAAAACGTAAAAAAAATACATTTTCAGCATTGTGTTATTTGAAAATCGTCATTTAAAAAAAACAAAGCATAACACAATAGTCAACATTAGAGACAATAACCAACACTAGACTCGATGATTAGCAATAGACACAATAAACTGCTTAACGAGGATTACAAGATGACCCCATTAGGATTACACAATTAACTGGAAAAAGCGTAAAGAAATACATTTTCAACATTGTGTTATTTCAAAGAAACACAATCATAACATAATAGTCAACATTGTACACAATGGGTACCATAATGACCAACACTAGACTCGATTAACAATATACACTTTGAGCTACTTGGCGAGGATTACAAAATGACTTGATTAGAATTACACAATGAACTGGAAATAACGTAAAAAATTACAATTTTAGCATTGTGTTATTTGAAAATCACCATATTAAAAAGACAATGGTTAAAATTAGACACAATGAGTAACACGATGACTAGCACTAGAATCGATGATTAACAGTATACACAATAAGCTGCTTGATGAGGATTACACAATGATTCAATCAGGATTACACAATAAACAATAAAACGTAACATAATTACATTTTTAGCAATGCATTATTATAACACCATGGTCAACATTAGGCACAATGATCTAATATTACACAATGAGCGGACGAATATTACACAATGAGCTTAAATAACATGAAAAAAAACTTTGTTTTTTATGTATATATAACGTTAGTTTTTATGGTGTAATTTTTTTAAAAAAATAATATCGTATATAAAAGTTACGAGCGTTTAAAAAAAGGTGGAACTTGATAATGTGGTTAAGACCAAAATACCATTGATTTCTCATTAAAAGTTTTAATTATTTATCATTATCTCATCGAATTTTCTTAACTCTTGATCTAACATCTAATGGATAATAATTTTTTTCCATCTTTTTTATAGTTATTTCTTATTTTTTACATTATCCCACCCTAATAAGAAAGCAATACAGGAAACTGAGTGTAAAAACTGAAAACACATCTTTAAAGGATTGATATATGTTTTGTGACCGACTATGAATGATTGGGCTAAGCCCATATTCTTTTTATTATTTTATAAAACTATAGAAAAATTAAGTATTTAAATGAAGACAAAAAAACAGTTAAAGATCACCGACCTTAATAATAGATGGTAAACAAGGTATATTACCCGTCTCGCGTTATCGTATGCGAAGTGATTACTTATAAATTACAATAGTTAATATATCATCATAACAAGCTTAGTAGTTTTCTTCAAAAACGCTTAAATGGACACTCAATTTTATTACTTGACAAACAAATTACACATGCTCGAATTGAATTATTATTTCTTTAACACTTAGACGTAGAGCTCTTGCACACAGTCATAAAATTTGTTATCATTCATACAACGAGCATATGAATATATATGATCACTAGTTAGAGATCTCAATGGTCTTCACCTCTGGCTTCTTCACCTCATGCTTAGGCACAGTGACAGTGAGGACTCCATTCTCCATCTTAGCATTCACCTCCTCAACCTTGGCATTTTCCGGCAACCTGAACCGCCTCACAAACTTCCCCGAGCTCCTCTCGACGCGGTGCCACTTGTCGTTCTTCTCCTCTTTCTCCTTCATCCTCTCTCCACTTATCTGCAGGATCCTATCCTCATGCATCTCCACCTTCACCTCTTCTTTCTTCAACCCTGGAAGATCAGCCTTAAACACATGAGCTTCTGGGGTCTCCTTCCAGTCGACCTGTGCATTCGCGAAAGCCGAGGTTTCGCGATCAACAGCTGGAAAACTAGAAATGGAGGTGTTGAAGAAGGGGTCCCATATGTCCAAAGAGAATGGATCAAAGACGTTGGTTCGATGACCACCGAAGAAGCTTGGAATGATCGACATTAATTGTTGTCTATGAAAAGAAGCTAGATTGATAAGTGTAAATGTAGGTTAAAATGAATCAGAATTTGTGTGTTGATAGAATGATGGGAGTAAGTGTTGGATGATGATGTTATTTATAGGTGAAGGAAGATGGTTCTGGGGTTGTGGGGAGACTTCAAAACTCATAAGAGGTGTATGGGTCTTGCACTTTTGTGGGCCTTAGTGTTGAAGAGATATGCTTGTTTATTTATCTATGTTGTATCTTCTAGACTTCATTATCTTAATCATACCCTACAACCTTCCTAATCTTTGTTATTTATTATTTCTATCATCTTTTAATTAACAAATATATAAAACCCTACAACCTTCCTAATCTTTGCTTTTTATTATTTCTATCATCTTTTAATTAACAAATATATAAAAGGTTAAGTGATGATGAAAGTCATGAAAAACAAAAGTGTAGCATTTGGAATAGGAGACTGATAATATTAAATTATTAATGTCATTTACAGGTTGTTTTGGACCTTAAATCGAAAAAGAGATTAACGTATTTTTGTTTCGTGCATGATCATGGTAGATGATTGTATGTGCATAGAAAAACTGGTCACGTACTATGACGTATTCATGTTTCCGAAAGGATTAATCCCGTCTCAAGTAAATCCAAATAGTATATTTCTAGTCTCGTCTCCAAAATCTAGATATATGTTACTAATGCTTCTCTATTGAGGTGAATCTACTACATGTCTTAGATATCCATCATTTATACAATCATCCTAATGCCAACGTAATAATTTCGCTTCTTTTTTGTTTGAATCATTTTTTGTCTTGATTTCATAGGGAATCACCATAACATTTTAGTCGATAGTCCATTTTTCATCACATCATCGTCAATTCATTTGTTTCATTCTTACGTTTATACATCGATGAACCACGTGTAACAATGTTTCTTTCAAACTTGTTTCTATACAACATACAATCATTTGGACATGCATGTATTTTTTTCAACTTCTAATCCCATCAAATCAACTTTTTTATTTGGTATGTGAAATTGCTAACTCATTATCTTCCAAAAAAAGGTCATATAAAACTACTAATAAACTTGTGAAACTTTTATCACTTCACCCGTAATTTTCCATGACCGGTAGATAACGGTTTTTCTGAATCATCGTTCTTATTTTTCTTGATCATTAATTATCCTCAATATCAGTGTATAAATCATGTAATTTTTTATTTAACTTGTCATTGACATCATTTAAATTATCATTATTGTCATGTATGTGTGAATCTTTGTAATGTGTATTATCATTATGTAAATTGATGGATGATGTATAAGTGATTCTCCATACACAAACCAACAAGTGTATCTAGGAATAAACCCATATATCAACAAATGAAACACTATGTCTTTACTATCATTAAATCTTTAATTTTTTTTTACAAATTATAGAATGACAACAAATCTATTCACTTCCTTTATTCACCTGATTAGTTTTGGCAATTGTAAGAAACTTTAAACTCTTTTGGATACATTAAGCTAGTACATTCAGTTTTGTACATCCAATCTTTATGATCATTAAAATCTATACTAAACAAATAAATGATTTGTAAAGTATGCATATGATGTAAATCGATGGCTCTATGTAACACCCCTGATTAGAAGAAAGAAAAAGAAAAGAAAAATATGAATTTTCAAATTTTATGGACCGTAAAGATTGGGTCGCCTTATGGTTTGTAACTTTGTGGTTGCGGGTCTTGACATAGATAGGGTTGACCAAGGGGAGGACATGTGGAAGCATGACAAGGATAGGGTTACAGGTCGTAATCCTGATCCTTACGTGCCATAACGCAAGGATGGTTTAGAATAGGCCACCATAGAATGTTACAGACCATAATAACCTTAAGCATTACGGTTTCTAACATCACATGATGAAGCCTATAAATAGAAAACCAGGTTTCAACCGTACTAAACATTCCTCTTCAAACTCTTTCAATATTAATATACTATTACAGTGTTTTTGAAGTCTTAAGATTCCAGGTAATCCCTAGTAATCATGTGTACTATTTTGAAATTAACCTTGAATAAAAGGTTTTAGTGACTTGTTGACCTTTAACTTTCACTTCTAGTGATGGAGGCGAATTCTCTAGCGAGCAACTTGTCTAAAGATTGTTAGAGGTTCTTAAAAAATAAGATTAAAAGTAGTTTTAAGTGTTTCCTTTAAATTAGATTAAGTCTTAATGTGTATATGGTCTCTCTTGTTCATTGGTACTTCAAATGAGGTTGTTAGGTTTAGTAAAAGTGTTCATATGCCTATGGATGGACTCTAGCTAGGTTTCCGAAAGACATGTGATTTAGGAGTCTAGGTTTACTCCAGCGAGGTTGGTAGCTATTAGAACAATTATCATATATCAATCAATCATGAGAATCATTCGTATAGGCAAGGGGATTTGAAACCTAGATAATATTGTTTCCTTAATTTGGTTATTTCTTTGTTATTTCATTTACTTGTGACTTCCGATTAATGACCAATTAAAAACGTATAACGTTATTTTTATAAACCATCTTATGATTTATAGTTTTCTTTGTACTAAAGTATGTGTACTTGGAGAATTCATGGTACTTACCTTCTCTTAATGCAATATACGATAAGTATACTGTCTTGTGTCGGTGTTGAGTTGGTTATAAGTAACTATCATTTTTATATATTTAAAACTTAATTATGTATGTGTTTTCTATAACAAAATATATATACAAACACACACCAATGTTGTATATGATCAATCCAATTATGTTTTTTCAACTAGTAAAAATGCCTCATAAGCATACTTTTGCTTTATGAACATTTCACCTAATTTGAGGCAATCTATCATAATATATGGTTAAAAAAATTAGCACCAACTTACAAAGTGAAATACAAAGCGACTCAATTTAAATGAAACCTGTATCACAATATTGATAAAAACAAACAATATACAAAGGTATATTTTCGTAGAAGGTAAACGACCTAAAACCAAAATATTTAAAAAATGGAACAAGAAAATAAAACTCCAAAAAAAGGAAAAAATATACCAAAGAAAACTGATTTTGAGGGGGTGCCAAGACATGGTCTCCTAGGCAGGGGCAAAACTACTAGTAATTGTATGGGGTCAAGTGACCCCTTAGAATTTTTTGTTTTACCTTGTATTTATACAACCAAAAAGATAGTTGACCCCATAAATTTTTTGACAGTGACCCATTTTAAAAATATCATTGACTTACTTTGTTGTCACATGGTTCCAATATCTTTTCTATGTTTTGTTTTGCGAGAGTTCGAATCTTACAATGGTTGGTCTATATTACTCCTATTTTTTGGGCTTCTCGTGTGTAGATTGGGCTATGATTAGCCCACAATCAATTAATCATGTTTCAAATTTCATAGTGTCTTGATTGTGTGCAGCTTCCAATACCAATTAACTCTTTTATTTAATTTATGTTTCAGCAACTACTTAGTTTCATCTAACATAAATCTTTCCTAAAACCCTTCAGTTGATAATTTTATCACTCACTGCATACATACATATATGTATATTTGTTAGGTATTTTTGATGATTATGTAGTGTTTTTTTACCCTAGACTAATAAACATGTTCAAAAGGTGATTCAACTAAATAGCATTTTTATACATTGCACTATGGTTATTTTTAGGTTAGTCTAACTTACTTCTGATTAGTTGATGCATGAAATATATTTTAAATTAGGTTTTTTTTACACATAACTTGTTTCGAAAAGTTGGTGCGTGAAATTTTTCTTAAATTGAGTTTGTTTCATACATAAATTGAGACATAGTTTTCTTGCGTCTAATGTCCACCACACTAGTACAAAAAGCGACAAAAGGGCGGGTATTTTGGCCATAAGGGGCGGTTTTTAGCCCGCCCCATATGGCTACGCACCTTATGACATATTGTTATAAAGGGCGGTTGGGCGGTTTTTTAACCGCCCCTTATGTACATCAATAAGGGGCGGTTTTTGAACCCCCTCTTATGTACATCAATAAGGGGCGGTTTTTGAACCCCCCTTATGTTCAAATAATGAGGAAAAAAATATTGTTTAATATTCAGAAATATTTTCCTGTACAAACCGTTCAATTAACCAAAAACTATAAAATTATGTATCAAATGTTTCATATATTAAAGTATCATACATTGTGATCAAACGTTCAAAATCAATTTAATATACGACATCTAGACAAAAAGCACGTATATACACAAAAAATTCCCAAGATAATATCATAAAGTCAACAAAATAAATCACCCTTTTAACTAAAACGTTTGTCGATCACTTCCGACATCAATTGTAAAACTAAATTATCAAGTTCTTCCGTTGCAATAATCCCTTGTGTATTCCATAACTAAAAACAAGTAGATAAAAAATTGTAAGTATATAATCTACTATTATGTTTACTAAAATATACAAAAACTTACACGGATGGGGAAATCATGCGGAACATAATTGACAAAGTCCATCATATGCTTGATAAGGGGCGGGGGTGGGGGCGGCGCCGAAGGAGGAGGGAGGAGGGGGAGGCGGCGGGGGAGAAGGGGCGGTGGGGGGGGCTTCGCAGGGGGAGGAGGCGGTGGTGGGGAAACCGAAAAGAGGTGAGGGTAAAGAGGAGGCACTTTTGGAGTTTTGGAAGGGAAAACAAAAAATTTCATATTATAAGTGACCTAAAGAGCGGGCTGATTAAAAGGGGCGGGCATGGGCTCATAAGGGCGGTCCGATCAAAAGGGGCGGGCATGGGCTCATAAGGGGCGGTTTTATCAAAAGGGGCGGGCCATGCTCATAAGGGGCGGTTTTATCGTGTATAAAAGGCGGTTTTATAGTTTATAAGGTGGCATAAAGAAAGTATATATTAAATATTCAGTATCACATAAGGGGCGGTTATACTACCCGCCCCTAAAAGTATATATTAAATATTAAGGGGCGGTTTAGAACCACCCCTAAAGGAAGCATAAAAGGCGGTCAAAATACCCGCCCGTAAAGGTGTTTATTATTTTTCCAATAGAACATAAGGGGCGGTTTAGAACCGCCCCTAAAGGTGGGTTAAAGGGCGGTCTTGATACCCGCCCCTAAATCTAACTTAAGGGGCGGTTTCGCCCTATTTGTTCTCATTTAAATTTTTAAAAGGCTTTAAGGGGCGGTTTTTTTGAACACCCGCCCCTTCAAAAAATTAGGCCCGCCCCATTTGTCTCTTTTTGTACTAGTGCCAGGTAATCATTAATTAACGGTTTTGACATGTCCATTCTACTACAAAGGATCCGGAATAAAGTTCTTTAAAGTCCGACTGGACTAACCCGACCCGAAACATTTTTAAATCAAGTTAATAGACATCAAAACACTAAAACTTAGTGACCCCATTAGAAAAATATTCTAGTTCCGCCACCGCTCCTAGGTAGTGAGGTTGACTGCTTATCACATGAGGTGCACATACTTTTGTTAATTTCTTACCTTCCATGTATATTATCTATACTAGAAGAGTTCAAATAGAAAGAGATATTAAATCTAAAAATTGTAAAAAAAAAATTATAAAAGGTAATCTCAACCATTAATCTTTTTGATAATGGGTATTTTAGGTCTGGCTATTTTTGTTGAGTTTTTTCAAGGTTCTTCACTTTTCTTAAACGTTCATAACTTTTATACACGACATTATGTTTTTATAAATATTTCATCATAAGAACGAGCATTTTTATCTTTAAAACAAGTATAACATCATTATATAAAAGGATAATAATTTTTATTACGTTTTTAAGCTCATATGTTGCTCGTCATCATGTATTTAGTGCAGTTCATTGTGTCGTTTTATTAGTTATTGTGTTTTTTAAATGATATTGTGTTTTTTTTTCTAAAATGGTGAATTCTAAAAGAATATAATAGTGAAATAACATTGTTATACTATTCTACTATGTAAAACACAATGATAAATTAACAACCTAATGCATTAAAAATAATGACAAAACATAAAAATATAAAATATTAAACAAAATGATAAAATGACTTATTGTGTTTTTTGCTTGTTATTTTGTTATCCCGAACATTATATGTTTAGAAAAATACATGACAAATAACATCATTGTGCATTTATAACTGTAAATATATTGATAAGATAGCAAATTTATATAAATATAAAACACAATGATAAAATGGTTATTGTGTTTTTTTCCAAGTATGTCTAGTTGTAGCCGCGCGAGTACCATTTGCGCCTGTGGTGATGATGATGTTTCAGATTCCGGCTAGATCTTGCCGGTGCATGGAGATGATGACCCCCCCCACCCGGTGCGCGTTTTGGCCGGTGATGTCGGTGAGATTTCTGATTCCGAGTCTGTGACTTTCATTTCTGTTCGGAGCTAGCCGATATCTAGTTGTTATTGTTTCGATCGTTGTGTGGTTCTGACCGTCGTATCTTGCAAGGGTTTCACCGCCGGCCTTGTGATTTCATGGGTTGCCTTGGAGGGGATTGTAGGGTTTTCAACCGTAGATGTCTACGGATACCCGCTTTGACCGCCTCTGGGCTCTAGTATGCTAATCAATGCCTCTACGGTCGTTGAGCCTATGTTTACAAAGGTGATGCTGGCGGTGGTTGTCGTCGCTGGCCTGATGTGTACTCCTTGGCTATGTTTACAAAGGTGATGCTAATCAATGATGTTTTTGTCAATGATGTCGAAATTAGGTTTGTTTGAGACAAATCCAGCCGATGACGCTAAAGGTAGATTTATCTGAGACCGTTTATTGATGTCAATGTCATGTTTTTATACTGAAATCTTTGTATACGTCGATGATGGTGCATGCAAATTTATCTAAGACCACTTTGGGTCAAACAATTGTGAGTTTAATTTCAATACCGCGGCAAAACGGGGGTACTTTTACTAGTATAACATAAATTATAAAAATTATGTTTGATCGAGTGTAGTGTTAGATCAGTAGAAATAAGAGTTTTTGAAGTATGGGTAAAATATAATGTCAATGAGGTGGAACTTTTTAGGTGTTTAAACAACATTATTATTGATGGTACTGTTATTTTATAACTATTTTCAACCCGTCGCCCGTTACGTCGACATTGTAGACAACCTGATAAAGTATGACTATAATCAGCCAAACTCGTTTGCAAACTAAATATACGTCAAAATGTATATTAACTGGAGTTTATATGGTCGAATGAAACGTATATTCGAAATTCAGAAGAATTTCGCAAAGGCCACCGAATTAAGGGTATAGTAATAGCTACTTCACGACATACCAAAGTTTAAAAACAGAAAACCAACTCAAATTTGAAAACTAAAAACAGAATTGGAGGGGGAAAAAAGAAATACTAAAGAAATGTTGTTTGAAGTGGTTTGCTAGATTGAATTTGCATTGATGTAAATGAGATGAAGCATCCACACCACTTGCCCAGCAGTTAGCTTTGTGTTTGATTTCCTCGAGATAATGTATAGTTAGATTTGTTGTGGTGGTGTTGTCGGTGGCATGAGACCACCAACGTTGATAAATGAGTGATAGTTAATAGCATTATGAACCTACTTGTTACGACATCTTAAATTATGAAAGAAATGTATTTATCGTGTACGAAAGTCGGTGGCTTTGGCATGTACGAGCAAAGTTACCCCGCGCTATGCGGCGGGACGGTACAACAAAACCAAACATTATTACGGGGTGACATTAAAACCCGCACATTATGGTGTGATTGTATTACTAAAAGAAATATGTGAAGTTGTGCAAATCGATTATACAAAATAAAACGTAAATATTGCTCAATCAAAACATATTATATATGACCCGTCTGGTTTTTGAACAAAATTAGGGTCGAATCGTAGACCATCTCTAGATGTACATAAAAAAATAAGCATAAAATCATATTATATTTAAACTAATTTGTTTTCGAACAAAACTTATGTAAATGTAGATCACTTAAAAATTAGACCGAGATGTAAACCAATCAGGCAACAAATTAGTATATGCGTTGTTCGTTACATATGTCACGTTTGTTTTTGCGCTATAAGCAAATTATTTACCTATATATGTTTATAAAGCAAGGCAATGAACAGTTGTTTTGAGAATCACAACCGTCCAATACAAATCTATAGCTATGAATTTTGGTTTAGCTTAAGCACTACACGTGTCCATCATAACCTGCAACATCCTTTTCTTGTTATTATTATTAAGAAGCGTGTTCGCGCAATACGGCGGGACAACATTTTACATCCAACACGTGTTTCTAACTTTTGTTATTCTTATAGTAATATTACAAAAGTTTATTATATTTTTTAAGCTAAAATTTAAAACACCAAATAAATTGATTTTGCATGACGACTTGTATATTTACGCATTAATTTATTGTACCTTACAAAATAGAGATCGGTTCAACAAAAATTTACACCAAAACGTTTAAAAAATACACATTTATGATTGTAGTATCATAAAGTTTTTAAACATGATAGATAACATATAACATAAATTCTTAAAACAAATTAATTCTTTTTTGTTTATAGGTAGATAATGTAAAATTTTATGTAATTTACAGTAAGTACAAGATTATTATGTAACTAATTGTAAGGGGTAATCTGTAAATAATGTTAAAAAACTATTTTACCCTTAAAATGATTGTATCTTATGCATTGAGTGAGGTACGTGTTCTTAATTTAATGGTATCTTAAAATACCATTCTCATATGTTTTATATATAGTATAGATTAGTTTAAGAGTGGATTGTTTTTTTTCCTCCCTATGGTTTGATTATATTTATCATTTTCATTCAAAAAGATTTTTCTTACATTTGCCTTTCTAAAGTTTAAAATAGTTGTCATTTTCATCCAAAAACATGAATTCTGCGGTAAAAAAATTTATTAGCAACACGTAAACATAAATTAGGATTTCGTTTTATATAAAAATTTACGTAAGTACCCTTTTAACGATGAATATTTAACAATTTAAAACAATGGAGCTAATATTTTTGGATGAAAATGACAACACGTAAACATAAAATATTTTTAAATGAAAATTGCAATTCACTCTTAGTTTAATTATATATAATAATCATTATAACGGTGGTGTGTCATTGATGCTATTTGACATAATTTTACTTTCCCGGGGCAACGCGGGAGGCTTATTATTAGTTGAAAGAGTTTTTTAAAGTAGATAATTAAAAAATAAAATGTTGGATTAAATAGGTCTCGAAGGATGGAAATTGATTCATGAACAAAGTTGAAAAATCTAGAAGATATAACACAGTGTATATATCTTCAACCCCAGGGCCCACTAACATGCCAGATCAGCCTCCCATGAAATCTCTCCACAACCCCAGAACCATCTTCCTCCACCTATAAATAACATCATCATCATTCCAACATTCCCATCAACAAAATATTCCAATTGATCACTTTAACATACACTTACACACACAACAATGTCGATCATTCCAAGTTTCTTCAATGGCCGAAGAACCAACGTCATTGATCCATTCTCTATGGACATATGGGACCCCTTCTTCAACACCTCAATTTCCGAAAACTCGGGTTTTGTGAATGCACATGTCGACTGGAAGGAGACACCAGAAGCTCATGTGTTCAAGGCTGATCTTCCAGGGTTGAAGAAAGATGAGGTGAAGGTGGAGATGCATGAGGATAGGGTTCTGCAGATCAGTGGAGAGAGGATGAAGGAGAAAGAGGAGAAGAACGACACGTGGCATCGCGTCGAGAGGAGCTCGGGGAAGTTTGTTAGGCGGTTCAGGTTGCCCGAAAACGCGAAGGTTGACCATGTAAAAGCAAAGATGGAGAATGGTGTGCTGACTGTCACTGTGCCTAAGAAGAAGGTGAAGAAGCCGGAGGTGAAGTGCATTAAGATCTCTAACTAGTGTGTTGTGTTAATCTTGTTTGGGATAATAAGAAATGAGTGTGATTGTGTGATTGAGCAAATGATGTATGTGAATATGTTGAAGGAACTATGATTGGAGAGTATGTAACTTGTTTGTCAAGTAATTAGAATTGTGTGTTCATTAAATGCGTCGTGTGTTACTCTTGAAGCTGAATATGATGCTTACATTTGACTAAAAGATCTAAGTGTCTTGTTTAAGGTACCTCAAGGCACGAGATCAACGTTATTTAATGTATAGAAACAGTGAGTAAAAGTGATTTGCCACCATGATGTAAGAAGTTTTGTCAAGATGTTGAAAAACCTTTTATCACGGGATTTTATCCTGCAAACATATTTTTGTAGCAACTTTGTTGCTATCGATGTTTTTACAAAAAGATTGCCACGAATATTTTTGTCACAAAGTGTTTTTTGTAGTGTTAATTCTATTGTATTCATGGCGATCATTTTATTGAATGAAGTTGTAAGCTTTTTAGCATAATGTAATATTTACTGCGTTCTGATATAGATGTCTCTAACATTCTGGTATGAGAGCCACGCTGGTTCGATTATATTAATCTAAGAGGATTTAAAGTTATCTCATTTAAAGGAATAGTATGCTAGTCTTAAACATCAACATCAACTAGAAGTTGAATTATGTATTGTCTAAGAACAATAGTCGAACTGATTTATTAGAAGTCTAAATATGTAAAGTGAAAGATTGTAAAGAAACAACACGGCTAGATTGGAAGTTTAGGTCCTAGTGAAGGGTCCTTTTACTGGGGGTTAAAAAAAAATTTTAACGGCGACTTTCATTTTTAAGCGGTGGTCAAATCTCCGACAATTCGGAAACCTATCACCCCTCTATGCCTGACCACTACGTTGTCTCAACCGGGCCCAAGGGTTCAGAGGAGGGGCTTGGCCTTCCTCGGGAAACCATAGAGCCTACTGTCACTTGACAATAATTGCGCCGCTACACGAGCCGAAACCCGCTAACATAACGCACTCGGGATTAAAACCCGAGTTGGCTCGGATTCGAACTCACAAAGTGAGGCTCGAATCTTTATCGCCTTACCAACTCCGCTAAGGGGGCTGGTCCTGGTAGTTGATTAATCGTTGTAACCAAAGGGTATAAATACCCGTGAACTCCACTCATTTAATGTAACACAAATTTGGATTTCCTATATACTATTTCCTCCAAATACTATGCATAAGCATGTGTTAATTAGAGATACTATTTTAAACGGTTAACTAATAAAGCCCTACAAAAAGACACCTCATACGCCCGTCAGCACATACATCGTTGGGTAGCCCAAGCTCATAAAACATCAATTCCGGGGAAAACCCATCACCCGAAAGCTCAATGTGGTAAAACCCAGCCCAACAAGAGCAATATGCTGCCGGTAGAACTTGAATTCACAACCTTCTATAGAGAAAATCATGAGGCTATCACTCAATCAAAATTTTAAAAGTAACAAGTATTAATAGTATGTTTGCGCAATTGTACCCAACCAAAATCAATATTTGGTATTAGAGCATGACGCTCTTGGGATTGGGAAGACGTAAGTCGGTTGAAGCAGCTGACTCACCAAACCAATGGAAACCAATTTCAAAGAAATCACCAAATAACTAGAATTTTGGAAATCACAGAGAATTTTGTGCGCTAGACCCTTATAATATAAAGTTAATGATTGATATATAAAATTTTAAACTCTAGTCGAGTAAAAAAGACTAGAATCTAGTTAGATTGGTCAGTTGCTTGGCCCTCATTTGTTTCGATTGTTGCCCCACCCAATATTGCAAGTAATTTTTTTTGGGTTTCAAAATGGGTTTAAATTATAGTAATACGTAAATGACAATGGGTTAAAATAATTAAAATGGTAATTGACTCTAATGTTCAAGAAACCTAAAATTATTAAAATGGTAATTGGTCTGTTAATGACCTAATAGGTTTAAGTATTTAATAAATATATAATTTATATATGTATATATACATTTAAAAAAATTAAAAAATTCGGGCTTCCACTTAATAAATACATATTTTTACATAATTTGATATTGCTAGTTAACAATCTCTTTTAATTATACTTATGCTTAAAAGCATAGGTCGGTGGGTTTCCCACCAGCCTTTGCACCCCACAACTTTTAACTTTTACACTTTTACTCCTTAAAACTTTTTAAAAATTTGTAAAATATCACTCTGACCCTCTCAAGTTATTAAAATTTGGGTTTACCTATGTACAATTTTATCTGAAAAATGATTTTGTTACATTCATATTATTATGTACGTGTCGGTATAAATTCGAGCCCATCTACGTTTTGATATAAATTTAGTTCATAAAGTAGTCGGGTAAAACATAAAACGTTCCGTGCTTTTTTATATACGCTTTGAGATATTCTACGTCTCAGCATTCGTCAACGTTTTGACGTAAACTATGTTAAAAAATGAATCAGTTCAAACATAATACGTTCTCGTTCAATGGTATAAATTCAAGTTACATTACATTTCAACGTAAATTTAGTTTGAAAATTAGTTAAATCGATTGTAAATCTATACTTTATCAAGACGCTTCCGATGCAGGTAAAAAAACTAGTTACATAGTATTTTAAAAGATAAAAGATGATAGAATAACAAAAAGTAAAAGTTAAGATTCAAGAAGGCTCGAGGGCGCGTATGACTAAGTTAATGAAGTCTAGAAGATACAATGTAAATAAACAAGCATATCTCTTTAACACTATACAAAAGTGCAAGACCCATACACCTCTTATGAGTTTTGAAGTTTCCCCACAACCCCAGAACCATCTTCCTTCACCTATAAATAACATCATCATCCCATCATTCTATCAACACACAAGATATATCATATCTTATTCAATTCAACCTACATTAATTTACACTTATCAATCTAACTTCTTTTCATATACAACAATGTCGATCATCCCAAGCTTCTTTGATGGTCGTAGAACCACCAACATCTTCGATCCATTCTCTTTGGACATATGGGACCCCTTCTTCAACACCTCCATTTCCAGTTTTCCAGCTGGTGATCGCGAAACCTCGGCTTTCGCTAATGCACAGGTCGACTGGAAGGAGACCCCAGAAGCCCATGTGTTCAAGGCGGATCTTCCAGGGTTGAAGAAAGAAGAAGTGAAGGTGGAGATGCATGAGGGTAGGATCCTGCAGATAAGTGGAGAGAGGAGCAAGGAGAAAGAGGAGAAGAACGACAAGTGGCACCGCGTCGAGAGGAGGTCGGGGAAGTTTATGAGGCGGTTCAGGTTGCCGGAAAATGCCAAGGTTGAGGAGGTGAATGCTAAGATGGAGAATGGAGTCCTGACTGTCACTGTGCCTAAGCATGAGGTGAAGAAGCCGGAGGTGAAGACCATTGAGATCTCTAACTAGTGATACCCTTCATCGAATAACAAGAAAAATGTGTGTAATGCAAGAGCATGTTGATGCGACTATGTTGAAGAAAAACTATAATTCAGTGTATGTAACTTGTTTGTCAAGTAATAAAAATTGTGTGTTTATTTAAACTTTACTTTCAAGAAACGTATTAAGCTAGTTATAATACTATATTTTCTTAATCTATACTTAATCTATAATACGTCTTTATTAACGACGTAATTATAGTTCGGAAATGAGTCGGGTCGATTGTAGTGTATACAGGCGATGCCGTCGCAACGCGCGACGGGTAAAATAATTAGTTTATACATAATTTATCTTGTAGAAATCATTGACTTGATCATGTTAGAGTGTATTGTCACACCCCTCGTCGGCGGCAGAATCACAAGGAGGTGACGTATTCGGATATTTTGAACACGTGGTACTTAAGGAAACTTAATTTCATTCATGCATTCAAAATAAACTTAGGCAACAAAATATTAGGGTAAAAGTTTTTAAAGATTCAAGTTTATGAGCCTAGCATCCTAAGCTTATACAAAATAATCTTCTTTTGTGCCCTAGTCGTGCCATACTTAAGTGAAGTTCAAAACGCTAACCTTGGTTGTTTCCTGAAAAACATGTTAAAAATGGGTCAACAATAATGTTAGTGAGCTCGTAGATTTTGAGACTCGATAAGTAGTTGTAAAGTAAGTAGTCAAGTATGAATAAAAAACTCATCATATAAAGTAGTCATAACACAAGTAAGGTGAAGTGTATTTATCAGTCCACAACTAAGCCTTTGACTGCATGCCTCGTCCCATACTTATTCCAAGTACGGAAAGAAAAGTCAAGTTTAGTCTGCGTGGTAATAATCATTCAATATTGTTGACTGTGGATTTACGCGTTCCAATCAGTAGAGGGAATGGGGATTGTCAGTCCCGATAGTACTATCTATATTAAACCTGCGGCTCCAACCCAGAGTTAAGTAGTTGTGTAAGATAGCGAGGTCTTAGTAAGTCCAACCCAATAAATAAACATTCGTCACCAAAATATCTATAAGCATAAGATATAATAGTAATGATTCATGTAAATTTGTGAAGTAACATTTTCTCCTCCAAAGTTTTTAAAGAAAAATGGATACGAGAACTCATTTTCTGATACGGATCACGTGAAACAAGAGGGATTGCACTAAACCGAAGCAGTTCCTACATATACATGCGGTGTGCAAATAAGGTGTACATTCCAATGGCAATGAGTAAGTCATTAAACCAAGTGACGAGTCAAGTGTTATATGAAATAAGTTTTACCTTTAATTTATCGATTGAAAAGTAAACTTATTCAAATTTATGGTTTTGTATGTTTTTACGAACCGTAAGCAATTTTTGATTATAAACTTAACTTTAAAAGAAATAGTGTATAAACATAAATACATATTATGAAATGAGCATATTTTTTCATAATTACAAGTTCAAATGTGATTATACAACATTTTGGGATTTATAGTTTGCTTACTTGATTTCTGCGTTTTTAAGTGTCAACTTGTGCTAGGGTTCTAATTAATCAAATATACAAAATAAATTATGAGATTTTTATAATACATATATATGCATTTTAAAATAAATGTAACATTTTATAAAGTTCATTTAGTAGTACAAAAATAATTATATTGTTTCAAAAGTAAGTGCAGCTATATTATGGAGTTTCAAATTTATTTCAGTTGGTTGAGGGTCGAAAACTTAACCATTTAAATTGAGACTACTTGGGTTTTAAAGCTAACTCATAATAATAAATTACAGAAAAAAGAATCAAGTCAATTGGATAAAAATTGAGGGAGTTATGGCTTCTCAAAGTCGACCTAAGTATTCTGCCAAAATGTTTGGTTTTGACATTTCGTTTCAAAATTGAATTTTTAGAGCCCAAAACTTACTGAAAAATTATGTATTTATTATGGTTGGAAAGATAACACTTTGAACTTAAATTTAGGCTCAAGAATCTTACATTTTAATTTTGTTTTGAGCAAGTTATGACCTTTCAAAGTTAAGGTAATTTTCTGACAGAATCCGCTTTATACATCGAGCAACTTTTAAACCATATTTTTTTTATATGAACAAGTAATGCACTTGTGTTCTTGAATATTAGATGACTTAACCACATATATATACTAATAATTTCATTATCTTAAACATATTAAAGTATTTATTGAGTGTAGAAGAATGATTACCTCAACGTTTGCTAGAAACGAAGCTTGAACTTAAGGTTACACGTATTGTGCTCTCGCTACGATTTCTTGGCAGCTTGGAAGGCTGTAATTTTTTTAGATATTTCAGGGAGCAAGGGGCTGAAATAGATGATTATAAAAAGGAGGAAATGAGTAAGATGGTAATTTTTTTTGTTGCAACACAAGGGGTATTTATAGGGCCTTTCTTTTGGGCATGATAACAAGTGGTATGGTAATGGATGATGATGAATGGTGTGACAATGCGGGAGGTTACGGTGAAGAAAAGGTCAAGAGGGGACCCTTGTGATTTTCACCAACATTGTAAGTAACCACCAAGTAAGTCATCATGGGTGTGGATATGGTTGCATCATAATGTTTATAAGATTTCTTGATGGGGGGCCAATTCTAGGTGAAAGATGATGATGATTGCCATATGTTTTGATGATTGATAGATATAAGATGTTAAAAGTAGGTTATTTGATTAGTAAATTGGGTTAATTGTCTCATTTACCTTAACATAAAATTGAATTGAGTAAGATTAAATAAATTTCATTATAAATATTAAAAGTAAATTTATATATTTATGTAACCATTTGAGGGTTTGAGTAATAGTATCTTTGGTTTGTATTTTGATCCAACTAGTGCGAGTTAGTAATCAGTGTGTTATTGGGGTTCTAAATTCAAGGGTGATGGTCTTATATTTATATTCGTATAAGTAAATATAAGTGTAAATCTTTATTTCATACTCATTTAGATCATTCATTGTTGTCATACAATATTGACTGAGTTTGGTATTTGTTGTTGATATCATGTCATAATTTG
This sequence comes from Flaveria ramosissima, assembly GCA_025215565.1. NCBI lineage: Eukaryota > Viridiplantae > Streptophyta > Magnoliopsida > Asterales > Asteraceae > Flaveria > Flaveria ramosissima. The sequence goes on from CM046038.1 coordinate 50,631,787, forward strand.
TGAAATATGACCGGCGTTTTTGATGACTCGCATCGGTTAAATCACCAATGCTTGATAGTTCGATAAAGCTTAGTGAAATATTAAGTCGTAATACATATTAATGCCCTAAAATTATTAACGTTCATATAAATACCGTGAAATGGTTCAAGTTGCTGCTATCCTAATTTGATTATCATAGTATCGTAGGATCATTTCTTATTTTATATCTTAAACTAAGTTAAGTATGTATAATATAAAATAATATAATAAAAAAAATATATCGGATTTTAAGAAATGTTGCATGTACCTCTAGCTTCTTCTCCGAGTTCGGATCTAAGCTCGAAATGTGACACCCTACGTAAATCACACATCGGCCGTGGACAAGAGAGATATTAGGTTCATAAGTAATGTTTGGCCTCTAATATCACCAACGCGTTTTGGACGTATTGGGTGTGGATAAGAGTAGAACTCCACAGTTAAGCGTGCTCAGGTGGAAGCAATCCAGGGATAGATGACCCCCTAGGACGTTTTCACCCAAGCAACCAAAAGCAAATACGTGAGCTTCTCGAGGGCAAAGCGGAAAATATTGGTGGTACAAAGGGCTAAGTGTTACACGAAAACAATTCAAGACATAAATACTCCCTCATTGGCTCACAGGCGGATGCGATTTCATGTGTGACAATATTGGTGATTGTTCTACCTTCGTGACTCTTGGAAATCAAGACAGAATTGCATTAAGGGCGATTCCATTTCAAATTCGTTTACATCGTTTTCTTTTTCAGAAACCGACCTGAAGAACAATGTATAATATGTTTTTCCATTAAGATATTTGAGTTTTTAAACAAGTGACCCGTTATAAACTTATAACTTTCTTTTCCTTAACCGATTTCAAGTATTAATTTGTTGTCCACGTACTAACCAATTTGAGATTCCTTTTCCTTTTCATTTGAGTTTTCTTTTTCATCGAGATTATTGAAGTTTTAAGTGATCAATTTGAAAGTTTTCTGGTCATTAATTGAACTTATTAATGTATTTTCACGATGATCAATTGAGTAACTATAGTAAACAAATGAACAAAGATAAACGTGGATATTACAAAAAAAGGATCATTAATATCTACATGGAGTTTATGGTTTTGAGTACTTTAGAAGTTTTATATTTGTCTAATGTCATGATATTGTTAGAAGTTGTGACTCTAAGTTTAAATTGAAGGATTTTATTTCAAGCGAGTATCTTTTAAATACAAGTTAAAGCTAGAACACGAAAAGACTATTTTCGATTAGATATATAAGAGCTCATTTAGGAAACATTATTGCTTTGAATTAAAATATATTTTTACATTGACAAATTCACTAGTTTGTTGGGATTAAGGGTGGGAGGGGCACTCCTATACATAGTACCCTCAAGTACCCCTAATTTTCCATCACTCTTGCACTGTGATCTTATAATTATAGTCAAGTATCCTAATTCATGGTGTCACGCTTTTCAAGTACTCTAAATCATTTATCTTATATTTTTTAATTAAAATTCAAAGAAAGATGAACATGTTTCAATGGGTATTTAAACCTGATTTTACCTACCTGTGAGGTGTATTCAAGAAACCGGTGGTGTTTTTATCATGAACAGGTATATACCCGAAAGGGCCCCTTCCACCCTAATTGAAGATGCTAGCAATAGTTATCTATCAAATAGAGGTCTTATATTCAGCTTGATTGTAGTGAGAGATTCGAGTTGATGCTTAATACGTACAAGATGAAAAGGGATCTAACATTTACGTAACGACACATAATTATATTAACACCAATTCAATACGTCGTACATATAAACAATTTATTTTCTTGAGCTTTTAACATCTTGTACACTAAATAGTTTTCATGAGGATTTAATGTCTTGTATAGCGTTCAAAATGAACTTGATGAAACAAATGGAAAGGTAAAATTAAAGTGTTCTCTAGGTGGTGAAATCCTAGCAAGTATAGTATTAATAATGAAGAACTTGACTTCCATGATCAAGAAGGGGAAAGCCATTCATAAAGTAAGAAAACTCCAATCATAATTTGGGAACTCAAAATCTTAAAATATAATCGAGTTTAGAAGAACCTTGAACCAATATGCATTGGCATATGGATATGAGTATTTTATCAAGAAAAGTGACCCGACCCGATTCATAACAAAGCATATAGACAGATTGTGTAAGTGGATAATTCATGCTTCTATCACACAAGATGGACTAACATTCAAAGTAACGATGTAGTTCAATAAATATTACTTTTGACTCTTTGTATTGTTAATAAAATGTATATCTTATGAAATTATATAGGTTAAGACTTTTGTAGAAGCTCATTCTTACAATTGAAGCAACACGGGAAGCTTGCAACTCAAGGGTGGATTGCTAGTATAGTTACTAACATGCAAAAATCTGACAGGAATGTCTCTTATAAATCTTAAAAAGTGAGTTATGAAAAATTACAACACTAATAGATCATATTAAAAGTATTTAGTGGTAAAGAACTAGCTTACAATTATATGTATGGCAAGAAAGGATTAGTTTATGAAGATGAATTAATTTAAAGAGGAACTAACAAGTAGAAACTCAACAAGTGTTGTTGATATTGATTTCGAAACAACTATTAAAAATAATTGATCTTTACAATTTTTTTTTATTTTATTAGTAGCTTGCTTGAAAGGGTTTGTTGATTGTCATCATCCATATATTATTCTTGATGCCTATCATTTGAAATTTTTTTTTAATGGAGTACTAGTTGCTTCTACACTTTTGTTTTTTATGCCTTTGATCACTTAACCTGTTTTTAGAATCTGATCGAACATCAAACTGGACACGTTACTGGTGTTGTGGTCGGACCGGATTTAAGAACCGGATGACGTCATAATTATATATATAGTATATTATATATAGAGTTATATATATATAATTCAATATAAGTAATTTATGTATGTATTTTATAGTTATATATAAAACTTAACAATAATTGTATGTCCAACATACTAATTTATTGTTCAACTTTTTGTTTTTATCTATTAAAATCCAAAAAAAAAATAATTAAAGTCTGGTCCGATCACCGGTTCGGGACGAACCAGCCGGTTCAACCCCTCCAAAACGAACTGGTCTGAACCAGTTCGGCCCACCCTTCGATTTCTGGTCGAACCGATTGGACCGGCCGGTACGATCCGGTCTTGAAATCATTGCTTTATATATTTGTTAATTAAAAGATGATAGAAACAATAAAAAGCAAAGATTAGGAAGGTTGTAGGGGTATGATTAAGATAATAAAGTCTAGAAGATACAACATAGATATATAAATAAGCATATCTATCCAACACTAAGGCCCACAAAAGTGCAAGACCCATACACCTCTTACAAGTTTTGAAGTCTCCCCACAACCCCAGAACCATCTTCCTTCACCTATAAATAACATCATCATCCAACACATACTCCCATCATTCCATCAACACACAAGATCATATCTTATTCAATTCAACCTACATTAATTTACACTTATCAATCTAGCTTATTTTCATATACAACAATGTCGATCATTCCAAGCTTCTTCGGTGGTCGTAGAACCACCAACGTCTTCGATCCATTCTCTTTGGACATATGGGACCCCTTCTTCAACACCTCCATTTCTAGTTTTCCAGCTGTTGATCGCGAAACCTCGGCTTTCGTGAATGCACAGGTCGACTGGAAGGAGACACCAGAAGCTCATGTGTTCAAGGCTGATCTTCCAGGGTTGAAGAAAGAAGAGGTGAAGGTGGAGATGCATGAGGATAGGATCTTACAGATAAGTGGAGAGAGGATGAAGGAGAAAGAGGAGAAGAACGACAAGTGGCATCGCGTCGAGAGGAGGTCGGGGAAGTTTATGAGGCGGTTCAGGTTGCCGGAAAATGCCAAGGTTGAGGAGGTGAATGCTAAGATGGAGAATGGAGTCCTCACTGTGACCGTGCCTAAACACGAGGTGAAGAAGCCAGAGGTGAAGACCATTGAGATCTCTAACTAGTGATCTTGATTATCATTCATCGAATAATAAAAAAACAATGTGTGTGATCGTGTGCAAGAGCAACTTTATGTGAATTGAATATGTTGAAGAAATGTAACATGTTTGTCTAAGTAATAAAAATTGTGTGTTCATTTAAACTTAGTTTCAAGAAACGTATTAAGCTACTTATGATACTATATTTTCTCGATCTGTTATTTATCAAGAGGATATTATGAATACATCTCGTAGGCAGAAAGGAGATCTATACATTCAATCCCCAGTTTCACATTACCAAAGCTCACTTCTAGTGGTGTCTTCTCTTTAAAATATAATCAAGTTTAGAAGAGCCATAAATCATTATGCATTCGCAGATGAATATGAGTACTTCATCAAGAAAAGTGACCCAAATTTTATAACAGCAACGTGTACATACAATCCTTTCCACATAGGCAAAGCACTGTAGATATATTTCAAACAATCTTAAACCCGAAAGGGTCAAGTGTTAGACCCGGGCATAATTCGTATCATACATACTTAATGATTACTAACAATAAATTAGTTTTTGTTCTTTGTTTATTGATACAAGATGAAGAATCTTTTAAACTATATGGTTTTTCGTCGATTTAAAGTTTATCTAAGGTTTACTAATTGTAAATATTAGTGGTTTATTGAAGCGAGTTATTGATTGAAACACACAATGAACAGGTGGACCATAAAGAACAAGAAGATTAAGACAAAACAGATAAAGTTAATTATTTACATATATGTAAACATTCTATATATGTGTATATTAACCATGTACATATATGTAAATTTGCTATAAATGTTCAGAAATTTCTTTTAACAATTGTCGTTGGTTTTGATTTACATATATATAATTTAGCAAATGTCCATGTTCTTCTTTTCAACAATTGTCATTGGTTAAGTGTGTATGTTTGTTTGGTATATCATATATGTAGTTCCGGTTAAAGTTAGCAAGTTTTATATGATTAACGATGGTGGTAGTGGCGTGGCAAGTGGTACTTGTAGTGTCATCGATAATGGAGGTGCGAACACTATGGTGGCTGTGATGCTAATGCTAACAAGCAGATGGTGGTGACAAACAATGGTCGTGAGTTTTTAAGTTAGTAAATTTTATACAATTGACCTATTGTGGTGTATCGTCTAAATAAACTTAAAATGATGCCTTAAATAAATTAACTAAGTCAAATTGACTTGTTTAATCTAAATCAATTCATATTGAGCCATTATAGAATTTGAGTTATCCCAAGTAATTCATATGATTACTTTTACCTAAATCAACGCTCTATAGTTTATTAATATACATTGGTAGTTGGCTTGAAAATTTGTAACAAGCAAAGAGACCAAACTTAAAATTTGATCAAATAGGCTTACTAAACAACCATTCAAATCCAAAAAATACCAAACTAGTAGTCGAGTCTAAGTTTGACAACTTTGTATTGCATTGAAATTTACTTTGTAATAAAAAAACGGTGAGAAAGTTTGAAAATAAACCTTAATAGTAACTAAAGTTCTGTAGTAATTGAACCTCAACGATAACTTTGGTTGTAAGTGTCAACTTTGGTCTCGTTTGGCAGTGAATGAAAACTCGATGGAAATTTTATGTTGGTTAGAAGGTGAACTTCACCAAATATGGTTTTTAATTAGCAGTTATGAACAGTTATAACCACCAAATTGTTTAACTGCCAATTTAGCTTATACAAATTAGGGCTGTACAAAAAGTTCGTAGCTCGAAGCTCGCTCGAAGTTCGCTCGAAAAACGCTCAGCTCGAAGAAAGCTCGAATCTAAACGAGCCGGCTCGGCTCGGCTCGAATTCTAAACGAGCCGAACTCGAGCCAGGGTTAGCTCGGTTCGAGCTCGGCTCGTGGCTCGGTTCGTTGGCTCGGCTCGTGGCTCGGTGCATATAATATATGTATATATATATTTATATAGTATTATTATTATTATTATTATTACTACTACTACATTATTATGATTATTATTTTATATTAGGATTTTAAAAATGTTTTCTTAAAAATAAAAATGAATTCTTTTTTAAAACATTAAGTATTTTGTTTAAAAATATATATTTTTTGATAGTAAATTGTTTATATTCAAAATAATAATTTGTTCCCATAAGTACGGATACCCAACAAAATATAAAAACCCTAATATATATTTTTTGTGTTTTCATATAAATTAATGTGAAAATTTTAAAAAAAAATATTTAAATCGAGCCGGCTCGAACGAGACACGAGCTGGCTCGAGCTTTTCACGAGCCGAACTCGAGCCGTTGTTTTGAGCTCTTTAACAATTTTTGAGCTGGCTCGGCTCGGCTCGATAAGCTTCGAGCTCGAGCCCATCCTGGCTCGGCTCGGCTCGTTTACAGCCCTAATACAAATATTCAATTAATTGATACAATGTTACGACCTTTATATAAGAGATTTTAGTCATTTATAAAAAAACATACACGATATTAGGTATGAATTCTCGCAACAACTTCATACTTGTTTGAAACCGTTCGACTTATCTGATTTAAAATTTGAAGTATCACCAAAATTACTATAATCTAAAAGTGTGACAATGATTCTAATAAAAAAACCTTTCCGGAAAACTCCAAACAAAAGCCATTCCTAAAAAAAGTCGATATATAAAACAAATAAACAGACTTATTACATAAATTGAGAAAGTAATTTTTTTTTCAGAAAATTGAATTTCATTAATCCAAACTATTAACTATTGGTTATTATTAATTCCAACTATCAATCTAACCAATATTAATTATAACTTTTGATTTCATTACTAATAGTAGTCTTAATATAACTGTCCGTTAACTCCATTAGTTTTTTATAACGTATCGCATGACATGGCTTATGATGTGACATATAACATAGTTACAACCAAAAATATAAATGTGTTAATTAAATTCTTTTCTTAAAGATTATTTTTAAAAGTTATTTAAGATAATATTTTGTCATCACTTGAGTAGCTTGAAAAAAAAGACACAAATTTGTATTCTATAATTATACCTTTTATTGTAATTATGTAATTCGTCATGTCATATGTCACGTCACGAACACATCATTAAAAACTTAACGGAGTTAACGAACAGTTACATTAATACTGATATTAATAACAAAAATTGAAAATTGGAATTAATATTGATCAAATGTTAGTTGAGATTAATATTAACCAATAATTAATAATTTAGATTATTAAAATCTAATTTTTCATAACCTTACAAAATCAACCAAACTTTTTGAAAGAATAATAATTGCCACCTTTGTCTTTAATTAAATGATTCATATTTTATCATAAACCTTAGTTTTTTTAACGGAAAATGTGCGACACTGATTCGAAGAATATGTGTTATTTTAATCGGGTCCACCTATCCGTTTTCCAGCCGAAACCGCACCCTCAACCTCAACAGGAGGAAACTCATTGCTGAAAAACCCCCTGGCTCAACTCTGAGCATTTTGTTTAGAGTTAGAATTGAACCCATAACCACTTCATATTTACATGTCATGTGTATATCACTTAATCAATTGAACTACGGATAATCACCTACAAATCTTAGTTAACTTAAAAGAATTATAAGTAAAGAGACCAAACCAGCAATCCATTTAGAAAAAAAGCATACACTAAACACCAATTCAAAATCCAAAACCCTCCACTCCACACCCCCTTTCCCCCCTTCAAAATCACTCATCTCTTTGAATCTCAAATCAAATTCTCCATAACCAAAACAACAACAATAATAATAATCAATGGAGGGTGATGAATCCAAATGCGACGGTGAAGGAGCAGTGCTGAAAGGAGTTCCGGCGTACGGCGGCAAATACACCCATTACACCGTCCTCGGAAACCTATTCGAGGTTTCTTCCAAATATGTTCCTCCGATTCAACCTGTTGGACGTGGTGCTTACGGCATCGTTTGGTAATACCCTTTTGTTCATCTGTTTGTTTCGTGTTTATGGAGTTTGAGTAGTTGAGGTTGTGTGGTGAGATCGGTGTGATGTGTTTGCTCGCTGTTTTCAGCTGAAATTTGTGTTATTTTGGGTGATTTGAGGTGGGATTATGATTAGATCTTGTGAATTGATGATATTGATATTGATACGTTGGTATTGGTGTTGATTTCAGTTGGTGTTGGCTCTTTGTTGTGGGTTTTGTAAAAGTGGGAACTTAGGGGTTTAACATAAGGTAATTGAAATGATAATTGATGTGGTTTGTTTTGAGGAGTGTATATTATAAATGTTGGTCAACTGAAAAGAGATTCTCATTTCTGCTGTTGGTGAACATAAGTTAGCTAAATAGTGAGTTCCTTTGGTTATGAACTGAATATGTTAACAGTTAATCTACTGAAAATGAGCTCTGAAGTTGATGGAGAAAAGCTAGCTTAGTGAGTTTCTCTGTCTAGAAGCTAAAATTTAGCCTAAAAGATAGTTTTATCAGCTGGGGTTGTGTTTTCTTGAAGCACTTATTGTAGTAATGGATGAGCTTGTTAGAAAGTTTGGGTTTGGTTATTGTTGCTTAATCTTCGTATGTTGCTGATTAAGTTAGTGTTAATGAACTGATTGTATTCTCTGGTGAAAGCAAAGTAGTGATTGTGATATACTCATGCCTTACTGTCTCTTCAGCTGCCTATTCCTTACATACATTGGTCTTGTTTTTTGTGTTTTTAACAGCATAATCTAATCGCGTGTCACTGTTTACCTATTGTAGCTGTGCAAAAAATGCTGAAACTAAGGAAGAGGTTGCAATCAAGAAAATAGGGAATGCATTTGATAACAATATTGATGCCAAGAGGACTTTACGGGAAATCAAACTCCTCTGTCATATGGATCATGAGAATGTATATTACAATTTCTTTGTTCAATCTCTTATCCTTATGTTGCATTCTTTCTCTATGGAATGGGGATTTATACTATCATCTTAATGCATATGGTACTTTGTTAAAGCCATATTTTGGTAATTAAGTTCACGACAAACATGGATGATTATTAACTGAATTTTTTTGGTTTAGTCTTTTAGTTTGAAAATGCTCCTAACTTCAGTATCTAATACACAAAAATTTTGTAGATTGTCAAAATTAAGGACATCATTCGGCCACCAGATAAAAAGAAGTTTAATGATGTTTACATTGTGTATGAGTTAATGGATACCGATCTTCATCAGATTATTCGCTCTCCTCAGGCGTTAACAGATGACCACTGTCAAGTGAGTTTATGCTTTTCTCCTGGTTTTTCTAATCCTTTTATATTCAATTCCCTCTTTGTTTATCTTGAAATGAATTGTTAATGTTTCTGGTGATTATGTTGCAAATGGCAGTACTTCTTATATCAATTACTGCGTGGATTAAAGTATGTACACTCTGCAAATGTCTTACACCGTGATCTAAAACCAAGCAACTTGCTTCTGAATGCAAATTGTGACCTAAAGATTTGCGACTTTGGGCTTGCAAGAACAACATCCGAGACAGATTTCATGACTGAATATGTTGTGACCAGATGGTATAGAGCCCCTGAGTTGTTGCTCAACTGCTCAGAGTATACTGCAGCCATTGATATCTGGTCAGTTGGTTGCATTTTAATGGAGATTGCTTTGAGGGAACCTTTGTTTCCGGGTAAAGATTATGTCCAACAGTTGATTCTTATAACCGAGGTACCGGATTCCCCTGTCCACTTTTTATCAACTTAATTACAATGTACACACCATCTTACCTTGTTTGTTAGATTTAGATTGTAATTGCAGCAGTTTGTTTCTCTAATCATAATTAATGTCCAAAGTCTTGTTAATGCATACAGCTACTAGGTTCACCAGATGACTCGGATCTTGGATTTTTGAGAAGTGATAATGCTCGGAAGTATGTCAAACAGCTTCCTCATGTCCCAACTAAGAGTTTTCAAACCAAGTTTCCAAATGTCTCACCCCTGGTGTTGGATCTTGCAGAGAAGATGTTAGTTTTTGATCCATCTAAACGCATAAGTGGTAAGCCTTTTTTCTGTTAGATAATACCATAAAAAGACAATTTTGGTTCTTAATATCTGATCAAGTTTACACCTTTTTTAACATGATCTTTAAAGTTGAAGATGCTCTTAATCACCCTTTCTTGCAAAGCCTGCATGAGATAAACGAGGAGCCTACTTGTGCATCGCCTTTTGCATTTGATTTTGAACAAGCATCTCTTAGTGAGGAAGATGTGAAGGACCTCATTTGGAAAGAAACCTTGAACTTCAACCCAGATAGTGATAGTGCAGTGGCTGAGTAATCTTGTTTCCAAATTCTTTCATTTTGTCCAGTGATGACTGACAGGTATGATCACAATTTCAGCCCATATACTTATTGATTATAAAACATCAGTTATCTGTTTTTTCTCAAGCAGGTCAGTCAAATGGGTTCTTTTTCATGTTTTAGGTCACGATAGAGAAGTATTTGATTAATCTTTTTGTGTGGTCACTGTAGAGAAGTAGTTTCAGGTTTCAGATTCAGTTTAGCTTTGTGTTGAAATTTAGCTAATCTGACCATTCTTTTGTGAAGGGAAACAAAGGCTGTTAATGAAGAAAATCAAGTCCTGGCAAATTGTGAGATTATTGCTTAGTGGCTTGTACTTTGTGTATTAAGAGTTGTATATCCATACGGAGTATCTATGTTATTGCTTTGAAGATGGCCGGATGGGCTACCTTTGATTGTTCTTGTTCATCTTTTTTTTTTTATTTGAATGGTTGTTCTTGTTCATATATTTGAACAAGTAGATTACATTTGTCAATTTTGGTTTAAGAAGTATCACAAGATTGGTTTTGATCTTTTGCATTGATGGACCTTTGATTTATGAAAATGAGGTGTTGGTAACATTTAAATGGGATGAAAATGATTATTTGCCAAGCTGGAATCTAAAAGAAACTATCTGGTTTTTAGGGAAAGAATTCTTAAAGTCCAACTTTATCAATAAAAATATCATCCAATGTAATATTTGGGTCCATAGCATTGATTGTGATCAATATGATATCAAAATAGGGCATACGGTAGCTTTACTTTGGGCTTTGTAACTATTTTTTTTTATAACATCATCCACTTCTACCTTCATCACTTACACCACCATAACATTTTTTTAAGAACGGATAAATCACACATTCATTATATCTACACAAATGTGCAACATAAAACCACAATCATAACAATTAGAATTCTATGATATGTTTATGCTTTGATTGTGACAAAAGTTGTGTTCATGAGGGCTTCAAGTCTTCAACTGTTTTTCAAGGCCTGCTATGGCTTCAACTCATGTCTGCTAGGGCTTTTGGATGGTGATGATGATGGATAACTGGTGTGACGGCCATAGGTGCGTTAAAGGGTGAAAGGGGTGGTCGGAGAAGGTATTTGATTTGTTTTGAGGTCTCAATGGAGACAAGTATAGTTTTGAGTTCAACTTGTTTCAAGGTCTCCTAGGTCTTCAACTCGTGTCTTCTAGGGCTTTGAGGTGGTGATGGCGAGGAACAAGTCGCATGACAACATCCGAGAAGGGGATTCGATTTGTGTTACAGGGTTTGAGTGGAGAAGGGTACATCAAAATGTCAAATGGACGCCACTTGTACGTCAAATGTATATGCAATAGAACCCAAACAATCATCTGCAAAAGTTATTCAGCTGAAGCAAAGCTCCATATTCATAATAATACACACATTGAAAGTTTGATAACTATACTAAAAAAAAAAAACAAGTAACATGTGATGTCAATGGATGTATTCACATGCATGAAATATGGCTTCTATTATTATAGTTCTATAAAAATAAAAGCCAAAATACAAAATTTTGGATTATTGCGTAGTAACATACGATGTTGACGGATGTATTAGAACTTAATGACTTGCTTTGGTTGGCTCCCGTGCTTTCCAAGCGCCTTGTCTAATGCTGTGTGAAATTCACTGAAAGGAGTAAGCTCCATGCTGCAAAATCAACATCTTTGAGCATCGATATATAATGAAAGACGAAAGTATGCATTATTCGTCTCTAGTTTCTTAAAGAAAGATAAGTGAAAATACATAAATAAGGGGCTTACTCATATTTCAATTTTCCTTCACCAATTAAGCCCAAAAGGTAATCTAACATTTCTCTGCACTCTTTTGTTTTACCTGAACTTATCCATTTTTGCAGCCAAAATCCTTTCAAAGAAAGCTCCTGCAATATAGCTATTATAAGGACAAACATGCACATATGAAACGACAACTTTAATAGCAAGTATAAGTAGTAATAGCTGGGATAATACTAGGTACGTTTGTTTTTTTTTGGTTTTGTCCTGAATTATGAACCAGCGTCTTTTAAAATTTTAAACAATTTTTATAACACATGAAATAAATTTAAGAACCAATTAACTAGAATGTCAATGAATGGTAAAAATGGCTGCATACTTTGAATATGAAGGATGAAGTTGAGACAGTTATAGGCTTCTTTGACATGCCGCCGTAAGTCACCATCGTTCCACCCTGCCTGAAGAAACCATTATTAATATTCCAAATGAAGGTACACCTTTGGATTGATGTAAACACATTAATCAAATCTCACCTCAAGAATTTGAGAACCAGAGAAGCAGCATTACCACCAACACAATTTAACCCTAGAGCAGGTTCAGGTACATTATCCTAAAACATGAATGAGAAGCGTAAGTGAATGTTTTGCACGAGAGAGGAGAAACCAAGTTGAGAGCATAGTCGTAAAGGTGTTCCTTTCAAAGTGGGTTTCCTTTCAAAGACCCATAAAAGAAAAAAAAAAAAAAAAAAACTTGTAGTCGGTTTCTATTCAGAACATACCAAAAGACTCTTGATATTTTTCATATCCAGCTGGCTCTCGGTATACACTAGATCAGCACCAAGTTGCTTAAGCTTCTCTTTCGCTTCATCTGACCCACTCCTACACATGAGCAAAATCCATAAAGCGGTAAAGTTCACTTAAACTTCCGGTTTAAGCTGTAGCATTGGGACAACCCAATTCACAAAACAGTGGCAAAACCTACATGCTACTTTTCTTATCTAAAAGTAGACTTAAATGGAACATAGTTTATTGACCTGTCCCTTATAATATTAATGGTATGAATGCCGCGAAGTTTAGCGAGCTGGATGACACATTGCCCAACCATGCTAGTAGCTCCATTTTGCACAATTGCATCCCCTATTCAAGAATAGACTAGAATTCATTAGGTAAAAGAAAACAAGCATTTCCTTATTTTGTTTCACCGGAAATTGTAGCACCTGATTTGAGGTCCATGTAGTCTTCCATCATCCTTAAGGCGGTCAATGGGTTAATAGTAACTGTGGCAGCATATTCCACTGGTATACGTCTGTCAAATTTGTGCCAGAAACTTTTATCTTTAACAACATGCGTCTGCCATGTCCCTGAAAAGAAATTATTTTGCAAATTACGATCAGCATAGAGTTTACTAAAGATGCATGAAGACTTGTTGTATCCACTTCTTTCTCTCATGCATGATGATTTGTACGTAAAATTCTATGTACTAAGAATCTATCATCATTGTTTGCAGCACAAGTTTAAAATTGGTTTTCTTTTAGAAGTAGAAGTGTGGAACTAAAAAAGCATGACATAAGATGCATAACTAACAAAACATTTATAACAAAACTCGTGATAGCAGAAATTTACCAGGTAACGGTGGAGATGCCATAACCAAATCACCTGGAGAAAGACCTTGTACTGCTGAGCCTACAGAGTGGACTTCTCCAACACCCTCATATCCCCCAACAGCAGGCACCGGTGGCCTCACAGGGTACACACCTACAAGACCATATAAAAAACCAACACGCATATATCGCAACCATCATATGCATCAACATTAACTTATAACACGAACCTATTATCAGGACAACATATATATTTTGAGCATAATAACTTAAGCCAAGAGAATGTTTCCATCAACAGATGAATTACTACTAAAATCATTTGTGTTACATCTTTTAAATAGGGGAATAAGATTAACAGATGGATTGTATATAAAACATGTAACTATGCAACTAGCATACAAACTGATTCATGAAGATTCAGGGCATATGATATTACACAACACGAATGAGGCAATTCGTTCAACTATACTTCATCATCTCAAGAATCTCACACACCAACAACCAACACTAACAATCAAAACAACCAATTAACAAATTCATATCCAAACCTTCAATTCTGTTAATATCAGATGGATTGATGGGAGCAGCGAGCATTCTAACACACACATCATCTGCTTTAATTTCAACCGGCGGAAGTTCAATTACTCTACACACAAAAATTAACAAACTCAAAACTTTTCTAAATCGATCATTAATAGAAGATAGATTGATAAGAAAGAACATGACTTTGTGACAGTATCTGGGGGCCCGTGAGTCTCGTAAACAACGGCTTTAGACGGTGGTGACATGAGGGCTGAAAAGGCCCGAACCACGGTGGATGTTCGGAGGCTAGGGCGGAGGAGATGGGTGAGTTTCGATGGTTCATTGATGGGTTTTAGAGTGATGAACCTTGCACACGCCATTGTTGTTGAGCTCCAACCTCAATTCAGATTTCAGGGTTACATATGAGTTTTGATCTTCAAGAATCAAGATACCACTTTTGCACTCGCTTTTTGACAATTGTTTAGGCATTAAATCCAACATAGAGAGAATATTACTATATTAGGTGGGGTTTGGTTTGTTTTTTTTTCTTTATAATTTTTTTTTAAATTATGCACCTTCGTATTGTACGGGTTCCACGTGTATTTGGATAGTTTGGTTAGGAGATGAATATTGGATACTTAACAAACTCAATCCAAAAATGAAGAATAAAATTAATTAGTTTCATTCTAATTCTCATTTCATAATAGTAGGTTTCAAGTCTTGAAACCGAAACCAAAATCGAAATCAACCTTTTCGTGTCGCTAGGTCTTGAATCGAAATATCAAAATCCTAGGTTTCAACAACTCTTGTTGAATTTTATTTACTTCATTTTACCAAACTGGTGATTTTGTTTCCTTTATGTTTACCTTTTCTTATTTAATAATTTTGGTCGTTATTTTTATGTACCAATTATCGTATCTTGATATTTGATTCTGGTTTTGTTGAATAGACCTATTCTAAAATACAATAACATGCTCAAGGCATAAAAAATTGCGAACAGAAAACGATCTCATACATGCGTTAAGACTTGAATCATTCTCGTTATCGATGAAACCAGGCTAGAACTCACAATATATACAAGTAGAATGGGGTGGGTAAAGTTCTAGAAAGGTTTGGATTGAAAATTGTT
Source organism: Flaveria ramosissima (assembly GCA_025215565.1). NCBI lineage: Eukaryota > Viridiplantae > Streptophyta > Magnoliopsida > Asterales > Asteraceae > Flaveria > Flaveria ramosissima. The sequence goes on from CM046038.1 coordinate 50,647,041, forward strand.
CATCCTTCGTACACAGGATGCAATACATTTATGTCTGCATACGTAAATGGTTCAACATCTCCGACTCTTAGTTTATTTATATTAATAACATAATTATTTGACCCGTTTAAACCGATATATTTTAACCAACACGTTTTTTACCCCCACTGACAAAAATTTTGGATCCGTTACTGAAATAGTTTATACAAGTGTTCATCGCCTCTGGGGTTATAAACTTCTTAGCGGTGAAGGCAGGTCTTCACCAAGAATCTACGTTGAGTGTGTTTCTTTTTGCAATGGTTTTGGATGAGTTTTCCAAGCAAAGTCAGAAGGCCATTTGGTGGTGGATGCTTTCTGCGGGCGATATTGTGTTGGTAGTGGAAGACATGCAGAAGTTGATCGAAAGGTTAGAGGAACGATGAGTGGTTTAGAGCGAAAGGGATTATGCATTAACAGAACCTAAACAAAGTACCTGCACTACAACTTCAATAAGTAAAATGGTGAGGACAACGAACAAATTACTATAGGAGGATAAGCAATATTGCAAACAACCAATTTTGTGTGACAATAGATTCTTGAAGAGATTATAAGGTAATTCCTATAGGGTTACAGTCTGACTAACAATGTTGTACGAGACTAATTGTTGGTAACCCAAAAAGACACAAAGCTTGAAAGCTAAAGGTAGCAGAGATGAGGATGTTGAGGTGGATGATTGGGCACACAAGGATGGATCGAATAGAAATGAAGTCCTTGAGTCTAGATTAGGTGTGGCGTGCATTTCAGACAAGATAAGGGAGGGGATGTTAAGATGGTTTGAAAATGTGCATTGAAGACAAATGACAATACAATGTGTTGAAAACATAACAGTGGAATGGAGGAGCAAAGGCAGATTGAGACTAACATGGGATGAGCAGATTAGGTGTGATTTTGTGGACCTGCACTCTCTGAGAACATGATTAGTAAAAGATCATCTAGGACACTTAGGATAAAGACAATGGATTTTAAGAGGAACACATAAATCTGTCCTTTTCCTAGGCTCTCTTAGCTCATGTGTCGAGTATCTAAGATACCTTTAGTCGATATGTATAAGTACATGTTGCTTGTCAAGTGTGTCGTTAGTCTTAATGAGATGAAGCAAGACGCCTTCTAGTAGCCTTTACGGTAAGGGTTAGGCTTTGACTTACTTTATAGGATTAAAAAGAGTCGTAGATTTAGACATGTAGGGATATAGCGTGTCTTTAGTAGCAGAACGTGCTTGTAGTTCCTAGCTAGTTGCACAGTTAGTTTAGGCGAATGTATTTTCAAATGTATTTATTTTAGTTATTATAGCTTAAGGATTTTTGTTGTGTTTATGCTCTTGTTGTCTTTAGTTTAATTGTCTTTACTTGTCTTTAACTCCTACTAATTTGATATGTTATGGGTTTTTCTAAATGTTGCGTGTTTTATGTTCATAGTATGGCCTTTTAATGAGTCATCAATCTCTCTGGGTGCAGCCTCTCTATCCTTTTAAGTGGAGGTAATGTATGCCCACATCTCATCTTCCCCACATCCTACTATTTAAATATGATTTTATTGAGTATGTTCGTTTGTTTTTGTTCTTAAACCATCCAGTATGCCTTCGTTGCTAACTTGTGAGGCTTAGTGTCACCACCTAGGGGTGTTTCGAAAAACCAAAAATTAAAAAACGAATCGTACTCGCAACAGATGAAACCTAACCAAATTGTGAATTTGAGTTTCGGTTTGATTTTTAACTGTTCTCTAATAATGAACTTGGTTTTTGGTTCGGTTATCCAAATCCAAATTATGAATTTTGTTTAATCAGTTGAATCTTTTTGAAACAACAAAGGATACATTAATAATTGGTTTCTCAAGAAAAGCCAATACCAAAACAAATTATATCATAAGAAGATAGTTTTTGAACCACACATCCCATGCTAAGTTTACCTTCTAATTTCTATTGAGAGACTGTGAAAACGAATACGAAACAATATAGTGAAAAATCTTGTGTTCTTGATATGATAAGGATCAAAAATAGATTTGTTCCTAAAATTTCAAATAACCCACCAATTAGTTTAATAACTTCTCGATTAGACCTTTTTGGTGGCCGAAATATTAGTCACATCTAACCGATTCAAAAGCACAATCGGATATTCAGATGAGTAGACTTAATAAAGTTGACATCGAGCCAGACCACTATCAGCCTCCAGATCTTGACTGCTAAGTGGCGCTCCCCAAACACATAAATAGAAGACTCAACATTGATGTGAAAATAACGGGCAAAGAATTAAAGGCACATTGATCCCTCTATGTTAAAGGTCAAGATGAGTATGGAGACGATCCAGAAGCATACGTCATACGAAGATATTAACCTCTTTTCACATTTTTTATCCATATAACGCTCTGTTCACCGACTGAAAGATACAACCAATCAATAGATTGGCAAAGACCCTAACGAACATTACGTCTAGCAAGATAAAAATCCTATGAGTTGTTTAGGCAACAGTTCTGAATGACTATTCCTATGACTAGTGAATGATTTCGGAGAGATATGTTGTTTTTTCAGATTACATGTGATGCAAGAGGCATAAAGAGTTACTCTTTAAAGAAGTGTATAACCACACTTCATCAAATGGCATACGACATCACCATTTACTCATGAAATGCGTATTTTAAGATGTCTTAGAATATTGTATGGGAAAATACGTATAATTTCCTAATTATGTACGCCAAACAATACTTGTGTAAATTTATAATGGAGTGACATTTAGTAATTATATGTACATGAAGTGAGACATGACTTCCCTGAAATGTTTTGTTTATACATTAAGAGTGGACAGATTGCCCTACCGCATGACGAGATCGATACATGCAAGGTGACCATTGATGTGTTCATGTTTTGTATGTGTTTTTAGTGTTTAAATGTATGCTTTTAACATGATTTTTCTATCGAGCGTAATCACTTTGTGTTATGTTTGAATTGTAGGTGTGAGAAGCTTAAATGATATATTCAAAGGTTGCACAAAGATTGGAGGATATATGGATGAAAAGAGATGAAGAAAATGAAGAAATTGGTGAAAAATGAGCATACGACGTAACTTACGTCCTAAAGGAAGTAAGCTACGTCCTTTCTAAAAATGACATTTTTTGGGACGTAAGACAGAGGCTAAACATGTCCTTTCTAAAAATGACATTTTTGACGTAATTTTCCGGATTTTGACCATATTTAAGGAGGGTTATCAATTCTAAAAACCCTAATTCGCATTGGGAGCAGAAAGTGACGAACTTTGGCGATTCATGAGGTTCTTTCACTTCTCCAACTCATTCCAATCCATCAAATCATGTTCCAATCCAATTTTGATGCCAAATTCATGACGATGCAAGGCTAAACTTTTCGTGATCTACCTTGGGTAATAGGTTTCATGTTATTAGATTTTCGTTTGTGTTCAATTTGTGTTGGGATTAAACTTTAGAACCCGTTAAGTTCTTTATTGAGTTTAACTTGTGCTTGATTGTTTAAACAATTGTTTTAGTGACTCTTGATTTGAATGTCATATAATTTTGCGCGAGTTGTATGATTGCAAGGTTTTTGTTGCTAATTCAATTGGTATTGTGTACTAAGACCCGTTATGTCACACCCCAACCTTGACGGCGGAAACGTCGAGGTGTGAGGGTTAAGATCGTTCACAGCCACATAACGCTATTAATAACCCAAATATATATTAATCATAAGTTCTAATAGTACCATTACAAACATAAGTCTCAAAGAAGTAAATAACATAACATAAGATGTAACAAGCCAATATATTTCATTTATTTAACTAGGTCCATTCCTAGATGTGAACAAGCTTCAAAAGTGGCGATCAAACTTGAGTATTTCCTTAAACATGTTAAAAATAAAATGTTAACAATAATGTTGGTGAAATTTCCATAGTTTTGAGTACATAAATATATAAAAGATGGCAATTCATGTTGTAAGTTAGAAAGCAAAGTAACTAGGGATGTAAGACAGAATGCACAATCAAACCTTGACAAAGTTTTACAAGTCTCAAACGTTTACAAGTATATACGATTAGCTAAGTGTACTTGGATCAACCAAACAGGCTTGTCAGACTCATAGATCTATGACGTCGCCAGCAATAGTTAATGATTGTACATATATTCGACATTACATGGTAGCTACAAGGTCAATTAACCACAACACACAAGTAAATTGCCATAAGTTTACAAGAATCAAACGTGTTTACAAGTGCAATGTTTATAAAGTAACATGTTTCACCCCAAAGTGTAAAAATATAAAAAGGGGTATAGAAATACTCACTTGGTATATATATAAGATGATAACAAGAAATTTAACGACGTTCCAACGAGTTCTCTTACAAGGTACCTAAACGTATTTATTACAAGATTTTAAGTTTAATAATAAGTTCAACGAATTAAAGGGAACTAGGGTTTCAATTTGGCTATTTGGAGGGTTTTATTAACTAAATTAAATAAAATTATGTTTTTAATTTCAAAAAAAGAAATATACTATTTAAGCATTTTAGTGCAAAAGAAATCATTTGAAATAATATCTAGTTATAAGTTTGAATCACTTATATAATAATTTTTCTTTTAAACTAGTCATCCTTTCAGATATAATATATAAATAAAGGTTGAACAATTAATAATTTAGTGATTTAAACCATTATTTAAAGTTTATTTTATAAGAAAATAGTCTAAGTGTTTTATTTGTCAAGTATATTTAATAAAAAATATTAAGATATTTTATGAAATAAATTTGCAGAAAATAATATGGTGACTAAAAAAATATCAAGTCTATAAACTGATTTTTTTGTAATTTAAAAAAAAACTGGATTTGATTTGAAGGCTAAAAAGCCTTAAAACAAAAACATGAGGTTCCCTGGGTTCGAACCCGGGACCTCATGTTAAGAATGCTTATGTCTTAACCAGTGAACCAATGGCCTCAGCCGCGGTTTACATTGGCTTCAAATTGTTATAAGCCAAGATTAAGAAATTCCCCCAAATCACATAAACCCTAAATCGAATTCAATCCAATTGAAACATAAAACGATAATGATTACTGTAATTGACATGGGGCTTTTGTTCCCCATGTATAATCGAATGTACAGATGGTTTTAATTACCCGAATTGAAGTTTAACTCAACAAGAATGAATGAAGAACAGTCGCGACCCGAATGTTGTAGTCTTCGCGATGCAAATGATGATGTTAATCTAATTAGCTGCACAGGAAGCTTCCCTAAGACTCGATGATTGAAAACCCTCTTTCAATTTCAGAATTTGGGACCCAGAAAGTGGTGTTCGACTGGTACAGATTCGCGATAAAGATGAAGTTCAATTCGAAGATTGTGTTTGTTTCAGATGCAATTGAGGATAGTATTCGATTAATGATTGATAGAGAGTCGTTTAGGTTAGTTTAATTGGACTATTATGATGTGTAAATGCGCGAACGGCTATATGCTTTAATGTATTTTGGTTATGCAATCGATTAGAGTCGAAACTTATGTTTAAACGCAATTGAATCGTGTATTCAGGTTTGAAATATGCATATGAAGCGATTTGGGTCAGTTTTGGGTCTCGAAAACAAATAATTTTGAGTGTCTGGGCATCGCCGGAGCTCGCCAAAGCTCTTGCCGGAACCACGACTTAGGGGAGGGGGGGTTGGGTTGTAATTTTAAAAAGTTTCACATTTGACCCTTGTAGTTTATATGTTATCATTTTATGCACAAAATTACCTTTTAAAGTTTATAAAATAGCAAAAAAAATCCCCTAACTTAATTAATTTAAGTTTTTAACTCTTACAAGTTTAATAAATTAGTATTATTAGTGTTATACCATTAATTAGTTATTAACATTATTATTATTATTAATTTTGTTAATGTTGTCATTATTAGTATGATTATTATTGTTATGATCATTTTAATACTTAAAATATTAACTTTCAAATTAAAGATCAAAGGGAAACAAACATGAATAACCCTCATAGTTACATTAATGACAACAATGGCCCTTACAAGATTATAACAAAGTTAACTTTTAATTAACCAAAATTCAAGATGTTACACGTTAAGTCTTGGTTATGACTATCACTTAATCATTACACGTATAGAATCCCCTTTAAGGATTTTCCACTCAGTTGAACTAAACAATTACCGCAAACCGAACCTGAATCCCGGGATGGATTACTCTTTTTCATAATCGTCTTCTCATCAATTTTCATTAATTACAAGTTATTTTATTAGTTAATTTGTTAATTATTCTAAAATTTACTTTTCACAACCAAGAGTCAATAGTTTAGTAATTATAATTTTAATTCATTTTCTTACAAATCAAAGTACGATACACCGACTACTAATTCCACGAGGATCGACAACCCTAGGAACATATATTTTACATCTTATTTGATTGGTACTTCGACATCGATCAATCATCCACAAAATGACACTTCCTACGTGTATTTAATGATTTGGAGAAAGATATTGTTTTTCATATTGTGAAACAAGAAGAATAATTATATAACTATATCGGAAAATATGTATAATTATATAACACCTCAACCACCGTCGCCGCCTCTTCCGTCTACCTCTTGTTGCCTTCAACGCAAGGTAAGTTTTTTTCTTTTTTTTTCTTTTTTTGTTGTTTAAACACAAAATTATGCTTGTTTATGTTAATTTATGGTTGAAGGATGTTTAGATGTTGATATTTAGTTGGTTGAATATGATTTGTTAAAGGATTTTTGTAATTTTTAGGTTTTAAAGAAACTTGTTCAAGATAGTGAATTAGTAAGATAACATATAGTATACTAGTCTAACGACCCGTGTGTACACGGGTTGAAAAATTAAAATTGTCACTAAATACATTTAAAACGTAGTAGTCATGAGGATATAAGTTTGTAATATATAAGGACGTGAAAATTAAAAATCATGTACAAAATAAAATTACATGACAAATTTAAATACAAAAAAAAACAGAAAATTATACAAATCTCTAAAGACCTCTTTGTATACCACATCTGAAGTTGTACTTGAAAGTTCACCATTACCATCAAATATAACCAGCTTTAATCTATCTCGTCTTGTAACTTTTGACAATGTGACATATAGTTGTACATGTGTAAAAACTGGTTGTTTTAAAAACTAAATAACTATGGTTAGTGATTGACCATGACTCTTGTTTATAGTCATTGCAAAACATACGGCTAGTGGGAATTGCATTATTTGAAACTTAAACGGTATCCTTTTGTCAGTAGGTATCAAGAAGATCTAAGAATAAAAGTGTATTCTTCAATATTACTTTGAGATATAATCTCTACTTCTACGTACTGAATTTATTATAAATACCTGACTCAGTAGTAGCTTATGAAACCTAGAAAACCATCATTTTAAAACGTGTCATTGTTTTGTAGTTTCTTGAAATGAAATCAAAATAAAAAAAACATAATATCATTTAATAATATGACCTTTTGACTTACCATACTTAACAAATATTGAATGACTTAAATAAATTATAAAGACAAATGTGATAATTAAGTTGTTTGTTTACTTTAATAATATGCACATTTGTTAAAACTCAATATAACACATTTGTTAAAACTCAATATAAAAAACTATAAGTTGGTTAAAATTTACACATGTAGATTAATTTTATAAATTATTATAATTATATATATATATAGAAATATTAAAAGGCGAAAGGTCATTATTTTTTGTATAAATCAACGTTTGTTAAATATATTAGTGACAAGTTATAGTATTTTAGACTATTACAATTTTTGAAAATAGATTTTTAATCAAAATACATAAATTGGTGGTTTTACGTAATTGATTTTGATTCTTGATTTTAATAAACTCATTCTTACTTTTTTGAAACCATATTGCTAAGAAGATGACATGTGGTAATTGTTTACCGAGAATGTATCATGTGACGAATTATTGTTTAAAATTAAGCCAAATCAGCAACATGGTAAGAAATGATATTCAATAAGATTTTTTAAAATCTGACCTATATCATATCATTGTATAATGTAGAAAAAAATATGGTAAAATATGAAAAATACCTTGAAACTTTTAGCAAGCTGCACGCCATATTGAAGAATTCTCAAAGCAAAAACGATAGTGTAGAACAAAGAAATCGATTGTAGATGTATTTTAATGAGAATGTAAATCTTTTATATATAAACAAAGTTGTATAAAATATGGCAATAATAGTGCGATTATTTAGGAAAATTATGCAAGGAATATAATATTTTTTAGTTAAATTAGCAACAACGTAAAATTCAAATTTTAAATTTTAAATTTCTAAAATATGATATTTTGAAAGAATGTATATTTTCACTCAGTTGATAATTAATAGTCATAATTATTAATTTTGAGAGTATAATGTTTTTGGATTGGATTGATTAAATTGATGGCTAATTGTAGTTACTATTATGTAATGGAAAGTAATAATGAGTTTAATAGTTGATTGACGAAATTCTTAACTAATTACATTTACTATTAGAATCAACATTCAAATCAAGCCATATGGTAATTGTTTGCTGAAACCATGTTGTTAATTAAACGACGTGTGACAATTGTTTGCTAAAAATGTATCATGTGGCAAAACATTGCTTAAAATCAAGCCACATGGCTGAACCCCTTTCATTTATTATATATAGAGATGTTTGAATTCATGCTTAGTTAAGCAATGTATTTATGTATTTAGTTTGTTTTTGAGTAATTTAGGGTTAATCTACTCATGTTTAAGTTAAACAATATTTAACCTACTTATGTTTAAGTCTTGCGTTTAGTTTTATGACTAGAATACTTAATATTGTTTATGTAGGTGTGAAAATTTTATGTCAGTTATGAACACTAGTTTATTTTGTGTTATTGGGAAATCTAGATTTTTTTATATGTGTATTAATGGGTTAAAAACCTGAAAATTTAAAAATATTTAAAAAAAATATTAAAAAAGTGACCATTAGCGGCGACAAGTCGCCGCTAAAAGTCTCCCATGAATTTTTTTATTTAACCAAATAGCGGCGACACTGTCACCGCAAATGACTCTTTTAGCGGCAACATTATTAGCGGTGATTTATTAGCGGCGAAAAATTAGTCAATAGCGGCGACTTATTAGAGGCGACAATAGTCACCACTAATGGTCGAAAATTTTGCAGTGCGTGGAGATATGTGAATAAGAAATGTTACTATTCATAGACACGATATTTAGTATGATTTATAATTTGTTTTTAAAATGTTGATTGGTGGTGAATGACGGATATTTGCGTGGTTAAAAGAGGTGAAAGATGGAGTATGGTGGTCAATGTAACGCTCAGATGACACAAAATAAAAGATAGTGAGAGGTGAGTTACAATCTCTAAGGTAGCATTTGGTATGCAGGAATGAGAGGCGGAATGGAATAAACTATTGAAAGTGAATGAACAAGACACGTTTGATGGGTGAAGGTAATGGAATGAACCATTACATAGTTGATTCCATTCCCTCAAATTCATTCCATCCACTCCCCTCTTTTTTCATTTCATCCCTTCTTTCATCATTAGTCACCACACCATTCACTCACCCACCACAACAACCACCATCGCCCCGGGAACACCACCACCGAAGCCCGCCGAAGCCTGCCGCCGCCGCCGTCGGAAACCACTGAAGGCCACCGCCGCCACCGGGAACCACCGCCGGCCATTTCCGTCGCTGGAAACCACGGCCACCGGAAACTACCGTCGGCTACCGCCGCCGCCGTAAACCACCCTTAGGCCATCGCCGACGCTGGAAACCACCCTTGGGCCGCTGCCGAAAACCACCCTTGGGCCACCGCCGACCGTCGCCGCCTCTAGAAACCACCCTTGGGCCACCGCCGGCCGTCGCCGCCTCCGCCGGAAACCATCGCCGGCTGCGGCCGCCGCGGCCGGAAACCACCACCGGCCACCACTACGCTCTCCATCACCATCATAACCACTTTTACATTTCATTGATACGTTTTTTCATACGTAACAAACAATACAAAGTAATGTTTAATTTACTTCTAAAGGGTAACCAAACTAGACAATGGAATATAATGATTCATTTCATTCTCTCATCCATTCCATTCCTTCGTTCATTTCATTCTTTCGTCCATTCCATTACCCAATACCAAACAGACCCTAAAATATTGCGCTGGAATCAAACGACGAAAAGTATGCGGTCATTGTGATCACTTTGCACCAAATTCATATTGGTTAGCCTTCACCCTAAGTCTTAATACATTATGTGAAAATCTTGTTCCAATAATTGGTTCATTATGCTCAATAAATTCATTTGTTAGATCTTATCATTCAAATTCATTTTGATCAGCCTTCACTCTTTTGCTTTAATTGGTTCATTATGTTCAATAATTAGACAAAACTAAGAGTATACATAGAAGAAGATATAGTGGATAATTTTCATTTGTTAGACTTTATCATTCAAATTTCGTAACCGTAAGTACATGCGATACAAAGTTTAATCTAGCATTCACACACACGATGTATACAAAAAGGGAAACAATGACAGCGATAACAAGAAAATTGCTAACATTTTGCTACAATAGTTACACTTTGTTTTCAAGTTTCTTGATGAATCTATTTTGGATACCAGAAAACATTTGAATTTTCTGAGGCTCAGTTCAACAAGCGCGCATCGATCTTTATTCCCCATGGTGCGCATAAGTACATGATGAGGGGGGTAATACATCTATGAGAAACTAAGGTACACTTCTAGTAGTCTACAACTCAATAACCTCATTTGTTTGACAATTATCAACCCATAAGTACAAAATTCCTTTCTTATTAGCAGGCAAGACCCGACAACAATCCTTTCTTGGCGCCTGCAACAAAAAAAATAATTAATAACCCCTTGTTCGTACGTAAAATAAATTTGAAAGAAAACACAACGAAAAAGGGTACCTTATCCCACCGAGTACTATCTTCCTTCTTTAGTACAACGATTGTCTCAATCGTCTCAGGAGATTCCATCTCCCATCTGCAATACGGGTAGCGTTCTCTATGAAGAGTATAAATTCCAATAATCTTATCCCTTGCTTTATCATACCTAGTTGAACTCATGTAATAAACAAAAGGCTTCTGGCACGGGTTCCTTGTAACAGGCCTAGTATTGAACGCGTACGCTGTATAGTCAAGCCTCTTGTACCAGTTTAGGAATGTGCGCATTGGCGTCTCAAGCTCTCTTGGAGACAGGATACCGCGTATAATTTGGATTGCGAAACCCCATGACACCAAAATGGACCATTCTCTCTTCTTGTCATAGCAGATGGATTGCTGTATGATGCTTGCGGAATCGAATTTAGCCGACTCTAGCAAGTGTTTTATGCCTTGTGCTCTTGGCATCCCAGGGAATATTGGGTCCACTACATCAAGATGGTGAAGTGAGACTAATGGTGTCACTGGATGAGCTGCTAATAGACCCAATAGATTCCCATGAACATCATACTGCACATTTAGTAAAACAAAAGCAGTAAACCTAAAGTTTAGTTTATGGATGATAAATAATAATCAGAGGTGTAAAATTGAACGGGTTGGATAACAGCTCAAAATGGGTTACCTCACACATTTTATGCCCAAAATTTGTAGGTTTTTTTATTTATAGTTAAGTGTCAAACACAATACAAAAAGAATAAGAGACTATTTGGTAACCTTATGTTGAGTCATTAAAAGTTCTGACTGAATAACAGGTAGCCTCTAATCATTTAGCATGTTTTCGAAACTTACCCATTAAGAGGCTTCATGAATCATTAAGACGTGACTTTTTAAGTTAACCAAACTGCTTAAGAGGTAGCCTCTTAATGGGTGACTTTTCACGTGTTTGTCACGTTTTCTTAAAGGTTATAGCCGATTTCTATAGAATGGGTGACTTTTCACGCGTTGATCCGTTTTCTTAAAGGTTATAGCCGATTTTTATAGTTTACTCGTTCTGACGGTTAGACATAGTATATAACCTGAATCGACCCATTCATTTACTAGTAATCGCTGAGTTGTATCGGGTCAATGACAGCTAGATATGGTGAAAACTAACCTGATGAAACCCTAGTTCTTTGGTGAGTGGGACATTAAGTTCAGACATACAAGCATGCATTCTATCATCACTCCCATAATACCCAGGATATCTTTGCAGACACCGGTCCTGCATCTTCTCCAACTCGACCGCCAACGGGTAACTAATCGCGAACCCACCGCCACCAAACGCCATCCCATACGAGAACATCATGTTCTGAAAATGACTCTCTGACGTCGTCCCGATATAATAAAACTGAGTATGATCATACTTAGACAAAATCCTCACCAAATTCTCCACAATAAACACAGTGTCATCATCTCCCATCACAAACCACCTCACATCTTCCATCCCCAACCGCAGCGTCTCCGACACCACTCTAGATATCCGTATGGCGGATCGGTCCCCATCGGGGTTCGTGTATGGAAACTTTGAGGTGTCCTTAGAGATGTGGATATCAGGTAGGTTTTCTTCTTTGGTAGTTCTCACTTGTTTATCTAACCAAACCGCCCCTCGGGTCTCCCCGCGCCTCCACCACAGCTTCAGATACTCCTTCCTCGTCCGCCATAGTCTTTTCGACGCTGCAATGCCGAATGCGATATGTTTTAGCTCGGTGTCAAACCGTAACACCTGTGTTTCAGGTTTGCTGGTGTTGGTCTGGCGGTGATCGGAGCCTTGGCAGTCGTTTGTGGCGGTTTTCGTGGTGGTTGTCGTGATTATAGGGGCGGGTTCGAAGAGGATGGTGGAGTAGTAGACAATGTAGAGGAAGAGCAATGATAGGAAGAGCCACGAGACGGCGGAGTGGATGGTTGGGAGGTTAGAATGATGTCGGTGTTGGGCGGCAACGGTGGCGGCGGAGGGTGCCATTAGAGTGGTGGTTATGGTTGGGTGGCATACCCATTGCTATGGCTAATGTTAAACGCAGGGGTGCATGTTTGGAGAATAGGTTAATGAGGGAGGTAGATGGTGAGAATAATGTGGAGATTGAGTGGTTATCGGATGTTGTGAGGGGGATAATTAGAGATTTGTTACAAACTTTGTTATTACCAATCAAAAAATATAGGCTCCGGTAATTTTGGTTTAAACAAAATCCCTATATTACAACATAAAATACGCGCTATCTAATCGGGCTAATCATGACGGGTTGAAAATCAAACCGGACGAGATAAAAAGGTATAGGTACGCTGTAATCTAAGACATGGTAAAACGTTACTGATAATGATTAACAGAGACAGTTGAGAAAGTGACTATGGTAATCATGAACATATAAAGGTATTAGCCCTAAGTGTTTTGCAAATGTAAAGGGAAAATCATGAGAATGTACATAATGATCGAGGAATTCGTCAATTTCTACGTGAACTTTTTGTCCACTCAAAAGTGAACGTATCCACCGAGAACCACCCAATATCATGCTACCTTACAGCGGCTAAGGCGGCAAGGTTTTAGCCGCCAACCCAATAATTGAAAAGTGCAGCTGCCGGGATCACACCCAAAGTCACTTGTATCGTGCTATGTGGAACGTTGACGGCTAAGTGTCCATTGTTTAGAGAAGATGGCTACGGCTTAGCGGAAGTCTGCGGCTCATGTTAAACCGTTGGTGGTTCTTCTGCTTGCAAGCATGTGACCAACTTTTAACTTATGAACAAATATCTTAATTGCGCAACTACAATATATTGCAATGGTTGTTTAACTGACAAGTGAAAGATTTATAACAAAATATATATTTAAACACATGAATTGTTTTGAGAGTTAAATGTCAGAAAGCCCAAATTGCTTGTTTAGGTGGAGAGATGTTAGGTTTACACTGTTTGGGTTTTTTAAACATACCAAATACGACCAAAAAAATACTGTTCTAGTTTATGCCCAAAAAGCCCATACGGCTCGTTTCTATAGTCTATACATATGGCCCGTATTCTTTTCCTCCGAACCATACCAATATTTGACCCATTATTTTCTATCACATAACCCGTCAATGATACCAAACCAGATACCTGTATATGTCCAACACGGTCGTATTATAATGAGAATCGCCCAGACATACGTGTCGTATGGCATGAATAGCAAGACCCGTAGCAGACTAATCTTTGTTCTCATTTTGTTAACTGCCCAATGACCCAAGTCTATGATTAGAAGCTTAAATTTCATAATTAAATAAAACTTATGGTTAAAAGTTTATACTTCTCATTTGGGGACGTATCCCGTTACACGAACCCATTGATGGCAGCCCGTAAAAAACCTATGCCCTAATTAACTGATGTTCCCCCCGTTGATACTAGTCGCTTAATTACCCATCGGGCAACAAGCTAAGTATATCCGTGAGTATCAGGTGTTCTGTTAGTTTGTAAAAAAGTTACCCATTAGCATTTACAAATATATTTCTTACTAATTTAATTTCTATATAATTTTATAACCCAAGAAGCTATAAATATAAAAACTATAATTGGTGGATTAGCATATTAATATATTACACATTGATGCAGTCGGAAACAGAAAGATAGATAATTGAACCTGTTGATTCAACGAGAATACCAGGAACAATTCTTCTAACTATCGTTGATTCACAAAGAATACCGATAATCAGGGTTTACACTAACACACACAGTGATAGAGAGAAAAGCAGATTTTTTCATAAACTTCAATAATAATTCATCCATCTCTTACAAGCATATAAAGAAAGGAAACCAAAGTCGAATGGGCCACAAAACATAAACGGACCAAAAACTGGGCCAAATGTAAAGTCCAACAAAATATAAAAATAAGACAAAAATGCAAATAACTCATAAAATAGGCCGTTTTTGGGCCGAAACGATGACCCAAACCGCCTACGGTCGTTTTGACTGGTCGCAGGCCCAAAACGGAGACTTCTAGCCCAAGTTATGGTCATTTCAATGAAGCCCCTTTTGATAAGCGATCTTGGGCCTCCAAAAAGACTAAAGCTTGCTCATCCATACTTGGGTAAAAGAATATGTTTACAAGTATGGTTAAGGTAAACATGTATGTATGTTTTGAGCAATAAGAGTTGGTTTTCACCTAATATCATACGCATCTCATACCCGTAAAAAAAATTTCATACTTGGTTTCACACATTTAGGCGCTCCATAACACGTCCTGAATCATTTGGGTTTACCCATCAAGTTCGTTTGTCAATCCCTATTTACAATACCCAACCTCCTTGTAACACTTGTGGCTATTAACAATATTTTGATTACTTTAATTTCCCCCTGCCCATTGTGACATCAACACGGTTTAAGCAAGCGTTAGAGACAAAATAAAAAATAATTCATTTTCTAGTTAGTCAACATGATTAAAGAAATTTGAAGTCACTTTCAATTGTTTACAAGAAATATATACAAGTTCCTAAAAATTAACGGATAATCCATTATCTTACGGTTTTAGTGGTATATATTATTATTCCCTCTATGTGAATGTCTTTACCAAGTCATATGGACGATGGAAATGGTCCAAATAATACACGGTTACTCAACATGAAAATCTACATGAGGCTTCCTAACGTACATAGAAGATTAACGATTCAACGATGATATCTTATTAAATGCCACTCTCTTCAACTCGATCATCCTCACACTGAACTGCGATCACTGTGTGTGCGGGTACGTTGATGATGGCGCACTACCCCAGTTATGCACCTTCACACTATCCAGTTCCTGTGATAGGGTCTCAGTTTACAGCACCGTATGCATTTGAAGTTATAGTTGTTATAAATTCGAGTGGAGATCTTTTGGTAACGGATATTAACCATAAAGTCTTGTTTAAGGTTAAACCATGCAACACAAGCACCCATGTACAGCGTGTGCTACTTGACGCTGATGACATACCCATAGTTATGATGCGCGAAAAGGTGATTAATAACATTTTTGTTCCTTTTTACACCTTATTTTCACTTTTCTGTAGTTGTTTTAGAGTGCTAACTGATGTACCATTTAATTCTTCTTCTAAATCTACACCTTATATGTATATATTTTCTATACACTTTGGTACTATTAGGCCACATACTCTTTGTTACTTATGTGGAGTTTAGTGTGCAATCCTTGATGTTATATATAACATTATAGTGGACTAATAACTAATTTCCAGACATGGACGGCGCATAATGGATGGAAAGTATTTAAGGGTGAAAGTAATTCGGATTCAGATATGATTTTTAGCGCAAGAACACCAAAAGTCATGCAGTCCAAGACGAATGTTCATGTGTTCCTCGCAAACAAAACTAATAGTACTTGTGATTTCAAGATCACCGGAAGCTGGTCGAACAAAGGTTGCAGTATTCATACAGGAGATTCTCCAACTACAATAGCACAAGTAATCAATTTTCATACATTTCACATTGTTTTCAGTTAAGTGGCAATTAAGCACAGACTGAATGGAATTGTTCTTGATTGTAGATGCACAAGATGGAACCGCCAAGGAGTTCCAAGTATGTTAAGGACAAATTTATGGTTACAATATATCCCTATGCGGACTATGCATTTGTGGTTACACTTATCGCGATCATTGAAGCTATAAAAAGGTCTGATGGAGTTAGTGATGATGTTATTGAAGAGGTTGTTGGTGCCGTGTTCGCCTAGTCGTATTTGAGAATCTCTAGTAAGAACTTATGTGTGATTTTGTAGGTGATGATGAATTCATCATCATACTTATTGTGAAGAATATCAACACCCTATTAGTAATTACTACTACTAGTTAAATAGGAAAAATTCATGATTAAAATTTATCCGTATATGACACTTATTGCGATCGCTGAAACTATGAAAAGCTTGGATGCAGTTGACGACGATGATGCTGATGAAGTTGTTGGAGATGTGGTTGAATATGTTACGGGTATTGGTACTATATTATATTTGAATATTTTAGATTTCTGGTGGGTTAAGATTTAGGTTAGCACTTCTAGGTAATTATTTAAAGATATTAAACATACAGTCAGTTTGCTTCTACTACAAGCAAACTCAAGGGAGATCTAAGGTTGAAATGTTAGAGTTCGCTGAATCGCTAGCTTGGCAAACATATTAAACAAGTTTGCTAATATGAGTTGCGAACTCCAACTATATATAAGAGATTTCGTGCAAGTTTTAAAAGTTTTTGAGATTCGAATAAGATGTGACTCGACTTGAATTTAGTAGTCATACAAGAAAATTTTCTTATGCAGAGATTCCCTCTAGTTCACTAGTCATATGAGCAAACATGCTTTTGTAGATGCTTACTATAATTCGCTCCTAGTATAAACGAATTGTCTATTTATTCGGCAGCTAGAAGTGTTTATCAAAATCATAAACCACCTTAAAATAAAAAATTCAAATATTTTCCTAGTTTTGAAAAATCTAACAAGAAGTTATGTAGCAGTTGGTATAATATTTGTTGTGATAAATATCAACATCATTTTCATACAAATTAGTAGTACCAATTAAAAAGGATAAGCATACAAAATATCAAAAAGTCAAACTTTATACCATTTAACTTTTAGATTCAACTCATAATTGAGTCAACAATTTCCAATTTGACTTGAAACCAGACAATACCAAACTTCACCTATACTTCCCATACCCTATTGAATAATATTATTATCTCTTTCTCCCATAAATATTTAAAGGGTATGTTAAAGCAACACCCTGCTTTATATCAAGACGCTCTTCTTACGATCCGTAAGAGCATTTACGGGCCATAAGGCCTGCAAAATATCATATTAGTCATTCAATAGTTTAACGAGCTGTGAAGCCTCTCACAGGCACAAATTTTACGGCCCTTGATTGTCTTTACGGGCCGTATGTATTAAAGATTACGGCCCGTTAAGTGTTTCACGGGCCGTAATGTTTGTCGAATTTTTTCGAATTTTTTTTGACGCGGTGTAATATTCCTCGATTACGGTGTAATTTTGTATTTATTACATTATTTGATACGATGTAATATTCCTCGATAATTATTTGAGTCAACGTAATATTCTTTGTAAAATACTATTTTAATCTTCAGATTTAATTCATTTCATATCGACAAATTCAATATTTGTATACATTTTTAAGCGATTTAGTTTATTAACGATGTCAATTTAGGATAGCAATTATTTATTTGGTTCCGATTCTAACTATTACCCCATCGAGGGTTATAGTTATTACGATAACGATGGTGGTAACTATGCTGAACAGTACAACGATAATGTTGGAAGTTTCGGCGGTAACTACGACGGTGATGACGGCGGCAACGGAGGTGATAGTAGCGGAGATGGGTATGGTGATGGTTCTGAAAAAAAAGGGTTATATGACACGAATCAGGTTATTACGTAATTATTAGGTTTTTTAAGTTATTTGAAAATAAATAATTATTAAGTTTTGTTATTTGATAATAACTAATTATGTTATTTAAAATTATTAGGTTTTTTCATCTCGTGAAGAATTGGTTGATTGGGTAAATAATATAAGTCGTGAAAATGGATATGTTATTGTCACGAAACGGTCGGAAAAAAACATAAGTGGGTTGGTAGTTTAAATATGGTTAAAATGTGATCGTGGTGGAGTATATAAAGGAGCACCCACTCTTAGAAACACTGGCACAAAAAAACAAATTGTCAGTTTGAATTACAGGGATAGTACCAAATAAAAAAAGGTGGGTGGATCCTAGTTGTTGTAGACGATTCTCATAATCATGAAGCCGATGAACACCTCGAGGGGCTTGCATACGCAATGAGGCTCACTGAAAAAGAAATTTGTATGGTAAAGCAACTTACAGAGCAAAATATCGAGCCTCAAAACATTTTAGGCACACTGAGGAACCAAAATCCTAAAAACGTGTCAGCCTTAAGAACGGTATAAAATCCCACACAAAAATAAAAAAATTCAAGCAGAATCGGCGAAACTCCAATGCAGGTGTTTTTTACTATACTACAACAAAATAAATATATTTACACTCCTCACATAGATGAAGCCACAAATACCATAGACGGGGTTTTTTTGTACATCTCATATCTCACACTTTATGGCGGGCCTACCCGCATTTGTCGATGATAGACACAACGTATAAAACGAACGTCTATAAAATGTCATTTGTCAAATGGTTGGTGTGACATCAACACTGAAATCGTTTTATGTTGCTCATGCATTCATCGATCTTGAACGTCAGATTAATTTCAGATAGGTTTTAGAGCAATTAAAAAAACCTTAAAGCAAAAGTATATAGAACCCCGCGTTATATTTACCGACAGAGACATTGCTTTGATGAAAGTGTGTGAAGAAGTTTTTCCAAATGCCGTGAGACTACTTTGTAGATGGTATATATCGGAAAATATTATTAAACATGGCAAGGTGAGTTTTTCAAATGATGAATGGGTGCTTTTAAGCATTTGTGGTCGGTATTAATTAACTCTGTCACACCTGACATATTCGAGTACAATTTTGACCACCTTTGTCGAAAATTGGTGCCAAAACATTCAAGTAAGTTTTATATTGTTATTCTTATTAATATTATTTTTTTATAAATTAAATATTATAATTTTATTTTAATTAGGAGTTTTGATGTACCTGAAAAATAACTGGTTGGACCCTTATAAAGAAAGGTTTGTGACCGCATGGATTGATAAAGATCGTAACTGCGTCAACACACAATGAATCGAGTGGAGAGCCAACATTCATTGCTGAAAAGTTACCTAAAAAAGTAATAGTACCATGGACACATTTATTCTATTTATCAATAATATTTTAGTTACACAAGAAATCACTATCAAAAAAAGTTTTACCAAAAGTAAAATCATGCTTATGGTTTAACACAATCATAAAGTGCTTCAATACTTACGAGGTAAAGTTTCTATTGCGGTTTTGGATCTTTTGGTTGGCGAGATCAATGCATTTTATCATCTAATGACATCCAACGCATCATGTGGATGTCATCTTTTTACGAGTTGTGGTCTGTGCGTGTAGATTAAATCATTACTTTCAAACAGGTAAATATTTATTTAAATTTTATACTTTTACCATGAATATTATTACTCATTATTTATACATGTGATTGATAGGTCAAAATATACCACTCGATGACGTTAATATTTTTTGGAGAAAGCTTGACTTTTCACCAGCGTATATTGTACAGGAGGAGAAAATAAATGTACATAAAGAAATGGAGATGGTGATAAAACAATTACTTCTTCAACTAGAAAGAGTGAAAAGATCTGTAGTAGATATGATAAAATCACTCAAAAATCTAGCGAAAACAGATCAAAAAGCTCTGAAAGTGCAAACGAAACATGCGGTCGTCCCAAAAAGGATAAGAAACAAGATGTGATATTAGACCCTCCCAGACATAGTTCATACATGCAAGAACGAGAAAATATTGAAGTTCCTCCAAGATATTCAAGTTCAGTAGTAAAGTCTAAACAATGGTCATTTCAACGCAGTCAATCAATATCTTTCAAAACAAGAGGCAAAGATATATCATCCAACAAGCTTGATCACGGCCTGTAACCCTATAAATTTTCTAAAAATTTTTGAAATTTAATTTTAAATTTATACAATACTAAAGCGTAATTAAATAAAATTAAAAAAGAAATTAGTTATGTACCTGATAATAAAAGAAAAATGACTGAAACAGGGTCGTAAAAGTGAAAATGGGGAGGGTCGTATCAGAGAGAATATAATTAGTGAAAGTGGGCGTGAATAGACTTACAAGGCGTGAAGCTTATATATTAAAAGGTTCACGGCTCATGAAAGGCCTTACACCCCGTGAAGATATTATTCACGGCCCGTGAAGCTCCTCACGATCGTGAGCTATTTTGTAATAAGAATATAAACCGTTAAGGTTTCACTGCCCGTAAGACCCATCACGGGTTGTTATGAATAAAATTCAAAAAATAGCCGTTGGTCGTAAAGGCTCGTGAAGGGTTTCACTGTCGTAAGCCTTAACGGCTTAAAATATATCCGTTGTTGTTCACGGCCCGTGACAACTTCACGGCCCGTGAAGATTTAAAAAAAATTAAAAAAATATTATTTTTCATCTATAAATATTAACATATTTACACACAAAAAATACACTTAAATATCAAAATCCTAACACATTTACAAAAAATATGATTTCGAGCGGTTCTACATCAAGTTCACCATCCGTTACATCACTACATCAAAATCCTTGATTGACAAAGAAGAGGTCACTTTAGCAAGATCTTGTCTAGAAAATTCGGGTACTATTTTCGAAGAGTGTTCAATTTATTGGAACGATATATCAAAACGTTTTCATCAAGTTCTAGAACGTGATGACTATCGAACCACTCAGGAACTTAGCAACAAATGGTTCGATTTGAGGAGAAAGATATCGATATTTCACTCCATATACGATAACATTAACGATAACTGAAACATTCTATGGAATGATGCAGACATTATGGAAAGGGCTCAAGAACAATACCGGCAAAGAATCGAAACATTTTTTAATCATGTTGCGGCCTGGAACTTTCTTAAAAGTCAACAAGATTAAAGATTGTATTTCGAGTTAGTTTTATGTTATTTTTATTAGATTATCTGAATATTATTATTAATAATCAAATAAAAATATTATTTATAAAATAATTACATTGTTCGTCTTAAATACAGTTCATCTGCCATAAATCGTCGGAATCTAAGGCAAGCATCTTGTAAATTATTTTCATGACACTCTAAAGATCTAGTTTGAACCACTCTACGTAATAACATACAAATAACAACTTCTGAATCTCGACCAATATGACTTGCATTTAAAGGCCACACAGTTTCACCAAACACTAACAATTCTTCAATTTCTTTTTGCCCAGATTGCTGCCAATAATGTATATGTCCAAGAAAATAAAGGAAATACGATTCAAATTGTACAATAATCGCCCGAACATTACGATGAATGCACCACGAATCATCACATGTATTTGGACGGCATTCATAAGGAAAGAATATATGAACTTGTAGTAACTCCATAGAAATTTTAAAAAGATACAATTTTCATCATCATCGGTGATCGGTACGTACACCTGTAAAAAATAATATCACAATTATATATTTTTTAGACAAATTAAATCACAACTATAACACGAATACAATATTCTCGTATCAACTTCCCATTCGCAGGATATAGATCTCTACTCCCGTCTACATATTCATTACCATCAACGGATCTCATGTATATTAAGTTAAACCACTAAAATGGAAGAATCGTCCAACGATCATCACCCTGCAACTCTTCTGTTCTACTTATTTCTTCAATCGCCAGATCATCAGTCTATTTGTCCACGCCCGAATATTATATAAATAACAATAAAATATATATTAAAACAATTATTTTAGGGTAAAATAATTTTTAATTTAAAAATCTTACATCTGAACACAAAGCTATGTTCCCAAGAATGTAAGTGGAGCTCCACAACACCCATGTAATATACCCTACAATTCAGCATCTCTGTTTCGTAAAAACTGCATAATATTCCAAGACCAATTTTTGTCATTCTGCCAATTATAGTTATCAATTCTGGAATACTTTCAACAATTACACGTGAGTTAGAACCAAAAATTCATTCGCACGCCTTCTATTATTTCTCCGATCTGACATTTTACTTATCTCGATTGATATTGTTTCATAAAAAAACTAAAATGTATCCCTATATATATCGTTAAATATAGAATATTATATCAAATCAAATAATTGATACACGTTTTCGATAAATAATACGTCACGTCAAATAATTATAAAAACGAATAATCACGAAAACCGATAAATAATTAAAAAAACAAAAAGTCGTGGAAAACCTTCACGGCCTGTGAAGAGTGTCACATGTCGTGATTTACTTCTTTCACGACCCATGAAGGCTCTCACGGTTTTAATTTTACGGCCCGGGATGAGTGTCACGGTCGTGACTGCTTAATTCAAATTTTAAATTTTCCGTAGCCCCTTCACGGCCCGTAAGAGTCTTCATGGGCCGTGAAGAAAAGTCAAAGGACATCCATTTAACACTGACAAGGTGTCCCTTTATCCCATCCCTATGATAATTAACTATGCTAAACTTATCACATCTAGTTTTGTACCTTAAAGATTACCGATTTATATGATATAAAACAATAATACCAATTGTTAATAAATCAAACCAAAAACTCATGTAAATCTAGTGATTACAGAAATACAAAACCATTTAATCAAACAAGTAAAAATATAAGCCAATGTAACCAAAAGATTAAATCTAATCCACATCCAAAGTCTGGTAAACATTGGTTGAACAATCTACTCTTACAAACCCTACACACGAGAATAATCGTGGGTGATTTAGCCTTACATCTTCAACGACATGTCTTCAATCCGAAATCCGTGCATAGAAATCTTCACTAGGATGATGATCAGAAGGTCTCCGATGGTGGAAAATCGATTAAAACTTCATCTCTTTTGCTCCTAGGAAGTATATTTCAGAACCCTAATGTTAGATCTTAAATAGGGTTTAACATGCTGAAATAATTGTTGAAACTCACCTATATCTCGTAACTATCACCTATATGCTATAAGTTAATTATGACCGTTCTAATGCTAGACAGCCATCTCCTCCATCCTATACCCTTCCCCTACGCTCATCAACATCGCCCGTAAGTTAGGGCGACTAGGCTATAGCTTACGGCAAATCCCCCTCCCCCCCCCCCCCCCTTCATCCTTTTCTTCTTTTTCAATCCCCATTATAACCACATCCATTTCATCCTTAAACTAACTTCCAAATAGTCTCATTAATGCTCAAATAACCTGCAATTCAAACATATAGCAAACTCAATGTGTTCGATAGCAAACGTAAGCTAAAATCGCAGTTTTAGGCATTTATATAACGTGTAAAATACCCACACATCAGAGACCTCACCGGAAACACGCTTTTTATCATGAGATAAAGATAAAGTTTAATTATATATTACTCCTCTTAGACCCTAATGTATGAGTAATACTTTATTAGATATGTTTATTTTTTATAAAATGTTCTAATCAGATAGGAAGTCAAGTATATTGTTACACAAGGGTCCAAAAGAAAACTTTTAGACTCTAGTTCAAACATAAGACATCTAACCAAAAACTTGATTTCATTCAACTCAAGTCAAAATGTTTGGTTCAAACAAAATACAAGAACATATGTTTCTTTCCTATTTTGGACATTTAACTTAACAACCTCTAAGCTCTTCCCATCTTTAGTGGTTTATTTTCCCCCCATAATTTTCTCATTCATTTCTCATCTTACATCCATTCTCCATTCTTACTTCCTTTCTTCCCATTTTCTGAAAACAAACCAAAATATTTCTCACTTTTATGCTAAGAAACTAAACCTGAAACACAATGAAAGGGGTTGATCTTGAGAGCGTAGAGATCGACCCGATCGATGGGAAATCACGAGCCAGGGATGATGGGCGTAAGCCTGGCGGGTTGTTACCCGCGCTAAGCCGGACCTCTAGCAAGGCAACGTCGTCGTCTGTTCCAAAGAGACCGCCCCTTCCGGGTGGAGGGGCGCCTAACATGGGTCGAACAACGTCAACCGCAGCCAAAGGGCTTAATAGCTTGCGGTTTCTTGATCGTACCGTAACAGGAAAAGAAGGGGATGCATGGAGGTTGGTTGAGAAACGTTTTAATCAATTTGCTGTTGGTGGGAAGCTACCTAAAGATAAATTTGGAATTTGCCTTGGTTAGAACTTGAGATTATTTTGAATATATATAATGCAGGTTGTATATGTATATATATAACTTCTTTATTGATGATCAAATGTTTTGTTTATGATAATGTAGGAATGGGAGATAGCATCGAATTTGCGGGGGAATTGTGCGATACCATGGCGAGGCGTAGGAATATAGACGTTGAAGACGGGCTAACTAAAGAACAAGTTAGAGAATTTTGGGAAGAGATGACAAAGAAAGACCTTGATGCTCGGCTTAGTATCTTTTTCGACATGTAAATTCATTCGCGTGTTTGTTCAATCGTGTTTGCTTATGAAAAAATTAAACTAGAATCAGAATCACCAAGCTAAAGCTTTTAAATTCTAATCGATTTTATGTCAGGTGTGACAAGAATGGAGACGGTATATTATCCGAGGAAGAGGTGAAAGAGGTAAGAAATTATTAAAGAGACAATTTTAATCTTCTCATTGTTACATGGGGTTCAAACTCGTATTGATTTTTCTTGTCGTTAGGTGCTTATAATGAGCGCTTCAGCGAACAAGCTTTCGAATTTCAAGAACCAAGCCGGGACATATGCAGCGCTGATCATGGATGAGCTAGACCCTGACCATCGCGGTTACATCGAGGTTATATATAAACAGACCCTTTTTGACATATTTGGAGCATAGTTCTGATCTTCAGTATAATATAATTACTAAAAGACACACATTCATATTAAAAAGCCCCTTTTGTTACTATATTTCTAAACTTTGTTATTGGAACAGATGTGGCAACTCGAAATTCTGCTAACAGGCATGGTATTAAAGGATAACGGTAAGGCAAACCCGACATCAGAGAATACTAAAAAGAATCAAGATACGACGAATCTAGCAATGTCGATGATCCCACAAAAGTATCGCAATCCAACTAGAAGATGCATTAATGAAGGGTTAGAATTTATACAAGATAACTGGAAAAGATTTTGGGTAGTAACAATATTCCTAATGCTTAACTTCTCACTCTTTGAGTGGAAATTCCTTCAGTATACCAAACTGCCAACGTTCGAAGTAATGGGATATTGCGTATGCTTAGCCAAGGCTGCGGGTGAGACCCTAAAGCTTAACATGGCTCTAATTCTCCTTCCGGTTTGTAGAAAAACACTCACGGGCTTACGAGAAACATGGTTGGGCAAACTTTTACCATTTGATGATAACATCAACTTTCATAAGCTTATCTCGGTCGCCATTGTGATTGGGACTATTATTCATACTGTTGCACACATGGGTTGTAATTTTATAAGAATTAGCACTTGCCCGCCCGACACTTTCCAACGTGTTTATGGAAATTTGCTTGCGGCGCAGCCATCATACAAGGATTTGATGCTAACAATCCCAGGTGTTACGGGTGTGATCATGGATATAATGATGTTCTTCTGTTTTCTACTCGCTACACATGCTTTTAGGAGAAATGTTATAAATTTGCCTTGGCCTTTTAACAATTTAGCCGGTTTTACTTCCTTTTGGTATGCACATCATCTTCTGATCATCGTTTACATCTTGTTGATCATCCATGGTTACTTCCTCGTGTTCGCCACCTTCTGGTATAGGAAAACAGTAAGTCAATTTTCAACTGATAACAACAGTTTACATATGATCTCTATGGTTTGAGTTTTGAACTATGCAAACTTAATTACCTTGCAGACATGGATGTATCTTGTGATCCCAATGTTGTGTTATGCAACTGAGAGAGTTTTTACAGCCTCTGATCATAACCATCGGGTTAACATCGTTAAGGTGACCATCAATGCTTCTGTTTTTTTTTCTTTTTAACAATCTATGGTGTAATCTGTTGTGTATACCTCTTTGTAGGCTATTATATACACTGGAAACGTGCTAGCGCTCTATATGAGCAAACCTAATGGATTCAAGTACAGAAGCGGAATGTACCTTTTTGTTAAATGTCCAAATATATCAGGTTTTGAATGGTAAAAATCTCTTCGATTCAGTACAATACCAAAATGTACCTTTTTGTTATCTAGATTGTACGGGTTGATCATTTTATATCTATCGATGAATGTTTATTGTAGGCATCCGTTCTCTATAACTTCTGCACCTGGAGACGATTACTTAAGTGTACATATTCGTACTTTAGGGGACTGGACAACAGCCCTTAAAAATGAATTTGCAAAGGTAAAAAAGAACAGCTTCTTGGCTAAATGCACCAACACTTGAAATTTTACATGTCAATGCTTATCTTTAACCCCTTTTTACTGTTAATCTAGCTAATTCTAAAACACAGAAATGCAGGCTTGTGAGCCTCCACCACAAAAACCTCAAATTGGTGCTTCTGCTTCAAGAGCTGTAAAAGGGAATCTTGTTCGATTAGAAACTAAAGCGAACGTCAATGTTTCTGTCGAGGAAGCACAATCGA
Organism: Flaveria ramosissima; assembly: GCA_025215565.1. NCBI lineage: Eukaryota > Viridiplantae > Streptophyta > Magnoliopsida > Asterales > Asteraceae > Flaveria > Flaveria ramosissima. The sequence goes on from CM046038.1 coordinate 50,674,112, forward strand.
TGTAAGCGTGTAAACAAGCCTAAACTCTCCTGTTTTTAGCATATCTTTCTTTTCAACTTATGATCTTGGTGCGCGCCTTCTTCTTCTAGATACCCTAAAATAATCATCAAAGGACCATACGGAGCACCGGCTCAAGATTACAGGAAATATGACATCCTATTGCTTATTGGTTTGGGTATTGGAGCAACCCCTTTCATAAGCATTTTGAAAGATCTCCTAAACCACCAAAAGGAAGCAGTAAGTAGCATAGACTTTATACCATTTTACTTTATAAAAATGAGGGTATGCTAATCATTTTCTCATAGGGTTTTGATGGAAAAGTCCCGGACCGAGCCTACTTCTACTGGGTGACTAGGGAACAAGGGTCGTTTGAATGGTTCAAAGGAGTCATGGATGATATCGCGGAGTATGATAAAAATGTAGGTTCTAGTTAACTTAACTAATGCATGCTATTTCATATGTTTAAGGTAAAAGTTGTGTTAATATGTGGATTTTGGATGTGTTTTTCAGAACATAATAGAAATGCATACCTACTTGACATGTGTTCATGAAGAAGGTGATGCAAGGTCCGCGCTCATTGCCATGGTGCAGTCTCTGCAACACGCCAAAAACGGAGTTGATGTTGTCTCTCAAAGTCGCGTATGTTTTCTTGAAACTGTTATTTTGTATAGTTCCTTCTTCCCAAACCTTAAATTTTGATTCTAGTGAAAAAAATCATAACAGATAAGAACACATTTTTCAAGGCCTAATTGGAAGAGGGTATTCTCCACTTTGGCAACCAACCATGATTCTGCTAGAGTTGGTAAACACCTTATTTTCAATATATGATATGTACTTTATGTTCTTATAATCTGTTACTTATTATATTAAATCTCTGGATCCTTTTGATCGCCGATGATATATAGGTGTGTTCTATTGTGGGAGCCAAACGCTTGTCAAATCGCTAGAAAGTATCGCCAAAGAATTTACAGTAGAAACCTCAACTCGCTTTGAATTCCACAAGGAGAATTTCTAATAAACGAATGTACATAAGAGTTTTGGTTACGAGAAAACTAACTTGTACATCTAAAGGTCCTTCGTTAGCTTTTGGAATCTTGATCGAAGTTACAAGGCTTGTGGTATCGGAGGCGTTTGTATTTTGTATGTTCATATATATGATCAATTAATATCTGCAATAGGAATATCTTGTCTTGATAGAAAAGAATTGTTTTCATGCTTTAGCAATGTATTATCACAATGTTCATCAATTATTTCCTCCTTGAAAGGCAAAATCTATCAACATAACATCAATTCAAACTAGCATAATTTTTGGAAGAATTTGTTCCGGGGAAAGTATATTGTTGGTTTATTATTAGTCACGATAGGCTAGAACTTGTTAAAATTTATTGAATGCATAATTAACATATGCTTACATAGCCAATCTTCTAATGGCTTCTTTGAAATAATCTCAACACCTCTCGCGAATTCAAAGAGTTGCGACTCCTAGTCTTGCACATATATAAGTAACTAAGTAACTGAATACTCGGGCCCTCAATATGCTTTCGTGAATATGTGAGCAACCTGCTCTTATGTATAACATGATTTCAACTCAATCCGCTTACCTTCAACCAAGTTTCTAATAAAGTAAAAGTTATATGTATATGTTTACTCCAGTGTGATAAGCTTGATTTTAGTAAAAAAAACATTACAATGTGTTATCACAAAAAATATAATAATAAAACAATAAAAAAACATGTAGTTGCTTCTTGTGGCTCTTGAAACAATTCATGACGTGGCCCGGCTCTCATGTTCATTAGCCCATCAGTCACCACTCTCAGCAACGTTGTCACTGGCCTCTAGAGGTGCAATGGCGAATCCATCACCATGCCTGCGAGTGGTGCTACGTGCATTGATTTTTGAGGATGGTTTCCCTGATTTTTTTGTGTTTATTAAACTGAAAACCACACCTTAAACTATACAATGACCATGTTTTAATAATCCTAACCTTAATTACTAAAAAAACTTAGTTGATTATATCATAGCCGGAAAGACATCTAATTCACAAGAAGGAGAAGAAGGAAAAAAAATAAATTAAAAATTAATAAATAAACCATCTTAACACTTTAAATAGAACTAAATGACAAACCAACAAACATACTATATAAAATAAACCTATCTGTAGAGTTTTAAAGACTCAATACTTACTTAATATTTACCTAGACTAGATTCTTTTACATGTCAATGAATTTCACTCTCTTCTTATTGGTTCATTTGTATACATGTACTGTTAAACATCTAACCCACTCCAAAAAAAAAGAGAAACTCAATACCTTAAATAAAACTAGATCAATTATCAATAAACATACTAAATAAAGTAAACCTATCTTCAGAAGATTCAATGATATTCTAATATTTACCTTGGCTATGTACACCAATTCCACTCCCTTCTTTTTTGGTTCACCTATGTACACCATTGAAAATCAAGATAAATATTCAACACGTCAAAGCAGGGAGATAGTCCTCTCGCGCTGAGATGACCTCTCGACGTCCATCAAGGGGGACTCTCGTTAGTGATACCCTATTGCTCCTATATACCCATGGTGCGTACCATCATTATGTAAAAAGAGTCAAGAAGTAAATAGAATTATCTTTAAGCCACACAATCATCGATTGAAACACCTTTAATCCACACAATCAATTAGAACAAGGATCCAAATAACTTTCTAAGTTACAAGCTAACCACAAATACACGCATACACATACACATTTGCACAACCCTAATTCACAAATCCAAGTCCCAAACATACTAGTCATAACAAGGGTCTTGACCATAGAACATACACAATAATCAAATACACAATGATCAAATACATAAAAATTAAGTTTGACATGTTATTTTTATTAATAAGGCTTCTTTATCAATTAAAACATGTTATTTTTATTTACAGGAAATTGACAATATTTTCTATTTATTTTTAATAAGTTAGATATCACCATCGATGACTGATTGGTCTCATGGTGATCCGAAATCGTTGTGATCAGCGGATAACATTGGTTGTTGATCCTCCTTTAATATCTTTAGTTCTTTACCCATGCCTATCTTTTTCCCCGGGCCTCAGTGACGGCTAACATCTTCTCCAAAGGATTACCTAGCTCTGTCCATTAACGAAAGTCCTCTTATTTCTCGTGTACTTGTTGATAATAGTTTATATTTCATCATAAATCGATCTAGGTAAATTTTTCATGCTACCGCATTCCTAATTTTACCTCTAAATCCTACATATTTGCAAAATTTGGTTCTTGTTTTTTTAATATAAGTGAATCTACTAGTCTGAATCTTCCATGTCTGAATCTAGTATACATCCATGTCTTTATGTAAGGTTATCATCCATCACTATCTATTATAGACATCAAACAAGAACCAAGAAACAATATATTATTAGTCATACTTTGTTATATCATTAATTTAAAACGTTAGAATCCATGGTGCAAACTCTAATTAATCCACTTAATGTCAATCCAAAAGATTCTACTTCTTATTAATTACAGTGATGGAGGTACCGCCTATACAGGTTCTACCAATAATAAAACATCAATATATCTATGCCTCTATGGATATAACAAGGTAATTTGTTTTTGCTAAATGATAAAAACAGCAATATATTACACCAAAATCCAAGACTATATCTTTATCATCTACCAAATATAGACAGCAAAAATACTAATAGATAATCTGCTATATAAGCAATATAATTACATTGATCTCCATAGGTATTTAAACTTAAAGCATGATGTTTTATATTGTTTTCATGGCCACAATCTTTATGCTCCTAATATCATCTTGCAGTGGTAAGTTTGGTTCAAATCATGGTGCTTGTATGATTGTTAGTTATTAGTTTTCTAGGACTAATCATTGCATCTGTTACTTTGTACAGCTGCTAATTCGAATCTTTTCCGCGAGTACATTGGTGCTGAATCTAAGACAGTTAAGTTAACTGATGTGCCTGTGAACTCTAAAGTTGAAGTCCATTTCATCTTAGCATTCGCGATTGATTACACCTCGGATACTCACCCAAAACCCACCGATGGCAAGTTTAATGTGTTCTGGGAAACTAGCCATTTGGGTCCATTAGATATAGCAGCAATTAAAGCCAAGAACGTGAATGTCAAAGTGGCGGTTAGCTTGGGTGGGGATAGTGTTGGTAATGATAATAATAAGGTCTTTTTTTCACCTAAATCCATCAACTCGTGGGTTCAAAACGCGGTTAATTCATTAACTAGCATGATCAAGCAGTATAATTTGGATGGCATCGACATTGATTATGAACACTTTAGATCGAATGAAAAAACTTTTGTAGAATGCATAGGGCAGCTTATATCAATTCTAAAGGAAAAAAGAACCATCAAGTTTGCCTCCATCGCCCCCTTTGAAGATGGTGGGCCTGTTCAAAGTAATTATATGGCTTTATGGAAGAAATATGGACATGTTATCGATTATGTGAATTTCCAGTTTTACGCTTATGATAAGCTGAGTGTTTCACAGTTTATAAAACACTTTAATCGTCAACAAGCTTCAAGTTACGCAGGGAGTCAGCTTCTAGCGAGTTTTATAAGCAAGGGTAGCTTAGGTTTGCCTCCTAATGATGGATTCTTTGAGGCCTGCAAACAGTTGAAGACACAAGGTAAGCTTGGAGGCATATTTGTGTGGTGTGCAGATGAATCTAAAGATTTCAGTTTCATATATGAGAAGAAATCCCAGGCCTTATTGGCTGCATGATCATGATCAACATCCTTCGTTCATCATGGGCATAATATGTTTTACGACTTATGCCCGTAGTCTCCTTTCTTCTTGCTTCCAAATTGAAAATAAGATACTATTGATCAGATGTTCAAGTCATTTGAGTGTAATTTAATAAAACTGTATCAAATGATCATACATCTAAAGCATGGATCATGTTGGCTTTTCAAGTTTTGATTTATTTCCCTCCTTGGTCCACTTTTACTAATTTGTTTCTACTATGATCAATCGAATAAGAAAAAGGCGGATTGAAAAGGTCGAGACAACACAGGATAAACAAAACCAATGTCGTCGCTTGTATTCTTGTGTAGATCCGTAGGACAATAGGATGGCACCGTTTGTTTTATTGTGCAGATCTATAGGACAAAACAGTTACGGCAGCTGTTAACAAGATTCAAACAAAAAACTCCTCATTAACATCTATAAGATGCATAATAGGATTTACAACAGATTTTTAACTTATTGTTAATACTTAATAGCAGGAACTAATTTATTAAACATGCTAACAACAGAATCACACTTACCTAACATTAATTTGATGGCATCCCAAACAATTTACCAGAAATATATGCTAATATAACTTCTATTTCCCGTCTTCCTGTTCTAACCTTTCAGATGTCAAAACCACCTGTTCTAACCTTTCAGACGTCAAAACCACCTGCTGCTCTTGATCACAATGGATTTCTCTAATGTTTTGTTCACTCTACAAGCTCTTTTAGCCTAGTAATAAGCTACTCCATCAAAATCATGCTATCAACCACATTTTTACGTTTTATGGAGTATGTTGTATACCATACACGAAAAGAAAAAGGTTTTTAAAGAGAAAAAGCTTGCCCTCATCCCACCATCTCTTGATGCTACTAATAATTCTTGTTATGAGTGAGATATTGTCATGTTTTTTGTTTACTCAAAAAACAAACCTATTTTGCACATACAGTGCACCAGAATCTATTTCAAGTGTACTCATCAAACCAAATGTTGAATTCCACTGCATACTTGCACTTGCACATGATTATATCACGTCATCTTCTAGATCACTTTCTATAAGTGGGCGCTTTTTTCAAGTTATAATTCCATCATTTACCGACCGACCAATTCTATGAACCAAACAAAACCTTAAAGCGTTCACATCTCATTCTTTATTTTCATCCATATAATTACACAAAAACCATTATCATTTCTCACATCTTTCCAATTAAATAATATTTTTATACCTATATCATTACAAGTTTTCTCTCCATAATATTTCCTTAAATTTACAAATAAATAATAACTTATACATAAAACTAAACTCAAAGAACAGGTTTCTCTCCTCCACAATATTTCCTTAAATTTAAAAATAAATAATAATACAAATAAATAATAACTTATACATAAAACTACACTCAAAGAACAAGTTGTGAATGCTACTTTTGGGAGGTTACAACTGAGAGGAAACTAGTATTAAGCCCCCGCGTTGCGGCGGGGGCGTAAAACCATGTCAAATAGCACCACTGTCACCCCAATGTCAGTAACCATCAACGCCAAAAAAATTTGTATTAAAAAAAGAAATATAAATGAAAATTTTAAAAACCGAATAAAAAGTAGACAAAAACGTTAAATCACGCATGTGAAACGTAGAACAATAACTAAATCAATCTAGAACCAACACGTTGTCACGAAGCCGTTAAGGAGAGATAGGCGTAATAACGTTGAACCACACACGCACATTACGATATGTAACTCTCAAAATTTAGAACAAAATATAAAACAAAAAATTTATAAAAGATGAAAAATATACAAGAATAAAATTGGGAGGAAAAATTGTAAATGTTATATTATAAAAGTATCGAGTTAAAAAAGATAGATAGTTGTACTATATGCAAGAATGGTGTACATAAAACTTGATAATTAGACTATACTAGTATTAAGCCCCCCTACACTGCAGCGGAGGACGTAAAATCGTATCAAGTAGCACTAATGACACACCACTATCAATAACCACTAATATCGAAAAAGCTTGTACTAAAATAGAAATAAAAACGAATGAAAAGTAAGTGTAAAAATATTAAACTATGTAAGCAGAACATAAAACATATAAAACAATAAGTAAATTAATCCAAACACTCGTTGTGACACGGTTGTTACACATGAAAAAAATAAGGGTGAAAACCATGAACCAAACACGCAAGCTACGGTGAGTTAACTCACAAACTTTAAAGCAAACTGTAAAACAAAAATATTATGTAATATAAAAAGTATAAAAGATCAAAGTTAAAAATAAAAAAAAATATTGCGATCAAATTGTAAAAATATAAAAGTATTTAATTAAGATAAAAAAGTTAAAGATTAAAAAAACAAAAATAAATACAACCTATTAAACACATTATAAAAAGTTACAAAGTAATAATATATATAATATAATAATAGTTCTTTTAGCACTTGTTCAGTGGATTTATGGGTTCTAAGCCAAAAAGCTTATAAAATCTTATAAAAAAAAGCTATCAATTAAACATCATCATTATAAATTGCACCATCCAAAACCCTAGAAATCCATCGAACCATATTCAAGAGATCACAAACTCAAAACCAAAAGCCAATAACCACAACGCCGTAACCCAAAAACAAACAAGCATCCATTAACACCACATAATACAATTACAAAATACGCTACTGATTAAACTAAAACCTCAATAACAGTAAAGTTTCGATCTAAACACATTCACAAAATTGAATCAAACAGTTTTCGAATCGAAACCCTAACCACCGAATCCGTACAAAGTACGCCCCTGTCGTTTAAGAGCATAAACAACATCCATAGCAGTAACAGTCTTCCTTCGAGCATGCTCAGTGTAAGTCACAGCATCTCTAATCACATTCTCTAGAAAGATCTTCAAAACCCCACGAGTTTCCTCATAGATCAAACCACTGATACGCTTCACACCTCCTCTACGAGCTAAACGACGGATCGCAGGCTTCGTGATCCCCTGAATGTTATCTCGAAGAACCTTACGATGACGCTTTGCTCCTCCTTTGCCTAACCCCTTGCCTCCCTTACCACGACCCGACATTTTCAAATCTGTAACAACAAATTGGATCTAATTAGGGTTTTAGATCATGCAAACCTGAAGCAAATCATGTAAATGAAATGAATTCAAAATTAATTTGAAGTTTATTGTTGGAGAAATTGAAATGTACCTGAAGATTTGTGTGAATTTGAATAGAGGAAGATGGAGGTGATGGAATGAAGAAACGAGGGTTTTGTGTGTGTGTATATATAGGGAGTGAGTGGGAGTGTGAGGTTGTGAATGTGTTTTTTTGAAGCATTGGTAGCCGTTGATGGATGATAATGAACGGTCGAGATGACGAGAGTAGTCACGAGGATTGATGACGTGGCATGTAGTGTTTTGGAGGAGACGGAGAGTGAAGTGAAAAAGGGGCGTCGTTTTTGTGGGAAATATAGGCGGGATGAAATTTTATTTTGGATGCTTAAATTCTCATCAAAATAAATGAAATTATTAATTTCAAATCTCATAAGCAATAAAAATAAAGTGGTGTTTTAGATGGGTCAAGAGGTTTTTTTCATTCAATATGAGTTTTTTTTTAAGAATAGTTTTAAATTTTACACTTAAAATAATAAAGATGGTCGGGTGGGTCATGTCTTGTTAATGATTCAATTAGTCGTTCAAAAATAAACTGCTTATACTAGAGTACCCTTTGTTTAATGACACGTATTATCACTTGTTATGCATGCATATTTCTTGAAACAAAAGAAGATTTCTCGTGTCGGATTTATTACATGACATTAGATTTTTTGTTATGCACATCAATTATTTTGTATGGTATATGATATAATAAAAGCTTACTACGTAAATCTTTATATATTTTCTTATTTCTTCATTTCATTACTTTATTTTTCATATGCATATTAATAGCTTTGTTTTTAGAAAATTATTAAAGTTGTCATGTTATATGGCAACTATCTGAAAAACTATATACTATATTAAAGTGACATATGAAAATGATATGTCCGGTGTGTACAGTAGGGTTTTTTTTAATCTGTAATCATTTTATATAGAATGACTGTTAGACACTAAAGGACTACTAGATGAGATGGTTAGTTGCAATATATTTTATACTTATACACCAATTAAATGGCCCAAGTTTAATCCATAGCTCCACTTCACTCACAACCACTCAAAACCGTTCCATATAATATATCAAACACACTCATATATTTTTAAGTATTCCACTGTGAACGCTCTAAGGGGGTGTTTGATTTCGGCTGACCCGAGTCAGTCGGTCAGCCTGTTTGATGTGCGTAAAACTCGAGCTGACCGGGTCAAAACATCTGACCAGACCTAAAATTTCATAATGCTGACCCGGCCACCCAACACCCCTGCACCCTCGCTTGTTCGCCCTAGTCCGCCTATCAACCCACCTGCGGCTTCTCCTCCACCCCATGGCGATGCGGAGGTTGCAGCCGGTGATTTTGGGGCTGGATTTGGCGGCGGTGACAGTGAGATGGCGACGGTGGAGGTGGGTGGGTGGGAGGGGTTTGGTGGTGGTGGTGGTGGTGGAGTGGTGGTTTTGCGGTGGTGATTGGCGGAGTCCGGTGAAGGATTTGAGGGTGATGGAGGCCATGGTGGTGGTGAAGTGAGGGGGTGATTTTGTAAGATTTGTAGAGATGTGGGTTTTACTGTTGTGAGGGTGGACTGTGGAGATCGTACGATTGGTGAGATGAACGGTCGGGATTTGTTGTGGATGAAAAGAAGGAAATATACGGTTTCAGTCAGATGCAGAATCAAACAGGCAAGTTTCAGTCAGATGCAGACTTAGTCAGAACTTCTAACTGGGTCAGCTTCTGACTCAGTCAGATCTTACTAAGTCAGTGTAATCAAACAACCCTAACTCAATCTAATTTGTAGTCTAGAGTTCATGATTGTATTTCTAGATGCTCGAGTAATGTGTTTTATACATTTTTTTTAATTTAGTAAATATTAAATAACTAGAGTTTTGACCGGCGCACGCGATGCGCGCGTTGGCTCGGATAAACCTATATTATTTGGTTATTTCGGTTTTACCAAAATTTAGGCTTGGATAGAAGAGGTCAATTCGTTGTGGCTGCAAACATTTCAATTCGCCAAGCCATGACAACGAATTGATACGTTTTTTGGCATCGCCATCGCCTGTCAAAGGGAACCAAATCAATGTTTACATAAGCTACCATTGTTTACTATTTTTTATAAATTTAGGCCCGGATAGACGAGGTCAATTCATTGTGGCTACAAACCTTTCAATCCGCCAAGCCATGACAACGAACTGATACGTTTTTTGGCATCTTCATCGTCTGTCAAAGGGAAACAAATCAATATTTACATAAGTTGTCATCGTTTACCGGACAATACCACCATGCGCAACCTGATAATGTCTCAGATTACATACGGGCACGGCACTTGCTAGCAACCAAAAGCTACAATGACAACGTACAAAGTCGGAGCAACAACATCTTGTACCACAAACAACTGAAACAGTCATAAAAAATAACTATTTAAACTGTCATAAGTTTTAGTTCATTGTGGCTACAAACTTCTCAATTTACCAAGCCATGACAACAAACCGATACATTTAAGGTTCGGATGACCATAAAATCATCGTCATTACCATTCAACAGCGGGTTCAAGAAACCCACAACATAGGTCAGCAACAAAAAACCCGATCAACACCATATATCCCAGATGAAAGTGTATTCATCGTCATCGATTCTAAACAAAACAAACCTCGACAACAGATAGGGATGGAATTAAGGGTGTTGTACAAAAGGGGGGAAAATATCCCGAAGGCAGTAGATCAAAACCGCAGAGGCGGCGTAACCCTCGCCACAAAAAGGAGAGATCACCGCCACCATCCGATCAAATAGCCGTCGACTTCGTTAGTGAAAATCGAGAGAGAGAGAGAGAGAGTAGGGACATTGTATCAACCGTCGGAGACCTTAAAGCCGTCGGCAAGGGTGGCTCGACAACAAAACGTTGGCGGTAGGGCCTATGGCCGGTGGAAGGAGTGGCGATAAACCCACCACGCGACCTACAACCAACAAATCTACCGACGGTCTAAAGCCTCCTTAGCAGGGTGGCCGGAGAACAAAGAAGGTGACAACCAGCGCCAGCGGCGCTACAACTATCGACCGGATCCACATTCTCTCTCTAAAAAACGACACACACGATGGCAAAAACCAGGGAAGCAACCGCCACCACCGACACCGCTGGCAGAGCGGACATCGTCGGATGAGGAAGAGTCACCGGCGACACACAACAGCCACACAGTCTCTCTCTAGAAAACCCTGATTCAAATTCATAATGGGTAAGAAAGAGACATTGATGTGAGATGAAGAAGATAAAAAGTCAACAAAATCAACATCTTGTAGTACACACACCAGAGAAAGAGAGAGGACTATTGCTAGTCGTCAGCGGATGAGGACACGTGTGTGGACACGTGTGATGACTCTCATCACTTCATGCTAGCTAAAAACCACAACCATTGATCTTTAAATGAACGGCTCACGATCTTAAAATTACTATTCATGCCCATGCTTTTTTAATATATAGATAATGTATAGGATTAATTAAATTTGTATTACAATTATTTAATAATAAATTTATTAATATTAAAATTATTTGTAATTTTTTAATAATGAGTTTATTAATATTATAATTATTGCTTTTTGAATAACAAACTCACACACTAAACTACTCTAAAAATTTATATTATATGTTTTTTATAAGACTTTAACCCTTATCACTTGAAAAAGGTTCGCACTAACACCACCTTGATACCAGTAAACAAGCACTTTAGTTAGTATTATGATTATTACTATATATAACTAAAACAAAAATGATCATCATAAATTAATTTAAATAAATAGGTGATATATAATGACCAATATGTTATAATGCAGTTTCACTTAGTCTGAGTATTATTCAGGCCGACCATCCTGACCTGAAACTCAAGACCGGATCAATCCGACCCATTTCTACATACGTTTGGTCCGGTCATTGGTCCTGAGTTTGGAGTTATTTCAATCCTCGGTTTGGGCAGATCTAGGTTGGACCGAAAGTGAGCATAATTCAGGTCAACAAAAGAAACCCGACCCTATAAACCTAAGACCGAACCAACCGAACCCATTCTACATAAACATGGTCTAGTACTCAATCCTATGTTTGAAGCAATTTTGGTCCAACAAACCGGTCCAGGTTTAACCCGTTACGCACCCGTAGTTTTTAGAAAATAACACAACAGTATAGCACTTGGTTTCACATAAAGCCTATGAAAGAAGAAATTAATCAGAATATTAATTTGTTCCAGAAACTAACAAAACTGAAAACATGAAGAAAAAGATTCTATCAAAACTATAAATAATATAATCTGTTAAAAATTGATTAATTATAAGAAATATTAGCATGAGTTCACTAAGGAAATTTCTGTTGCTTGGTGAATGATCACTCTGCCTTGTGCTTGGATGACCTTGAACTCCTTCGGCCGCTCATTGTCATCCTACCCACAAACTTGAGGATCTCGTCAATCAAGATAACAGGCAAAGCAACAGCCAAAACCAACAGCCACTCGTTCATGCTTAGGGGAACGATCCCGAAAACCTGTGCAAGAAAAGGGACGTATAGGATCAAGAAATGAAGCCCGAACGAGACCGACATTGCTACAAGCAACCATGGGTTGACCCAAGGTGGCATGGTTAACAGGCTCTCGTCTTCTGAAAGGGCGTTCAGGGAATTGAACATCTCAATGGCGACCAATACGGAGAGTGAGAGGGTCATGGCTTTGACTTTTCCCGTATGAAAATAGTCACATGGGTCGGATTGAAAGTTGAACAGTTGGTCTCCGGCCTGGAAAGGAGAAACGGTAAAATTCTCCCAAGATTTGCATTGATCCCAGTTTCTGAGTTGGGAGAAGGTAACAAGACTGTGACCATCCCCGCTGAGGTCAATTCCTAAGAATGAGTCATGAGTGAACCAAATGACAAAAACTCCCACGGTTGCAACTCCGACATAGAGTCCAATCACCTGCAGAATAGAAGATGGGAAAAGTAAATCAGCTTTCTTTGCATTTCCATCCTAAAAATACAATCAACTATATGCTTTTAAGGTGGTGTTTGGCATTGCATTTTGAAAGTGGTTTTGTGAATAATCATAATCAGATGATCAACAGTAACAAGTTACAGGCTGCAGAAATTACTGTCTGGATGTGCTTTTGGTACTTGATGTGGTGAAATAAAAAAATGAGTTGTTTCAAGTGTATGGCAAATTCTGATTATTTTCCAATCTAAAAAATCAGATAGTAAAAATTAATTTTAGTATACCTAAACATGAACTGATAACCTGCACCTCGAGAATGCAATAATCAGTAAATCATTTTTTTCTTAAAAAAGCCAAATCTTAAAATCAAAAACTAATCATTTTCTTATAATGAACTGAAAAAATACATGGCATGAAGAAATTTTGGTGCAAATGAAACTTGCCAGATATCGAAATAAAATCCAGGCACTGATCAAAGAATCATCACTCCTGCGAGGGGCCTTTTTCATAATGTATTTGTCTGGTGGATTAAAACCCAAGGCGGTAGCAGGGGGTCCATCAGTAACCAAATTCACCCATAAAAGCTGAACAGGAATCAATCCTTCTGGAATCCCAATGGCAGCAGTCAGAAATATGCTAGCAACCTCACCAATATTTGAAGAAATCATGTACCTGTGACAAGTAGAAAGCAAATCAGTCCCAGCCTTGGGTTAAAAAAGCATGCCATAGGTAAGCTTGAGAAGCAAGACGCTGCAAGCATTCTTCAAATCACTTTAGAAAGATGAAGTGACACAACAATGTGAAGCGACTTTAGGCAGTCAATTTGAGGCCTTAAGTGATTTGTGTATAAGGTGCATCGACTCCCGTCTTTTTTAAATAGTTCTCTGGCCTTATCAATAGAGTAGATCTGATATGTTGCCTCCATAGCAGATAGACATTCTTCAAAAGAACAGATAAAAGAGAGTGAGGGGGGTTGAGACGGGTTTGAGTGTGTCGTCGTGTGATGTTATAAGAGAGAGAGAGAATAAAAAGAATAAAAGTAATTTGTGGTTGTGTAGCTTTGGTAGTAATATTATGTTTCCCTGAGCTTGTTTGCATATGGCTTGTTTGGTTGTACATAAAATAGTTCATACTTTCTATATTATTAAAATCGTGTGTATTTCTTTTGTATCTTATTTTCGGGTGATGTTATCTAGAACTAATTTGTAGATATTTTATGAAGAATGGTGCCTTGTGTACGATAGTCTAGCGTGATTACATCACGCCTCAGCTTCTAGGACCCTAAGCGTCTCGTGCCTTTTAAATCTAAAGTCCCAACTACTTTCAGATTTAAATAGCATGCTGTGTGAATCATAAACCAATTTAGTGATAGCTTAGCAGCATATAAGGCTAATGAACTAGAAAAGGAAGATAAATCAACCGGATGAAGGCCTTCATGTTGTTGTAAATGGATCTGCCTTCTCCAACTGCAGCCACAATTGTGCTAAAATTATCATCTGCCAAAACCATGTCAGAAGCTTCCTTTGCAACCTGAACATAAGATTCAATGAATAAATGAAAATTAGAATGTACTATTACGATAAAAACGTCTAATATCAGTACATTTTAGGAATATACCTCAGTGCCAGCAATGCCCATTGCAATTCCTATATCTGCCAATTTCAAAGCAGGTGCATCGTTGACCCCATCCCCAGTCATAGCAACCACTTCACCAGCATCCTTAAGCAGCCTCACTATCTCTTGCTTGTGGCGTGGTTCAGCCCTGGAGAAAAGAAGTCCGCCTTTCTGGGTCAAATGACTTTTAGGGTCATGATGCTCCATAAATTGTCTTCCTGTTATGCTTTTTGAACCAATGTCCTCATTTGGCCCAAACACGCCGATTTCACGACAAATTGCTTCTGCTGTATTCTTGTTATCCCCTGTTATAACCATTACTTGAATACCAGCAGCTCTGCAGTCTTCAATTGCTTGGCGAACCTCTTTACGAGGAGGATCCTACAAATTAACACAACAAAGTCATTTAGTCGAATCTTCTTTATAATAAAATTAAATGTAATACAGCTCACCCGCAGTCCTGCTAAGCCAGCAAAAGTCAAATTACTTTCGATTGACGAGTAATTGGTTGGATCAAGTAAAAGATTATGAGCAGGATGGTCTTCTTCACCATTATATGTTGTGAACTCTGAAGGATCATCCTTGTATGCAAAACCCAAAACACGTAATGCACCCGTTGACAATTCGTTTAAGCTGTCTAAGATTACTGATTTTGACGTCTGGTCGAGTTCAACAACAGAACCATCTAGCAACTGAATGTAGGAGCTTCTTTCCAACAAATTTTCAACCGCGCCCTGTCAAAAATAAAGGACCTATTTCATTAATATACCATGATGGTACTTACCGTGCAAATTCAAAACTAACTTAGAAAGAAGAATGCAGTACCTTTACAAGTAGTGACTTTTTCCCAGAGTTTGACGACACAATAACCCCCATCGACTTCCTATCACGGTCAAACTCAAGAGTAGCAATCCTGCGCTCCATTTTTTCCCATGCCTGAGAACAACCTTTATTTTACAGGATTACACAAGAAACAATTAGCACACATGCATAAGTTATAACTCATAACCAAGTAAAGAATGAGACATAGAAGAAAGCAATTGTGACATACCCATAAGGTCACCACCACCTGTAGATGAATGAGAATCCAAATGAGAAGGAAGTCCCATCTTCTCAACAAGAACCTGAAGAACAGAGACAGTTGGTTGAGTTGGTTGTTCATTCCCAAATATCGTTATAGGTGACGCATGGGCAAAGAGGACAAGTGCTCAATGTTAACTCAAGTGACCAATAATATTAAATCAAGTGTGGTCCAAGGCAAATAAAGAAAAAAGACTTGTGTATATTACTACTTACTAGGGCAGCAAGATGGGTGAATGGTGTAGTCAGAAAAAAAAAACAAGCTAGGATGAAAATGGAAAATTTTAAAGAAAGAAAGAGACTTTAGTCGCGTTGAACCCCGAAAACACTTTTTGCACATGTTAATAAATAGCTAGAGTGGTGATATGATTACTATAATACCATAACTATAACCATACCCTGTACATCCCATCCATAGTAATATGATTAGTATAATAATATACGAGCTTTAAATAAAATGGTGTAGAAGGTTGCGTGCTGATAATACGTAGACTTTAGACGCATTTAGCCATTCCTGACTACCATTGATATAAGACACAATCCAACGTCCCAAAATCACCCATTCATAGGTAAATGCCTAAATGGGTCAGAACTATCAACTTTACTATTATTTACAGTACCTTTAGTGCTGCCTCCGTAGGCATTCCACCAGCAACATAGCCTTTTTCAGATCGCTCAATGCTAGCATCATTAGCTAAAGCAGCAATCTTTGCTATTGTTTGAAGGTTAACGTCCATTTGCCCAGCTGGCCAGTCTTGTATTCTTCCATCTAAAGGGTTATATGTGGTCCCTTCCACATTAAATGATCGGACCGCATTTGACGAACGACCAATAGCAACAAGTTTAGCCACAGCCATCTGGTTAGTAGTCAGTGTACCAGTTTTGTCAGAGCAGATCACAGTTGTACACCCAAGAGTCTCAACACTAGGTAATTTCCTAACAAGAGCATTCTTCTGGGCCATCTTACGGGTGCCAAGAGCCAAACAAGTAGTAATGACAGCTGGCAAACCTTCTGGGATAGCAGCAACTGCCAATGCTACAGCAATTTCAAAGTAATAGGTACACTTCTCGAATGAAAATTTGAAATTTTTTGGCCAACCGTCAGCATACTCCCATGAGAGGAAGTACTTAACATTTATAAGCCAAACCAAAACACAAATTAACCCAATCATCATGGTCAATGTTTCTCCAAACTCGTTCAATTTCTTCTTCAATGGCGTGTCTTCTTCACTCTGTGAGGCTTCCTGGATCTGTGAGTGCACTTTCCCTAATTCAGTATTCATCCCTGTCTCTGTAACCAAACAGATACAATTCCCATTTACAACTGTTGTCCCAGCAAATACCATACATTTCTTCCCCTGGATATCAGATTCCTTAGGAACAGGTTTAGCAGTCTTACTAACAGCTTCACTTTCTCCTGTTAAAGAACCCTGTTCAACCCTTAGGGTTGAACTAATTAAATTTAATACCCTCATATCAGCAGGGACTTTATCCCCAACACGAAGCTCAACAATATCACCTGGAACAAGTTCTTTCGCAGGTAGTCCTGAAATTTTTTTGCCATTGCGTATGACAGTTGCTTGTTCCGATTGAATTTCTTTAAGGGCTTCTAAAGCCTTTTCCGCATTACTCTCTTGCCAAACACCAACAATTGCGTTAACAATTAGTATCAAAAAAATAACCAAAGGCTCTACAAATGCTGTGATCTCCATCTCTCCACCCTCGTCTCCATCATACCAAGCTAGAACAAAAGAAATCACAGCAGCAACAAGCAAAATTCTAACCAATGTATCATTAAACTGATCTAGAATTAGACGGAAAACAGATTGTCCTTCATGTTTCTCCAACTCGTTCAACCCGTGGATCTTCAAACGTTTCTCAACTTCACTATCAGACAGACCATTTTTTCTATCTACCTTATAGTTCTCTTCACATTCATGCGCTTCTTTTGCCCAGGCAGCATAACTATTCGATGATGCTTCGCCTGCACTCTCTTTCTTCCCATAGTTCTGGGCTCCTTTACCCATCAATACTCACGAGAAGAAACAATATCAACCAAATCACCGAAAACTCCCACAAGCAAATCCCCTGTAAAAAAAAAGGTTTCTAAAAGGTAACTAAAAGTTCACTTGAAATATCATCATAAACAACAGACAACCACTCCTAAGCTTTTTCTCGAGTATATCGGATCACCCACAGGTTAACCAAGGTGTAAGTAACGAACAAAGAACCCAGAGCACATGTACGCTTTAAAGTTTCACACAAATTAAACTATAATCTAACGATCGAAAGCTATTCTACCAAATAACTAACAATAATTTATAAAATATCCTTAAAATAAAGGTTTAATTTTACCGTACACGCATCGTAATTCATAAATTCCTAGTACCTAAATGCACGAGCTTTAACTCAAAAATCATTCACGTAATGACATGAACAAAGCGAGAACCATACAAACACACAACGATCGACTTCAATGATCGAATTTCAAAACCCTAATTGCTCAACAATA
Organism: Flaveria ramosissima; assembly: GCA_025215565.1. NCBI lineage: Eukaryota > Viridiplantae > Streptophyta > Magnoliopsida > Asterales > Asteraceae > Flaveria > Flaveria ramosissima. The sequence continues at coordinate 50,692,161 of CM046038.1, forward strand.
CGAACGATCTAGAATTTGTTCTTCCAACACAATGATTACATGCGATTGTAGAATAAATAAAACACTAAAAGGTATGATGTTGTAAGTGATTAAAAGCATAAAAGATGTTGTAGGTGATACCAGTAGAAGATCTGAAGCGATTGCGAGAGTGATGAGATTATGGATTTCGTATCACTTTCACTCTTCCTTTTGAAGAGGGTACGCTACGTGAGAGAGAGAGACTCCGATAGAGAGATCTATAAATTTGATTATTATTATTATTATTATTTATTATTATTATATGATGCGATGCGACTTCCTTCGTTGCTACATTATAATTTTATATTCCATCATTAATTTAAGTGTTATATTTTATTAATAATTAAATATTATATTCACTGTCTAAAGAATCATGTTTTGTTTGATACATAATATCCACTACTGTTTTTAAAAGTGGATCAGACATTAAACCGGACGTTTTATTGGTCTGGTGGTAAAACCGATTGAAGAACCGGATGACGTTATAATTGATATTATATATATAGTTGTATATATATATATATATATATATATATACAAATATATATATAAATATATATATATACATATATATAATTCAATATAAGTAATTTATATGTGTATTTTATAGTTATATATATAATTTAACAATAATTTTATGTCCAACGCACTAATTTATTGTTAACTCATCATTTTTACCCATTAAAATCCAAAAAACTTTTAAAAAATATCAAAATCCGGTCCGACCACCGGTCAGGTTCCGGTCCAACCACCGATTCGGGATGAACCAGCCGGTCAAACCCCTCCAAAACGAACTGATGTGAACTGGTTCGGCCACCTTTCGATTTCCGGTCGGTCCGATCCGGTCTTCAAAACACTGTATCAATTTTAATTATTTTTTAAACTAAAAAAACTAATGAGTTAAATATAATGTCAAAAAATCTTATATTTGAAAGGTTAGGCGGAGAAACTCTGGTAAATCTTATCAGTGGTCTTTGATGAAAATAAAAGCAAAAATCCTAAGGAAAGTTTTTCTTGTTAAAAATGGGTTAATGTGGTCAAAATGAAAACCTACAAAACGTAGGTGTTGTTTTTTTTTTCTGCAGTTTATTATCTGCAGTCTGCGGACCACCTCTGCAGATATCTGCAGGAGAAGAGGTGGACCAAACCTCTGCAGTCTGCAACAAAAAGAGTGTCTATTTTTTAACGTCTGCAGACTGTTAAAATCAACTGGTAGTGCTATACGGCGGTGGTGAACGATGGTGGTGGTGGTGGTGGTGGTGGCAGACGGTGGGTGGAGGTGGACGGTGGTGGTGGAGAACGACGGTGGTGGTGGTGGACGGTGGTGGTGGATGATGGTGTTTAATCCTCTGCATATTTTAGAAGTAATTGTGTCTGCACCATGCAAATCTTGTGCAGATATTTTATAATGTAAAGTCTTCAAAAAACAAACACTCTGCAGACCTCAACGTCTGCGCGTGGTCTGCACGGTGTAGACAAAAAATATCAGGAAGAGTTTTTCTGAAAAAACAAACACCCCCGTTGTCGCTAAAGTACAAACTCAACAAACATTACTATAGCCGTTGGTTGATGTTTAATATAGTATATAATAGTTATATATTATATTTGATGTTTAAAGACTCATGTTTTGTTTGATATATGTATATTAACTAAATACAATATTCAATATTCAACATTCAATAAAACTGATAGAGATAACTATAAGCAAATCAACAAGCTTTCTTTGATTAAGACCTATTTAAGTTGGAACTTATGATGTAATGGGCTAGTGGTATGGTGTCCATACAAGTAATGTAGGTTTTAATTCTTGTATTTAAGAGTAAAAAGTTTAGTGTTCAGAAAAGGAATCTATTTAAACTGAAATTATTAAAACTAGACATATATCTCATAGTTGAAAGTGACACTTACAAAAGAATCCAGTTTTGCTTTTAGTACATGTTACTCGTATTTGTATGAGATGGTGATTGGTTGAGCTTAGCTTCAAATAATACAACATTCTTATATCAAAGTCTAAATCCACACTTTATTATGCATACATGTAAAGCGATATTGATGTGGGTTGTTCTTGTCTAGTGTTTGTTATCTAAAAACGCATGTTAAATTGATTGGTCTATTGATTATATTCAACTTTTTGATCAGGGTCCAACGGGTCATAGACAACCATTGCTCATCCCCGGGGAGGCAAGGATTTGTTTTTGGAAGGTTAGGATTTGCTATTCAGAAAGGGGTGGCGGCGCAGCTTGTTGCCCGTCTACCTTCTATTTTGATGTAACTTGACATAACATTATTAATTGAAAACTTGATATAAGAATCTTATATTAAGCCTAAAAAAAAAATAAATAAATAAATAATTAATTAATTAACAAAACAAAGAAAAAGAATCAAAACAAACTCACATTAATATATTAATATTTATCAACTTCATCTACAGTAAAGTTATGAGTTTTATAAACTATATTAACAATAATCAACTTCATCTACAGTAAAGTTATGAGTTTTATAAATTTAGCCACAAATGTTTCCATCATTTAAAATTAAACACCTCTCTTAACACTAACCACGCACAACTCACCAATAATATACAAAAAGCCATCATTGCGTTTTGTGAGATGATACACATTCAACATAGTGTTTGTGAGATAATTTACTTTTCATGTAAGGTCGATCCGATTCTTTTAGTATTACGTACAAGAGAAGAAAACATGTAAACAAACTAATTTAATTATGTGGTTGACACGTGGCTTTTTAAATAGTTTTTTTTCTTAATAAAATTTGAGAAAGTACCATTATGTCATTTATGTACTATAGATTTTTTTATTATAACTTTTAAAACTTGACATTATATAAAATATTTAATATATCGTTACGTTATGCTTATTTTTGTCTATGTTCGTATAAATTTATTTCAAAATCGAGTTGTGCATGATATGTATAAGTCATCAAAACCATCAAAGTTGTTTTTTAGGTTTTGTTTTGTTATATTTTTGTTCCTATAATAACTTTTAGAACATGATGTTTTGATCAATTTTGTCATTGTAACATACTTAATTAAATTTATCAAAATCTCAATGTGATATTTTTCAAAATCGAGTTGTGTATAGTAATGTTGTGGCTTGCTTTTCTTTTTCTTAAGTTTATGTATCACTTTAACATCATATATTCTTTAATATATGTTTTCGGTTTTCCCCGCAGCAAAGCGCGGGTTAATTTACTAGTTTATATTAATTGGCAATGTTTTTAGTGTTTGTCATAGTGTAATACAAACTTTTAAGCATAATATATAGTTTTTCAATACATGTATAACATTTAATAAGTTTAGTGCTTCAAGTACAAGTGTTGGTCTTCTTATTCTTTTCCCTTTTACATGTGTATCAGTGCATGTTCTTTCTTTGTTTCTATATTCAATCAGAGACATCTTCTAACCAGTAACCACTTTCAAAGATGCAGATCAGTATGATCTTTATTCCGCAACATTAGCCAAGATCGAACGGTTTTATCTGCTTGAAGGTTCCGTTCAATCGGTGGCGGCGGCAAAGGGTGGTGGTTAGGAAGGCAATGAAGATGGACAATGCTAATATTCCTACTTTAATAAAAGGATAACTAGAGGTGACACATGACAATATCATATTCAATCTCAATAAAATTTTCTGTTTCTCTCTCAGAAAGTCAAAGAGATTCCGTCCCGAACCACTCGTGTAGTCTTCTTCCTGCCTCCCAGTTAGGCCCTATCTTGCTTTACAAGTCTCATTTGAGTCCACCCAAGAGGGTTCTCCGGCTTCTCGTGATGAGCGCAGCGCAACAAATGGTGTTTACGCCAGAGGAGGGTGGTGAGAACCTTTGAGCCATTGGCTTGCTGAGCTTTTTTGATTTGGGTTTCTCACCCACATCACCGAGAGGAAGGCTTTTTTCATTATAGAAAAGAGAGGTCAATGAAAGGATTCAGTAATGACACCATGCATCACCATTGAGTGTTGTGTTGAAGAGAAAAAAAACCAAAAAAAGTTCCCCACATTGGGAGAGAAAAGAGAAGACTGCGCGCTTTAGCTTTGAGCAAGAGAAGATAATACATTTCCACCCCGTCAATCATTGTAATAAAAGAAAGATAGAAAGATCGGGAAATCTCCTATATCAAGGTTTGGAAGGAATCCCTATAGCCATTGCTTGCCTAACAACTGCTAATCTAACTACATTAATTACTAATTATATTATTTAATTCTTTTTTAGATTAAAATTATTTTTAAATTTTAAGAACAAATCTTTTTATTAATGTTTATTTTTAGAGAAACAAATTTTTATTGAAAGAAATTTTTTAAAACATCATACTTTCGTTTAATTCATGAAATATTATAAAACTGGTTTGTTAAAGTAAAACTTTTATTAACCAAAATTAATTAAAATTGCAAGTTATAGTAAGAAAATTTTCAAAAATGATAAATGTTTTATTTTAAAATGAAATGTTTAATTTATTTTTTGAAAAAAACAAAAAAAAGTTTAAAAAGTTGATATCATTGTTTTATAACTTACGGTTCTTTCTTCTACGTACTTTCATTCATATATTATTTTATAATACCGTTTTATAGTTAATAAATTTTGTTTTATTTATTATTTCATTTATTCATCCGGTGTAATACACGAGTTCACTAAAACTAATATCCTATAAAAAGGTTGACTATTTCCATTTGTTTACGTGTGTGAACTGTGAAGTGTGTTTTTGCGTTTTTTGTTGAATTTTGATGAAACCTCTGTCAGGTTTCAAATTTGCAACGTTAAGTTTTTAAGTTTAGAAGTCATAGAGAAACGTAACAATTTGTACTTTTATATAGTCGCTATGCAATTTCTTTCAATAAATGTGTTTCTGCATTTGGAATCTGCAAAGTATGTTGATCTCCTCCGGATCATTCGACTATTATGAGCATAGTTATTATTTGTTTAGTTTTAGGTTCTATTCTCTTTTGTTTATTATTTTAAAATGTTCTTAGATTTTACAGGTTTCTCTTGGTATATGTGAAGTGTGATCGACTTATTTTTAGGGTAAGTAATTAAATTAATTTGTTATGTGGAAAAATTATAAGTCAAGATCTTGAATTTTGGTTCTGTGAATTAGGATAAGGGTAGTGTTATACTGAAAATAATTTGTTTATTTTAAAAATTGTAATAATGATTGTGAACTTGACATGTGTCCTTTTATTGGTTAAAAATGAGGGTATTTTGGTCATTATGTCAAACACATCAGTTTTACGTTTATTGTGTCATATAATTTACATCATTTGTTATGTGTGTTAATCATTTATGTTTTACGTTTTAGATCATTTTATGTTATTTTTGTTATTGGTTTTTATAGATGTTGTGTTTTATAATTTGAAATACACAATTACATACTTTCACCAATGTATTTTTTAAAACTAATAGTATTAAAGATAACACAATATGTTATTTTTGTATATAAACTTGTTATCTATCATTGTGTTTTATCATTAGAAGTACATAATGATGTTATTTCACCAATTTATTTTTCAAAACTCATAATATTCAAGATAACACAATAACGATGAAAAGACACAACGATACATGTGTTATGTGGTCATTGTTTTTAATGTAGTAGATTAATTAGTTGTTGATTTATTATTGTGTTTTACATATTAGAGATACATAACAATGTTATACCATCATTATATTTTTTAAATTCATTATTTAAAAAAAAACACAGTAGTATTCAGGAAAACACAATAACTAACAAAAAGACACAATAAACTGCACTAAATACACAATGACAAGATACAAGCTTAATAACGTAAATTTTTTAAATCTTTTTATATAACAATACTGTACTCATTTTGAAGATAAAAAACGCTCGTTTTTGTGTATTTTTTATAAAAAGATAATGTCGTACATAAAAGTTATGAACGTTTTAAAAAACGAGGGAGCTTGCAAAAAGTCAACAAAAGTGGCTATTTCTAAAATACGCCTCTAACAAATTTTTTCTTACAATTAGAATATGTTGAACTTTTTTAGTGTTCATTCTACATGTGCTGATTTTTTATATTTAATACGTTAAAGCAACATTGAACGTATTATTTTAATATAAAACAATACATTATAAAAAAAATTAGAAAGTATTGTTTTAAGGTAAATAATCATGTACAATATTGGGTAAATCATCATGTACAATATGTACACAACATTAAACATATATATTGGTGTTATTTTAGAGTAGAACAAGACGAAACGTGTTGGTTTAGGGTTGAACAACATAGAATATGTTGTTTTAACACAAAACAACTAAAATATAAAATAAAAATAAATGATTATATATAAATATTATTTTATTTTAGGTAATTACATAAAGAGTCCCTCATCTAAGTTATATAATTAGTCCTTTTAATATGAAAAGACTTAACGATGCCTTAAAACGTAACAAAAAATTGATAGAAAGTTGACGTTAATAACCACACTCGTTATTGAAATCACACACCTTAAACTTGTTACCTTTTTCTTTTTTGCTTTTTTTGACCGGCCTTTTGGATCATCGACGGGTGACTAACCCACCTGATCATCTCTATTACTTAAGGATGAAATCTTGGTGCTCTAAGCTGACGCGTCTCCGAATAGAAGCTCGTATATCAGTCTGTCCCAATCAGTCCCAAACCTGAGACCACCATTAGGTGAAATTTCACCTTAGGTGAGAAATCCCCTGGCCTAAACCGAAATAGAGGAAAATAATCAATGACCAAGTTCACCCAAAGCTTAACATAAACCTAAGACCACCATCGTACATTTTTGCTTAACATCCAAATCTATTACTTTGTCTTATATTATTTGTGTAATTAACTCTTTACTACCAATAATTAAATTATACTGATCATTAGAAATTAAGTTGAACAGGAGAGATATAATAACTAATATGTTATAATGGGTTAAATATAACAAACTTAGTCCCCATGTAAAGCCTGTAAAGTTACAGGCAGACATAGACCAGTATATTAATTTGATCCAAAAACTAATAAAACAGAAAAGATGAAAAAGAATATTCTATTAAAAATTCAAAACTATCAATAATATAATCTGTTAAAAATGGATTAATTAGAAGAAATATTAGCATTAGTTCACTAAGGACATTTATCTTGTTCGGTTAATGATCACTCTGCCTTGTGCTTGGAAGCCTTCGAACTCCTTTGACCACTCATCGTCATCCTACCCACAAACTTGAGGATCTCGTCGATTAAGATAACAGGCAAAGCAACAGCCAAAACCAACAGCCACTCGTTCATGCTTAGGGGAACGATCCCAAAAACTTGTGCGAGAAAAGGAACGTATAGGATCAAGAAATGAAGCCCGAATGAGACTGACATTGCTACAAGCAACCATGGGTTGACCCAAGGTGGCATGGTCAACAGGCTCTCGTCTTCTGAAAGAGCGTTTAGGGAATTGAACATCTCAATGGCGACCAATACGGAGAGTGAGAGGGTCATGGCTTTGACTTTTCCTGTATGGAAGTAGTCACAAGGGTCGGATTGAAAATTGAACAATTGGTTTCCAGCCTGGAAGGGTGAAACCGTAAAATTCTCCCAAGATTTGCATTGATCCCAGTTTCTGAGTTGGGAGAAGGTAACAAGACTGTGCCCATCCCCGCTGAGGTCAATTCCTAAGAATGAGTCGTGAGTGAACCAAATGACAAAAACACCCACGGTTGCTACTCCGACATAGAGTCCAATCACCTGCAGAATAGAAGATGGGGAAAAGTAAATCAGCTTTCTTTGCATTTCCATCCTAAATAAAAATCAACTTTATGCTTTTATGCTTTTAAGGGAGTGTAAGGCATTGCTTTTTGAAAGTGGTTGTGTGAATAATCATAATCAGATAATAAACTGTAACAAGTTACAGGCTGAGGAATTACTGTTTTGGATGTGCTTTTGGTGTGTAGTGCAGTGATAATCAAATAATGACTTGATATGGATGTTTGGTAAAATGCCAAATCTACGATTTAAAAAATTAAAACCATTTTCCATATGAATTATACAATGCATAGCACAATTGGTGCAAGAGAAAAACTTGCCAGATATCGAAATAAAATCCAGGCACTGATCAAAGAATCATCGCTCCTGCGAGGGGCCTTTTTCATGATGTATTTGTCTGGCGGATTAAAACCCAAGGCGGTTGCAGGTGGTCCATCAGTAACCAAATTCACCCATAAAAGCTGAACAGGAATCAGGCCTTCTGGAATCCCAATGGCAGCAGTGAGAAATATGCTAGCAACCTCACCAATATTTGAAGAAATCATGTACCTGTGACAAATATAGAAGTGCAAATCAGTCCCAGACTTCGTTTAAAAAAGTGTGCCACAGGCAAGTTTGAGGAGCGCAAGTCTATATTATTAAATGTACTGTATTAGACGTTTCTATACTGTTCAATCGTGTGTATTTCTTTCATATCTTTTTTTGGGTGATGTTATACAGAATTAATGTGTGGGTATTTTATGAAAACCGGTTGCCCCGTGTACGTGAGTCTAGAGTGATCACAACACGCCTCGGCTTCTAGGACCCTAGCATCTCGTGCCTTTTAAAACCAAGGTCCCAACTACTTTCCGATTTAAGAGAGCATGCTATGTGAAGCATACACCAATACAAGGCTAATGAACTAGAAAAGGAAGATAAATCAACCGGATGAAGGCCTTCATGTTGTTGTAAATGGATCTGCCTTCTCCAACTGCAGCCACAATTGTGCTAAAATTATCATCTGCCAAAACCATGTCAGAAGCTTCCTTTGCAACCTAAACATAAAATTCAGTGAGGAAATTAGAATCATAATCTGTTATTACGATAAAAATGTCTGATATCGGTACATTTTGGAATATACCTCAGTGCCAGCAATGCCCATTGCAATTCCTATATCTGCCAATTTCAAAGCAGGTGCATCATTGACCCCATCCCCAGTCATAGCAACCACTTCACCAGCATCCTTGAGCAGCCTCACTATCTCTTGTTTGTGGCGTGGTTCAGCCCTGGAGAAAAGAAGTCCACCTTTTTGGGTCAAATGACTTTTAGGGTCGTGATGCTCCATAAATTGTCTTCCTGTTATGCTTTTTGAACCAATGTCCTCATTTGGCCCAAACACGCCAATTTCACGACAAATTGCTTCTGCTGTATTCTTGTTATCACCTGTTATAACCATTACTTGAATACCAGCAGCTCTGCAGTCTTCAATTGCCTGGCGAACCTCTTTACGAGGAGGATCCTTACAGAATTAACACAACAAAGTTATTTAGTTGAATCTTCTTTGATATCAATCAACACATGATAAAATTAAATGTAATACAACTCACCCGCAGTCCTGCTAAGCCAGCAAAAGTCAAATTACTTTCGATTGACGAGTAATTGGTTGGATCAAGTAAAAGGTTATGAGCAGGATGGTCTTCTTCACCATTATATGTTGTAAACTCTGAAGGATCATCCTTGTATGCAAAACCCAAAACACGTAATGCACCCGTTGACAATTCGTTTAGGCTGTCTAAGATTACTGATTTTGACGTCTGGTCGAGTTCAACAACAGAACCATCTAGCAACTGAATGTAGGAGCTTCTTTCCAACAAATTTTCAACCGCACCCTGTCAAAAACAAACAACCTATTTAATTAATACACCATGATGGTACTAATTGTGCAAATCAAAACTAATCTAGAAAGAGGGATGCATTACCTTTACAAGTAGAGACTTTTTCCCAGAGTTTGAGGACACAATAACCCCCATTGACTTCCTATCACGGTCAAACTCAAGTGTGGCAATCCTGCGCTCGATTTTTTCCCATGCCTGAGAACAACCTTTATTTACAGGATCACATGGGAAACAATTAGGATATATGCATACATCATAACTCATAACCAAGTAAAGTGAAACAGAGAAGAAAGCAATTGTGACATACCCATAAGGTTACCGCCACCTGTAGATGAACGAGAATCCAAACCAGAAGGAAGTCCCATTTTCTCAACAAGAACCTGAAGAATAGAGACAGCTGGTTGAGCTTGTAGTTCATTCCCAAATATCATTATACGTGACACATGGGCTCAACGTTCACTCAAGTAGGCAATCTGTACTTATATATTAAATCAAGTGTGGTCCAAGGCAAATAAAGAAAAAGACTTGTGTCTATTACTATTTATAAGAGGTGGCAAGATGGGTGGATGGGTAGTCGGTCAAAAACAAGCTAGGATTGAAATAAAAAATTATAGAAGTGGAAACAGACTTTGTTGTGTTGAACCCCGAAAACACTTTTTGCCCAGGTTAATAAATAGCTAAGGTGTTATCATGATTACTATAAAAATATAAAATTTTGAAAAAAATGATATAAAGGATTGTGTGCTTAAAATATGTTTTACAGGCATTCAGTCATTCTTGACTCCCTCTTTAGCTAAATTAATTTAATTGACCCATTTGATATAAAACAAAACCAAATTGACCCATTCATAGGTAAATGGGTCAAAATTGTCAACTTTTTGCTATACCTTTAGTGCTGCCTCCGTAGGCATTCCACCAGCAACATAGCCTTTTTCAGATCGCTCAATGCTAGCATCATTAGCCAAAGCAGCAATCTTTGCAATTGTTTGAAGGTTAGCATCCATTTGCCCAGCTGGCCAGTCTTGTATTCTTCCATCTGAAGGGTTATATGTGGTCCCTTCCACATTAAATGATCGGACTGCATTTGATGTATGACCCATAGCAACAAGCTTAGCCACAGCCATCTGGTTAGTAGTCAATGTACCAGTTTTGTCAGAGCAGATCACAGTTGTACAACCAAGAGTCTCAACACTAGGTAATTTCCTAACAAGAGCATTCTTCTGGGCCATCTTACGGGTTCCAAGAGCCAAACAAGTAGTAATGACAGCTGGCAAACCTTCTGGGATAGCAGCAACTGCCAATGCTACAGCAATTTCAAAGTAATAGGTACACTTCTCGAATGAAAATTTGAAATTTGTTGGCCAACCATCAGCATACTCCCATGAGAGGAAGTACTTCACATTTATAAGCCAAACCAAAACGCAAATTAACCCAATCATCATGGTCAATGTTTCTCCAAACTCGTTCAATTTCTTCTTTAATGGTGTGTCTTCTTCACTCTGTGAGGCCTCCTGAATCTGTGAGTGCACTTTCCCTAATTCAGTATTCATTCCTGTATCTGTAACCAAACAGATACAATTCCCATTTACAACTGTTGTCCCAGCAAATACCATACATTTCTTCCCCTGGATATCAGATTCCTTAGGAACAGGTTTAGTAGTCTTACTAACAGCTTCACTTTCTCCAGTTAAAGAACCCTGTTCAACCCTTAGGGTTGAACTAATTAGATTTAATACCCTCATATCAGCAGGGACTTTATCCCCAACACGAAGCTCAACAATATCACCTGGAACAAGTTCTTTCGCAGGTAGTCCTGAAATTTTTTTGCCATTGCGTATGACAGTTGCTTGTTCCGATTGAATTTCTTTAAGGGCTTCTAAAGCCTTTTCAGCATTACTCTCTTGCCAAACACCAACAATTGCGTTAACAATTAGTATCAAAAAAATAACGAGAGGCTCTACGAATGCTGTGATCTCCATCTCTCCACCCTCTTCACCATCATACCAGGCTAGAACAAAAGAAATCACAGCAGCAACAAGCAAAATTCTAACCAATGTATCATTAAACTGATCTAGAATTAGACGGAAAACAGATTGTCCTTCATGTTTCTCCAACTCATTCAACCCATAAATCTTCAAACGTTTCTCAACTTCACCATCTGATAGACCATTTTTCCTATCTACCTTATATTTCTCTTCGCATTCATGCGCTTCTTTAGCCCAGGCAGCATAACTATCGGATGATGCTTCTCCCGCACTCTCTTTCTTCCCATAGTTTTGGGCTCCTTTACCCATCAATACTCACTAGAGAAAACAATATCAACAAAATCACCAAAAACCCCCACAAGCAAATCCCCTGTAATACAAAGTTTTGTGCATTTGAAATATCATCAAAAACAGCAACAAAACACGCCTAAGCATATGCTCGTGTGTATCAAATCACATACAGGTAAACCAACGCGGAAGCAACGAACAAATAATCCAGATCACAATTACGCTTTACAGCTCACACTAATTAAACGATAGTCTAACGATCAAAGGCAATTCCACCAAATAACTAACACAAATTTATAAAACTACCATAAATCAAAGCCTTAAAGGCTTATTTCCACCGTACACGCATCATAGATTCATAGTACCTAAAACGTACAAGCTTTAATTCAACAATCATTCACGTAAACAAAACAAAAACCACACAAACACTCAACGATCGACTTCAATGAACAAATTCCAAAACCCTAATTGGTCAACAACACGAACGATCTGTAATTGGTTCTTCCAACACAATGATTACACGCGATTATACAATAAAACACACAAGTATGATGTTGTAAGTGATTAAAAAGTATGAAAAATGTTGCAGGTGTTACCAGTAGAAGATCTGGAGCAATTGCGAGAGTGATGAGATAATGGATTTCGTATCACTTTCACTTCTCCTTTTGGCTTTTGAAGAGGGTACGCTACGTGAGAGAGAAACTCCGATAAAGAGATCTATTAATATGATTATTATTTATAGGTTAGATGTGAAGATGTGATGTGATGTGATTCCTCCCTTCGTTGGTACATTTTAAATTTTAAATTTTATATATTCCATCTTTTGATTTTTTATCGATAACTAAACATATCATAGTGTTAATTATACGATTAGTATTTGTTGTTTGTTTATATTATAATAATTATCCCAACTTTTAAGAAATTGAATTATTGATTCCAGTTTTTTGTGAAATTGTAACAAGATTGGTTACTGAAGTGGATGACCGTTAGTTTTTTGGGTTAAATGGGTGTAAATGACCATTATACCCCTAATGAGCAAACAACAAGAATCAATCATGTAACTAACTCTAAATTATATTTAGTCTCACTCTGAGTAAAATACTCAGAATTGAGCTAGGTGGTTTTCTCAACAATGAGTTTTCTTCCGAGGGAATTGGGGGTGCAGTTTCGACCGGAAACGAATAGGTGGACCGATTAAGATAACACTTATCCTCCGAAATCGAGTCGTACATTTGTCTTAAAAAACTAAATATATTATATTAATGTCTAAGCCTCTAAGGAATCATGTTTTGTTGGTATATGAATATTTGTTTTTATTTTTAAAACTACCAGATACTAGTATGTTAACTGCAATGTCAAAAATCAAATTAAGTATATACTAATTTCCAAATTTGTTTTGCAATGTTAGTTGTACCATTAGCATACTTGGCTGTACATTAATTTGTTTTTATTTTTTGCTAATCTTTAATTTTTTAATTCTAATCCTTTACTTTTACAATTTAACCCAACACTTTTTTATTTTTAACTTTGGTTCTTATACTTTTATGTTTTATAAAATTTTTGTTGTTCTTTTGTTTGGTGTTTACGAGTTAACACGCCACAAACGTGCGTGTGTGATTCAATGTTTTTAAACCTATTTTTTCAGTTTAACAACCCCGTCGTGACATGCAGATCCTAGATCGACTTAGTTATTATTTTCTTTGTATTATGTTTCAAGTGTGTGGTTCAATGTTTTTACTTCTACAGTTATACTTTTCTTTTCGTTCGGTTATATTTTTTTCATTTTTTTATTTTTTTATACGAGCATTTTCGGTGTTGCTGATAGTTAATTAGCCATGATTTGGTGCCATTTGACACAGGTTTACGCCCCCGCAGTAACGCGGTGGGTTTAATACTAATATAATAATAATAATAATAATAAAAGTATAAATCTATGTCATAAAAAATTTTAGGGAGTTTTATATTTGTTCTGTGTTGTGGCTAAATACACAATTTTACTCGATGTATTCGTTAGAGATCATCATACGTAGAATAATTATTAATTAGTTTTCTTTGATTACTTACTATTTAAGTTACGATCAATCGAACTTGTCTCACAAAAGATAAAGTGGGATCTATAAAGGGTTTTAATTAAACTTTAACATAAGTTGTCCATTTCTACAATACAGTGATCATATTGTCATATTAAGCTCAAACTTCAAACAATACGACTTTCTTAAGCGTTATTTAAGACCCACACTTTCTAATGAAAACCTGTGATGTGATACTGGTGTTGGTTGGTCCAATGGGTGTGATAATAAAAAAAATGTAAATTGGTTGCATTGTCATGATAATAGTCATCAAAATGAATATCAACCACTCGAATCACATCAATTGTCATAACTATAGTTGACTATATATGTATGTTTAAAATAACTTTAGACAGAGCAAACATACTAATATAGAACATACTACATATTAAAGGGATCATAAAACATGAAAACTTGTCAAATGGCATTTAGGCTAATGATTCTGTCAAAAATATCATATCTTAGTTCCCAACCAAAAATTGTATAAACTGTAAAGGAATTGTAATAAAATGATCAATAACTTGAGAGTTTCAAATTCGCTTTCAGATTGAAACTATTCGGGTTTACACCAAATGTTCAATCGGATAAAACTTAAGTTCAGAAATCAAAGCATGAATTCATGTGTGTTTCAAGATCGTGAACCAGAAGAGAAGAAGAAGAAGAAGAAGAGTGACCAGTCTTGTACAAATTCAAAATATTTCAAGGATGGGATAACTGCCTTCGGTAGTTTTTCACATGCAAATTTACTATTTTAACCCCTGAGTTTCACATATGAAATTTCGGAAAAATCAAATTTCTATGCATTTTTAGTAAATCAATATTTACCAAAATAAAAATTTTTCAAGCTGACCTGATAGCTCGACCCCAGCTACCAGGGGCGCTGCCCCCGGACCCCCGCCAAGGGGGTACCCCCATTACTTATGAGGTATTCTATATCGAAGATCATAATAAACTCAAACAGGAGCAAAAAGGGCATAACTAAAATATATAATATAAACCATAACTAAAGTGCATTGATAAATACTCGATGAAACTAGCTAGTAGATACTATGTATAATATGATCCAATATAAGAACACTCAAATCTATAAACCAGATAATACAATTAAAACAAAGACCAACAAGATCAACATGAAAACCCTAATTGCAAAACATGATTGTTCGTGTACAAAACTAGAGAGAACAAGAGAGAGTGAGGGGATGAGTTATGAGCTCACACACCGCCTCTCTTCCTTAATTAAGATCCAAAATAGACATTAATGGGTAAGTATACGTGATTGAGGTGCTTAAATTTGTTGAAGAAACAAGTAACACTATTGCTAGCAAAAAAACAAGTGAATGGATTTCACTCGAATATAAAATTAATATGACTTTGTGTTTTACTTACATTTGATGATGCATATTTTAGAGGTTACACATATTTTCCATATGTCTTCAAAAGAGAGCACAACTATTGGTTAAATCGACCAAGCTTGAATCAATTTTTTAAGAAAGTCAGCATTTTTTTGTGTGTGAAAAATACGAATTTGAAAATGGTAAACATGAATGACTATGATATTAACTCTAAAAAGCCAAGACAGAGAACAAAACTCAAATATCACCAATATTTATATGAAAATCCAAGAGTTTAGGAATTGTTTAACAAGGTAATATTCGAATTGCTTACTTATATGAGTAATTTGAATCTATGTGAATATCTCTGTGTTGTTAATATACCAAGGATGATACAATTAGCCGATATGTATCAATATGATTTTGATGAAGATGATAAAAGAAAACTTAAGAGTGAACTCCTAATCTACATTGGAAATTTGTTAAATATTATACTTAATTGAAAAATTAGATGTAGCATTTCAAAAATTATTTTATTAAATTTTAAATAATTATAACACCCCAAAAAGTTAATATACAAAGATAAAAAGAAACCAAAAGTTAAATAAAAAATCAAACAAAAGAAAGACATAAGAAGACGAAAAAATAAAAAAAGACAAAGTGAAATATTTAAAAGTAGAAAAGAAAAGCTGAATTATTCTCTTTGTAAAGGAATTGTTCATGGAACCGAAGGATATAATGCAAGTTTAATAAAAGTTTAAAACCAACCAAAAAAGCGTAAGTCTATCAGAAAGAAAAACTAAATCTGAGAAGAAAAGAATTTTGTTGGGATTAATTGAATCCGTAACAGCCAATTATAAGATGGTGCTTCTACAAATTCTTCCAACCATCATTATGTTAGAAATATGCAATTTAATTTTTATATGGGAATATGGATTTAAGTCTCGTTCGGTTTCCTCTTGAGAGGTTAGAGGGTGTGGTCTTGGCTGAGAGACGTATAAAACGACCTGATTAAGATAACACATATCCTATAAAATAGGATTGTACATTTACCGTGATCAAAACTCAGAGAATTTTGCTCTGAGCAATTCAATTTTTATATAAAGTAAACTTAAAAACGTATAAAAATATATACCTAACGCACATCTTGTCACACAACAGGTTATGTGTTGTCTCCTCGTTTACTGTTCATTGTTGAATGATACATTAATAGTTGGAAATCATTTAGGACATATCATTCATCGTATGTCTACTGTGATATTCCACATGTAAAACAAATCTATAAAGAAATAACCAAACATCTTCAAATTTGCAACAAATAAAGAAGTAATAACGTTTTTGGTAGTTTCTAATTTCTATCATACATTCGAGATGCATATATAATATTCAATAATATCATTACATATTACAAAACATGGTGATCAGTTTAATACTCGATAAGTCGATAAGCATCTCAACACATATTGCAAATAACAAAACATAATTTCTTTAAAATTTTACACACATATTTTCATAAAAATCACATAACTTTGAGAATTACAAACCAAACAAACCACAAATAACCATAAGTTAACACAAACTATTAAGCAAGATACACAGTAAAGTGAAGCAGTGTCTCTGTACCATCATTGTTCTGCTGGTTGGTACCCTGAAACGTCTTCACCACAGCATGTCCCTTAGCATTCACATACTTACCGGTGCCGCCCATCACCGCCAGCTGCGACTCCGCCACCGCGCTCCGGTGAACCCCCATAAAGCTCAAACTATCAATGTAACTCCCATGCATAAACATCACAGTGAATGCCATTGTCTGACTCTTTCCATCTATCGAGCTCGATACGTAGAACCCTTGAGCCTTCCCGATCAAGCCCGACCCGAGCTCGTGGCCTTCGGTCAACTCGTCGTCGATCACGGTCAATGTGCCGAACATGAACCGCTGTAAGGCGTTGCCTTGAGGTAGCTGTCCACCGTTGATGGCAGCAAATATGTTGTTGTTGTTATTGTTATTGTCGTTGTTATTGCTGTTTTGGAAAACACTTGTGGCGGTCCCACCTAGGCCGGTTAGGAAAGGGAGGTTGTTGTTGTTGATAATTGCGTTGTTGGCATCGTCTTGTGGGACGCCGTTGTTCACCGGGAGGTTGGCCCCGTTTGGTTTTGCAAACGGGACCTGACCGTTGATCGCGGGGTTAGTCACGGCACCGGTGACGGCTTTAGCCGAGGGGTTGGACCCGCCGAGAATGTCGTGCATGAAGAAGGTAAGTGTGTGATCAGAACCTTCAACAGGCACAACGCCAGCTGTAGAAGCTGGGTTGGGTGGTATGGCACCCAAGGGAGTCACATCATCGCCTTCCTCGGGTGCCACCGCAGGGGCCACGGGTTCTAGTTCCTCGACTAGGGTTCGAGCCGAGGCGGCTAGGAAAAAAAGGGAGAATAGTAAAAAATAAGTGAAGGTAGAGGATGCCATTTGAGAAAGTGAATGATTGATGGTTTAGGATGATGTTAGTTGAATTTGATGTGTTTGAATGATGAAAGATGTGTGTATTTATACATAAAAAAGATGGAGGATGCAAAAAATAGTGAAGTTGATAACATGGAGTAGGTGCCATTAGAGTTAGTAAACTAAACTTGTGTTCTTTAAATGCTAAACAACTACTAAAAGTATTTTAATCCAAATATTAGATTTGTTTTTTTAACGAACAAGTGTGTATTTAATATTAATAAAATACAATACTAAACGAAACCTACTTGAGGATAAATTTCTTTGATAATTACATTAACCTGACATAAATTTTGTATATTAAATCGTCCAATGATCTAATTCTTACTTTATTTATGGATATTGATGTTTACGCTTAAAAATGTTGGATTTTTGTTTTTAATTTATATGTTTTCTTATAATATCTTTGTTCATTTAGCACATTCTAGTCTTAATAAATGATTACATCGTGAACTCGTATCATCACTAGCTTTCATTTTACAAAAGTATTCCCTCCTAAACCCATTTACCAATTAATATCTTTTTTTAAATTAAATTTTAATAATCCAAATTATTGACTATTGGTTAATAATATCAATCTCAACTAACAGTTTGACTAGTACTAACCCTAACTTTCGATTTTGTTACCAATAACAATCTCTGGCTAACTGTTCGTTTACTCCATTAGTTTTTTATGACGTGGCACGTGACGTTGCTCATGATGTATTATGTGACATGACGTATTACATAGCTAAAAAAATATAAATATATCATTTTGCGTCTCTTTGTCTCCAAAATACTCAATTAGCGACAAAATCTTTACGTTGAATAACTTCAAAAAATGATCTTTTATAAAAAAATTGAGTAATATATTTATATTTCTAATTATTTCTATGTTATACATCACGCCACACCACATAATACGTTATAAAAAATCAACAGAGTTAACAAAAAGTTAGACTAAGACTGTTATAGTAACAAAAACGAAAGTTGGGATTAGTATTGGTCAAACTACTAGTTGGGATTAATATTGGTCAATAGTTAATAGTTTGAATTATTAATATCTAATTTTCCATTTATTTTTGAAATGACTATTTTAAAAGAAAGCTTTAAAAAGTTTCAAAATATTCTTAATAACTATTTAATATGATTTTATAATTCCTGAATCTTTATTACTAACTATTTAATATTTTCTATATTCAACTCACGTAATACACATGATATTGTAGTAGTTAACGAATAAACATAAATAAATAAACATATAAAAGGTTTATATTTTAATAAACGAACACAAACAATACAAACAGTAAAATATGTTCATCTAAGCGTATGTGTACATTTATTTGTTCAGATAAGTTTACACGAACAAACATAAACATATTTTCAGTTCGTTTAGATCCTAGAAAAGCCTTAAGAGCCCATAACAATACAGCTAGAAGTACATGGAGACTTGAGGTCCTTTATGCCACCTAGAATAACACTGTTGGCCTTAGAATCAGGCAGCTGATAATTTTAACATCAATCAACTTGCACATAGTCTTTTGATTCCAAATTGAAGAAGGACACAGCCATCTGAAATTAACTCTGCGACCTCGGTATCACTTGATCCCAAGCTAGCCTTATCATTAGCAGTTGGCACCAAGACACCTGCAGTTTCTCACTTCAAAACACTCGTTCTGCTGGTAATCGAGCAAAACAACAGCAGCAACATCAACACATCAATAATTATTGCCAATCGACTTCAATGGCAACCTGCAGCTACGATCACAGCTCCCATGGCCAAATGAACATAACAGAAGTCTGCAAACAAATTTCGGATATAAAACTTAGGGGAAAATGCAGGACCTAACGAAACAAATGCTTTTTAAATCGCACGCATCACTGCGTCATATCTCCTTGTAACTTTATGCCAAGAGGAATAAGTGCAACCCTCCTGCATACAGAAAGAAAATTCCCTCAACATTTGTACCACTGATTAAACAATCATTGCAGTCATACTTCAGAAAAACAGTAGAACCAACTGATGACCCACAAGAATAGACCAATAAAGATTATACAACCACCTGCTAGCTCAAGAACAAAACTAATAATCAAGGCAGAAAAAGATGAACTATCGATCACCCGACTCTGAAAAAGTCAAAGATAATAACATGGAATAAAAGATTTGCATAGTGAATTGCCTGCTTTTCAGCAGGATGACCTAAGACCGCCTGTAAACTGATCGATCAACGACAATGTACCTATCCACTTGATGAAACCAATTCAGGCACAAGCAAACGGCCACTTCTATCGCTGCCACAAGTGCTAGTGACCAATGCTTCCCAAGACTGAAAGTCAGGGCTCATTCGTCTTTTCATCATCTCCTCCACAACAAAGCAAGCATCATCTATCTTCCCATTGCTAACCAAACCAATAATTAAACAACGAAAGGTTTCCACACGGGCACAATGCCTACTCGTTAGCATTGCGTTTAGAACCTTAAGTCCCTCATCGAATTTCCCATTGTTACAAAAACCATCAACTATCATTCTATATGTGGCTGCATTTGGCTCAAAACCATTAACCTGCATCTCAACTAATATCTTGTAAGCTTCTTCAACTTTACTCTCTTTGCACAGATAATTGATCAGTATGTTGTACATCACAACATCCGGCTTAATACGCCTTTTCTTCAATTCAAGAAGCAAACTTTTCGCCTCATCAAAGCTTCCTCTTTTCGCAAGATCATTCATCAAAACTCCATAATTAACAAGCCGCGGTTTACATCCTTGGTATTCCATATCAAACATCATCTTCTTCGCCTCCTTAAACTTCCCATTCGAACACAACGCCTCCATTAACAAAGCATACGACACAGCATTCGGCTTCTTCCTTCTACTAATCATCTCATCAAACACACTCTTAGCCTCCGCAAACTCACCCCTTTTACTCCAAAATCCCATTAAACAATTATAAGTTACAACTGTAGGCTCAACCTCTCTCTCAAGCATTTCATCAAACACCTTACGCGCATCGTCCCACCTCCCCTTCCCAAGCCACCCCTTGATCACAATATTAAACGACACCGCATTCGGTCGAAAACCCATCTTCGAGCAGCTCTTAAACATATCCATCGCATCATCAAACCCCCCATTCTCAACCAAAACATTGAGAATTACATTCAACGACTGCAATGACCGATAGCAATCAAACGACGGCATTCTCCGAAACAATTCAATCGCTTTATCAACAAACCCACACTTCCCATAATGCTGTATCAATCCGATGAACAAAGCCTCTTTACACCTAACGTTGTAGAATTGGAGCTGTTGCAGAAGGGTTTCGACTGCTTCAAAGTTCTTTTTACGGGCAAGTTTGTAGATTAGGGAAGAGTAAGAAGGGTAATCGTGTTTAAAGCTGTTGGTTTTGCAGTAATCATGGAAGATAGAGAGGGCTTCATCTGGGGTTTGAATGTCTTTGAGATCAGTGATGAAAGGTATTGGCTTTCGATGGAGGGATTTGGTGGGTTTGTGAGGTTTCTGGTTGTGATAATGGCGAATTAGAGTGTAATTACAGTGGGGTTTGCGAAGAGTAGACATAAGTTTATGGGTTCTTTAATGGAAGCTCTGATGAAGAGCGATCATGGAAGATGTGAGAAGACGCAGGGGAGAAAGAGAGGGTGCTGTTATTACGAGTGTAGGTTGTGTTAGGTGTTGTTTGTTTTTTCTGTAAGAAAACGTCTCCAGTCTGCGGACCACATCTGCAGACATCTGCAGCAGAAGAGGTGGACCAAATGTCTGCAGTCTGCAAGAAAAAGACTGTTTGTTTTGTTTAACATCTGCAGAATGCTGAAATATTCTGTAATTAAACTAAATTTATTTTTTAAACTTTAAAAACAAACCATATACAAACAAATCATACAAACAAACTAACCATAATAGTCATCATGATTATGAGTTATTGATATTACAGTATTACACACTAATATGTCATTTAATTTCAGTGTTTATCTTTGTAGGTTTTGTAACAATGGCAGCTCTGAAGGAGATCTTGCCTCCTGCCAAATCATCTGCTGCTACATACTATGATCATTCAAGTGACCCATGGTTCAAGCAAAGATACACTGCCTCAGCAGAAGAAGAAACAACCAAAGTTATCAAAACCAACCCTATCCCGTTATATAATACACCAGAGAGATTGAAATACCGTCCATCAAAACCGCAAGATTTTGGTGACGGTGGAGCATTTCCTGAGATTCACTATGCACAATATACACTTGATATGGGTAGGAAGAAAGATACACATTCTGGCCCTAAGACGTTACCCGTTACTGTTGATGACAGGGGAAACTTAACATTTGATGCCATTGTGAAGCAAAATGAAAATGCTAAAAAGATTGTTTATTCACAACACAGAGATATCATCTCCAAGATTCTGAAAGATGATGAAGAAGAACATGAAGATGATGAGAAACAACAAGAGATTGAAAAAACCACACAACAAACAAAAGAAGCTCTTGAAAAGATTGTAACGGGTAGGGGGCGACGGTGAGGGGGGCGAAGGGGAGGGGGGCCGAAGGGGAGGTGGCGACGGTGGGCGAGGTGGCGACGGTGGTGAGGTGGTTGTGAATGGGAGTGGGGGAGGTGGGTATGTGGGGAATGAAGATGGGTGAAGGTGGGTATGTGAGGGCTCAAATGAAGATTTAGAAGAGAAGAGGTTAGAAGAGGTTGTGAAGACATTATTCCACCTCTTCTCCGTGCAGAGGTGAGGAAGACGTTTTTTAATGAAACGTCTTCCAGAAAACAAACAGTCTGCGAAGTAAAAACCTCTTCCCGCGTCTGCGAGCGCGCAGATGAAAAGGTGAGGAAGAGGTTTTTTCAAAAAACAAACACCCCTTTAGTGTGTTATACGATTTAAATAAAATAAAATATTAATATAATAAAATTTATTAACTATAAAATGATATGTATGTTTGGGATTGCTTATTTTCCCCCTATTTTTGACTTATTAACTTCTGAAAAGTTAATAAATAAAAAAAAGTGTTTGACAAAACTAAAAGGACTTTTAAAACTGACTTTTCATATATGATAAAAAGAAAGTTTTGAAAAGTAAGAGAAGACTTACTTATTGACTTTTAAAAACGACTTTTGGTCTAATTTCTTATTATACACCTCTACCACCTCCTATTAAGTCTCATCATCTTTAAAGTATTTCTTTTGTTGATCGTTTTATAACGTTTTAGTTTATAAGTTAATTCAAAAAAAAAATTTAAAAACTACTTTTGAAAAGTCATAAGTTAATAAATCCTTTTTGAGAAAAGTCCTTTTCGATCCAAATAAACAATCCCAAACATGCCCGATGTTCTAAGATATTATATGACTTAATTTACATATAAGAAATGACTATAAATAATAAAATAATAATATCAGCTTTTTAAAATGTTGTTTTTTATTTTTTTTCCAAAAATAAATAAATAGAAATTTTGTTTTAAAACAAACCGAATAAAAATTTTATTTTTAATTTTCTTATTATAACTCTCAAATTTAATTATTTTTGTTTTAAAAAGTTGACTTTTTAATAATACCAATTTTAAAATATTTCGTATTTTTTAAAACAGTTTTATGCTTTAGAAAAGTTATTATTTTATATTTTTAGAAATAGCATTAATAAATAGATCTATTGCTTAATTTATTAAATCTAAAAAAATGTTAAATAATATTATTAGTAATTAAGGTAATTATTTAATAGGAGAGAGATGCGCAATAATTTTGGTAAGGATGATTGTGGTGTTGTCATGTGTCATCCAAGATACTCTTTTATTAGAGTAGAAAGATTCACAAGATTTAAATAAAAAACCAATGTAATCGGACTCATTAACCGACCTACGTCACTTCAGCTCAAAACATCGGAGACAATGCAAGCTATGCAACGTCTGGTATAACCATATGCGGTGTGCGGACTGCCATCTCTACATCACATTTATGTTATGCTACTTACCTAGATTTGTAATATGTGTTCATCGTTTGTGGGCTAGTCATTACAAAATACACATAGTAAGATTTGAACGTAGGTCTTTTCAGAGACTTCCACGTGATCTATTGCTAGACCATCTATACGATGGTTATGAGATTTCATATCGGGTTGTAAAACCATTGTTATTCAATATTGGTCAAGTTTATGTTCTTGCTTTTATAATATTAAATTCCTTAAAAATCAACTTTAAATGTTAAATACTTTTTTAACAATAATTTTGTTAGTATTACTTAGCCTTATATTTGTAAGGATTTAAACTCATAATACTTTTGTATTGTAAATGTATCATCAATATCACTGAGCTAGAAGCCATGTGTAAATATAAATTTATATCAAATATTTATTTGTATTTATAATTTTATAATTTTGTACAATTTATTATATTTTTTAAGATTATATGAGATTTGTATTATCTAATCTTATATTCAGCATAGACGTGGAAAGTTTTTAAGTCTTCCCTCTTCTTTATACGGCGCTCCTGTCATGTCATCAATTAATAGTATGACTTAGCGCACAATATAATTTAAGTGATCGAATCATATATTGATAAAACACTTTACCTTGAATCCACTGGAGGGTAAAGGATCTTGGATCCAACGCATAACCTTTGCGAATGAGAGAGATAAATACGAGAAAGATCGATAAAATCAAGTTTCAAGATGATAATTTTATGGTAAAGGCACTATTTGCTACCATGCTATTCTTTGAATAACAATTAGTGTTCCGACTTCAAATTAAATCCGTAACATGAGTGCTTGACTTTATTAATCTCATACTATATATTTGAGATTTGGGATTTTCGGTATGATTGAGAGTTTTTTTTTCAGCCCCTACTAAAGGCAGTGAGAAATCACAAAATCTCTTGCTTTCAAAATAACATGATTTAAAATCATAAATTCACAATTAACAACTAGCATATGCAGTTGAAAAGGAAAAAAAAAACTACTAGCAAATTAAAAAGAAACGACGTAGAACATTTAGAATTGGCAAAACAAAGCCAATCACAAATTGGAAATCATAACATTACATGCTCAAACACATACTAAAAGCTAAATAGTTTCAAGAAATTAATTCATGCTTACTATGAAACGATTAGTTCAGGACGAATAAGGGCCGGCCCAATATAGACTTGGGTGAAGTAATGGGCTTGGGGCCCCCAAATAAATGGGCCTCACCTTTTCTCAACGTTTATTCTATACATTAAAAAATGAATGTCCAGGTTTATTTTAATTCATTTGGGCTTGGGCCATTAATCTACAAACTCAAAAGAATACGATTATTGCATGAGCCATGAAGAGTTATTTCAGTAACATATAATTTAATTAAGTCGATTTTTGGATTTTATTGATTCACGTAATTGAGGATGATAGAAATATGGACCTACAAACACCGCTTGATCACATTGAACTTTAGATATTTTCAAATCATAACAAGTTTTTCTTTTATGAATTTGTGTAAGTGTAAGATTGCAAGTCAAATTTATTTATTTTGTTTGATTTAGAATTTTTCAAAGTGAATTCAAAATTTTATACAAGCATATGTTGAATTCATATGAATATAGACTAATTTTTTTAAATAAATAGCTCATAGAAATAAACGATTCTGTAAAATTTTAAGAATAAAAAGACACCACTTGTAAGGTTCGCTTGGGGCCTCTAAAACTGTTAAGCCGGCCGTAAGAACAATGTTTGTGGTCTGTAACTGAAGAAATGTTAAAAGTTGAAGCCAACAGTAAAATAAGTGGTAGAAGAAATTCAATCGGTCATAACACTCTACATGTGACACGGTAGAACTATGTATTATATGTCTATTTGATATTCAAATAGCATCATATATTTTTGGATGATGACATGATAAGCCTAATAAATAGAGAAGTAACGTCATTAAATAGTTTAACCCGCAAGACGTAAGTATTCTCTCAAATGCGATAGACTTATCAAAACCATCATATATTTCTTATTCTTAATAGCAATTAGTTCCTCACATATATATAATAATGTTTTTAACCCTTCAGAAAGTATATTTAGTTGATATTACCTTTGCCTTGCTGAGAAAAACTTAATAATACCTCCAAATTACCTTTGTATGCACTATACAGCAACGGAATAGAAAAAGGGAAAAAAATGTGGCTGCTGGGATTCGAGCCCAGGTCTCCACGGCCACAACGTGGAATTCTTACCACTAAACTACAGCCACTTATTTGTGTTTCAAATCAGTTATCTGACTAAAAGTATCTTATGTGAAGTTAAAGCAATGGTAACCATGTGATATAAATTAATCTTATTTTAGCTGATTTACGTTGCTATAAAATTGGTATGTTCTTTTTGCAGACTGACAGTGTAGCAATAACACCGGCTGGTCTTATTCGGTATCGATACCACATGCTTGTGCACTATTTGTGGCTGCATCAGTTGGTGCCAACATCTAAGGGGGGCGTGCGAACCCCCTGGGACATTTAGGCGTTTCTCTGTGGTCACGTTTCTCGTTAAGTGTTTTAAATCGGATCGCTCAATGCCTTGGCTCTGGCCTCAGTATTGCTTCTAAACTTTGCAGCAGGTGGTTTGGTTTAGTAAGGCAGTGAACATATCACGGTTAACCACTAGCTGCTAACAAGTCAAATCTAACAAAACATCAACTAAAACTACATAAACGATAAACCACATTTATTATTTGGTGCATTTGACGATGCATCCACCGGGTCTCCCAGCCACAGATTATTAAGATTCAGGTTGTAGGTTTTGAATTCGTGTTGTTTGCAGGGTGTTAGACATATATTATTTGTTTCAACAGCTAGGAGATGTTATTCGGCTACGTATTCATGTTGTTAATTTGATTCATTTTGGTCGTTTAAACCCATCGTTGTTTTTACCCAATCTCTTACACGAGGTGTAACATGTATATGCACATTCTTGTCAGCATAAAAACACATGATAATAGAAATGCATGTTTAATAATATAAATCTGAAATATTTGAATTATGATTCATCAGGAAGGAGATGGTCTACAGGGTGCATAGTTCAATACTTTAATACACATGGGACCTAAATACAAGCAGCCAGATAGATAAAAAAATATGCAAAAGGGATTAATGACCTCGGTGTTCTTAAGGGTTAGATCTTCATTTTCTCTTTTTCTCCTTCTCACTGCGTGGATATAGCTTTGAACGACGTTGCTTGAACAAATAAAGATACATTTGCAACCATAGAAATGGGTAGCAGATAAGAACCGCCTGGATAAAGAAAATTTTTAAAACAAGAAAATTACTAAATATACAAGTAAAAACAATAGCAAATTGCATTGAAAATAAAAAAAAACTTTAGTCTGATTTCTGTTTTTTTGTAACATGCTTTGTTTCTAGTCACATGAAGGCCAAAAGTTTTAAAAAGTTTTCATTTTAGGCTAAAATACTGCTGATGTGGCACACACGTTATGGTATGATACCTTGACAAATGTATAATAGCTGAAAGGGACGGCAGCAAAATAATCTGCGTAAAGATTTTTCTCCATGATAATGGGGAGTGATTGGTACATGATCCACACTATTTAGCAGCATCAAATCAGAATAGGATTAACGAATAAGCTGGTCAGGATATACAATGTGCACAGATTGGAAAACTGTCAAAAAAGGTAATACTGAAACCACTTACTTTCACCAACAACCCCGATTGGGTAAATCACAATGAAGGCTGTGTACCTACCAAAAACGGCAAAAATCTTTATTTTCTCAATTTAACATGAAACTTTGATATAGAAAGTGTAGTTTTCATGTCATCTTGTGCATGACTGACCAAGTAAATACATAGATTAATGTCAATAGAGATGAACCGAACCTGAGGTAGGTAAGGAAAGAGGGGCAGTTACCCAAGCAGCTCAAAGCATAGAACGGGTACCTAATTATCTGTTTCCACAAAATTAGTCAAAACACTCTCATTTTAGCTAATATCATGAAAATAATGACTATAAGACCATAACCATTTGATATGAAATTTTGGTCTATCCGCTCATTACCCTATCGAAATCAGCTTCTAGAGATGTAAGCAACAATGTATAATAACCAAAAAGGTGAATTTACCTCAATGCAACACCAAGCAAGAAATGTTATGAAAACTGCAGGCAATTCTTGAACCTACATGAACAAGCAGAACAAACAAATACAACAGTCAGCACGAAAAAAATAAGTACAAAAAAAAATAAAAATAAAATAAAATAAAATGTTCAAAATTAAAGATCACAACACCTCCATCTCTCATTCTTACAGATAATGGGGCTAACGGTTATTATTGGTAATAAATTATTACTAATAAGTTTTGCAATATAGCTAAACAAGAGGCAAAATAGGAATACAAAACAGACCTCATGTATTTGACGAACAATTGCAAGCAGGAAATGTGTCCTTCCTCCCCATTGCATCAGAGGGAAGAGAAATCCACTAGGAACAATACCTAGATTATAAACATAATAAATAAAGGAATCAGAACTTTTAGTTCAAATCCTATAAACATTAAGTATTCAGGACTTATATGGTTCTCTGGTACTCACCTAAAGCACCATGTATCACTTCTATGAAAGCTAGAGTCTGTAACAAGCCTGTCTCAAAACAATCAAAATCATTT
The DNA here is from genome assembly GCA_025215565.1 of Flaveria ramosissima. NCBI lineage: Eukaryota > Viridiplantae > Streptophyta > Magnoliopsida > Asterales > Asteraceae > Flaveria > Flaveria ramosissima. The sequence continues at coordinate 50,720,560 of CM046038.1, forward strand.
CAAGTTTTAGATTTCATTATGTTGAAAATGAATCTATACTAATTCACTCTAAATACTAAAGAATAACTGATACAGAATCGAAGACTTTAACTGATTAGAAATTAATGATCGCCAACAATTAACGACTTCTTAACGACCTCAATCAAACGATCACAAAGAACTACATTGAATAGTAAGTTTTTATCGAAATTTCTCTCCTCACCGCTTATAATAACTCTGTCTAACTACCTCTAATGGTTTCTAACAGAAAAGCAAAAGTTATTCAGTAACTCTACCTCCATCCGCACTAACTTCCCATCAATGCTTAACAATTAACATCCCATCAACACTAACTTTTCATCAGCAACCACTTTTCATGCTGACCATTAATACCTACTTAAATGTTATTTCCTACAGACCATAAAGTCTCCACTGACCACACAAGTTGCTACTAATCAACTACCAATCCTGAACTTTTTCGGTTGACTTTACGTTTGACTTTAACAATATACTCCAACACATAAAATTCTCAAACAAAGTTGAAATTTCTGAACATCAGAAATGATGCAGAATTGCAGATACATCTAATCTTCGCCTAAATACTATACCTCATACCTCATAAACAACGTCAAATTAACTGACACTTCAAAGTTAAATCAATCTACATCAATCAAACCAATTAGGTTTCGCAAATGCAACTAAAATCCTAAAACTCTGATCGATAATGCTCAATATTCGATATAACGACTTACAAATTAGTTCTCCGGCGGAAGCGTAGCCTCCGTTGACCGACTTCGTAGAGAAAAAGTCAACCAAAATTCTAAACAAAGCAATTGCCCTAAACACCGAAAGTGTGTTAGTATGTGTGTTCACAGGGGTGAGATATAGAGGAAGATGATGAAGGTTCATAGATTCATACCATCCGACAGCTTGAAGGGAGTTGTAGAAGAAGAGATAGATGTTTGAGAGACGCATCGTTGACGTCGCAACCACCGTGATCCACCGTCGCCGGAGATGAGAATATTATTCGTGTGTGGCGAGAGGAGACACCGGAGTTATGTGGTAACAGCGTTGATAGAAGATAAACATGTGGTCAATTCTTTCTACACGAGATAGTGTTGTTGGGAAATATGTTTTGGTTTGGTGAGTGTATTAAAAACCATAAATTAAGAGCTTCATTCATGAAGTTCGTTTGCGAATTTTGTTACGGGTTGCGTCAGTGATATTAATATGGTAATAGAACAATAAATTTACGTGAATTAATTATGTGAACGCATCCGGCCACTATAACACCCCACCCCCCACCCCCGGGCATCAACGCCGTAGGCACATGGCGGGGCTGACGCCGTGCAGCAATACTGTCGTCGGTCCCCTACGTCGTTAAATCACCCGACCGTGCCACGCCCACTTGCCAAGCCACACCACCTCCAACGGTAATAATTTTGACCGTTACCCCACCAACGGTCACCACCTTCTCTCTCTTCTGTCGTCTCTGCCTCCACCTCCGCTGGTTGTACCCAGGTGAGATGGTGGTTTCGGTTTAAAGAGATGGTTTTGTGGTTGATGGTGGTGGCTGACGGTGGTGGCTGACGGTGGTTAGGATGGTGATGGTGGCTAGCAGGTGGTGGTGATGGTGTTTAATTTATTTGTTTTTTTAATTATGGTGTGGTGTGGTTTGAGTGCCCCCACAATCTTGGTGTGGGGTGATGTGACATTATATAATTAATGGGTATGTAGTGTAGTGTGATGAGAGTGACATGAGCACCCCCACCACCCTTAGTCAACACTAGAAACTCATTTTCGGTGATGGTCCATCATACCCAGTTTTTCCCTTTCAAAAATTACACCTATAGTCCTTGTTTTTTTCTCAGTCGTAATACGAATAGCCGATGGCCTTAACAGACATTAAAAAATTTATTAAGTTTATGTGTAGTGGACAAAATACCCTTCATCTTATAAAAAAATAAAAGTTGTAGAGCCGGATTAAAACAGAACAATAAATCTATGCGGATCGACCTTAAATACCAAACACAAACACCCCCAATACCATTTCCCATATCCTTCATTTTCGTGGACATCGAAAACCCATTTTCTGACTACGTACACTATACTCCCTTTTACCAAGATTTTATCTATAGAAAATGAATCTGAAACCTTTCTTCTACCTCTCAAGTTGACTACACCCAGTGACGGAGCTTGAACATTCCCGTACGGGGGCGGGGACGAAATTAATTTTTTTTAGAGGGGGCAAACTTGATATTTATATAAAACTTTACATTATCGGACTAAAATTTAACACTATCGACGTAAAAAAGAGCCCCCCGGTCTCCACTATCCTCCGCCCATGACTACACCCATAGTTGAGAGCTTCATTTTTCTGAAAACAATGCGACTGTCTCTTCTGGGGATGGTTCCCAAATTGGTTGCATCGCACACAGGCTTCTAGCATCAAACCATCTTGAAATTTCACAAATAGTCGCTTCATGATCTTCAATGTGTAAAGTAATCACATTTCATCCAAATCAACTTCAATCCCACAAAGAAAGACATTTTTTTGGATGGCAAACGTGTGACCCTGTTTCGGATGATACATATACTCTTAATCAGGTCCATCTATCTGTTTTCCAACCGAGACCACACCCTCAATCCACTCAGAAGAAAACCCCATACTGAAAAAAATCTCCTGGTTCAATCTAGAACATTTTTGTTCTGAGCGAAACTCGAACCCAAGAACTTCCAAATTTTACCGAGAGTAAATTCAGCTTTTCGTCTATGTGGTTTGAATGTTTTAACTATTTTAGTCCAATAAGTAATCTTTTTTCAAATTCTGGTTTTATTTTTTTAACGATTTTGGTCCCTGACATTAATTCTGTTAGATTTTTCAGTTAAGTTAGAGGGTATTTCAATTCACATGTTATGTAAATTACATAAGATTAGGATTATTGGTTTGATTTTTTTTAAATAATAAAAAATAAAAAAACAAACCTACTAACTACACATCGCTTGTTTCCTCACCTACCCCACCCTACACCATCGGCAAGAACCACCATGCCATCATTTACCACCGGCTATAGCCACCATACCGGTGATAACCATTTAATCGAAGCTCGAACAATTCAATCGAAGCCCTATTTCATAGTACAATCAAAGCGCTTATGTACAGTAGTTTGAAAGTAAAGAATAAGAATACGGGAAGGGGAAATGAGTGGGGTAGCGATTGACTAGAGATGACGGAAGACGACGTCATTGGTGGTTATCCAACAAAGATGAGGAGAAAGACAGTGGGTTGTCTGATGCAGCTGACGGAAGACGGTGGCGATGGTGGTTTACTAGCGAATTGAGGAAGAAATTGGCAGTTTTCTAATGAAGCGGAGGGATGACGATGGTAATGGTGGCTATCGCGCGATGGTGCATAGTTGACCGATAAGGGTGCAACGACGACAATGGTCGTCCGATGATGGTGTGGGACTATGGGGGTGGGATGATGATATTAGGGTTTTTAGATTTTATGTTTTGGTTTTAGAATATATATTTTATATTATATAACTATTTTAAGTATATTGCATAAACAACCCTTGAAGTTATCTTAATACTTTACAAAATAGTCCCTGTAATTAAAATGACTAAAATACCCTTACATTTAACAGTAAAAATTAACTGAGTTTGTGCTACTAACTAAAATCGATACAAATAAAACCACAAGGCATGACTTGACACCAGATTTTTTTGGACTATAATAGTTAAAACATCCAAACCACAGGGACCAAAAACAAAATTTACACTTTTACTTATCTTGAATACCTTACCTCAACCATTTAAGCTAAGAATCATTAGTCAAAGAAAGACGTTTAATTTATGATTTAGAGCCCTAAAACCCTCGAAAGCAAGTAAATTTGGAAAAACTACTAAATTTTAATTAATAATTAAAAATTGTTGCTAGAAATAAAATATTACATTGGTGGAAATTCAATTAGCGTTAAATTCGCTAATAACCGACATTAATCTCTCAAGGTTAACCACAAAATACAACGATTATTAAAGGGTTGACCCATACCTGAGCATGAGAGTATCGGTGAGTTCATGGTAAATGGTTTTAGCCGTATAGTTTTACGAGTGTTTTTAAGATTGGTCGGTACCATTTAAGGATAAGATATTAGCAATGATAGACCCTTATTTTGTTGGTAATTGGCCATATGTTGATGAGATTTGAGGTACAACACGACCTTAACGATCCCTTGGTTTACATAGATTATAATCAAAACATCAATCAACAATTTACAAGCAAACATTCACACACCATAATAAACAAACAAACATTGCAAGTCTATTATTCTAGAAATATGGATACAAACACAAATGTCTTGAACAAACCTTCAACCTAGGATGATCACCATGAAATTAGCCACTCATCGTTCGGTGCATCATCATCAAACAAAAGTTAATGTTCATATGAATCGCAAACACAAATCTAATTGTTTTGAATTGTTTGGTGTAACATCTCGTATTTTCCATTAATTAAAAATTAACGTCGTTAATTCTTGTAAGGACCATTGTTGTCAATTATGAAACTTATGGGTTATTTATGCTTATTTATTAGTTTGTCTTTAATTCTTTAATTTGAAAGATTATAGCTTATTTATTAAATTGAACATAATAATAAATAATAATAATAATAATAATAATAATAATAATAATAATAATAATAATAATAATAATAATAATAATAATAATAATAATAATAATAAAATTAATAATAATACTAATAATAACAATAATAATAACTAAGATACTAGTAATAATAATATTAATAATAATAATAATAATAAATAGCTATAATAATAATAATGTTAACAATAATAGTAATGGTAACAATAATAATAAAATTTATAATAATAATAATACTTATAACAATTTATAAAGTTAATAAACTTAAAAGTGTTTAAAATTTAAAGTAATAAAGTTTAGGAAGTTTATATGTCATTTTATAAACTTTAAAAAGAAGTTTGTGCATAAAATAATAAACAATCAAAAGTTGAGGGGCTAGTTGTGTAAAATTGGAATTAAAAACCCAAAATCCCTTTTCTCTTTCCCCGATTTTCCGGTCACCGGCTGACCACCCTTCGGCCGAGCTCCGGTGACCACCGAACACCCAAATTTAAACGTTTTTAACCATGCTAAAGGTACCAAACGACTCGGGGAAGCACCGCGAACTCGAACCCATGACCAATTGGACCATTACATTCGGCATTAAAGGGGATTGAACCGAAATCAACATCTCAATCGGTTCATAACCGTTCAACGTATACAATGTGATGAATAATCAAATTAAACGATCAGAAACGTTCGAATAATCATTTCCAAACTTAATACATCGTTTAATTTGAGTTAAACAATCGATTAAACAATCGATTGTAACCGAAATAGTCGAATGGAAACCAAAGCTTGTTCGACACCTTAACGCACAAATCGAACCTATATAACAGAGGGCAAATGTCCCCGTCGATCCCTTTCAACTCTCTATAACCACCAATTCGTAATACACACACTAAATCAATCAAATTCTAAGCCCCTGTTCATCGCAAGTTAACCAAGACAAAACCGAGCCTAAACTCTACAATTGATCTTAAAGTAAGTATAATACATCATTCTACCCGATTACACTTAGGGATCAAAAGCCCTAAGGTTAATCGGGTTGAATCACTCCATTTGATCTTCAATTTTGGGATTGATCAAACTAGGGTTCATACGATTTGGGGTTATTTTGCATTAAGTGTTTTTAAGATTTTATAACCAACTCTTAACACGGCCACGACCCTTGGTTCACTGGTTACATACACACCTCACAAGCAGGAGGTCCCCGGTTCGAATCCGGGGAACCTCATATTTTGTTTTTTAGGCTTTCTGGCCTTCAAATAAATACAGAAAGTTTCTAAAAATTATAAAAAAATCATTTTATAAATTTTGTTTATTTTAAAGACACCTTACTATTTTCTGTAAATTATTTCTTAAAAATACTTTCATATTTTTATTAAATATTCTAAACTAATATTATAATTAGTTTATTTTTATAAAAATTAGACTCTAAATAATAGTTTAAACCACAAAAATTATTATTAGTTCAAACGTTACCTTTAAATTATTGTTTAAATCGTGATCATTTCACTTAATTAAAAAACTTTATTTAAACTTTGTATATAAACCTTACAAATTATTACAAATGTTTTTCCTTTTCATATCTTTATATAAAATATAGTATACTTATTTTCATTCATTCCAATAATTGATTTCATTTGTTGAATTTAATTATTTGACAAACCCCAAATTCCACTTAAAACCCTAGACCTCGTTAAATCGTTAAACTTATCATTGGACTTAAATCTTGTAAATATATATGTTTAGGTACCTTGTGAAGGATTTCGATGGAACGTCGATTATTATTCTTATTAATCATCATTTATATACTTATTGGTCATGTGAGTTTTCATGCCCCTTTTTATATTATTTCACACCTTTTTGGGGTGAAACATGTTAAACTTATTAACTTACACTTGTAAACTTTTTATACTTGTAACGCACATGCAATTCATACTTATATTTTGTCATGGTTATTTGTATTATTATGAGCTTTATATGAGATACATTATATGTTGACAATCATTAACTATTGCTAGCCTGGCGACGTCATAGATCTATTGGCCTGACAAGCCTATTTGGTGCTAAAGCAGATGTATTGCCGGCTCATGATGACGTATGACTTGTTCATCATGGGAACCAAGTACACTTAGCTAATCGTTATAAACTTGTAATCTTATTCTTGGTCAAGGTTTGATTGTAGCTATATGTGTTCTATAAACTTGCATAATTCATAACTATTGACATGAATTGCTATTTGTAAATCTTTTGATATATTTATGTATATTCAACCCTTGGAAACTCACCAACTTTCATAGTTGACCTTTTATTTTTAACATGTTTCAGGAAATGCTCAAGTATGATGTCATCTCTTGAAGTTGCTCACATCTAGGATTTGGACCTAGATAAATGAATAACATGTCTTGGATTATTTACCTTATGTTATGTTATTTCTTGTTTGAGACTTTTGGTTGTAATTTGCATATTTGAAACTTATGATAATAATATTTTGATTAAATGATAGCGTTATGTGGCTGTGAACAATCTTAACCCTCACATCTCGACGATTCCGCCGTTAAGGTTGGGGTGTGACATTTGGAACCCAAGAACACTCCAATTTTCGCCTCCCAACCCTCTAGAAACGTTCTCCAATGATCCGATAATCAAAAGACACTTCCAAAACTGTTTTAATGGGCAGTTACACTTTTCTCGCTGGTGTCCACCGTAAGCTACGGTACCACCCTGCCCCTCTCGCTACTAAAGTCCAAACCCCGCCCCTCTCGCTACCAAGCTCATATATATAACTTTTGAAGTCCAACCCCCCAAATCCTACACTCACACTCACCATGATGAGGTTTCCTAATTGCCCTTATTCTCTTCACATGCATATCACGCTAAAGCCTCAAACCGCATTCAAGCACAAGTTCTAACATACCCCAACCGTTGCCACTCTCATCAAGAAAGATATATTCTAATAATTCAAATAAATGGCTCAAATTCTCACCAAGAAAAGAAAAAATATGGGTTGCCGATGCGTCATGCGTTTTAATACTCAAATTTTCAATTTTGGACCATATTTCACTTGAATTTTCAGATATTTCAAAATTTTCCCCTCATCCCCACGCTTGGGAAACATTGTACCCAATGTATGATTTTGAAAGAAAGATCGCTTAAGTATCCCAAAATCAAATTTATTTTTATTCTTTTATATATATATATATATGTATATATATATGTATACATATATAAATATATATATATATATATATATATATATATATATATATATATATATATATATGTATATATATATATATACATATGTATACATATATATATATATATATATGTATACATATGTATATATATATATATATGTATACATATGTATATATATATGTATACATATGTATATATATATAGGGTAGGGTTATCTTGAGAACTACCCTTTTTAGTGAGAACTCTAGGAACCAACATCAACCACACATTTTAGTCACATGCAAGTCACATGCCACTTCCACCTTTTTTTTAAAATGTTCATAACTTTTTTTCATGACATTATTTTTTCATAAAAATTTCACCACTAATTTCATTATTTTTTTTATCTTTCCAACGCCTACCATATTGATATATTTTTTTAAAAAAATTCGTCCACCCGTTATTTACACATGTGTAAATTAGTCATTACATATGTGTAAATTTTGTTTTACACATGTGTACTTCCAAAAATTACATATATGTAAAATGATGTTCGTAAAAAAACGAGATTTTTTTTTTATTTTTTATAATTTTTTTTATTTTTTTAATGGTAGAGGGAAACGAGAGAAACACTTTTGTGTTTTTACTTTTTTTATATTTTTATTATTTTCTTATTTTATGATTTTTTTGATTATGTTGTTGTTAATTACATATTTGCCATTGAAAACTAGTGGTTCACATTGGTTTTTTTAGAGTTCTCACAAAAAAAGAGAGTTCTCATTTGATCCCTCCCCTATATATATATATGTATACATATATATATATATATATATATATATATATATATATATATATATATATATACATATATACATATAGGGGAGGATTCAAATGAGAACCACCTTTTTGTGAGAACTCTAAGAACCAATCTCAGCCACTCATTTTTTATCACATGTAAATCACATGCCATTTCCCCCTTTTTTTTAAAACGTTCATAACTTTTTTCACGACAATATTTTTACAAAAAAAATTCACCATAAAATTCAGTATTTTTTTATCTTTCCAACGCCTACCATATTGATATACTTTTCTAAAAAAAGCGTACATCCGTTGTTTACATATGTGTAAATCTAGTTATACACATGTATAGTACTGGATTTACACATGTATAAATCCAATATTACACATGTGTAAAACGAATTTCGTTAAAAAAACGGAATTTTTTTTTATTTTTTATAATTTTTTTTTATTTTTTTAATGAAAGAGGGAAAGTAGGAGAAAATTTTTGTGTTATTATTTTTTTTATTTTTATGTTATTTTTTGATTTATAAAATTTTTAAATATATTTTTGTTAATTACAATTTTGCCATTGATAACTAGTGGTTGAGATTGGTTCCTAGAGTTCTCACAAAAAAAGCTAGTTCTCATTTGATCCCTCCCCTATATATATATGTATATATATATGTATGTATATCTATATATGTATATATATATACAAAAGTTAATGTTCATATGAATCGAAAACACAAACCGAATTGTTTTGAATTGTTTGGAACCCAAGAACACTCCAATTTTCGCCTCCCAACCCTCCAAAAACGTTCTCCAATGATCTGATAATCAAAAGACACTTCCAAAGCTGTTTTAATGGGCAGTTACTCTTTTCTCGCTGGTGTCCACCGTAAGCTACGGTATCGACCGTAGCTTACGGTGGGTGAAAAGCCTACGGTGGTGATAAACCGTCTTATGGTGGACAAAATGGTGTATGAAGCCACCGTAGCATACGGTAGCCACCGTAAGCTACGGTGGAAGCCTTTCAACACTCTTCTTTGTATTGTACAATCTCCGTCACTCCATCTCAAGACCGCTAGATACAAGCTTCCTTTTTAACGCTTTAATATCACTTGTTTATGTTGTTTGTACCTGCAATGAGATATACACCGTAGTCATCTAATTCCAAACCATTAACCTAATTAAGTGTGAGATATTATGCCGTTTATAATACTTAAGGGTTATCCTACGCACCATCCGTCAAGCAATAATTAGATGTTAGTGCTTAGTGGTTGGTTTAAGAGGATTAAGTGCTAATAAGAACTTACATAGACTAAACTAGAATCCATGGGATCAATAGGAATGTCAAGTGAAAGGTTAGATAGTCATGCTAGTTAAGAAAAATGTAAATAATTTGTGATAAGTTGGTTTGGGCTATATAAAGTAGTATCAGAAATACACATGGAATGGTGGTGGATACGTCATGAATGACTTGTAGGAATTAAATGTATGCGTGTCTAATCAATTTAGAATTAACATGAAAATTAAATCAACTACGCCTAACGAACTCGCTATCACTATGCAACTTGAAGTTCCCTATTGTCAACTTCTAACACTCGAATCCGCATATAATGTATATTGTTCAAACTCTAATGATGTATCCAACTTGTATATACCATGAGGCAAATGATCTATAGTTAAATTGATATTTAAATTCCAGATGTTCATATAATACAGATAAGTTAAAAAAAAGTTTAAAACTATTGATCTCAGTTTAAACTGGTTTTATTTGTATTATTCTCGTCATCATGTGTATCATATAGCATTAATGTCTAAATAACAAAATCAAACCATGTATTAATAAAAAACAATACCCAAACTCCTACTATTCATTCCACTACCCTTCCTAGATAAGTAAATAACCACCCAATGTGCTGTCGTGGCTACACATCATAAAAAGCCACTCATCCATTAAATTAGTTATATGTTTAGTAAGTTCTTTTTATCCATAATCTGGATTATAAAAAACCCAAAAGGTTGTGTAACAGACTTTTGTAGCTTAATCATTTCGCTTTAAACACCATAATGTAACTATAAAAAAGATCCCTAATTTATATTGGAGATTTTAGTCAACGGACAATTACATATATTATTCTCTAAACTTGTAAAATTGCATATTTACTTAAACCGTACTTGAAATGCAATTACATTATAATGACATCCTTTTAAAAAAATTGCATAAAATTGGACTAAAAAAGTTTTCAAAAGACTTATTAACTTATGATCTTTTAAAGTTCAAAAGGAGTTTTAAAAAAATATTTAGATTAGCTTATAAACTACAAAAGTTGTAAAATGATCAAAATGACATCCTTTTAAAAATGAGAGGTATTGAATAATAAAAGGCGATAAATGGGTATAACATAAAATTGGACTAAAAAAGTTTTCAAAAGTTAATAAGAAACGTTTTTTTTTTACTTTTCAAACTTTTCTTTTTACTCTATATAAAAAGTACTTTTGTGATTGTCAAACATTTGTTTTAACTTATTAACTTTTCAAATGTTAATAAGTCAAAAGTAAATTACAAAAAAACAATCCCAAACGCACACATAATCTTTTTATCGTAATATAAGTTTTATACAAGGGAGAGTATTACAATTTACAACGTATATGATTTCTAATAAAGAAGTTTATACAGGGAGTGTATTATAATTTACAACATATACGATTTTTGATAAAACATACACTTAACACAAAGTTTATTTCTTATTCTTCCTTAATCTATGTTAATCTTCTTTTAATTACACACCAAAATGATCAAAGTTCATTATGAACTCAATCATTTTAACTTCATAGTGGAAATTACTGCATATATCAACACCAAAATAATAAATCAAATCACACAATTAGTCAACTAATCCTGAACTTAATTGTTGGGTCCCTAGATGAAACATGTTTTTACTGCAATCTTCTTGGCCATCCATCGTCCACAAAGTGCTCATACAGATGTCCCATGTCAATGGTGCTCTTTCACTATAAGGGTCAAAAAATGGCTTTATATTATTAATATTATCATCTAATAAATCTATATCCTTCCATATATCATCCATTGAGTGATATCCTTCTTGTCCCTCACTCGAATCGCTAAGGCTAGTAGTAGTGGTCTTTTTGTTACCGTTTTTGGCTTCCATGACGGTATACATTTCAACTCCTCCGGTGTCATAGAAGCTTCTTTCTTTTGTCTCGCTCTTTGGCATGGAACCGACGCTAGGATGACTTATGGATGTTGATGAAGATGAAGAGCAGTGTGAGAGAGAGGGAGATTGAGATCGTGATGTTGCCCTTTTCTTTTCTTGAGCTCTTTTCCTCATATGAGTTCTCCAGTAGTTTTTGATCTCGTTATCTGTTCGTCCTGGTAACTTTCGTGCAATCTTAGACCACCTGAAATCATTCATACATTAATATTAAACTAAAATAAGTCAAACAATAACTTCCAACTCTTAATATAATTGAAAAAAACAACTATATATCTTGACATGCTTAGTCCTCTGAAATTTGAATATTTAAGTTATACTAGCTATTAACTAGTGTATATACTCTTTCATTTTTATATTTCATTAGTACAACAAAATACTCTCTATATATAAAATAAAATCAACTTGAAACTTCTGGTGTAATACAATGTTGGATACTTTATAAGTGCATGGCATAAGAGGAAATTAAAAACATTTGGAATAAAGAACAAACACTATTTTTGTAATAAATGTTCACAAAAATGAAAAGTATGATTTATAAAGTTGTTTACAATTAAGACAAGCACTAAGAAAGAAATAAGGGATATGAATAGTTTCTTTCTTTTTCCACATACTAACAATAATACAGAAAAAATATAAACACAAGCAAACATAGGAATAGACAAACTTTGGGCGGAAAACATGCACTAGTATATATTATAATCAAAAGATACCATTTTTCATTAGTGATTAATCATTTGTTGGTGCGAAAAATGGCACAAATGACATAAAATTACTTATTTTATCAATTATATTTTGATCAAGTTATGAAAAACTACAAATCAATCGGCTGTTTGTCTCTCTAAAACTACACAAAAAGATTATTAAGAACAAATAGTTCAAACCTGTTGCCATATTTAGAATGAAGTTCAAGAACAAGTCGTTCTTCATGAGGAGCCAGCTTCCCTCTTTTCAAACCTGGATTCAGATAATTAACCCATCTCAACCTGCAACTTTTTCCGCTTCTTTTCAAACCTGAGGATCAAAAGTCCCACAAAAAGAAAAATAATCCCCGAAAATAATTTATTTTCAAGGGTTATACACAAGAGAAAACGTTACTTTGTGAATAAAAACTAAAACAGTTTGATATTTTTCCAGGTTGTAAGAGTGGAGCCTAAGGATCTATAGTTTCGTTTTTTTTTACTCCCGCCACCTTCAAACCTGATACACCGGCAATGAAGTCCCATCGGCGGTCGCCAAACATGTGAACGTGAAATACCAATTGGAAATCTTCGTGTTCGGTCCATGGACCTTTTCGAGTTGCTTCGTTTTCGTGCCCCATTCTCTTTCTAGTGTTTAAAGCTCTTCTTGTGTTGCAACTTGCAAGTGAGTTGGAAACTAGCTTTGGTGGTTATTTATAGTGATGTTTTTCAATTGTTTGTGAGTGGAATGTGGAATTTTATGATAAGGTTTCATATTCCATGGGAATACATCACACACGGCGTAAATATGTCATTATATTCTTTAAAATAAATCATCATAATAAATTGAGTGAATTATATATATATATATATATATATATATATATATTATAAAGTGTAAGTCACTTTTAATCACAGTATTTTAGATGTGAGGATCCGTATGGGAAACTAAAAACTTTAGTAAATGTAGGGAAAAATCGGCATGGGTGAGAATATTTCATAGTTTCATAGATTGTTTATCAACATAATTTAACATAGTTTATCGATAGATCATCAATAGATTAGCAATGTAATATTACCAATGGATTACCAACGGTCCCTTTACCGACAGATATTGACAATTTATTCATGATGGCTATGTTTTTAAAAAAGTTATTATTTATTTCTAGTAAACAAAAAACAAAATACGTAATAACTAAAAAAACATGCATGTTTAAATAAGTAAATAATTTCATTTCAATTAAAATTACTATCACTGTGTCGTAAAAGTGGTAAACTCTATATCTGAAGGATTTCAACATGCTTAATGCTTACGCTTGGTTTGTCTCTTGATCCTTGTTCATCGTTGCACGTAATTATTTTTCTAAGGTGTTATACTACAAGTATCAAACACAATACAAATGATTAGTAGTTTTTTGACGATCAAAATTAATTATCTTATATAAATGCATACCTCATCAAAAGGACAAGGGGCGTATATAAGATCTCTAGTATTGAAACTGTCGGGATCGTAAGTAATGGCATAATGAGGATCTTAGGTGGTCCAAAACCAAAGAGGTGGCGTTAACGCTCTACTCTTATAGGATTAAATAATTTATGAAAATTACGACAACACATAGACGTTAATTTAAACATCCGTCACATATCTTAAACAATTATCCTAGTTGCCTAAGGGTGGCAACCCACACTAGTTGACACTATTATTAACATTAAACATGTAAAATTAGTTAGAAACCTTATATCATGTTTGTGCAGCGGATCTTCTCAAAGACGTTTCAAAGATGTTAGAAGAAGTTGGGAAGCATCAGGTCTATATCAACACATTAACTCGTTAATTAGTCATTTAGACAAATATAAATGTAAGATCAAGTTTAAAATCTTATTCTCCATCTAACTAAAAGAAAACTTAATTACTTCATTTAAACAAGGATTTTCAAGTTATAACATCTTTTGGTTAAACACTCAATAAAAGACACCATTGAGGTTGATCTCATTGGAAAGACACCCTTGAGTAGAGGTGTACAAACCAGTTTGGGGGCCCAAACCAGTTCGGGTCCCAAACCGAAACCGGTTTGGTCAAAGTTGGTCAAAACCGGTTTGGCCCCAAACCGGTTCGGGTTCAAACCGGTTTCAATCTCAAAAATCCCAAACCTATCAAACCGGTTTGGGTCGGTTTGGATGCGGTTCGGGCCCAAACCGGTTCGGCCCAAACAATTTTTTTTGTTTTTTTTGAAAATTTGGATTTTTGTTATATTGAAATAAAATTTTAAACTTGTAATTAAAACATAAACATTTATAACATTTATATAATTTAAACAATTTATAACAATTTATAACATTTTATATAATTTATATAACATTTATAAACAATTTAAGCATTTAACAATTTATAACATTTATAAACAATTTAAACAATTTATAACATTTATAAAGAATTTAAACATTTATAACAATTTATAACATTTAAAACATTAAAATAATTTAAACATTTAAAACTAAACATTCAACATAGTCGTTTCTTCGTTCGTGTTATACTTGTACGTTTATTCATCGCCACCAGAACCGGAACTGTTACGAAGGTAGTCATCATATGCCGCTTCATCATCAGTCATTCCTGGTGTCAATCCGCTCTCTACCTCGTCCTCGTATAATTCTGCTTCGTATTCCAGTTCTCCTTCAAGTGAACGTTTGTCTTGTACTCTTTCCGCGGCATCCAAATAATCTTTCAAGCAAATTGACATTTCAACTGCTTGTGGAGTGAGTCGAGTTCGTCTTATTGATATAACCTGCCACTAACAGAAAAAGCAGATTCCGAAGCTACCGTAGAAGCTTGGACGGTTAGTAAATCTCGGGCCATGATGGATAGGATGGGAAATTGATCTTCCTTACCTTTCCACCAAGCCAACAAGTCAAAATTTTTAAATTCATGTGGAGTCATGGTCGATAAAAAGTTTGTAAGACCATACCTCCCGAGTTCACTACTCGGAGTGTTACCACGTTGACATTTATTACATTCATCCCTTAAAGTATTATATAAATCAAACATTGGATCATTCGAACTTTTGGCATTTGCCGCATGCCTTAAAGTATCATGGATTTGTGATGTTTCCCCGTATTTTAATAAATAAACATCATACATTTGTTGTAATTGTTTGTTGAAATTAGCTTTTAAAGTTTTACTATACATTGGTTTACCAACTTCTAAATCCAAACTAAAAGTAATTTTATCAAGTAAAGTTTCAACCCCCGACTTGTTTAAACAAGGGTTTAAAGCAGCGGCACATGTAATAACGGGAGACATTTCTTCAACATACTTTTTAAGTTTTTCTTTCATTGGGGGTATCATATCGAAATAAGGTCTATCCCAACACGCCGATTCATTTAATTTTGAAGTCATTAAATAAATTTAGTAAAGTACCAACAGACTCGTTGGGTAATAAACTCCAGAAAGACATGTAGTTGCATTTTTAAAAACTTAAAGCATTTTTGTTACTTCTTCGATGATGGCCCAACCCGATGGATGTTAAGAATTTGCCTTTCCCCGACTTACTAAACTATTATGAAAGGCTATTAAACTTTCTTTTTGTTCTATAGCCTTTTCAAACATGTTACATGTGGAATTCCATCGTGTTGGTACGTCCCAATTCGGACCTAAACATTTAGTATTTGCGTCTTTACAAAACTTGCGATATTTAGTATATCTTTGGTTATTACTAAAAATATCACATAACATTCTTTTAAAACAATCTTTTTGGGCCTCAATCGTTTTTAAACCGTCTTGAACGGCTAAGTTTATGATGTGCGCAACACATCGACTATGAAAAAACACATCATCACATATTGGTTTATATTTTAATTTCAAATGATCTATCGCAAGAGTGTTGTTTGACGCATTATCAAAAGATATAGAAAATATTTTGTTTTTTAATTTATACGTTTGAATAACTTTATCAATAACATAAAAAATGTTTTGGCCGGTGTGAGGATAATCAAACAATTCAAACGCAATCGTACGTTTCATCATTTGCCACGAATCGGGTTCAACCCAATGGGCGGTGACACAAATGTACGAGTCCGGTGAACCGTGAGGTGTCGACCAAACATCACTAATTAAGTTAACACCGGTTTGTAAATTTTCAAAATAAGATATTAATTCATTTTTAGCTTTTTTCCACATTTTTAAACAATCTCTTCGAAGAGTAGCACGACTTACATTGGTGTAACGTGGTTGGAGAGTTCGTTGAATGAGTCAAGTCAAACGTTCGTTGTCGAAATGTTTGAATGACAAGCTTTCTTGAATTACAAATTGCGCCATTTGCTCCCGAACCGCATCAACGTTATAAGCCCAAATACTTCATTCGTTTGTCATCGAAACTTGACCTTGAGAAGGTTCACCTTTTAACGCTTTACAATATTTATTTGCAATATGGTTTTTCAATGTTGTGTTTGCATCTTTTTTGAAAAACTTATGACAAAACTTGCAACGAGTCTTGTTTGGACCGCTAGTCATTTGACATAAATTGTAATTGCACCATACTTCGGGGTTCCTATTCGTAGGAAGAACTGCTATCACCACGTTGCTTGAAGACGCTTCACAACCAACGGATGATTGAGCACTTGTTGAAGCCATTTCAGAGATTTTTGTGAGAGCGTTTTTGAGAGCGTTTACAACGAAAGTATTTATGGAGAGCGTTTTTGAGATTTTTGAGAGTAGAGAGTGTTATAAGTTGTTGTGATTCAACCAAAACATCAAATACATATATATACTAACCTAGTGGGGGTATAATGGTAAAAAAACATCAAAAAAGGGTCAAAAATGGGTACAAACGGCTATATAGCCGTTGGGTAACGGTAACCGGTTTGAAAATCGGGTTTAAAACCGGTTTGAAAACCAGTTTGAAGTACCGGTTTGAAAACCGGTTTGGAAACCGGTTTAAAACTTGGAAAGGTGAAACCGTTAAAGAACCGGCGGTTCGGGGTCGGTTTGAAACCGGTTTGGGCCAAACCGGTTTGAAACCGGTTTGGGCCAAACCGGTTCCGGTTTTTTTGGCCGAACCGGTTTTTTGCCCATGTCTACCCTTGAGGTTGAGGGCCAACCACGTTTGCCAACGCTTTTGTATATATATATATCATTAGTTGCTTATAAGTTTTTATAGTACTTTAACGAGTGAATGTATTTGTAGTGGGTGTATTAGTAAGACCTTGCTGCGAGTATGTGCATGCCACATGGTGTCGTACCATCCAAAATCTATATAAGGATCAAACGAGGGGCGTGTGCACCTGAGCCTAGAAAAAGATGTTCGAGCTCAATGGGCAAGTGATTGATGGTGAGGACCACAACCACTCATGCCATGCCACCCTTCTTCGATCGTAATCTCATATTGGTAGAAGGTGTTAGATCAGTCAAGTGTTACTATTAATCTATCATATCAGCTAATATATCTATATTTATATTTTGTTTTATATTAATTTATGGATCATTCTTGTAACATGTATAAAGCACATGTCCTAGCTAGTCTACAACCGATACGGTCAATCAAACGAACACCTTTGAAGGGGTGTTGACCAAGCACACTAGAATCTACAACACAACACCTTAATTGACTAGAATCCTAGCTCGTCATGAATGTCACTTGAAATCAATTTCGTGTTAAGATAAAAATTTCTTATTTAACTTTGCAAAGCAATATCTTCGTTAAAGTAAGGTTTATTTTAACCTTAATTAGTTTGTAATCTAATAAATCTCTCACATACAAATTTCTAACACACCACATCTAACACAAGTTTATTTACACCAACAAACTATCAACTTAGACATTTGTATTTAATCTAAAAGAAGGGACAAACTAGACATATTAATTCTTGTCTAACTATGTTTGATCACTTGAGATTATTTAAATTATAGTATGTTACATTTGATAATATTTACCATTTTACGGCTGTCTTATAAATTACGTGCATGAACTATTAAGCCACCTTTTCGACCATGGGTTGGGTCACAACGTTGACATGGATCTGACCTTTGCTCCAATGTATATGTCAGTGACGTGACCAGTCGTTAATGGTGTGATAGGTGGATCTAGTTTTCATATGCTCTTCTACCGTCTAACCTCTTATTATGGTCTCATACTCTTTCCCACCACCTTAAAATTTATTTTATTTAACTATAAAACATGTATATAGCTTATATATATGCTAGTTATAAAATCTAAAAAATAAAACAAAGATACTTTTATTTAGTTTATTAAATAAAGTTTATAATATTATTAAAAGAAAACTGTCTTATAGCCTTTGATAATATTTTTATTCTAATAAAAGGGTAACTATAGAATACACGTGATAACACCACATTCATTCTCATAAAAATTTACTCGCTTCTCTCTCTTATTAAATAATTATCTTAATTACAACTAATATTATTTAAGTAATTTTAGATTAAAAATGGTTTTCTAATAAATTAAGAAATATATTTTTTTATTAATGTTATTTCTAAAGAAATAAATTTTTATAAAATAATTTATTTTAAAAACATCAAACTCATTTAAATATATGAAATATTTTAAATTTAGTGTTTTAAAAAGTAATTTTTTATAAACCAAAAATAATTAAAAATAAGAGTTATAATAAGGATATTTATAAAAATGATTTTAAACAAAATGTTTAATTTCTTTTAATTTAAAAAGTTAATATCGTTAATTTATTACTTATAGTTTTTACTCTTACGTAATTTAAATCATATCTTATCTTATGATATAATATTTAATATTTTATTTATTCAACCCGTGTAATACATGAGTTTACTAAATCTAGTAATAATATAAAAGTAAGAGAAATTTACATAAATGATTGATATGGTTTGACCAATTTGGCCAAGGATTTTAAAAATTGTAAAGTTAGTCTAAATTTTTATGTAATCATTACAAGTTTGGTCTTCAAACTTTATAAAATGCATAGAAACTATATGAATCTAATGTCGCGGATCAAAATTGCAATAAGTACACAAAAGTTTGGACTAACTTTGTAACTTTTAAAATTTGGGGACGAAACATGCAATCTGGTTAAATGATATGGACCATTCATACAATTTGCTCTAAAAGAATTTAGTTTATTTTTATAAAATAATATAGATATATATATAATTTAATAACTATAATATATGATGTGTTGGTGTTAGGTTTGAGTTTTAGATGTTTAAAACATTTTTTTAACCTAATTTTGATATCTAATATAATCACTTTGTTACGTGTTTGAAATATAGATTAAATGTAGCTTAACGAATATTATTTGAGAAGGATACAAAGGATAACAAGATTAAGGCTTGAAACGTGCTGAAAACAAAAAAATTGTGAGAAACTACAGGGAGGTCGTAAGCTACGGCCTGAGGCCGTAACTTACGGCCCTGTGCTGAGTCCGTCCGTGAACCCCGTAAGACAAAAGGTTTCGCCGTCTGGATGAAGGTAGGCCGTAACCTGCGGTCTATAGGCCGTAACCTACGGTCTATAGACCGTAAGTTATGGTCTGATGCCATATTTGGAGGATTATTTTAAATTTTAAATCCTATTTAACCCCAATCATTAGGGTTTCGAAATGAGACTTCTCTCATGCGTGTTGGACGTTTTCAAGGCGTTTTTTAGAGGTCTGATGCCATATTTGCAGTTTTTCACAATTTTCTTTGTTTTCAGCACGTTTCAAGCCATAGTCTTGTTATCCTTTGTATCCTTCTCAAATAATGTTCGTTAAGCTTCATTTAATCTATATTTCAAACACGTAACAAAATGACTATATTGGATTTCAAAATTAGGTTAAAAATAATATTTTAAACATCTAAAACTCAAACCTGTAACATCTCGTATTTTCGTTAAGTTAAAAGTTAACTTTGTTAAATTATTATAAGGACTATTTATGCCTTTGATAAGAATCTATGGGTTACTTATGCTTATTTCTTCAATTTGTTTTTAATTCTTTAACTTGAAGGTTGATAATGTAAATAATTTCATAATAATTAAGTAAAAATATCTTAATAATGATATTAATAATAATAATATTAACATGAAAAGTTAAATAATAATAATACCAATAATAATAACAATATTAATAAAATTGATATCAACAACAATAAATAAATGAAAGTAATGTTGGTAACAAAATAAATTAAAGATGATGACAATGATTTATAAAAGACTAATAATTGATAAGTTATTAAAATTAATTAACCTTAAAGTTTAAAAAGGTTAAGGGGGTAATTTGTCATAATAGAAACTTAAAATGGAAGTTTGGGCATGAAATAATAAAGCATTAAACCACAGGGACCAAACGTGTAAATAATAAAACCCAACCCCCCACCCTTTCTCTCTCCCCGTATTTCCGGCCGCCGGCCGGCCAAGTCCGGCGTGGCGCCGGCAACCTCCAAATCCACCTGAAACCCTCAAAATTTTAACCCAAATCGATCCAAATCGGTTCGTATGCATGATTCGAGCATGAATGCACTTAATAATTGAGGTTAAAACATCGGTTACCACTCAATCAAGTGCATAACCGAAACATCTTAAATCCATAGCCGTTTGGCCATTAAACGCTCATAATAATCAAATTAACTTCACCAAATCGACCGAATATCAATTCCTAAACTGCTTGAACTCTCAATTTCATCTGAAACCCACACAAACATCAAGTTCGACCATCACCCCATTCGCGACCTGCAACACTGTCGTTATCCATGTTCTGAGCTCTAATAACCCGAATTGACAGAGGGCTTTTGATTAACTTCGGCCATATATGCTTTCTGCAAACTTAATTTGATTATCATCAATGTATGCTTACCGAACCATTATCACATCAGTCGCGACTTCACGACTCATATGTTCATCCCCATTCCAATTCAATACAGGTAATTAACTACACTCATATACTCGAATTCGCTGGGTGATTGAAAGCCCCAATGTTAATTTCATTAACATTCGCGAAATGTAGTTCGATTAGAAGTAAATCAAAGTTAGGGTTCTTGGATTTGGGGGCACATAAACGATTTAAGTTAAAACAATTTGGAACTGAGTATTACCGCGGCTGAGAGCCTTGGTTCAGCGGTAAGGTTGGAAAAGATTAAACAAGAGGTCCCCGGTTCGAATCCGGGGGACCCCATGTTTATTTTTTTAAGGTTTTAGCCTTCATTTGGAACTAGTTTCCTTTCTAAAAATTATAAAAATTGGTTTTAAAACTTTTGTTTATTTTTAAAGTTAATTATTTCTTTCTGTAAATTTATTTTATTATTTTTATAAATACTTTAACAAATTTTATCAACAAATATAGTGTTTAGTTATTCTTATAAATAAGATTTTAGATAATAATTTAAATCATTACATTATTATTTTAAAGGTTTTAAAAACTTATGATATTAAATTAATTATCTTATAAAGGATAACAAAGATTATAAAAACATTAGTAATTATTTTATGTAATCTAAATGTTATAACCCTATTTGGATCAAATGTGGATTATTCTAAACCGTTATAAATCTATAAGTACAATTATTCAAATAGTTATTTAATGATTAATTATTCATTTATTCATTTAATCATGTTATATATAATTAGTTAATAACATTATTTCTTAAACTTTATTTAAGTTTGTGAGACTTATAAGATAACATAAATTCTATATTATTTCTTTATTATTGTTTTAAAGCTTTGATACTATAAAACTTTTACAAAGATTATTTTAAAACGATTAAAAACCTTATAAAATGTTAGTTTTAAGGGCATTTAAAGTAAATATTAATTAATTACTTTTATCAAATTTTGAATAATTAATTATTGAATTATTCATCTCTTTTCACATATCATATGTAATCATTATTAATTCGATAAGTTAAATCATTGAATTTTTATTTATAATTGCTTGATTTCAACATTATAAACCCAAACCATAAACGATTGTTTTATTTTATTTTGCTTGATTTATTTATTAAAAATTCCCAAATCTCAAGTGAAACCCTAGTTCGCATTAAAACGTTAATCTTATTATTTAAACTTAAACTTGTAAAATATATATATTTAGGTAATTTGTGAAGGACTACGTTGGAGGGTTGCTTATCATATTTCTTATTAATCGTCATTCTTTACTTATTTGATCAAGTGAGTTTTCCTTGTCCCCTTTTTACATTTTTCACACTATTTTGGGGTAAAACATGATTGCTTATACATGATACACTTATACAAGTTTGAGACTTGTAAATCACATGCAATTCAACTTATTATTTGTCATGGTTATTTGTGTATTGTAAGTGTTTATATGAGATACATAGTTTGTTTACGATCATTAACTATTGCTAGCCTGGCGACGTCTTAGATCTTTGGGCCTGACAAGCCTATTTGGTGCTAAAGTCGAGGTATTGCCGACTCCTAGGGGCCGTACGCTTGTGCACTAGGGAACCAAATACACTTAGCCAATCTTTTATACTTGTAATCAAGTCGAGGTTTGGTTGTAACGATATGTGTTCTATAACCTTACTAGCTTATAACCTATGACATGAATTGCTACTTGTAACCTTTTCATATTATGTATGAAAACCTTGGAAACTCACCAACTATTTATAGTTGACCTTTTATTATTATCATGTTTCAGGAAAACCCCCAAGTTTGAAGTGAACTTATGTTGCTAGCATATTCTAGGACTTGGACCTAGTTAATAAATAAAATGGTTATGTTTGTTATTTCATGTTGAAACTTATTTTATTATTGAGACTTATGCTTGTAATGTAATTTTGAAACTTATGAATAATATATTTGGATTTAATAATAGCGTTATGTGGCTCTGTGAACAATCTTAACCCTCACATCTCGACGTTTCCGCCATCAAGGTTGGGGTGTGACAGATTGGTATCAGAGCCCATAACTATAGGGATTTAGGTTATTAGAAATGGTGACCTAGACTATAGTTGCATGAACCTCATAGAAAGATTCTTATACCTTTGTGCTTACATGTTGTTTGCATGCTACATAATGCTATGCCTTTTGTGCAACTTGATGCCTTAGCATAGGATTGATTTATGTATGCTTAAACCTTAGTTACTTGTCTCCCTAAACTTAACTTTGACTCTTTGACTCTCCCCGACAAATGAACTTCCTAAACTTATTCTCAACGACACGTGGAGTCTACACTTATCATCGTGAGTTCAATTCCTTAGACTCTATGTCTAATCCATGAAAATCTCATCAAGGTTTTGATTTCATAAACCAAAGAAATTTGTGTGACACATAGACACATGTATTCTGGATTTCCTGGCAAAAGGCCTTCGGGCTAAGGCAAGCATATCGTATAAATCTCATTGTGAGACCAGTTATGCTTACCTGGGGATTTCTGGGATGAGTGATAAACTATGGTCAAAATACACAAGTCTCTATGGCAAATGGGTCAATTTACCTTGACGTGTCAACGATTTCAACTGGTAATGCGTTACCAAATGGAACCATCCTCTTTGTATCTTAAAAAAATCCTTGATTTTCTTGAACTGGTTTATCACCAAAGTTTCAATACTTCCTCATTTTTAACATATATAATGTTCCTGCTAATATTGAACCCATTTTACATTTCAACTCTTACGTTTAAACACCGTTACACGTCGAGCGTTTCGTGTATCTATTTCTATACCTTGACCAACGTGTGCATGACCCTTAATATATCCAATGATATTGGGAATTTAAAACGAATGGTCTTCAAAACTTCAAACCGTTACTTATGGCTTTCAAATCTCCTTAAAACAATGTCCCATAACTAAGAACATGCATTGCTATAAGTGGAATTCCTACATCTCGAGATACTTTGTCTAGGCAAAGTGTAAATGGTGATTTGACTCGATCATTGAATCCATTTACATGACTCGAAACCCTCGAGATGAATGATCACTTATAAGTACGTGTGCCTTCAATAAGACTATGGTTGACCTCATATCTTGGGAAGTCTGTGTATTCCTTTCGATTGTGAATCGAACGTTCACATCTCGTTGTGGCGTTGAATAATTTTCTGCCCTTAATTTCGTCTTCCCGATTGAAACCATCCAAGATTTGAACACCACAGCAACTTCTGTTATCTTGAACTTTGATCTTAAGCTTGTAAGCATGATTTTTCCTTTTGTTACATTGATGTAACTTGAATTTTTTTTTTGAATTTCTAATAGATATTCTCTTCCTTTCGTTGTTAAGTCGAACTTCATACCGTTTGCACCGTGGGAGATGCAAGAGTTGCAAGTCAACCTATGATTAAAAACACTCGTATCTCCTAAATGATTCCAACTCATCAAAACAGGGGTGATTCCCTTACTTTGATGATTTTCTATTCGTTTCGATAAATGGTTTCCAATTGCGATTTATAAAATTTCATCCTCTGGATCGGGGTGATTTCCTTATCCCGAGGATTGATTTCAATTGTTTTCTTTGGAATGGCATTTCACAAATGACATGATCTCACCAAAATAGGATTGAAACCCGTACTTTGGTGACAAATGTCAATCTTCGATTGTTTTCTTGCTATTATAAAATTCAATCATCAAGATAGGCGTGAATTCCATACCTTGATGACAATATCATCTGTATGAATCGCATTTGTTCAAATGAGACGACTTCATCAAAGTAGGAGTGAATTCTGGATTTTGATGAAGAAGTTCATCTTGTTATATTTTGTTTTTGTAAAACTTCACCGTTAAGATAGGAGTGATTTCCCTTACCTTAATGGTGAGTTACCTCGTCTTATTTCTGTGGATCCTCAACAAGGAGTTGGGATCGAACTTTTTGATTGGTAAGTTGTGGTCATACCTTGGGAATACACCATCAAGTTAGGAGTGAAAACCGCACCTTGATGACTATTCTCATTTCTTGGTCTCCAACTTACCAAGGTTTAATCAAGTGACAAGAAACATGTAGTAACTTGAAGGGTTAACCAATGTTAGGGTTGGACCTATCAAGCCAAAGCATGATTTCTGAATTTGAAAGGAGACCTGATCACTCTAGGTTGATTTTGATTTCGAGCTTGGAGCATTTGAATTCTTAAATTGATTTCTTTTCCTTTATCTTCATGTTTTGACTCGATCTAGCTACATCGAACTATTTATTCCTTACTTATCAACTTTCATTTTGAGTTGTCATCAACACATGATGTGTGATGGTAGCCTTCTTATAATCTTTCTACTAAATAAAGACATTAACAACTTGTGGTTATGTCTTTCTAGTCATACGAATGTTCTCGACTGTACTTATGGGTTTGATGAATTACGTATGCAATCCATATTTGGAAATTTGTCACCTTGCAAGACATGGTTACAAATGCATGTCTTATTGTTTGCGTTACCTCTTGAATCACTTTTGAACCCTTAACCTTGGAAATCTTTAAAACACTATCTTGGTTTTGAACAACAAAACTCGTTATTATCCTCATTGCGATGTGGATATAAGGGTTCATAAAATTTTGTAATTTGTAGTCATATGTGTGGCATAAAAGAAAAGACATAACTCGGCATGTGTCCAAGTGTCTTACTTTCACATATGACAAAACCTAACATTCGTGTTCCTGTGAATCTCCTGTTTAACTTTTCATCACTAAGTGCCTCTTATCTTAGATGTCATGATGATAAATGGTGCATTATAGACCGATTAACTAATTTCATATTGACTCATATGGGATAACGGGTCAAGAAATTGACTTGTATTTATTTCAAATAGTCGTATACCGTGGTATGTCGTTAAATACCGATCGTTAATTTTAATGATCGATTCATTTGTCTGCTTTTAATAACGTTCCTAACCATCGTCGTGAACTTATTCCGAAATCTTCGCATATCGTATTATTCTTAGAACGATGATTGGTCAAAGGAGAGATATATATTCACAAGATATGCGTTAAGATCGTTTCATATAGTGACGTTTGGGATTCTTAAATCCTGACGGTTAACCTTTCTTGTCATTGTTGGTCCTTTATTGATTTCTAGACATCATTATATTCTAGAAGTTGTGACTTATCAATCTAAGGTACCACGGTAACTCGTCATCGTTTTCCAACGTTTCATCTCAAAACGTCTCGCGTTTATTATGTTAGGGATCTTGTAAGATTCCATGAAGTGAAACATCTCATCTGTAATCAAACGTTTATCAATGGTCGTTGAACACTCACCTCTCATTACAACTCCTTTGTTCATTTAAGTTCATTCTTAATTTCGGGACGAAATTCTTTTAAGTTGGGGAGACTGTAACATCTCGTATTTTCGTTAACTTAAAAGTTAACTTTGTTAAATTATTATAAGGACTATTTATGCCTTTGATAAGAATCTATGGGTTACTTATGCTTATTTCTTCAATTTGTTTTTAATTCTTTAACTTGAAGGTTGATAATGTAAATGATTTCATAATAATTAAGTAAAAATATCTTAATAATGATTTTAATAATAATAATATTAACATGAAAAGTTAAATAATAATAATACCAATAATAATAACAATATTAATAAAATTGATATCAACAACAATAAATAAATGAAAGTAATGTTGGTAACAAAATAAATTAAAGATGATGACAATGATTTATAAAAGACTAATAATTGATAAGTTATTAAAATTAATTAACCTTAAAGTTTAAAAAGGTTAAGGGGGTAATTTGTCATAATAGAAACTTAAAATGGAAGTTTGGGCATGAAATAATAAAGCATTAAACCACAGGGACCAAACGTGTAAATAATAAAACCCAACCCCCCACCCTTTCTCTCTCCCCGTATTTCCGGCCGCCGGCCGGCCAAGTCCGGCGCGGCGCCGGCAACCTCCAAATCCACCTGAAACCCTCAAAATTTTAACCCAAATCGATCCAAATCGGTTCGTATGCATGATTCGAGCATGAACGCACTTAATAATTGAGGTTAAAACATCGGTTACCACTCAATCAAGTGCATAACCGAAACATCTTAAATCCATAGCCGTTTGGCCATTAAACACTCATAATAATCAAATTAACTTCACCAAATCGACCGAATATCAATTCCTAAACTGCTTGAACTCTCAATTTCATCTGAAACCCACACAAACATCAAGTTCGACCATCACCCCATTCGCGACCTGCAACACTGTCGTTATCCATGTTCTGAGCTCTAATAACCCGAATTGACAGAGGGCTTTTGATTAACTTCGGCCATATATGCTTTCTGCAAACTTAATTTGATTATCATCAATGTATGCGTACCGAACCATTATCACATCAGTCGCGACTTCACGACTCATATGTTCATCCCCATTCCAATTCAATACAGGTAATTAACTACACTCATATACTCGAATTCGCTGGGTGATTGAAAGCCCCAATGTTAATTTCATTAACATTCGCGAAATGTAGTTTGATTGGAAGTAAATCAAAGTTAGGGTTCTTGGATTTGGGGGCACATAAACGATTTAAGTTAAAACAATTTGGAACTGAGTATTACCGCGGCTGAGAGCCTTGGTTCAGCGGTAAGGTTGGAGGAGATTAAACAAGAGGTCCCCGGTTCGAATACGGGGGACCCCATGTTTATTTTTTTAAGGTTTTAGCCTTCATTTGGAACTAGTTTCCTTTCTAAAAATTATAAAAATTGGTTTTAAAACTTTTGTTTATTTTTAAAGTTAATTATTTCTTTCTGTAAATTTATTTTATTATTTTTATAAATACTTTAACAAATTTTATCAACAAATATAGTGTTTAGTTATTCTTATAAATAAGATTTTAGATAATAATTTAAATCATTACATTATTATTTTAAAGGTTTTAAAAACTTATGATATTAAATTAATTATCTTATAAAGGATAGCAAAGATTATAAAAACATTAGTAATTATTTTATGTAATCTAAATGTTATAACCCTATTTGGATCAAATGTGGATTATTCTAAACCGTTATAAATCTATAAGTACAATTATTCAAATAGTTATTTAATGATTAATTATTCATTTATTCATTTAATCATGTTATATATAATTAGTTAATAACATTATTTCTTAAACTTTATTTAAGTTTGTGAGACTTATAAGATAACATAAATTCTATATTATTTCTTTATTATTGTTTTAAAGCTTTGATACTATAAAACTTTTACAAAGATTATTTTAAAACGATTAAAAACCTTATAAAATGTTAGTTTTAAGGGCATTTAAAGTAAATATTAATTAATTACTTTTATCAAATTTTGAATAATTAATTATTGAATTATTCATCTCTTTTCACATATCATATTTAATCATTATTAATTCGATAAGTTAAATCATTGAATTTTTATTTATAATTGCTTGATTTCAACATTATAAACCCAAACCATAAACGATTGTTTTATTTTATTTTGCTTGATTTATTTATTAAAAATTCCCAAATCTCAAGTGAAACCCTAGTTCGCATTAAAACGTTAATCTTATTATTTAAACTTAAACTTGTAAAATATATATATTTAGGTAATTTGTGAAGGACTACGTTGGAGCGTTGCTTATCATATTTCTTATTAATCGTCATTCTTTACTTATTTGATCAAGTGAGTTTTCCTTGTCCCCTTTTTACATTTTTCACACTATTTTGGGGTGAAACATGATTGCTTATACATGATACACTTATACACGTTTGAGACTTGTAAATCACATGCAATTCAACTTATTATTTGTCATGGTTATTTGTGTATTGTAAGTGTTTATATGAGATACATAGTTTGTTTACAATCATTAACTATTGCTAGCCTGGCGACGTCTTAGATCTTTGGGTCTGACAAGCCTATTTGGTGCTAAAGTCGAGGTATTGCCGACTCCTAGGGGCCGTACGCTTGTGCACTAGGGAACCAAATACACTTAGCCAATCTTTTATACTTGTAATCAAGTCGAGGTTTGGTTGTAACGAT
Source organism: Flaveria ramosissima (assembly GCA_025215565.1). Lineage (NCBI taxonomy): Eukaryota > Viridiplantae > Streptophyta > Magnoliopsida > Asterales > Asteraceae > Flaveria > Flaveria ramosissima. The sequence goes on from CM046038.1 coordinate 50,749,948, forward strand.
ATGTGTTCTATAACCTTACTAGCTTATAACCTATGACATGAATTGCTACTTGTAACCTTTTCATATTATGTATGAAAACCTTGGAAACTCACCAACTATTTATAGTTGACCTTTTATTTTTATCATGTTTCAGGAAAACCCCCAAGTTTGAAGTGAACTTATGTTGCTGGCATATTCTAGGACTTGGACCTAGTTAATAAACAAAATGATTATGTTTGTTATTTAATGTTGAAACTTATTTCATTATTGAGACTTATGCTTGTAATGTAATTTTGAAACTTATGAATAATATATTTGGATTTAATAATAGCGTTATGTGGCGGTGAACAATCTTAACCCTCACATCTCGACGTTTTCGCCGTCAAGGTTGGGGTGTGACAAAACCTAACACCAACACATCAATACAATTATACAAAAGTATTCATATTAACATATGATTTTGAGATTAGAACAAAGCGCAGGCTAATAACATCATGATATTGTACTTAATAGTGAGTCTTTGTTCAAAATCATTTTAGTCTTTCATATATCATCTATGCTCTTGGAGTTAGGTGTTGTTATATTGATCTTAGATGCACTTTTTTAACTTTGTTTATGGATCGTAATAAGGCGTCACCATGATTATGATTTGAGAGTCAAAGAAACAAGAAATGATCAACAAGAAGGGTGTCATGTGAATTGGATCAATAGTGCCCACATACGTATTATCATCCGAGGTGTCACTTGAGAAGATTATAAACTCCGACAATATAATTTCATTAACCCTAAGATTCTAGCAAGAGAGGCTGAAGAGGTAGGAGGAGGGTGGTGTTGGGTGGAGTTTTTTTAATTTATATTGGTCCCGTTAATTCTTTTATTTTAATTTTGTTCTTAAAAAATTAAAGTAGTAGTCATTTTACCTTAATAGAAAATTTAACCACATTTAGTGAAAGTATACATAGTGTTATACACTAAAAATCCAACCTAGGAGTAGGTGTGTATATATATATATAAAAGATGAAACCTTTAATTTACTCATATTTTATCACACGTAGTGTGAAAAGTTATTATGAATATTGGAAAGGGTTTTGGTACTTGTAGATTTAAACAATATAAAACATAGAGTAAATTACCATTTGCATCCCTGACGTTTGTTCATTTTAACCACTTGCATCCCTGCGGTTTCAAAATTGTCATCCGGCCCCTGACGTTTCATGTTATCTGCATTTGAGTCTATACGTTTCATTATTATCTCCATTTGAGTTCAAATGAGTAACACTGTTAATGTTTCTGTCAAAATTATTATTAAAATGATGAAACTACCCTTAAAATTAAAACACACATAAAAAAACCTTGTGGGTCCCATCCATCAATATCATCTTCTTCAAATCACCACCACCACAACCACCCCCATCACCACCACCACAACAGCCCCGTCTGCGATTGAACAAAATCTACAGTGATGTCTGCGATTGAACAAAGTAAACTGCGAATCACACTCGTAGCATACCCTGCAACTCTGATCTGGCATCCAAAAGTCCCTCGACACTTTAACTGGCTCGGACCGCCGAGGGACCCTCCAAGTTTTCAAGGCGCCTAACAGATCAGATAATGGTTTGTCGGTTGCATCCATGGACTGTAAATCCTGTTATCACACTCATTGTGAAATACTCATATATCCGTCTACAATCATGTCAGATTTCAGTACAAGATTTACAGACCAACAAAACCTTGATGAAACTATAATAGATTCCACACAGAGAGTCAACTATAAAGCTTGTAATTCCCACAGTCCTTATAACATTCAATTTCTGATCCTCAACTCTTGATCTAAATCCGAGAAAACCCTCCTTTTGAAGAAAGATCTTTAAACCATAGTTGTAGTCCCCAAAGCCAACACGAATCTGGCTGTAGTCAACTTTCAATGCGGAAGCAAGTATTAGTTGGAAACCTAGATTCGACCCTTGGGAGCAGTCAAAGGGCTACAAAACGTAAAAGCCCTAAACATGAATAAACAATAGAGATCAAAACATGAACTCGGTGTATAGACAGAGAAATCAAATGAAATTAAAAAGGAACCGTGTGATGCAAAAGATGAAGATGAAGATGACGATTAAATAGATGAAGATGAATGGAGTGTGTTTGAGAGAGGAAGTCATGAAGTGTGTTTGAGAGAGGAAGTCATGGAAACCGTGAAGCGCATACCAGAAGATAGATTAGGTTTAGTTGAAGAAAAAGATGAAGATGAAGATGAAGATGACGATGAAGACGAAGATGCATAGATGAGGTTGGAGGGAGGTGATGATGATTACCTGCAATCTATGGTGAAAGAAGAAGATATAGGTGGCTCACAATTTTATTTTTATTTTTAATTCTTAGGGGCATTTTAGTCTTTTAATAAAAGAATTAACGGAAAAACTAACGGTGTTAGGCTTTTGGATACAAATGGATATAAAAATGAAACGTTAGGGGCCGGATGACAATTTTGAAACCGCAGGGATGCAAGTGGTTAATATGAACAAACGTCAGGGATGCAAATGGTAATTTACTCTAAAACATATTTAACGTTTTAGATTTAAAATTCCGAACACGTTATATGTACAATTAATTTCACGTTGCTGTCCTCTCATAGTGCAGTTTCTAATGTCAAATCATACATTAAAGTGCTTGAAGCACATTGTACAAGCACGTTTAATATGGATTATTATACGGTCTTAATATACAGACATCTCATTTTATAAACCGACACTCTTCTATACGTTTTGTATAGCACCATACACGGCGTATAGCATCGAAGACACTGAAAATAAGGAAAATTCAGATAGGCTGTCAAAGGGCTATACATCCCATATAAAGTTATACTAGCGATTGATGAAAGCTTTCTTTCACAGGCAGATCAGTGCTCTGATTCTACTTATTATATTTTGAAAAATAAAAAGCTTTACCTAAAAAAGAGGGTCTTGCGACGCCCCATATATGGCTATACGCCCCATATATTTTTTTATAAAATCCTATACAGCCCACCCTTTATATTTTTTCATTTGTTAATTTTTTTAATGAACCAACAATCTTATAACACGTACCAACATAAAAAGCCTTTTTTTCTTTTATGACTTTTAAAATATAATAATATTTTATAAAGTTTTCATGTAATGTGCCGTATTATTATAGTCATTTGAGAACTTATAAATGACTTCAAAACTACGTGAACTCCTATCAACACATTTTTTTGTGTTTTAAATAACAAATTATTAAAATATAATATCTAAGTGTTTCTCTTGAAGTTTAAAAAGAAAACAATGATGTGTAAGTCATATGTAGGTCATATTATCTACGCATGTGTAGCTAAACAAATAAAAAAATTTAAAAACATATGCAAACATTAGTTTGATGGGTTTTTATGATATTTTTATGGTTTTTAATTTATATAACATACACAATTATGTGTAAAAAGTATAAAAATTAAAAAATAAAAAGTATTGATGGTAGTTCATGTGGTTCTTAAGATATTTGTAACTTCTCAAATAATCCTAACTCATGTGACGTGTTTTTACTTAATTTTCTTATTTAAAGTATTCAAATTTAAATAAATATAGAACAAGCATATATTTGTTAAAACTAAAATTTTAAAATTAACAATATAACAACTATCAAAGTTGAAAGTTATAGTTTAATTGCGTGTATAAAGTTTAAGGATAAGTAGCTAGTTTGATTGCGTACATAAAGTTTATAAGGATTTCATAAAAAAGTCTATTTAAAAAAAAGAGGCTTGTTAACCACACTATCGTGTTATGTAATTTTTATACACTAAAGGGTATTTGGTCCAATGGTATCAAGGTTTGTTATATATATGGTGTCTCTTTTTAAATAGTTAATGTTTAAGTCTCATCATAAACAAACAATATGAATGTAGAATTAATTTTATAGTTGGTGTGAGTTTGAAAAAAATTACAATTTTTATACCACTTTACATTTTACAAATAAAAACAAATTAAAATGATTGAATAAAATATTTTGAAGATTTAAAGTGATTGCAAGAATAATCTTATAATTTGATGAGTTGATAAAGGGGGACGGATTACATAAGCAAAAACCACTAACTACATTTGTGATAAGAAGACACGAAGGAAGTGGAATTTGGTCCAAAAGCATAGTTGACACATTTGAAATATGTGCTACCACTGTACCTAGCATCTTCAAGTGAATCCGATAACTTATAAAGTGAAGATTATAAGAAAATGTTATAGTAATTAAGGGGCATCCTAGGTTTCATACGTTAATAAGGTCATGTTAGATATTGTAACCAAAAGTTGGTTGATAAATTGTGTGGTCTTCTTCTTAATTTTGAGTTGTTCTAAGTTAATTTCACACAACGGCTTTTAATTTTTTGACTGTTTTTTTATTTATTTAAGAATTAGTAGAGGAAGGTGATTTGTACGAAGCGGGTACAACACTACATCACATGTATGTTCTTCGTAAAATGTAACTTTTTACGTACGTAAATCATCTCTCGTTTGTAAAATAGAAATGAAAGAGTTTAAGAAAGCACTACAACAATTACTTTGCACTAATGATATTGCATTTTAGGTGTCTATAGTTCCAGATTATTATGTAATGAGTGATAAATACTCATGCTTTTGTCTTTGTTGTGAGTTGAATATACTGTTAATTTAATTATTTTATATAACCTAAGTTAGCTATATCCTAAGTTTATATTTAATTTATATAATTAGATACTAACTTAAATTTTGGTGGTTACCACCGTTATAACCAAACTGATCCCTCCAAAGGCATCACACCCTGTCATAAACTATAAAATAGGTGTAATCCCTTCATTTGTAAACAATTGAACATTGAATGCAAAGATGATTCAGTATGAAATTTTTCTCAAATTCTGTACAAGATTATGAGTATGCAATAGAATTATAAACCTAAATTTGGTATCAAAGCACCATCATTGAATACATCCCAATAATCACAACCCTAGAACCGAAAATCTTCATACCTGTTTTCGATCGGTAAACCAAAATTAATTCAATCTTTAAAGTTTGATCTAAGTATCAAACGTATGGTAATATTCCGACATGAAATGAAGCCATCATATTTAGATAAGTTACAATATGACCACCTCATATTTAAGTAGACTTACTATTTGAACCCCCTTAATTTTTTATATGTTTATTATTATTTTTTATTCATATACATTATGACAAGTGTCTCATTCATAATAATTTTTTATTTTATTTTTTGCTTATAACTTTTAAAATATGATTTCATATGAAATTTTAAGTACACCTTTTTTACGGGTTTATTTTTATCTAAATTCCAATGTAAGTATCACTCTAAAATTGAAGTTTGTGTAATCATGTATAACTTTTGGAAGCATAGACAAACAAATCATCAAAGTTTTCTTTTGTTTTATTTTGTTTTTTTTTTGTTTTTTTGTTTTTTAGCTGGCTTTTTTTTGTTAATTTACTAAATATATATCAAGTGTTATCAAATACATTCCACTTTTATTTTTTTTACTTTCAGAGCACAGATTTGCGAAAAAATTAATTTTTTTACTCTTTAACGCCCCGTCGCAATGTGGGAATCGTGGTAGTTCTAAAATTTTAACTTATACCTTATTAAATATGATCGTAAACATAACATTTTTATAATAATAACCTAAACATATGTAAATAATATGAAACCGTCGACTTTTATAATTTGTTAAGCAATGATAATTTTGTCGGATGATATCATTTTTGTATGTTAACATGTTATCTTAATGCAAAATGGCATCTTTTGATTTGTTTGAGCATATAGATTGTAAACTAGTCAGCTTCTTCTCAAATATTATTATTATACAAAATGTTAATATAAAACCTACCACAACATCCCTATCTTTATATCCACAAAATATCATGTAAAATCTTGACACTTTGCGTCGGGTCATTTGTTTAACAAAAAGAATACTTTGTGGACTCTAATTAATACGATCGTTTACTTTTCCGAATATGTATTGATTAATAAGTACCTAAATAAATATACTCTCGGCCTATGAGGACAATTTTACGGTCATTTGTATATATGTAACGAAGGGATCGCAAGCTTAAATCCTACATGTTACGGTGAATTTTTCCTAAAACAATATTGAATTTGTTGTCGGAAACCTAAATTTGCTTAGATTAATATTCAAATGACGTGACTGATGTTAGTTAGAACTGACGATACTAATTATACTACTATAGAATTACTTTTGCTTAAAACTATGTGTAATGATTTATTTAGTTAGAATACCACTTAGGAAAAAATAAATTTATTAAAGAGTAAATAACAAATTATGTTCTTTATTAATATATACAATTACATGTTATGTCCTTTAATTTTAATAATTACATGAAATGTCATTTTTTAAAAATATTTGCACACATATTGTCCTTTACACTAACTTCCATCCGAATTCACAGTTAAGTCAAGCTGAGTGTCCGTCACATGAGATGCAATTATGACTTTTACATGCCTATAATGATTTAAAAATAATTTTTCGTTGCTTTATTGTATCGACACATTTTGAACCAATATTCATACTCGTCATTAGTGCATAAACATCTTTAGCGATATGCAAAACCAACACCGATCATAATCGGAGTCATTTATCAATTACATTACATGAAATAGTAATCAAATTAGACGAACTCAACTAAATTAAAACGACTACAGAGAAACCAAATAAAACTCCTAGAAAAATCCAGGTCTCTTACTGCACTTATATACATAATTAGTCCATGAACTTTGAATGATAGTGACATGCTTGCTTTAGGCTTCCAGTTAGGACTTCTCTACTTCATTCTACGCTTTATATTTCGGATTAAGGGTTTGTTCCCTCCCGCTCTTTCCTAAGAAAATAGGGGCATAAGGGTTACATGCTATATTAAAGTCTCAATTACTTAATATTTTAATAATTTCAAATTGTCAAATTACATAAATGCCCATCATATTTTTAGCACATACTTGACTTAACTCTCAATTTGGATGAGAGTTAGTATAAAGGACAACAGGTGTGCAAAGTTTTTTAATAAAGGACATATGGTGTAATTATTAAAACTAAATGACATATGGTGTAATTTTATTTATTAATAAAGGACACAATTTATAATTTATTTTTTATTAAATTTCTTTTAAAACAAGTGTAGTGGTTTTAAAGCACATTTAAATTAAAGTTGTCAAATGTGGAAAGAAATGTAATTCACTACCCTTTTAATATCCGTTAAAGCCTTGGCCAAACATATATTGAATCCCCATTTAACTAAGATATAGTGATTTTAACGCCTTATCATGTCCAAATCAACAAATTTGACACCCTTTAAGGACATCATTATGTCCCGTGTAATTTAATATCTAAAAATTAAATTATTATTTAATTAAAAGTATAGATAAATACCAACAAATTTATCAATCCTAAACCCATGTATTCACCTTATATTTTTAAAAAATTTAGTTAGTTGTTCTTATATAAACTTATATATATACATATATATATATATATATATATATATATATATATATATATATATATATATATATATATATATATATATGCACACAAACACACACGTGTAGAATGAGTTTAATTTTAAACCACTTATGTAACACCCGACATCTCATACCACCAATATTATCCGTTTGCTCACGAAAAGTTCACGGACTTGTTTTCGATTGTGCGCGCGAGTGAAAACTTCCTACAAAGGCCACCCATCTCTAAATTGTTGTCACTCAAGCACGCTTAACTGTATAGTTTTCCTCTAAGTACAGATAATATGCTAAAAACATATTGGTGATATTAGAGGCCAAACATTACTTATGAACTCAGCATCTTTTCTGTCAACGACCAATGTAGGATTTTCCTAGGGTGTCATAATTGAACTCGGCATCTCGATGGGCCGAGGGACTCACCATCCTCAGTGAGGTTTGCTCCCATCATCCTGAACGGCACAGAAGTGGATTTGATACCATTTGTAACAACCAGCCCCTCATACCACAAATATTGTCTAATTTGCTCATAAGGAGTTTACAGATTTGCTTTTAGTTGCCCGAATGAAAACTTCCCAAGTAGGTCACCCATTATTGAATTATTGTCACCAAAACACGCTTACATGTGAAGTTTTACTCTCATCCATAGCCAATACGCCCAAAACACATTGTTGATATTAAATACCAAACATTACTTATGAATCAAGCATCTCTTCTGTCTATGATCGATGCAGGATTTGTTTAGGGTTTCACAACTTAATATATAGTAACCCATTGATTCTGATAAATACATTAGTGATCGATGTCGAAGCCCTAATAAAAAATATAAACTTCCCTTATCTTTTTTACTTTAAACTAGATTAGACATGTATGAGTATCATATCCATGAGTAGTGTTTTGTAGTTGTTTTGTAGTTGGCTACAGACATTCATCAATCAAAAAATGTAGTTTTAAAAGTTGGTTGATTCGTTTGTTTAACAAAATAATGCATGAACAATAAACTTAATTAAATGAGTTGTTACGATTATGATAAAACATAGTTATTTTTTGTTTCAGGATTTATGATTTCATTCTTTAATTCCAAGTAATGTTGATTAGGTTAAATAGACATAACCTAATTCAAGTTCGTCATCAGCTTGAAGAAAGTTCATATACTTACACACTAAACACTACTTTCTCAAAGCACTAACTGCGGGTGTCCTTGGCACGATTATATGGCATATGTTGTCTATCAAAACTTAAAGTCAAATACGTATAAAGAATCACAACACAATCGCATATTAATGTTTCTAACTATTCATATTTTATGATGAAATTAGACTATTCGTTCAAACAACTAAAATCACTAATCCCATATACTATTGTGACTACAAGATGATGAGCCGAGCATGACAGAATGATCGGAACGCATGAATTTCGTTGACATAAACATCATTAATGACAATCCTTGAAGATTCTTGAGTAATTTGATCTTTTATCTTCGTTCTTTGCTTCCTCAAGACGTCGTTTAAGTCCAAAATCATGAACACCCTTGAAAAACCACCTGAAAACTAGTTAAACTCACAAGAAAATTGAATTGTCGGGATTCGAGCATTATCCATACCCAATTTCATTCAATTACCTACTGTGTAACATTTGTTCAACGCTAAAAAAAACGTGTCTGAGTGGCCTAACATTGCAAAGCCTAGTGAGTGTTGATCAACTCCCAAGACTTGCTTTAGAGTACGTTTCTTGTGCATTTCATCACTAATCTTCATCGTATTTAGCTCTAATTTGGCTTGTGCTTTTTACGTTTAAGTCTAGTCAAAATGTTTACATCCCGTGAAAATGTAATTCAGTTGTTCATAACTAATGCAGATTATATAAATTAACTTGATTATTTTTCAAATCATTAAAAAGACTATAATGTATTCATTAGTGAATACATTTATTTTATTTAATGCACTAATACTAGATTGCGGAATGTAAAAGTAAGTAAATCTATCTATTTAGTGATAAACCAAAAGATTTCAAAAGTTTTGTGGTTAACATATGATTCTAATAACACACATACACGCATACATACATACATACATACACACACATATAGGGTTGATTCCTCTAAAAAATAGGTTTCGCCTTAAATGGATAAGCAAAGAGAACGTGACTTAATGGTTTTATGGTTGATGAGTATTTAAGCTTACTTACGCATGTAAAAATACAAAGGAATTATATGGTATAATGGTGTTCTTTTGTCAAATACAATACAATATTCACTATAATGATAAAACAACATAGTTACAACAGTACCAATACAATTAATGATAAAATAACACAATTATAAATAGTAAACAAGTAAAAACAACATGTTTTTCACATATGTAAACCAGAGTTTTAACACATGTAAATGAAACAGTGTTTGAATTTTTTATTTTAATTATTTTTATATAACAATATTATGCTCATATTAAAGATAAAAAATATATGATTTCGTAGTGTAATATTATTTGAAAATTAAAGAGATACAAAAAGTTATCGATGTCTAAAAAATAACTTGAAAAAGTCAACAATCACTAGCTTTTAAAAATTACCCCGTCCACTTTGATATATGTGTGTTGTATGAAAACAAAACAATTAGGAGGGTTTATTGAATTGAATTCGAATTAATCGAATCGAAGAAATCAAATATTGAAATTCCCAAACAAGATTTGAATCCGATTCGAATTCGAAAAAAAATAAGTCGAATTCGAATCGAATTCAAAATTTTTAAACAAAAGTCAAATTCGATTTGTATTCAAAAAAGTTTATAATTCAATTCAAATTAATCATGTAATATTTATTAAATTAATTCGAAAGTACAATTCAAATTATTAAAATAAAAAATAAGCGTAACATACAAAATATTTCAAGTTTCAAATAAGTCAAAAGGTACAAATTAGAATTTTGAATTGTAGATTGTATATTTTTTAAACTTCAAAATTTTAATTTTTCGTATACATAAATCTAAATTAATATATAAAATAAATAAAGGTATGTGTGCGTATTTCAAATTCGAATTTTGAATTGAATGAAATGAAAAATGACAAATTCGCAAATCAGTTCGAAATCGATAATTAGACTTCGAATAAAATATTATTCGAATCGAATTTCGAATCATTTATTTTATGCTCGAATCAAATTTTAAGTTTCTCGAACCCGATTCGAATATTTAACATTCCTAAAAACAATTTGCCCCATCCTATTGATGATAGGTGTGTGCTTTAAAGTCATGATATGATATGTTTCGATACTCGGCTTCTATTTTCTGTCATTTTGTTGGTAATAAATTTGACTAGAAATGGAAAAAAAAAGGATATTTGTTTATGGTGTTTAATTTTGATAAACATTCACTAGCTAAGTTTTTTTCTATTTTTCTTATTTTGTTATTTAATTTTTTTGTTGGAACGGCCACTAGCTAAAAATGTTGTCAAAGTTCCAAAGTTTATTGTATTTGATTTTACCATCATATATTATTACTAGTTTTAGTAACATTTATATTAATGGTTGAACAAATAAAATATTAAGCAGAATGAAAATTTATTAGTTTAAAAATAATATTCTAAGATAAGATATCAACTTTTTAAATTTTTTTTCCAATAATTAAACATTTTATTTCAAAACAAATGTTTATTAAAAAACTTTTTTATTATAACTTTTAATTTTAATTATTTTGTTTATAAAAATTTTACTTTTTATAAACACCAATGTTAAAAAAAATTATTTTTAAAAAAGTATGATGTTTAGAAAAATTTCTTATTTTATAAAATTTATTTTTTTGAAATAATATTAATAAGAAGATCTCTTTCTTAATTTATTAAAACTATTTTGATTTAAAAATAATCTTCCTACTCTAATAAAAGAGTATCTTGAGATGACATGTAGCAATACCACAATCATTCTCACTAAAATTTTCCAGCATATTTCTCCTATTAAATAATTATCTTAATTACTCATAATATTATTTAACGCTTTTAAATTTAATAAGTTAAGAAAGATATCTATTTATTAATGTTATTTCTAAATAAATATTTTTTTTACAAAAGTAATAAATTTTTCTAGCATAAATCTTTTTAAAAAATACGAATATTTTACATTGGTATCTTTAAAAAATCAATTTTATAAAACTAAAAATAATTAAATTTGGGAGTTATAATAAGAAAATTTTAAAAAATGATAGTTTTATACGGTTTGTTTTAGAACAAACTATTTATATATTTTTTGGAAAAAAATTAATTTTTTTTAAAAGTTGATATTATTATGTTATTACTTATAGTCATTTGTTATACGTAATTTTAGTCATATCATATCTTATAATATTATTTTATAATTAATAAATTTAATTATATTAATATTTTATTTATTCAACCCGTGTAACACACGGATTTACTAAAGTTACTTAAATAATATTAGTGTAATTTATGTGATTATTTAATATGAGATAGAAGCGATAAAAAGTTGTATGGTAATGAATATGGTGTTGTCACATGTCCTCCTTAATTACATTATTAAGAGAATTTAACCTCGTATTTGTTATAGAGTCGATTTTAATTTTATATTGCTAGGGATGATAATGAGATGGGTTTGAGATGACTATAATAATCTAGTCTTATATCCGATTATAAAATTACGTCTCATATTTGGTCATACCAGTTCGACACTAGCTTACTCATCACCCGTCGTAACATGTATTCTCGATAGTATAAGTATACCAGGTACTTTGTTGAATCCCTCGTTGAATAGATAAAGAAGTACATTTATTAATTTTTAATTTTCTTTATCGTTTTATCAACTAAGGAATAAAAAATATTACAACTAACAAGTTGGTGGAAAAGTAGATTATCATATTTATCAAGGACAAAGGAACTAAAAAGAAAAGAAAATATTTGTGGCCAGTATAGTTCATGTTCAAGCAAGGTGGTATGAATAATTTGGGTAATCGTCTAGATCAGGTATCACGTAATATTATAGCGGTCTTATATTCATGAAAAAATTTAAAATTAATCTGACATCTTGAACATCCGTCCAATTACTTGTCCAAATATTCAAGTTTTGGCTATATCTTTCGGATTTTATTTTTGGGTAATTGGATTTTAATAATCCAAACTTCATTCATTAACCAAGATTAATTCTAATTCAGGAAATGTTTACGGATTTTCAAACTTATTTTCTTCAAACGATTCTTTACTAACTGAGAGTTAACCACCGTTAGTCTTTTTGATCAATTTAAGCAAACTTTGAGTCATTGTTCAACTTCATCGCTGTCCAACTTCTATCAAGTCCGTTTTTTTGTGTTTAGTCCCCATCGTCACCTGATATCTACCTCCAATGAGTCAAGTGGTTCAAATCAGGATGTGAAAATTGACGGGTTTCAGGATGCGTAAGTTTCAGATTGATGGACCTGATGGTTGATATTAACTTTCTGCTTAGTGTTTTGGTCATATAAGTAGTCCACATCATCAAAAAACTAACGATGTTAACTCTCGGTTAGTAAGGAATCATTGGAGGAATATAAGTTCAAAGTAAGAACGTGTCTGTAAAAATTTCTTGAGTTAACATTAATCATGACTAATAAATGAAAGTTAGGATTATTAAAATCCAATAACCTTTATATTTTTTTTGATGATCCTTATATATTTTACATATTTCCAAGTAACTAACTATAATATATTTGGTTTGAGTTGCTCTAAATAAATAATAAGAGTTTTAACATATATACAATTATTTCGTATATATACATCGTCATTTTTGTTATTATAAAAGATATGCATAATTTTTTTTTTGTTTCTTGGTTTTTTTTCTTTGTTTGAACGCAATATAAAAATACTAATACATAAATAAAATTTAGTAGGCATACCTTAATGTTGATCCATATATAAAAGTCAGAAAATTTATCTTCAAATAAGTTAGTGCTACCAAAGAGGATTATATCACCTCACATCACTCAAATATAAGGGCCACAAGATTCTAGATTAATATGATGTGTCATTCACTTTCTTTTAAATATATAGGGTGGGTATGTATAAAAGTAATTTTTGCTGTGGATATAAAAGAAATTATCGGGAACACGACACATGTATTTTCATGATATAGGTACATGTATTTCTTATAATGGTTTGGATGTATTATTATTATTATTACAAAACCCATTAGTTCGTGCATCAGATCTTGGCAACTTGAACATGTTATTGTGTGTTAGACATACTGTTGAATTGGTTTAGACTATGGGGGTAAACAAGCCGCGCTATTTGTTAGGAACTCGAGATCGTCTCGCTAAATATTCAGATCGAGTCGAGCTTATACGAGTTTTACCTTATATTGAGGCTTATTTAACAAACGAGACTGGTCCCAAGCTTCACACATAGAGCTTGAGTAGACTTACAACCATAAAAAAGCCATTTATTTATACGCACTGTTGTAATTGAACAACTTAAACCCGTAGCTACATACGCATAGACATATTTTGGAGCTCATATAAAACCCATGAATATGTTAAATGCCACAATATGTTCAAGGTACCAAGATCTGATGCACGTGTGCATGTGTGTCTATGTGCCAGTGTCTGTGTGTGTATGTATGTCCTCCTTTATTACTCAACCACATCCCCCACTTCTCTTGCCATCTCGACATCCTTTCTTGCTGCCTCATGGCGAGTTTTAAAATTGAAGTATCTTTTAGTTTTGTGGATGCATGAAACTTTCTACAAGTGTGACCCATTCAGGATATATTCCGTTTGCAAGATAGTATCTAAAGTGTATTACTTTCGCTGTAAATTGTATCGATTGTGCATGTCCGCCCGGGTTACAGGTGGGGTGTTACAGAGATGCTTTAAGGGGTGTAATGGTGTGTTTGAATATGATATTTGATTGATAAAGAGATGTTGAGATATAGTGTTGTGATTGATGGAGAAAATTATTAAATACATACATACATACATATATATCTGGTATATCACACGCATATTCCGACTATGTGTAAGATTTGGGAGAGATAGGATGGGGGCAAGTCTTTCCTCTGTCATGAATGATAGCGAGACCGTTTTTTTTAAGACCCCTGGCTCCAACTGTTCTTAAATTTATTATTTTTTTAGAAAAATGAAAAGTAATAATGATAAATGTTTTATCTTGCCCTTTTGCCTATGATTACAATAACATCCAGCCCGTCGCTCCCCCTATCACGCCTGGGGGCGGTGTTCATGGTGTGTTAGGGGCTTCATGTAGGCATATAACACCCCATTACGGATAGCCTAACTCACCAAGGGAACATCCAGGTGGTAACTACTGCTAAGTGGTGTACTCCCTAATTAAAAGGATGTACTCGTAGGTGTTACCGTTAAAAAGAAAATATATAATTTCAATAATATGATTGGATCTAAAATAAATAAATAAATAATAGCCTAATTAACTAACTATAATAAGCCATCTAATTCCTTAGGTAAATAAAAATTTTAAACCAATACTGTTAACATTAATTAAATTAAATTGTAAATTGAAATAACATGTGCTTTATCGTTTATTTGGAAAAAGAAATACCTTATGCGTCAATCTTTTTCTGATGAGATCGTTACTGTTTTGTTTCTTTGTCGATGCTAGTGCAACACCCATGTAATGTTGTTGTCTTAGTGTTTTTGATAAACGTATCTACAATTGTTGTTTAGGTCCCCATGTCTAGAAAGGGATTGTGCGAAAAGAAAGTTGGAAAGTCAAGATAAGGAAAATGTGTAATCAATAGTTGTTTTATTTTTATTGTTTGTTCGGTTGAAGAATGAATAAGAATATAAGAAAAGAGGTCAAAATGAATTTAATCATACTCGTGGGTGATTTAGAAATTGCCATAAAGTTTAGTTAACCATAGCGTAGTAATACTTTAACCAGTGTTATTTATATTGTAGGGGATTCGTAATTCAATAACTTGGATAATCTGAGAGTCGTGAAATACACGTTAAATTGTAATATCGGTTGTTTAGTCCGAATTGATTAATTAGTTAAACTCAAGAATCTGACATATGATTATGTGATGGTAGTTAAATTGTAATATTTTTTGTGAACCAGAGAATGACAAACAAGATGAATTTGTATAAAAGGGAAGAGGTTAGAAACTACCTAATGGTAGTTATTAGTTTTCAATTCAAAATGCACAAAATTTAAATGTTTTTCAATCCGATTTCATATGTGAAATTTCAAGAAAAATAAATATTATAATACATTTTTAATGAAGTAATTTTTATCAAAATAAACAAAAAAAATCAACTTGACCCTAGTTAGGGTTCTATCCCTTAGTGGTTGCCTCTTCTTAGATCCCACTCCTAGTGACGCTGGCCCCAAACCCCGACCAAGAGGTGTTGCTCATCATTTGGAACCCTATTGCTTAGGAAAAAAATTATTTAACATACGATAAGTGTTATGATTTGAATCTATCAACAAGTCAATCCAAGTATAATAATATATCTAACATATATAATATTACTTACTAATTACTAGGGAAAAAATGGCACTCGATTGAAATTTTAAAAATCACATATTCCCCGTTGAAAAATAGGCATATACAATAAAAAAACAATATATTTTAAATTTTTCTCACAAAAATCCATGTACAGTTTTTTACACGTAAAAAACCAACATAATTTATGTTTTGTTTCATAAAAGTTCCTCATTAATTTTACACATAAAATCCAACATATACTTTTTTTATTTTTTTCACATCAAACATATATGTGGCTCGTTAAACTTAAGCGAGCTTGGCTTGTTCAACTTACGGGTACTCAAGCTCGGCTTCAGCTCATTGCAAAACTCTATTTCTAAAACTATTACAAGCTAAGCTTTAGAAATAGACCTCGAAACGAGCCGTGGTTGAGCTCCCATAACTTATAGGATCCGAGCTCAAGATCCCTTAACTTAAACGAGACACGTAAGGGAGAAAATACACTCAAACAAAACAATCGGTATAAAAGTTGTATTAAATTTTTTTTAGAGTTTGGTTAAATTTAAAAAGTGAAGTGATTTTAATGTGTATATAATTATTAAGGGATTTTTATGTGTAAAACAGAAATGATATTAGATTTTTATGTGCAAATAATATTAAGAGATTTTTACGAGATAAAACAGAAAGTATGTTTATTTTTTACATGTAAAAAATTGTGTTGAGACTTTTATGAGAAAAAACTAAAAGTACATTGTTTTATACGGTATTTAAATATTATAGGAAAAAATGTTTTTTAGTAACCTTTACCACTTGTAATAATATGTATGTGTTATGATTTTAAGTTCTTAGCAAGGGTTTCTCATTGTGTCTAATTTAAGGTTAATTGAAAAATATATCGATGTTTGAAGTGGAATATTTGGAATAAAAGGTGGATAATCAAACTTAGAACTTAAACTCATACGTGACCACAATCAAAGGACATGAATGCTAGACCAAAATTCTAAACTAGTAAGGGTCGGTTTTGTTTGCGAGCTATAAAATGATACCTCCTAATCAATGTCAAGACATAAAAAACACCGGTGATTCTTTTGTTCAATAGCATGCATTAAAACATGAACTTTGATGTGATTTTCAGACAAGTATTAGTCAGCTTATACAATGTTACTATTATAGTTTGTGTGTCTTACGAAACAAATATGTAATATGTTTCAAGGAAATCATATCTAACATGTTTGAACTTCTACTACTTATGTTTGATTTATATTTTTTTCTGTTATATTAACTTTATGATATATTGTAATTTATCTGTTATACAATATTTGTCTAACGTTAATCATTGAAAAAAATCAAACATGTAATATTCTAGAGAACTAGAAGTGTGCCCACGCGCGTTGCGCGGGGCACTCCGCAACAGCTATTTCAAAGGTTGGATAAGACACATCGTAACAACCATTTTGAAAAGCAAACAACAAATAAACCAAGAAGTTAAAAAATATAAATAAATAAAAAAACGCACACACACAAACCTTGTCATCGTGTAGATATAACTTGTCGTACAAAGCTCAAGCCTTGAAGGCTCAGTGCCTTAAGGGTAGTTCTAGCAGCTGTTGATGAGCAGTGTCCGGTTATGAGATTAAATGATTAAAAACCTATGTTAATTAACTATTGTGTCTTGTTCCTGTTCAAGTGCACATAAACATCAAAATCTTAAAGGAGTTAATATCCCATAATGTTGTGAAGTTAAAGAAAAAGTAGAGTATTTTATATTAAAAGGAATCAACCACGGTTAAAAAAATGAGTTGTACTTTGATTATTGTTCCAGTGTCTATCACCGACCAATAGTGGCAGTTTTAATAAATTGTGAAGCAAACAATATTTCAAGACTTCTAGGCATATAAAAAAGAATTAAAATCATAATTTTCAAACCTAGATTGCACATCATCAACAGAAAAACATATAGAGAGGGGCCATAGATAGAATGTGGCTAGCCATAGCTCCAAAATGCACCAAAAGACCATCCATATGAGCAACAAATATGCTTTAGCACATTTTAAACACCTGAGTCTTTCTTTACTCATTTTAACAATAAGATAGAAGTATTAAATCCTGGAAAACAAAAAAAAAGTGTGTTGTTCATGGCATTCTTCTATAGAAGACTGGATATAAAACAGATATGTTTCAAGTTGTGACCTTCAAATATCATCAATATGTTTTACATATGCAGATAATCTAATTACACCTTGTATTGGGTAACATCATCTAAAACACTTTTTGAAGCATATATTTGGCAAATAATAAAATCACGACCATAAATCCACCAAGTGAAAGATAACTATTAATACTTAACTTACTAATTAGAAGTATTTTAAAAGTATACATGATATATAGCTAGCCCATCAGCACCTAGAAGTTGCACAATTAATCATGAAAAAACATGGTAGTCCTTTAAAACCAACAAAAACAACAATAATACTGCAAATTGAGAATCAATAAAAACTTACTATTTTAGAATGACGATGCAAGAAAATGAGTTCTACGATTAGATCCCGACATGGCTAATCCACTCCTTTACAATCCCCAAATCGCTTGAAGTTATTCAGTAAAAACAACTAACATTTACAGGATTTTAAAAAAAATTACACTATTTATACCCTCATACCCGACCATTTAATATGTAGAAAGAGAACCTGCAGAGAAGTTCATAATCATCCTAAAAAATGAAGTCAAGGGTGTGAATAAGAACAAAATAAATCATCAAATTTTAGGGTCAAATGTTTGATTATGCAAGCAAGAAGAACGAATTTATACCATAAAATATGTTACTGTAATGATCTTATGAGCACAAATCAAAAAACATCCTTGCGTATATCATAGTCACATATTATTTCATTTAAAACAATCATCTGTAGCTTCGTTTTTTCCTTTAGTCAAACAAACAAAACCATAGGTCTATTTATTTAATTTAATGGTTAATAAACGGCTAAGTAAACTCACAAACACAACATTTGAAATCGATTATAGATACAATGCGACCAATATTTAAAAACATACCTTTTTAACTAATTCAGGGGACGATTCCATGGCGCCGACAGCCTTCATAACCACCACCAACGTAGTTCGGGCGACTGTTTCGGGGTAGCCGGTTCATCACCCATCATTGTCGCCGTCAGCATCGCACTGCGTTGGTCATTTCCTCTGCCTCTCTCTCTCTTCCCCCGACATCCCTTTCTGCCGAATCAAAACAAACAAACAACCAAAGTCCAAAATTCAAAATCAAAACCTTAATCAGAGGACCGCCATCTTCTATTCTGATAAGAGATAATGAGAGAGATATGATGGCTAGAGAGAGAAGAAGAGGGCTTAGAACACAAAAAAGAGAAACGTGTACACATTCATTACACGTGTTCAAAAGCCTTGAAAGAATGCATCCACTACTCGTACATTCCGCTCTAGAATCAATACATGTAATAACAATCTGTACTTGATGCATATATATTTGCACATTACTGTAGCCAACGATGTCCTTTTATATAGAGAGTAATATTAAAAATGAAATTGAAGATTATATAGCGTCAACTTTGAAAGAAATTGAATTGGCCAAGGCACTTATATAAGCCATACAAACTTTCAAACAATGAATTATATGAAATCAATCCTTGATAGGGACGATGCCAAAAGAAAAGTTAAAAAGACAAGATAAGAAAAAAAAAATTGATCTTTAACAGTAACCGGTCATTTCTTTTAATTGACTAATTTGTTGTGGTATAGATCACAGGGTAATAGAATGACATAGAAATTCTTTTCAATAATACAATAATATTAAACATTTACTTTCTTGAAATCTAACAATTATATAGTCCATGCTAAATAATCTTCATATTATTTTTTATGTTTTGTCTTATATTTCTTTTCATTTTTAAGATTTTCATTATTTCTCCTTGTTTTTTTCATTTTATACCTGCTTTTGGATTATGTTAATTATTAATCTTTCTTACATAGTTACATTTAATCTACTATTTTACCTTTTTTATTTTTAAGATTTTCATCATCAACGTTTTCTCCACAACTGTCACATCCCGGCGGAAGCGTGAGATGCTTTGGATATGACTTGTTTGTTCATGTCACATCCCGACCAAAGCGGCGGAACATGCCGGGGCGCAACTAAGATTGTTCAAATGCACACGACACTATTAAAGTGACAATATTTAATCAACTTATTCATTTCATAACATGTTCTTACAAATACAAGGAAATAAATAGTTCTTAACTAATAACCTAACGGTCCAAGATAAAGTAACGTCTTTAAATCTTCAATCAACCGATAATCAAACCTGTAGCATTGCATAAAATATGTTTTGTCAACATGTATGTTGGTGAGCAATTTCATGACTTTAGTAATATAATATAAGGCAAAAATCCACAACTCAAATATGTAAAACCGTAAATAAAAGCGACAATTGAGGTATATAAATCATAAATAAATGAGGCTCCTTTCTAATTGATAAAACTACCATATTACAATGAGGAGCGTATGATCATACTTATTGAGGATGAGGATGAGGCTAACCGATCAAAAGCAATAAACATGTAGCAATTAATCATATGAGGTATATAACATACAATTGGATAATTATTCTAAGCAACACATAACCTAGAGGTTGTGGGTTGAGGATCTAGGTGTTAAATATGTTTTTTTTTTGGGTTGAGTAAGTATGTTTGCTATCCCCAAAGTATAGAAGAGAAAACGGGGATGAAATTACTCACTTGAAAAAAATGGCGTTGATGAATAACTTAGAATAAAATCCTCAAGCAAGCGAGTCCGACGGTTTAACGTGCGTGTCCTAGATTGAAAGATCTTAAGTAAGTATTGAGTCTTGAAGATGAAATATAAATGGTATAAAAGTTCATAAAAGTAAGGCTTGGGTTTTCGGGAGTTTTAGTTATATTTTAAAAAGTGTGTTTAAATAACGTAAGTATAAAATAAGTTTTACAAGAAAACGGGTCCTTGATGTTTAGTATTACTCAACCATTGATAAGTTTTACATACGGGAGTTGGTTTAGTGCTAGTGTGCACGATCCCGTTAATGTAAGCATCAAGATCCGACTTACACTCTCTTAAACCCGAGTTTGAGACTTTAATTAATAAAGAAATTCGCTTAAACCCGATCTTAGTATAAAACCAAGTTTGATTCCGTCATACCAAAATCTTATTACTATAAATAATATAAAGTGACACATAAGTAAAAAAAATAGTTAGGAAATATTGTTTTGCGTTTTGAACGGTGACTAGCTCGTTAAGACGATAAGTTCGACTTTTACTCGGGTTTATTTTTACCCGAAACTTGGTTTGAGCTAATATTTGTTCTAACACTTCCAAAATTTTAAGTAATATGAGTAATATAAAGTAAAACATAACTAAAAAGATAGGTTGAACTTTTGGTGGTTTGAACATTGACTAACTCGTTAAAACGGGTGTTCGGTTTTACTCGGTTTTTACCCAAAACTTGGGTTCAAGCCAAGATTTGTTCTATACCTCCATATCAACCATATAATAACTAAAATATCAAAAAAAACTCAGATCTAAAGTGTTTGATGTAACATGGTCGCTTAAAAGTTATTTAAAGTGCTTAAACGAGCGTTCGGTTTGGTTCGGTCTTTGACTCGGTATGAACCCGAGAATGGTCACCACATGTCCAAAACCATTGAACTAAAAATAAGGTAAAATTTCCAGATCTAAACTCAAACAAGAAAGTTAAGCGAGTAAACTTCCCGAAAACGACCCAAACGGGTCTAAAATGCATAAATATGAGTTTGAATACCCACAAGCCTTAAATAAAGATGAAAATGGTTTTGTAAACATAAAATAACTTAGAAAAACTGAAAATATCCAAAAACACATACCCGAAATGATTTGAAATGCAAGATTCGGTTCCGTTGACTTTTTAAAGTCAAACTTAAGCAAAACTAGCTAGAACAACTTACAAGATCAAAACTTTTGAGAGAAGAAGATGAAAATGTGCAGGTGAAATGGTTGAGAATGAGTGGTATTTATAGGGAAAAATTAGGGTTTGAGGAAATGGGTAATGCATTTGTCCGGTGGGTAAAAGAGTGCACTTTGATTCTTTTATTTAAAATTAATTTTGATTTAAATAAATTACGAACAGGTATAAGACATGTTAGGAGGGTTCTAGAATAATTATGGGTTAGGTCTTGATTAGTTTGGATGGTTAAAATACGAGTCCGGACCTTAAACGAGCTTAAACGAACCGAAAACGTTAAAAAAACTGATTTTGCTGCAACAAACTGTGGGTCACGCCACGACAAGCATGAAACATGATTACAACATAAAATCCATCATTTTATTAATATTCAAATATCCGAAGACCAAAACGAGTCGGGTTCACAATACAGAATAACAAATGCAAAGATAGTCGAAAATGACGAATGTCACAGTTCAGAACATAGATTAAAAGAGTTTAACAAATAGCACAGCAAAACAAAACATAACATGAATTAGTTCATTATTTAAGGATAATTATAAAGTTAGGATTACATCAAATCATAACAGTCAAAATTTGATCTAATATAATCCTATTACAAACATATTATCTAACTGCTACATCTTCGGTAACGATAAAAATGCGCGTCCACCGATAAGCTGAGGTCATACATGTTCACAGTTAGATTAACACAGACTTTTCCCATTATTTCTCCTCAGCCGTTATACACATCAAAAGCGAATATTAAGCTGTTAGTCATGATGATTTCCTGAAAAAGCATACTCAAAATAGTCAACATAAAGTTGGTGAGATCATAGGTTTGTCTTAAACAAAATATTCTTGATGCATCAGATACAACCAAACCTTACTTAATAATCAGATCATTCATAACTGTCATAACATAATTAATAAAATCAGATAATATAGCATCACAACACTCATCCTGTTGGTGCAGGTAATATTTTCCTAAGTAGCGCTACCTATATTATCTAATGGTTCCACATCCAAATTAATGATTATAACATAAATGACAATATATCTTAAAAATCTTATAAATGCATCAATCATAAAACAGTATGCTTTTTCCCCCAAAAATTTATAAAAATAAAATGGAGCTATGAATCTCACCTCTTACTCCAAATGATAACCTATAAACAAAAATATTTATAGTTTAGCAAAAATATCTTTTCTTTAACATTTTTAGCACCTCAAATTATAAAATTCATTACAAAAATTATAATCAAACATATACCACGAAATTTTTACAGTAAGTGGTTCTAAAATCAGACATAACATATTAAAATTTTGTATTCCAATTATTTACAGTTTATTTTCCATAATTTTTATATTATTTGAAAATTTTATCAGAAATACCTTCGGACCTCTAAAAACTTTCAAACTTTTCAGAATATATATCACAATATTTTTAGTTTTACAAAATTTTCTCAAGTTCTAAATCATAGCAGGGTTTATTTTCAAGATTTTTATTATTTTAACAATATTCAGTAAAAATAGTAGGATACGTCCAAAAATTCTAATCTTTATACAAACTGTTCTATTCTAGTTATCATTTTTTATGTAAATTTTTCATAATTTATCTCAAAGTTTAAGTATTTTTCCCGATTTTCATATAGTAGAAACTTCTAAAATTCATAAATTATTCATAACTTCGTATTAGACCACAAAACTTTTTTCGCAAGTCTTATAAATCATAATAATCAACATATAATTTTTCCAGTCATTTGCCAGGGTCGGTTCTTCCAGCATGAAATTTTTTTTCAAATACTTAGATAATTTGTATAAATTATTTTACTTATAGTAATGGCATCAAAATTTGCAGAACTATATTTCTTAATATTCTAAACATATTTACATTGTTTTTCCCACAATCACACTCAATTACATAATAAACTGAATTTGACAAGTTGCACATAAATTTTCAACCCTTAGTTGATAATTTTCTTTATATAACTTTTGATTATCAATATTTACTTATTTATTTCATATTCATAAAACCTCCTTACTGCTATTTGAATAGATTTACATATTTCTAAGATTTTTGTGAAGAACTTTAATGTTTTTAGTCACAAGGATTGGTTATATGTGTTGTTAAAACACATATATATTTTGGTAAGCTTAACTAGTTGTGATTTAGGGAATAAAACCTTGATTTTGATAGAGAAAGTGGGTGATGATAGCTGATAGTGTTAGGACTAGAATCTGTAGATCTAGTCATTTTGTATAGGCTTAGTACTTGAATCAATATTTGTAATGAACCTTTGTAATTCATTATTATGTATGCATTAAATATATAGGTTAACCCATTTACATGTGTGTTGATGTATGTATGGTTGCAGGTACAAACATAATGCTTGAACAATTTTGAAATTGACCAAGTGTAAGAAACATCTACGGATGAACAAATTAGTCTTCCGTAGATGTATATCTTACAAGTAACAATACATCCGAAGATCATCTGCGGATGAACAACAAGACCAGAAGAACATTACCTTCGGAAGAACAAGATTTCAGAACATAACCTTCGGAAGAACAATACCTTCGGAAGAACAAGTTACCCTCGGAAGAACAAGATACCTTCGGAAGAATATTATCTGCGGAAGAACAAAATTTCTACTGAAGACAATATTCCTGCGGAGACCAAACACTTGTGTTATCCAAGTGGTACAAGTCAACAAGTCAACAAGTCAACAAGGCGGTTATACGAATCCCGAGAAATCCGTTGATTCCTTATCAGAAACAAATCAAATCCCAAGAGATCCGGTGTTTCCTATAACTGAAACATCTGTCTATAAATATGGATCCTAGGTTTCGATTCAAAGACGATTGAAAACAGACGATTGATTGATTGAGAACAGCAACAGCATTACAGCAATCATCAAAAGTCTTTCGATCATCATAACATATACAAACATCATAGCATTCATTGTTTCATTCTTTTGTAATCTTCAATACATTATAATAAAACATTAATTAATCTTTAATTGTGTTTTGTGTCGTGTGTTCTTGATATTTTATTAACATTGAATGTTGTTCAAATACAATTAAACCAAATCAACGTTAATTCCGCTAACGTTGACTTGAAATCAATTATCACTGATAATTCCTGTCGACGATCCTTGGATTCACAGGTGGTATCAGAGCCAAGTGCTCATTGATTTAGATCAATTGATCTATCAGTGTTAGTTGTGTTTAATTGTGTTTGTTTTCGTTTACCAATCTATATTCAAATTCATTGAATAGTAGATCCTGTAAGCATCATGAGCAACTTCAGTGGTTCATCTTACCAACCCCCGAAGTTGGAAACAAAAGCAGATTTTAAGTCATGGAAAATCAAGTTCAGGAATCATGTAAACTATACTGATTCTGACTTGTGGATTTCCATTACTGAAGGTCCTTATATTCCACCCACTCTTGGGCCGGATTATAATGACAAAAATCAACTAATCAGCACAAAAGATCTATCACCTGATGATGTCAAAAAGGTTAAAGTCGATATAAAAGCATACAGTCTGCTTAGTATGGCCTTACCTGAAGAGATATTAATCAGGTGTGAGAACTATAAAACAGCTCACTCCTTGTGGAAGATTCTTCACACTCTCTGCGAAGGGAGTGATGAGATAAGAAGCATAAGGAGAGACACCCTCAGATCACAATATGAAACCTTTCATCATATTGAGGGTGAATCAATTCCTCAGCAACTCCATAGATTCATGCAGTTAGTCACTGAAATGAATATTCTAGAGTTGAAATATACTAGTGAGGAATTAAACAAGAAAATGCTCCACACTTTGCCAGAAAGTTGGAAGCATACTGTGTCCATGTTCAAGAATACTATAGATCTGAAAGCAACTGGTTTAGACACTCTGGTTGCAAAAGTGGAAGCTCTTGAAATGGATGAAAAATCAAGAAACAAGAGTGTGAGAACTCATGTCTCACCCTATCACTTCAAAGAACCAAATAATGTTGGAAGTGCATTTATTTCAAATAATGAATGTGATAGCTCTTGTATTAGGAGTGATGATGAGGAGGAAATTAGCTTTTATGCTTCAAAACCCTCAAAGAAATCATCTCAAGACAAGCAGCAGAAGAATAAAGGGAGAACTACAGATAGACAAGATACATCTTCAGCAACAACTAAGTCTTCCTTTTCAGCAAATCAGTCAGAACCAATAACTGTGATATTGGATTCTGAAGAACAAAGAGCAGCCTTTGCAGCTTTTAGTTCAAGTTTTCAAGCATACCTGGGAAGCTCTCTTACATCAGCCAATATCTGTCAACAAGATTTAGAAGAACTACCCCCAGATGTAGTGGAAGAGATGGATCTACAATGGCAGATGGCCATGATTGCTTATAGAGCTAAGCAATATCTCAGGAGAAACAAGAACTTGGCTTCAGCAAGCAGAACATCAAAGATTGGTGTTGACAAATCAAAAGTAAGGTGCTACAAATGCAATCTCTATGGACACTTCTCAAGAGAATGCAATCAACAGTCTTATCCAGAGATGAGACAACATCAGCAGCATCAACAACATCAGATTCAAGCAAATCAACAATCTTCTCAAAGACCTCTGCACAAGCAATCTCAACTGATGAATACTTCCCCACCAGCCACCAAAGAATCAGCAGGACCAAGTAACTCAAAGGAGTCAGGGCTGATCATACTTCAAGATGGAACGTGTGACTGGAGTCTTTATGAGAAGGAAGTTTTGGAAGAAAATCAAGCATTGATGGCTCATATGGATCAAACAGTGCCACCAATGGCAAAAGAGGTAAAAGAAAGATTGTGTTCATCAACTTGTGTTGAGGAAGTTGAACGATATAGAGTCCATGCTCAACAGTTGGCAGATAAAGTAAAAGAAACAATGATTTTGAATGAATCTCATGTTAGAGAACATAAACTATATCAAATAAAAATTAATTCTTTACAAAAGGATTTAGAAAAATTTGTTTCTGAAAATTATAGCCTGAAAGCCCAAGTTGAGCATTTGACCACTTCCTTAACAAAATCCATGGCTGATCATGCATCAACTGAAGTGAAGCTTCAGAAGTTTCAATTATCATCTCAGCAATATGAGAAATTATTATCTTCTCATATTGAATCAAAGAAAAGGTCTGGGTTGGGTTATAATGCGGTTGCACCACCTATAAATGATAATTACACATCCTTACCAACAACAATGACAAACACTCTGTCAAATCATTTTGTGCCTAGCACCAAATTTGAAAAAGATTCACCAAAAACTAAAACTTATGATAAAGCTGAGGTGAGTGAAACTGAATCATCTGAATCAGAATCATTAGATCAAAATGATTCAGAATTTGATTATGATAAATGTGATGACTTGGATGATTCTGATGAACATGATGTTGATCAAACAAGCACTGGTAAAAATTGTCAATTGAAAGGCCATATTCCAAAAGTGCTTGAAGAAACAAAGCTGCCATATCCTCCTAAACAAAGAAACATGCTGAAGACCATCTGCAAGAGGATAGCTCAATTGAATGAAGGTCTTCAAGAACTAAGTATGCAAGAATCCTCCAAGAAATTAACTGATGAATCTGTCATCAATGAGGAAAGAGGAAATTTCAAAGGAAGGAACAAGGCATCAGCAGATCATCAACTGAACAAGAAAACTTCAGCAGCTGATCTACGGAAGAGAAATGTGCACAAAAATGAAAAAGCTGAAGCACATTCAAAGCTAAAGAAGAAAGAGCAACTACAAAAATCAGCAAACAAAAGGAATGATTCTGAGAAAGAATCAGAAGAAAAGTATTGCAAATGGTGTGATATGACAAATCACAACACTGAAGATTGTTACTTCAGCAGTTATTGTTCTATTTGCAATATGAACAATCATATGACTGCTGATTGTTACTTCAACAAACATTGCTCTATTTGTAACAAAAATAATCATTCCACACAGGAATGTTATTTCAACAAAAAGAACAAAATAAAAGGATCAAAGAAGAAAGAATCAGACAAGTCTGAATCAGATTCCCAATCCACAGATTCAGCAAAGGATGCAAAACTGAAGAAGCATGAACAAAAATCAAAGGCAAAACCAAAGGACAAATCAGCATCAAGTGTTAAAATACTGAAGAAAAGATCAACTTTTCAGCAGTCAAAAACTCCACACAAAAGAGTGGATTTGTCTGACAAGGAATCAAAGGATGATGATTCATTCTTTGATAAATTTGATAAAGGCATTCATATCCCTCTTTCAAAAACAAAAGACAGTGAAACATTTAAAGGTTCACTCTCAAAACAAAAGAATCAAACAAGTGAAGATGATCTAAGTAAAACAGACAATATGAATCATGAATCTACTTCATCAACATCCCATTCAGCAGAATCATCCTCATCCAAATTAAATCAGAATGAATCAATCAAATCTGAAACAGAAACTTCAAAAAATAGTCTTGAAAGAGTAACTGTTTTAGATCCTGTTGACAAACCCAAGATCACTAAGGCTTGGGTTGTCACTTCTAACTGATTTACTTTTCTGATTGCAGGAACAATATTGGAGAGCTGACAACATGTGGTATGTTGACAGTGGTTGTTCCAGGCATATGACAGGAAACTGTTCTCTTCTCCATGACTTCAAACATAAAAATGCTTCTTATGTGGCATTTGGTGGGGATAAAAAGGGAGGTAAAATTGTTGGTGAAGGAATGATAACCAATGGTGTACTTAAATTTGATAAAGTAAATTACTGTAAAAACTTACAGTATAATTTACTTAGTGTATCTCAAATCTGTGATCAAAATTACACTACAATGTTTGATGACACTAACTGTTACATTCTTAAGCCAGGATTTATTGTCCCAGAAGATTGGATTCTCCTCAAAGCAGCAAGAAAAGGAAACACTTATGTGTTGGATATGAACAACACTTCTCTAACAAAACATGAAACTTGTCTTATTTCTAAACTTTCAGAAGATTTGTCACAATTATGGCATAGAAGACTTGTTCATTCTAACATGAAAAATATGAATAAATTGGTAAAACATGACCTGGTCATTGGGTTACCAAATAAAGAGTTCCATTGCTCCACTCATTGCTCTTCTTGTTACAAAGGAAAACAACACAGAGTGTCACATAAACCAAAAACAAACAATACTAATACTACACCACTCAAATTGCTTCACATGGATCTATTTGGCCCAACCAATGTAATGAGCATTGGAAAAAGGCAATATTGTTTGGTGATAGTTGATGATTTCACTAGATTTACATGGGTCTTTTTCTTAAAACAAAAGAGTGAAACATCAGAAACATTAATGGACTTTGTCATCAAGATTGAGAATCAACTTGATACAAAAGTTAAAATTTTCAGAAGTGATAATGGTACTGAATTTGTTAACTTTGAACTTGATTCTTTTTGCAGGAGCAAAGGAATTGCAAGACAATTCAGTGCACCAAGGACTCCACAACAAAATGGAGTTGCTGAACGAAGAAACAGAACTCTCATTGAAGCAGCAAGAACAATGCTAGCTGATTCACAACTGCCTATTACCTTTTGGGCTGAGGCTGTGAATACTGCATGCAATGTTCAAAATAGAACATTAATTGTCAAAGAACACAACAAAACTCCT
The DNA here is from genome assembly GCA_025215565.1 of Flaveria ramosissima. Lineage (NCBI taxonomy): Eukaryota > Viridiplantae > Streptophyta > Magnoliopsida > Asterales > Asteraceae > Flaveria > Flaveria ramosissima. The sequence continues at coordinate 50,779,494 of CM046038.1, forward strand.
TATGAACTTCTATTTAAAAGAAAACCTTACATAGGATATCTGAGAGTATTTGGGTGTCAAGTAACTGTTTTGAACATCAAAGAGTCATTAGGAAAATTTTCAGAAAAAGCATATGATGGTTTCTTTGTTGGATATTCTTCAACATCAAAATCATATAGAGTGTATATTCCACAACATAACATTGTGGAAGAGACACCTAATGTATCTTTTGATGAAAATGTATTTGTTAAGTCAATTAACGGATCATCATGGTTATTTGACATAGATGCCTTGTCTAAATCTTTTAACTATGATTATTTGACAAATACAGGTTCTGATGAAGTATGCTATCCATTTGTTCCACCAATTATGACTGAAGTACCTTTATCTGCTGATCCACCAAGGATACATACATCTACAAGTGCCAACAATTCAACCGAAGCAGATACTACATGTGGAACTGAACACAATGCATCAGTAGAAGCTCCTACGGAAGCACAAAATGCATCAGTAGAAGCTACTACGGAAGCACAAAATGCATCAGTAGAAGCTACTACTGAAGAACAAAATGCTTCAGGAGAAGCTCCTTCGGAAGAACAGCATGAGTCAGAAGAAATTCATTCGGAAGATCAACATGAATCCGGAGAACTTCCTTCGGAAGAACAAAATGTTTCCGGAGCAGCTCCTACGGAAGAACAAAATAATTCCGCAGAAGTTTCTGCGGAAGAGCAAATTCCAACTGCTGATACTGAAACTCAATCACCAGAGAATCAATTTGATTACTTCTTGAATTCTCAAATTGAGATGAATCAGTCAGAAGCAATGGAAATGACTAATCTGGAATCATCTATTCCAGTTGAGTCAACTCCCTCAATGAGAATTCATAAGTCTCATCCACTTAACAATATCATTGGCAATCCTGAAAAGAGAACTACAAGGAGCCAAAGTGGTACAGCCAACCTTTGTCTATTCAACTGTTTTCTTTCTCAAGTAGTGCCTCCAAACATTACAGCTGCTTTAAAAGACAATAGCTGGATTGAAGCTATGCAAGAAGAGCTTCAACAGTTCAGAAAGCAAAAAGTATGGTGTCTTGTTGACTTACCTGAAGGTCAACATCCTATTGGAACTAGATGGCTATACAAAAACAAACTGGATGATAGAGGTATTATTGTCCGAAACAAAGCAAGGTTAATAGCACAAGGTTACACTCAGGAAGAAGGCATAGATTATGATGAAGTTTTTGCACCAGTTGCAAGAATTGAGGCAATAAGAGTGTTCTTGGCATATGCATCATACAAGAAATTCACTGTGTATCAAATGGATGTCAAGTGTGCTTTCCTATATGGAAAAATAGATGAGGAAGTTTATGTGTCTCAACCCCCCGGATTTGAAGATCCTCATTATCCTCACAGGGTATACAAACTAGATAAAGCCTTGTATGGGCTTCATCAAGCACCAAGAAAATGGTATGAAACATTATCATCTTTCTTACTCAAGCATGGCTACAAAAGAGGAACAATTGACCAGACACTCTTTCTCAAACAAGAACATCAAGATCTCTTAGTAGTCCAAGTATATGTTGATGACATTATATTTGGATCCACTAATAAGAGATTGTGTGTGAATTTTGAAGAGCTGATGAAATCTGAATTTCAGATGAGCTCAATGGGTGAACTAACATTCTTCCTTGGCCTACAAGTTCATCAAAAAGCAGATGGAATTTTCATCAATCAAGAAAAATATATACATCAAATTCTGAAGAAATACAATTTTGCTGAAGTCTCCTCTTGCAAAACACCAGCATCAACAATTGATAAGATTGCACCTGATCCCTCTGGAAAATCTATTGATCAAAAATTATTTAGATCTATGATAGGTTCACTTATGTACTTAACTGCCAGTAGACCTGATATTATGTTTGCTGTGTGTGTTTGTGCTAGGTACCAATCTGATCCAAAGGAGTCACATCTCAATGCTGTCAAAAGAATTTTCAGATATCTCAAGGGAAAACCAGGACTTGGTCTATGGTATCCCAAAGATGGAGACTCTACACTCTACTCATACTCAGACAGTGATTATGGTGGATGTAACAGCAATAGAAAATCAACAACCGGTGGATGTCAATTCATTGGACCCAGGCTAGTGTCATGGCAGTGCAAGAAACAAACAAATGTTTCTGTATCCACAGCTGAGGCTGAGTATATTGCTGCTTCAGCCGGGTGTTCTCAAGTGCTTTGGTTACAAAACCAATTGCTTGACTATGGTTACAACTTTCTTCAAACTTCAATCTATATAGACAATTCAGCTGCTATGTTTATAACTGCTAATCCTGTGCAACATAGTAAAACTAAACATATAGAGATCAGGTATCATTTTCTGAGAGATTGCTCAGAAAAAGGATTGATCAAGTTAGTCAAAGTGGATACATCAAATCAGCTTGCTGATTTATTCACTAAAGCCTTTGATTCAGTCAGATTTAATTTTCTGATTGAGTCTCTAGGTATGATTAACTTAGATTAAATAAAATTCAAACAAACAACATGCTGTGTGCTATAATGCATCAGTATGCCTTATGCATGGGAAATGATAGTAAACTATAGCTTTGCCTATTTCTGCATAAACAAATATCAATATATCTCAACAAGTTTCTTGATATGTGAGTAGGTTCAACTTGAGTGGAAACAAATCTTAGTGCTTGCATAACATAATATTATCATAATTGTCTGTGGGAAATATCATTTTGAGAAAACAAAGTGAGTCTTATCCTAATGTGATCAAATCATTCATCTGCACACACTATGTAAAAGACTTTATACTATCTATCTTTGCAACTCATACTTCCTCTGTTTTGTGTGAACAAAGACCTGGATGTATGATCACCATACTGAATCTCAGTATCAAAGGTGAAAAGATCATGTTCATCATCATCCCTCTGTTTTGTGTGAACAAAGACCTGGGTTAAAGGCACCTCTGTTTTACGTGAGTAAAGACCTGGTGACCTGATGATGATCATATCTAAAGCTCTCAAAAGAATCATAAGTGATCAACTGTATAGTATCCTGAGCTTTATAAACATTGCATCAATGAGATGTCAAACACATCTCAAGATAGCTATTATAATTTAAAGTACATAGTCACAGAGTGCAAGAATGATGATTTGACTTACAAAGGGAGGACAAAACCTTTGTGAATCAACTGTGAAGCCCATGACAGTTATTGCTAAATCAATAAAACATGATAAACAGCAAGCCTAGTTGATACATGAGCTCTTGTATGGATTTATAAGGACAATATACTTGCAATCAGAACTTGTTCCAGTATCAACTAAACAACATAACTAATCAGGAAGAGGCTTAGCAATGTAGTATGATCCCATCTTAAGTGTATCTGATCATTATCATATATTCAGCTTTTATGTTATTCCTCTTAAAGAAATTTCTGATAAATGCTTAAGTTCATCATTAATCACAAATTTAGGGGGAGTAGTATTCATGAAATAACATATATATCAGCAGCAGCAATGTCTATATCTTTATCAAGTTGAAGAGATTGACACCTGAGCATCACATCAGCAGCTGGTTACATGAAATTTATTTTAAGTTTACTTGTACTAAATTGTCATGTATACAAAGCCAAAGAGGTCCTATAGCAATAATTGGTTCAACCAATGGAGTTGGGCCATACATACAACTGTGTGTAAATCAATATTAGTAGATTAATGTTTATCCGTAGACTGGTAAACTGCGGATAAACAATAATCAATCAGTAGAAGTTGTTGATCCGTAGATATACTACGGACGAGTAAGCTGTCGATTACACTTAAATATGATATTATTTCTACGGAAGAGTAGAATGTGGGACCCACTGAATAAATCCGAGAAAATTAATATGTCTGAGGGTATAAATAAAGAGATTTGACTTGTCAAATGCATTATGCACTTTTTCAGCTCACTTTTTCAGACCTAGAAAATCTCGCAATAAATTTTTCCCACTTTCTCAACATTCAAAATTTATCAAATCAAACCTTAAGCAAACGTATATCTGAGTTCTTAATCAGCGTCTATTAAGGTAAAACATGTTGTAATCATCAAGAATGAACAAGTTGATTCTTGTTTTATCTCATAACTGTTCGTATTCTTATGTCAATAACATGATTCTAATGAAGTCTTTTCTTATGAACAGATGGATCATCGATTTGCAAAGGAGCATAATGTATGTGCTTTCTTGAACCCTGACGATCCTGTGTCGGAAGGATGTCAAGAAATTATGAGATATTTGAGAAGATCAAGGGTTTTCTATGCATTATCTGCAGAGCCAACAATTTATCGATCGCACATCAGTGATTTCTGGAATTCTGCGCGTATAGAAGAAGATAATGAAGGAATTACTGCTGAAGTAAGAAATCGAAGGCTGAGAATAGACGAACAAACTATAAGAAGGGTACTAGAACTGGGAGATGTTGAAGCAGGACACCCTGATGTATTCGATAATGAATACATAGAAAAGGTGTTCCTTCTAATGGGATATGATGGAGACTTTGAGAAGGGAGAAATCAAGAAGGGAAGACTCTGCAAATCATACAGATTTTTGTGTCACACTTATCTGAAGTGTATGTCAAACAGAAAATCTGGGCTTGACAGATTTTCTAGACACATATCATCTGGTATTATTGGGATCTTTGAAGGAAGGACTTACAACTACTCAAAGTACATCTTTAACTGCTTGTGTGACCACATCAGAGTACAGAAGGCTGATAAGATGTATATGTTTCCAAGATTCATTCAGCTGATCATTAATGCAGACCTTCCTGGAACAAATGTGGAGGGTGGTGTATTCATTCAAGCACACCTTGGCAGATCTGTGCTGAACAAAATCTCAGGGAGATATGAAGGAGAAGATGTAGACATGTTTGCACATGTGATTGATGCTAGTGCAGACATACCTCCAGAGTTAGTTTGGGAAGATGAGGAAGAGAGCTCTGCTACCAGCTCTGCTCAAGACACACCATCACCAGTAGCCTCACCACAGCAACAACAAACACCCCAAATACAATCACCAGCCAGCCAAACTACAGAACCCATCTCACCAATCCTCAATCTATCACCACAACAACAACCAACACCCCAAGCTCAATCACCTGCCAGTCAAAATACTGAACCAATCTCTCCCATCCAACCCCAATCACCAAATCAGCTTCAGATGCAACTCTACCAACAACCTCAAAACTCAGATACTGAGAGCATCTACACTGGAGAGACAGAATTAGTCTCAGATGCAAGTACAGTCAAACTGTCACTATCAAAGACTGAATCCCCTGTGCACTCAAATGAAACTGAACAAGTTTCTCCCATGATTGATCAGCAACAACAACAAACTCTTCAAGAGCCAGAAGATCAAGCCACTGAAGCAAAGTCTAGTTCAGCAAGTGTTGATCATGAGGAGGTAAAAGAAGAAGAGATTGAGTCTGAGCATCAGGAAAGAGATACAGAAGCAGATCAGGTTGATGTGATTGCCTACAATGAAGATGATCTGAGTGATGATGACATTCCTGTAAGCAAGAGTTATCTGGTGGCTGAGTACAACAAGTTGGTGCTCAAGTCAAATAAAAGAAAGGCAAGAATACAAGAGCTGAAGGGCATAATTAAAGAAAAGGATGAAGAATTGATAAATCAGCAAGAAAGGATAAAGAGACTGAGAGAAGATGCTCAAAGTGATAAAGAAGTGATTGATGCTCTGCTAGACAAAGAAGCTGAACTTATAGAGTCAGCAGAGAATGAGAAGAAAGATAAAGAAAAGATCATGAAGAAACTTGAACTAGCATCTGACACTATGACTGCTCAGTCAAACATAATAAAGACAAAAGAAGAAGAAATTGAGCAACTTAAACTGAAGATCAGCTCATTGGAATCCTATGCCAAAACTTCAACTACTCAAACAAAACAAAGTCCTAAGGCATCAAAAGAAGTAATTTGGTACTCAAGGAAAAGAAAGTACCTTGGTACTACTGAGAAGAAGCCAACTGATGAAAGTAGTCCAAAGAAACAAAAGCTTTCTCCTGAACACACACCAATAATAGACTTATCTGCTGAGGAGCCCATCACTGAACAGAAAGATGAAAGTGACAAAGAATGGGAAGAGCTAATCAAAGAAGACACCCCTCCAAAGCAAGAAGTCTCAAAGGCTGATGATCTTCTGACTACAAGTGACATACTTGAAGAGAGGCCTGAATCAACCATGTTCATGACACTCATAAATCATGGTTTCCCTTATGACATGGTTGAAAGACTGAACATGACAGAGATGAAAATTTGTTGAAAGAGTTTGAGCTTGCCAGCTTCATGATTCCAAACTGTGACTATGAAGCATTCAATACTTTTCAATCAATTCAAAAGATAAAGAAGGAGTTGGGACACTGTGACACAGCCAAGCTGAGCAAATACAACATGACTTGCTGGTTACAGGGACACAACTACAAGCCTCATGAGCTTAAAGGAAGAACAGTGGGAGAACTAAGAAGGATGATGGAGCATGTAATGAAAGTTGAACTAGATACTGGGGTAAAGTTCAGAACTGAAGCTCCACATCAATCTTATGAACAACAAAGCAAACTCCCTGCTGAACCCATAACTGTTGAACCCAAAGATCAGCATAAAGGGAAAGAGAAATTGATTAGAGAGCCAAGGGAAGTCATCCCGGAAAGGTATGGCCACTTGGGACTGCAGTTAGAGAAATAACTGAGCAAAAGTCCACTCTAATACAACTGATAGATCCACCTCACAACTCCCAGCTCTGCGGAAGAAAATAAGATCATGGCATGGAAATATGATCCAGAGTGGGATTGTGCTGTCATTAAAAGAACATCTGGAAGAGTTGAATACTTCCAAGATGTACTCTCAGTGGTGAGTCTGCCAGAGAATGACATCAGAGACCTTCAAAGCTTAAACATCAGCAACTATCCTATTCACCCTAGAGGAAGAGACTTCTCAACTCTAGTGGGAAAGTTAAAGACTAAGTTTAAAGATGATGTGCTGATTGAAGCTAAAAGAGAAGACATAGAGCATCAGAAGAGAATCAAAGGGCTCAAAAGATACAAGTCCAATGCCTCAGAACATGTAGATGATGAATTCATGAAGAGGATTGGATATAACAACAGAAACAAAGCAGCTCTTAAATGTATTGAAGGGACTCAATTCACATACCCAATCACTGAATGGGGATATGTAGAAAAGACAAAAGAATTGGTCCTACTGAGGAATGCTGAAAACAAGAAAGCAGAAAAGATCAGAATCTTTGATCCTGTGGAAATCAAACTGCTTCATCCCAGCTACACTTCATACTTAAATGACAAATTCTTTCCAAAGCTGTCTGATGAACAAGCACAAAATGACTTATTTCTACATGTTCATGTGATTCAAGTAGTGGACAAACTTCATGCAAAAGCATATAAAAGAAGAAGATTTAATGCTGGATTGCTGAAGGGAACAACATTTGAAGAAGTTACAGAACTAAGAATAACAGAACAAGATGAGCTAGAAGTGGTGAATAACAACAAGGTGTTAGACACACTCACTACAGAAGAAGATGTTCTGGGAATTAGTTATGAAACTTTGAAGATGATGAGCAAGATGAAGATCAAGTATAAGTATGATGATCAGAAGACTGCTGTCTCCTACTTCTACAACAAGATGATCGCAAGAATCAAAGATCTTGCAGTTTTGAAGGAATGAATACAAGTAGCTAAGCCTAAGGGGGAGTATTGTTAGGTCTAGAATCTGTAGATCTAGTCATTTGTATAGGCTTAGTACTTGAATCAATATTTGTAATGAACCTTTGTAATTCATTATTATGTATGCATTAAATATATAGGTTAACCCATTTACATATGTGTTGATGTATGTATGGTTGCAGGTACAAACATAATACTTGAACAATTTTGAAATTGACCAAGTGTAAGAAACATCTACGGATGAACAAATTAGTCTTCCGTAGATGTATATCTTACAAGTAACAATACATCCGAAGATCATCTGCGGATGAACAACAAGACCAGAAGAACATTACCTTCGGAAGAACAAGATTTCAGAACATACCTTCGGAAGAACAATACCTTCGGAAGAACAAGTTACCCTCGAAGAACAAGATACCTTCGGAAGAATATTATCTGCGGAAGAACAAAATTTCTACTGAAGACAATATTCCTGCGGAGACCAAACACTTGTGTTATCCAAGTGGTACAAGTCAACAAGTCAACAAGTCAACAAGGCGGTTATACGAATCCCGAGAAATCCGTTGATTCCTTATCAGAAACAAATCAAATCCCAAGAGATCCGGTGTTTCCTATAACTGAAACATCTGTCTATAAATATGGATCCTAGGTTTCGATTCAAAGACGATTGAAAACAGACGATTGATTGATTGAGAACAGCAACAGCATTACAGCAATCATCAAAAGTCTTTCGATCATCATAACATATACAAACATCATAGCATTCATTGTTTCATTCTTTTGTAATCTTCAATACATTATAATAAAACATTAATTAATCTTTAATTGTGTTTTGTGTCGTGTGTTCTTGATATTTTATTAACATTGAATGTTGTTCAAATACAATTAAACCAAATCAACGTTAATTCCGCTAACGTTGACTTGAAATCAATTATCACTGATAATTCCTGTCGACGATCCTTGGATTCACAGATAGTAGCTTCTTTCTCCGATGCTCCAACTCGTGTGGATGTCTTGAGCTCCCAAAGTCGTGATTTCCTTGCAAAAATTGATTTGGAAGGTGATGGTGTTCGATTGTGGTGATGTTATTGTGGTAACCGATAGTGGTGATGTTGGTGGTGATAGGTTATGGTGTTAACCGAGAGGTGAAGGAGTGGTGTTGGTGGTAGTGACCGAGAGTTAAGTTAAAGGTGGTGGTGTGAAGGTGATGGTGGTCGAAGCGGTGTTGTAGTGGTGTGGTGGTAGCCAAGAGCTTAGTTGGTAGTGATATGCGGTTGTGTGAATTCCCATGGTTAGCCGATGAGGTTGTTGTAGTGGAGTAGAAATCATTAGGCCTAGGTATTAGATAGGTGAGGTGTGTATCTTAGGGTGTTAAGGTGGCGAGCATGAGAGAAAACCGATAGGTGGCGGGTTTTGGGACTTGCTTGGTGTTATGGTGAAGATAGGTGGCAATCAAAGGAGGTAAGTGAATCATCATCTCATTATTACAAGGTTAACTAATGCTTAGGGTGTTAATCGAGTTGCTTAATCGCCCTAATGAATCGAGACTTGAACTTAAATGGTGTTTAGGTTGAGGTTTGAGTGTATAGGGTTTGCTTAATTTGTTTTGATGTCAAGTTTTCTTTGATGTTGTATTGTATGGTGGTGTTTGGTTGGGTTGTATCTTGGTTTACTTGGTGTTTGTTTGGTGTCATATGGTTGATGTATTTCGATCACATAATGTTTAGTATCAAAAGATTATGTATTCGAATACATGCATACGTAAATTTTTGTGCATGCATACAAGCATGCATACGTACAACATATATATATACACATAAACACATATAATTTATAATGAGTTAACCAAATATAGAGTAATATATATGATGGTTTATTAAAAATATTAACGTATGAAATCCTAAGTTTTAGGGTTGTCACAATAACGGAGCACAGGTTGAATCTTACTAGTTATTTTCTAAAAAGAACTTAAATTTATATAACATTTCTCCTTAAAACTTAAACTACACAAGATATATACCATGGCTTATAAATAAAAAATCAAAAACTATAAATGATTTATAACAACACATGTACCCATTACGTTTTAATTAACAAAATTACAAAAACCAGGTTTGAGATACACTATAAGGATAATGAGTATCAGCAACAAAAAACATCTATGGATCACTAACGGAATCAACCAAAACTTTTAAAAAAACTAATAAGAAAAAAATCATATCTAGCTAATCAACAACGGTTTATGAATATGTCGGTAACAATTAATGATAAGATTTCTACCCAAGCATTTCAAGCATTTACATATTTGTGAGACCTAGTTCAAACAGATTATCTGTTAGTAATAGTAGTTGAATAAAGTTAATATTCACAAGATAAAGCTTCCAGAAAAGATACACACTCACGTACTTTTCATAAACGATTCTCCAACAATTTGGTTGTTGCTAATCCGTCTTTGAATGATTGTATAGGTTGAAAATTCTAGACGAATATGCTTAAGTATAGGGACCAGATAAATGTTGAAGATCATGACTTTTATAGCTTTAAAAGTTATACATAGGTTAGTCTTTGTTGTCTTGTAAGGAATGATTCTACTTCCCATACGAGTTGCAATAAAAGAGTTGTGCCCTTTCTTTCGTGTAATATGTTCAACATAATTACATATCAAAGGCTTGGAAAAACTGTAGAACATTATTGTTAAAACCATTTCAAGTCGAATAAGCCTTCCCATTAGTCTCTTTAACTCAATATAACACTTAGTGGTACATTATGCTTAAAGCCATTTTGGGAGTTCCTGTCTGATATCGATGATGTATATATATGAGAGGAGGCTTGGGTCACTAAAAAGAATGATCAGAAACAAAGTAGGGGTCGAGAGATCTATAGTTTTGTCATATCTCGTAAATGAACTATCCAATTATTGTTCACTATATTTAGACCCCTTGATGAAACGAGACATAATTGCATGCCACTAAATTTTGTTCCTAATAGTTTCGCTACTAACAATCAACTAAGCATATTCAAGTATCGTCTCATAGATTATTCAATAAATAAGTTAAAACTATATACAACTCAACATGATATATATGTAGATCTTAGAAATCGCATCATCCGTGAGCATTCATATACTGTTGATGCTTTAAAATTGAAGCCAAAGAGAAAGGATACGCTTAATGAATCGCCAAACATGTATGTATGCCAATTTCAAAAGGTACAAAACTATAAACCCTAATCTATGTGTGTATATAACTAATTAATGTTTTATCTTTATTTTTAGCTCAATCACCTTACAATGAGTTTAGCAATAATTGATCACTATATCATATAGACATGATAATATTCAACAAATAGTTACATAATAACCCTACACTAACTATCAATTGCAACTAAGATTCCATCATATAGACATGATAATCTCTCAATGCATAAGATACAACCAATTTTAAGGGTAAAATAGTAATTATATCATTATTTACGGATTACCCTCTTACAATTAGTTACATAACTGTCAATTGCAACTAAGATTCCATCCTAATTTTTAGCAACAAGCTCCACCAAATATTTTACTTAAATAAAATTCAAATAAGTATTCACCGAATATTCCATCCTAATTTACGTAAATAAAATTATGATATTTATTAATATTTTGATTTTGATTTTGAAAAAAAAAATTCTATAATTTACGTAAATAATAATATGATATTTATTAATATTAATTAATATTTTACGATAATCTAATTCAAATATTTATACACCGAATATTCCATCCTAATCTTGAATTTCTAACAATTATAAGATCCCCCAACTAACTCCACGAATTCTTGAATAATGTTATTTATTATTATTTTGATGTTATAAATTTGAATTAAATAAGTTTTCTAAAACACACTATAAATAGAGTACGTGAGATTAATTAAATTACAACTGACAATTAGATATGGAGCAGATTAGTAAGATGTTGAAAGACCAACCATTCAAGATTAGTTTCGCTTCTCAATTTTCATTATTAATAATGTAATTGTTCGTTTTAATCTATTTTGTTACTGATAACAGTTATTAAATTTTTCATAATAATTTGATCAAAGAAAAAGTTAGTGTTCTTGTGATTTTAATGAAAGAAAAGTTGTTGTTTCAAAGGTTTGATCTTTAAAATATCATGTTTATAATTCCAGTTACACAAATATGTTTAAATCTTCATATACACATTCGGTTGGTTTTACTTGTTTTCTAATATAGGTTGATGTTAATAGTAGGGTTGAGAAAATTTCTTATGATGAAATTTCTTATGACTATATATAAAGCATATAAGAGTGGTAGTTTAAGATACCCTAAAATAAAAAACATTCAACTTACTCAATGCATAAGGTACAATTAATTTTAAGGGTAAAATAGTAATTATACCATTATGTACGGATTACCCCCTACAATTAGTTACATAATTACCCTATATTTACTAACACTTACATAAAAAATGAAAATATTTGCACTATTTGCACTTTGCATTATTTTAGGGACCATATGAACTTTTAAAATTTGCATTATTTCTGGGACAATATAAACCTTTGGAATTTTCATCCCGGTCCGACCACCAATTCGGGACGAACCGACCAGTCGAACCCCTCCAAAACGAATTGATAGGAACCGGTTCGGTCACACCTCCGATTTCCAGTTGGACTGGTCTGTTCGATCCGGTATTCACAACTTTGCAAAATACCCATCAACTATCAAATGTGTAATGACAATAACCACGAGAAATTTAAAATTAAAAAAAGAAGAAGAAAAAAAAAAGAAAAGGAAGACATGGTTTTTGTCTACTTTTCACTTTAGGGATCATATATATTTTTGCAAAGACGAAAAATATATTTTACTAAGATGTACATATATCGGAAGTTATCTACCTAACTTAATAAAAAGGTATCTTGGGATGACACGTGGTAGCATCACAATCATTCTCACCAACATTTTCTCGCATCTCTCTCCTATTAAATAATTACTTTAATTACTAATAATATTCTTTAACACCTTTTTTGACTTAATAAATTAAGAAAGTAATCTATTTATTAATGTTATTTCTAAATAAATAAATTTTTATAAAATAATAAATTTTTCTAAAGCATAAAACTTTTTTTTAAAATACTAAATTTTTTAAATTTGGTATATTTAAAAAGTTTTTATAAAATAAAAAATAATCAAATTTGAGAGTTATAATAGAAAATTTTAAAAAATGATATTTTTATACGGTTTGTTTTAGAACAATATGTTTATTTTTTTGAAAAAAGTTTAAATACAAAATTTTAAAAAGTTGATATTAATGTTTTATTATATATTAGAATTAGAATATCATTTTATAATTAATAAATTTTATTTTATTAATATTTTATTTATTCAACCCGTGTAGTATATGGGTTTACTAAATCTAGTATAAAAATATAAGAGTACGAGAAGTCCAGAAGCAGAAAATCCCATAGGTCCATCTAAATAGTTGGGCTTTGTTTTGATTATTAGAGAAAGGATACATGCTACAGCCTAAAGGGGAATAAACTGAAGCTTTCAATATGAACAAAAGTTCAAAGAACACATAGTTAGAGACACGGGTTTTCCATTACTACCATGGCTCGTAATATTATACCAAGGCCGAGAGCTATCCGAAACAAAAACTGAATTCAACAAACGTCATTATGCGACAAGATTGGTGGCCTAGAGAGCGTTGACCTGCTTGAAAGACGGATAGAGGTTGATACATTGAGTGTTGTCGCGACCCAACAAGAATAGGTTACCTAGAGTTGTTCTCGAGTGTTGTATGCTTCATAACATTGGGATCGACGTGGAAGATGAAATGTTAGATGAGTTGACTTTGACTGGTCAACATGACTCGAAGAATATTTTTGAGAACAAATGAACCAATCAGGAGCGTTGAAATTTATAAAAGAACCTAACCACTTGATTCAAAAGAATATCTAGTAAATTGTTAAGGGATTCAAACGGAACATTGTAAGTATGAATAAGGGTCGTGAATGTCTAGTCTAATGAATTAATGATCCTTTTGACCTTTGGAATTTGAAGTAGAGGTGTCAGGAAAAAAAATATCTATTAAATTTATATTACGTCCAAATTTAGAAAAAAAATAGATCATAATCAGTATTACAACATCGACATGAATGCTTTCTTAAATGTATATTTAATTAGTTATTTGTCTTTCGAAAAATATGTTTCTTTTAAAATAAATGTTTATAATTATACCTATATATTTTCTTACATGTAAACACATACTAACTCTACGCATACTCTACTTTAAAATCATTACATCTATATTTTATAATCCACAACCATTAATTTTAGGTATGTAGTTTCACCACAAGAATGTCTCTTTACGACAAATAATACATGTATATATGATAGTATGAAACCCCGTCTAGAACTTTAAATGGCGTGATATGAACCCCATCTAGAAACATATGTATATACTACCAACTAACCTGAATTTGGATCCGATAAATTTAACTACTTTTTCAAGAATAGCAAAAAAAATCATGCATATTTAAAAGAACATTATATATGTTCACAATAAGCAAAACCCAAATTGTGTGATATGCAAATTTTCTTGTTTGTTGCTATTTTGTTTTGTGGGTGAATCCATAGGAACGTTATTAAAGCGAGGGTGTCGTTGCAGTAGCAAGCAGGGCGAGAGGAGGGAGCAAGCGGGAACACCAGATTGCCACCCATGGTACTGCAAAATTGACATCCCGGTCGAGTGCTACTTCCCGAAGCAGCAGAGTGGTGAACACAGGAATTTATTTCATAAACGGTTGGAAATGTTTGAGTAGGATGTCTATCAATAAAAAAGTAAATGTTTTTTGTTCGGATCAGGTTAATACACATAATAAAAAGATAAAATTAAATCAATCGTTACTTGAATTTGAAAGGTTAAACTCAAATTAACTTAACAAATTTGAACTTAAAATACACACAAAGTAAGATTGATTCAAACAATCATATAAAATAAAGCAATAATCAAGTCATGAAAACATTTTAGCTTATATGCAATCATTTAAGACTAAAATAAAATCTAAATAATCATTAATACCAACTTTAAAAATATGCATAAAATAGACTATTTTACGTTATATGTCTAGAAACCTTAAGGTTCTAGAAATCAAAGCTTCCTAGACCAGGGATTTAAGACTTAATAGGGCGTCATTGGCATTATATGATAATGATAATAGAAAATACCCAACCCCTTTAAATAAATACAACCTAATTTGGATAACCAAATTTTTTTAACGACAATAGCCTTCTAAGATGTTTACGAAGACAATTTTAATAATTAAGTGGATTCACATGTATAATTCTTTTATATATTGTTTTTTCTTAAACGACTTTTAATCTACTCTAAATCCACATGTCCGCTACAGGAACTGAACCCTTGAACTTTAAAAGATTAAGCGTCTATTACACATAGCGTCTATTACACACATGGATATCATTGGTAATGTTGTTAGACTCGGAACGGACCGACCGGTCTGACCGAGATTCGGTTGGGCCACCGGTCCAATCCACCCTAGCTCATTTTCCTCTCCAAGAACCGGCCGGTTCGAACCAGTTTGACGTTTGGACCGGGAACCGGGTCGGACAGGATTTTCAATTTTTTAAGTTTTTTGGGTTTAAGGGGCAGTTCGGATGATGAATTAGACTTTTGGATATATAATTATTCTTGAGTTTTGTAAATAACTATAAATATGCATATAAAATACTTATATTAAATTGTAAATAACTATATTATATATATAATATAGGGAGGGATCCCTTGAAAACTATTTATAAATGAAAACCAGTGGTCACATATATGTAAGTACGTGTTACAAAGTGTACAACTAAAAGTTACGCACACATAGGGGTGATGTATATGTAAGTACGTCTTAACAAGTGTACAACTAAGAGTTACGTACATGTAACTCATACAAGTTACGTATATGTAGGTTGTTTCATCATCATCGTCGTTCCTTCGAGTATAATTAAAAATATAATATGACCTAAAAACTAATGTTTTAGTTTACTCAAATATACTTTAAACAATTAAAAAGTTAAATTATTTATAATTATGTGATTGGGTGTGGTGGTTTTTACGGTTTTTAATTATAAACATGTTTCATATGACCTTTCTCCTAATCTCCTATATAGTGTGTGTGTGTGTGTGTATATATATATATATATATATTTGTGACGTTATCCGGTTCTTAAATCCGGTCCGACTAGTAGACCAGTAAAGTAACCAATTTGATTTCCGATCCGGTTCTGAGAACATTTATGATCGGAATAAAGAGATCTTTTTCCGTTTCTAATTTCTAACTTGCAAAATATGTTTGAAATTTTTATGCACGTTCTCCAGACTTGGACTCAAAAGTCGACAGACTTCAACTTTCTAGAAACACACTCATCCACGACAAACTACAAAATCAAAGTTTCGTCATACCTGACGAGCATTATCGTCACACGACCCACCGACCACCTACATAATATAACCACTACAACAATGCCCCTTCATGCACACACCAACTAAATCAAACACTTACCTTTGATAACATTAACTCTTAACATGAAGAGACATTGGGACGATGATCGAGAGGTTGAGACCTTAGCTATGGCCAACTGCATGATGCTCCTTAATGGTGTTGATCGCGCCCGAAGGGTGTTCCGTTGCAAGACATGTAACAAGCAGTTTACGTCGTTTCAAGCGCTTGGTGGACATCGTACGAGCCACAAGAAAGTTAAGTTGGCTGAGGAGTTGCAGCCAAAGGCTAGGAAACATGAATGCTCCGTATGTGGGTTGGAGTTTGAGCTCGGGCAGGCGTTGGGCGGGCACATGAGGCGGCACCGTGACAGTCGGCCGGTGAAGGTGACGGTGGTTGAGGAGGTTGATGGTAGCCGGAGAGGGTTGTGTTTGGATTTGAATTTGACGCCGTTTCAGAATGAGTTGAGAATGTGGAGTCGTGGTGCTGAAATGACTAGAATTGCTATTTAGAGATTTGTGTGATTATTTGTAACTTGATTTTTTATATTTTTTTGTGATTTTTAATATTTTTATATTTTGTGATATAGTTTTTTAAATGTGATTGTTGATAAATAAGGACTGTATAATGCAAAATACATAGATCTTAATCATAAGAAAAATGTTAGAAATTTTTCATGAGGACTGTGTAATACATATTTCTTATTGTTTGATTTAGTGATTTAGAAAGCATTATTTTTGTTAAGTAAGGTCATAAAACTTGTTTCCAGGTTACCATTTGAACCCAAAACTACTACATCTACCCGAAACACACACTCAGCTCCTTCAATGGGTTTACGAGCCCAAAAAGTCTACCCGCAGACCGCAGTACCAAGCCGCTGCACCTGTATGGCGTTCCTGGTCTACCGAAACAACCCGAAGGTGGTCCAAGTGGTTTTATTAGAAGAAACACCACAACGTTTAAGTTAAAAGCAGATTGAACTAAAGCAGCTTAGTTAAAACATATGTTTAGATTTGCGATCTGTGCTACTGTTCATTCTGCTTACATTATTAGTCTACTGTTTAGTTTTCAGACATAATAAAAACATTAATAATTATGTCAAATCGGAACTTACAACGTTGGATACACAAGCAAGACCTCCACAATAACAGTATAGCATGGTTACAATAATTGTTACTTCCATTTTCACTGCTACAAGCTATGCCACAAACCAATTTAAACATTAAACAGAAAACAAAGATTCTATGTTTAAGAACCGCAGCAAGCTGACTTCTGTGCTGATTCACTGTTCCCAGCAGCTGCATCTGGTTTATTAATTTTAATCGTAGATGGCTGCAATGATTCAGTGGATTATGTTATATCATTAATGAATAGAACAAAAAAGAAATCAAAAATTATAGCCTTAGAAGAAACAGGTCATATGGGTGGAACGGTCGAAACTTTATCTTTAATCCATATGACCACCTAAATTATTTGTATTCATAAATAGTTTGATATTGGAATAACGTAGTTTTTCTAATCATATTTGACACACTTGAAATAGTTTATGATTACTAAAAATTGGAGAAAGGTGTTTTGCGTAAATCTGACCAATACAAAGTTATCTGTTTAGACCTGTTACACTACATGTATGACCAATTGTACCACCTCTAGTTTCACGTATGGTGGTTTTGCTACCGACTATTAGTGAAGCAACATTGACAACATACCTCAGCCTTAGTGTCAGTTTCTGAAAGCCTTTGCTTGATATCCTTTGCTATCGAGAAGAAAACTTGCTCTACATTTAGGTTTGTTTTTGCACTCTGCCAACAACAGAAGAAGTTCAAGATTTCTTTATGTCGTCTCAGAGAAGTATCTAAGTTTGGTTTGCTTACAGTTTCAAAGAATTTAATGCCATATTCATCAGCTAGTGCTTGCCCCTTCGAGGTTGGTACAGCCTACAAAAAATGTGATGATGTTTTGACCATTTTGGTTTTCTCGACAACTATAACCTTATTCAAAGCATAAAGAAAGCACAAATATGAAATACCCTTTTGCTTTCATCCATATCAGCCTTATTCCCGACCAAGATCTTGTTAACATTATCAGAAGCATGCTGTTCGATGTTGCGAATCCAGTTTCTTATGTCTACCCACACCAGGAAGCAAGATGGTGAAAAATTAGTTTTTGCACAATGAGTGATATAAGTGGCTTTCTCGTAATATTAGAGGATCAATTGTTAGTTGTGGAGTCTGACTGGAAATGTTATAGGAAGCTATATTCTACTAATCAAGGTTGAGGGAAGAAAACCTTACTGTTAAAAGATGATTCGTCTGTAACATCATACACCAGCAAAATACCCATAGCTCCCCTGTAGTAAGCTGAATTTGGAGAGATAAAAGTGTAAATTACATGGCAGTATGATCTGAAACACAAAATAATTCAAAGAATATCTAGAGACTTTACAAAGACGAATAGAAAACTTCTCAGGGGTAGACCAGTGCCTTCATATCTTAATTACATATTTCCAACACAACAAGAATAGAAACTACAGAAGAAATGTGAAATTGATTTTCAGGTGAATTACCGGTTGTGATTGTCCGGAATCGTTCCTGACCAGCTGTATCCCAAATTTGGAGTTTGATCCGCTTGCCATCAAGTTCAATGGTTCTTATCTTAAAATCAATACTGTACCACGAATTTAGCCTTTATAATGTTAAGAAAAACAAATCAACAGTCCGTGTAGTAGTTGTGAAATCAACTCACCCAATAGTAGTGATAAAACTAGTAGTAAAGGAGCCATCAGAAAAACGTAAAAGAAGGCAACTCTTCCCAACACCTGCCAATAAAGGAAAAAGATAATGGATAATCACACTGCAATTAATAATATTTAAGCTCAGGTAGTCAGGTGATATGTTTTCCCCCCAGTGACACATAAATCAAAGCTACAGAAATGTGTTCGAAACAATAAAGAGTGATTGTGATGGGGAATGGGATCAATTAGAGTAAAATTGAGAGTAATTGAGGATGACAATGGACTAATCAAATAGAAACATGGATTATATTGCAAAATATATGATGATAACAAAATGAAGAAGATGATAACAACTCAGTCACCGCCACAAAAGTGGTCCAGGGCTATGCCCTTCTCAATGCTATTGCAAAGAGCCCAAACAAACCTACTAATTCTCCTCCTGCCCTAAGGATTTACTAATATCTACTTATATAGAATGTAAGTTGCACTTGACACCCTTCTAGAGCAGACAATTGACATTTAAACTAGAAAGTAAATATTATTCCTATCATTACTTCCCCCTTAACACAAGACTTGTCCTCAAGGCTTGGTAGAAGAGCCCTCAACAGTGTGAATGACCCCATCCGACTAAATAACATCCATTTGTTCCAATTAAAAATGCAACCCATCGGAAGAATCTGATTCATCATCGCCAAGCAACATCACACGAAGTTTACCCTCCGGGCATTTATGAGCTGGACTATATTGCTGACCACATTTGTAACATAGCCCTTTCTTCCGGCGTTCCTCCCATTCATTGCGAGATAAAGAGCGGAGACCCCGATCACGATAAGGAGCTTGGCCCGAAGCAAGAGGTGTTGTGGGACAAGTGTTGGAGACAACACCCACACCATTGACAGAACCTTCCTTCCCTCCAGATTTGAGCTCCTCATGACCCAAATGAAGAAATCGATTCCCGGAACCTATCAATGGGTATCCCTGGTACGGTTTCTGCACATACCGAAAACGAGTCAATGATGCGTTATCAGGATTTGGCCGGAGCATCAATTCCACATCCTTCGCTAAATACATCGCATCCAATCTCGATTGTGGGCGATGTAATGCACCCATTTCTTCGTATCAGCCCGTAATCCAGCAATGAAGTAACCCAATGCCTGAGATTCAGGCAACCTAGTGACCAAAGACAATAGATACTCGAAATCATCGATGTAATCATAAATCGACTCGGATTGTTGAATCGTGGCTAACTGTTCATATGGATTTTGAAGTTCGAGGCCGCTAAACCGTTGCAACAACTCTGATTGAAACTCAAGCCAAGAGAGTGACGGTCGAACCTGAGTGATGATCGTAAACCAGTGTTGAGCTACACCAATCATACTCCACTGAGCCAATTGAATCCGTAACTCGTCTGGCGTGTTGTTGATGTCGAAATAGAGCGTAGCCTTTTGAATCCACCCTTGGGGATCAAAACCTGAAAATTCAGGTAATTTGATTTTTTTACAGCCCATGGAACACCAGTCGGAGGATCGGCAGAACCGACTTTCGGACCGAAATTAGAAAAATCGATACCAGAGGAGCCCGATCCCGATCCCGATGAATCGTCAACAGATTTCTTCCCCTGTCGGAATTCACTAGATTCCGCTCGATCAGCATTCAACGCCGTGAGGGATGCCTTAATATCCGAAACATCGGACTGTAATTGTTGAATCTGTTGTTCATGAGTATCCAATAGAGAATTCTGATTCACCATATTTGAATCGGAAATTGAACAAGGAATTGGATGGAGAAGTCGGATTTATGTGCAGAATTTGAGTCGGAACTGGAATGTGAAGGTAAAACGGAATTTGAAACTGAAACAAAATCGGAAATAGACAACTAAGTGGAAATCGGAATAGGAAATAAAGCTGAAATCGAAACGGTAAAGCAGCAACGAAAAGTGGATCGAAAATTGATGCAGAAAATGAATTGTATGAACCGAAATAGATGGAGAGAGCAGAGAGGAAGGTCGACGTGAATCAGAAACCGAATTAGAAATTAAAATCGAGTGGAGAGCCGATAGGATGCAAAACTTACAGAAATTGATGAACAATGTGACAATGGAAATCGAGGATGATGTTGAATCTGAAATCCAGTCCGAAAGGGAAACAAAAATTGAAGGGAACAGAGGTAGGGCAAGTCGGACCAATGATGGGGAATGGGATCAATTAGAGTAAAATTGAGAGTAATTGAGGATGACAATGGACTAATCAAATAGAAACATGGATTATATTGCAAAATATATGATGATAACAAAATGAAGAAGATGATAACAACTCAGTCACCGCCACAAAAGTGGTCCAGGGCTATGCCTTTCTCAATGCTATTGCAAAGAGCCCAAACAAACCTACTAATTCTCCTCCTGCCCTAAGGATTTACTAATATCTACTTATATAGAATGTAAGTTGCACTTTACACCCTTCTAGAATAGACAATTGACATTTAAACTAGAAAGTAAAATATTATTCCTATCAGATTGTAGGGCAGTTATAGTGTTGAAAGACTATGGTCCGCGTACTTCATAGATAATGTTGGAAGGAAGTTCAAAAATTAAAAGACTGTCAACAAAAAGAATCTTGATTATACTGGAGTCTTGATATATCTACATTTACTAAAAGGACAAAAAAAGAGAGAGAAAATATGCACCCTTCATCAGGATATATAATTGCACGCAAAGGAAAGGATAAGCGGTGCATTAGATATAGTTATAGAAAAATAACATCTGGAAATAATACATTACAGTTCAAAAATAAGTCTGAACTATTGTGAGGTAATGAGAACGGCCGATTATAGATTGTTAAGGATTCATCTTCCTTGGTAGTTTCCTGCCCATATACAAATTCGCTATCATTTCTTACTTTTGTTAAACTATATACGACAGACATATCGTAACCTTATGAGATATCAGAACAGTACGAATTCCGTTGTTAGTTCATCTTCTTCTTTATCTTTAGTTCTGTACTTGCATAACTTGAATATCTTTATTGAATAGAAACGACTGACCACATTTAGGATACAATTTATAGAGGGAAATACTTAGGGTAGCTATTGTGGTTGTTCTTAGGCTAATTTGTAGCTTTCTCACGTTCTAAGTTATCTGTATTATGTCGAAACATTATTCGGGTAAATAAACAGTTCCCTACTTCTATGCTTATTAGACCATTGTAATGTCTACAGTTCTTACACATCTAATGACGTTTTCTCACATCCTAACAACATAGTGATGTTATTATTGTTTTTGTGTGAGCTCTGCAGGTGTTGGTGTTATTGCTTTTCTGTTGTCCATTCCGGTACTCGTCTATTCATCTTAAAGAAAAGAAAATTTGTTGTTGTACTTTCACATAAATTCTTGTCACGTGATCAAGCATACACTATATTGTCACAGATGTGTACCAATTTTACTCAAAATCAACTAGCATTGGTGGACAAGCCAAGACCTTGATGGGGAGAAAGCTAATGTCTCAATAGTTACTGATAAATGGTAAATAAATTGAATAAAATTGACAAAAAGATGATTCCATTAATATAATTACAACAGTATCAGTATGTGTGACCAATAAATCATCTCTCTAATGTAACTAAAAGAGATGTAAAGATACATCTAAATTTTACTTATTTTGCCTCCCATGTATGCCAAAGGATATTAGAAACCAAAAGAATCCCCAAACATTAGATTTACATCAATTCCGGCTTCATAACCCACCAGCTTTCAAGGCAAACCCTAACCACCTCAACCCCCTTCACCCATTACTTCTTCGTAAACACGTATTCCACAGTTTCTCCTTCCAATTATTCTAACAACTTTTCTAATAACTAATAAGAAAATAAAAACTTCTTTTTACTATGGAACCCATGCGACAATGAAAAATATCCCTTGTGACAAGTTAACTCCGAACTAGCGAACCAGCTTTTTCCACTGTAGTAATGGGGAGGACCAGAATACTAACAGAAACTGAAAAATACAATTTGAAAAGTGTGTACTGTATTTCTGGATGAAATTGCATTTATTTGTTAGATAGAATGAATATGGGACAAATGGGTAAGTATCATAAAGTAAATAATCTACAACAACTATTTTAGTTGTTATTAGCTTCATCATTTAGTAGTTTTTGCTAGAATAATAATATCGTTTTCTTTTTCTAGTCCGTCGTAATCTTACTATCCATTGAATATGGATGTAATCTCTCGTCATGTATAGAGGTATTATGCCTTTTTTGGGTGATCATGCCTTTTCATGGTTAATAATGTAACGTCTCTCATCTTCAATTGTAGTTCTCCCCTCGCCCCCTCTATTACATTTCACCAACTTTTAAGTGATCTAGAGCAACTATTTGGTTGTTTAGAGTTTCATTGTTTAGTTGTTTTACCTAGAATAATATATTGTTTTCTTTTTTTAGTCGTCATAATCTTACTATCTATTAATGTAATCTCTCGTCATAAATAGTAGTATTATGACTTTTTTGGGTGATCATGCCGTTTCATGGTCAATACTCGATAATGTAACGTCTCTCGTCTTCAATTGTAGTTCTCTCCTCCCCACTTCTCTTACACTTCTCCAACATATTACACTAACACATCCATGGACTTACTACTGTTACTGCACACAATGTGATCAAGAATCCTAGATGTATCAAGAATTTTAGAAACCAGATAAATCTACAATAAAAAAAGCCTTTTACACAACATCATAGTCATGTCAGAGTGTCCACCCAATTCAAAAGTTCAACGGAAGCATCTATAGCGACATTTTTAACATAAAAATATTACCCACTGCCCACAGTCTTTTCCTTCACTTCTCATTATTTATTTCATAAATACCAATGTACACGTTCATGACAACTGCGTCAAGACAAAGCGACAATGTTAACATATCCTATGGTCTGTATCTCTTGCACGGAACAACATAACTAGCAAGAAACTGTCTGCGATGCACACTCTCTCCCTCACACACACGTATCAAGCGTAGCTTTTAATTTTTATTGGCCAAAACTCGCCACCTACAGGTTAGATAACCAAACACCAATTGCAAAACTAAGTTTAGAGTAGATTTCCAGCTACAAACATGACATCAACAAAGCATCAAGCAACTACTTTGTACCTAGCAAGCTGAGTGTACAGGTAATGAAAACATTAGTGAACACTGCAGCAGCGTATCACACAAAAAACAACACTTCAATGACCAAAACATCAAAAATTCCAAAAACACACCATACTATTAAAAAATCACATCAAATCACCCTAGATCAGCACAAATCACATTCAAAACACCTAAAACCATTTTCTCCAATTAAAAAAACTATCAACTAGCCAGAAAATCCATCGTAACCACTAATTAACCAATTTCAAACCAGATTCAAACCTCGGAACAAAAACTTACCGCTATCTCCAATCAAAAGCAGCTTAATAAGATAATCATAATCTGCCCGTGCCCTAGCAGGTGGAGCGGCCATCGTACAACCAAAACTAACTCAAACAACAAGCCCTAGAAATACGCTGTAATCAAAATCAACAAACTCACACATCAGGAACAAAACCTCAATCAACCAATCAAATCAAATTGAAATCATACATAATTAACATAATACTCACCAGATTAGAAATCGGTCAGCGATCCGCCTGATGTTCAACTGTTCAAGATAGAAATGTTATTGCTGTAAAGCTGTTTGACCTAGGGGATGATACAGATACAGATACAGTGAATATGGTGATGGTGTGGTGAGATAGTGGTTTGTACGCCGGTGAGAAAATGGGGGTGAGAACGATGAAGCGATGGAGAAAAGTTCCGGTGTTGACGCGCACAAGATTAGAATGTGGACAGCTGTCGGTTTTTAGTTTATAACGGAAACGAGTACTAACCGTGTGCTCGTTGTCCTAGGGTTTACTTCGTATATTTGTTTTGATTTTTTACTACGCATTGCTGATTAGATAATAAAAAAAGTTTCCGGTACAAAGTAAACAATTCGTACGAAGTGTACAAAGTGATAATATCTACTGATTCAAGTGATAAACGGTTCAGATTGAAGATAGAATAGTTACGCAAGAAATATGTCTGGAGTGCTATATAAAAAATAACTTGACTTTTTTAAGCTCTTTTCGTTTTATTTAACACATAGAACTTTTTTATATGACATTATTTTTTAGAAAAATATACACCATAAAATCGAGAACTTTATCATCTTTAACATGAGTATAGTGTTGATCAATATTTTTATAAAATGTCTATATGTTGTGCGTATAACTTGCGTGATTATAAACTGCGTAATTATCATATAGCTTGCGTAGTTATAAATATAGCTTGCGTAACTATTTTTTATGACGTGAGTAATTTTTCTTTGCTAATAATATATATACCTTGTGTAGTTATGTACCTTTTATGCGTAATTGTAGCGCGGACGACACTACCTCTGCAAAAAAACACGTGTCACGCTTTGGTTACTTCGTACGCTTCGCACGAAAATTACAATGAGGGGTGATAGAACACTTGTTAAGATTATGATTTACTTTAACAATAATCTCATTATATTCTTAGCTCATTAAATACTATCTCAATTTACTACTACATAATAATTTTGAAATGTTATATACAATTCAAAATAATTTTAGGGGATTATTTAGAAGTCAAAAACCATCTAGAAAACTTAGGAGAACTATGTGGTGTTAATTGGATAAACCTCACACAATATGCTATAACTTTAACTTATTATACATATCATAAGATTAAAGCTCACACGTTACCTCGATAAGAGAAATCATAATCTATGGTAATAACTTTTGAGCTTCATGTTTAGATGTGTTTTGACCTTGGCGCAACACGAGCCTGGAAATCTTAGCTTTGAGTTTTATTTTTTCGTTATTCATTATGTTGCTTTATTTCTTTATAATTTACCTTTCATATTTTCCTTAGTCATTGGACCTTAAGACATGTATTGCCGAATACATTGTTAATTAATGGTTGTAATGATGTTAGTTTGGTATTGAAGTTCTATTTTAGTGTTATTATACATATGCATCTTGCTCATAAATCATAAGTAGAAATTAAAGAAGATTATATGTACAAGTCAAGGAAAGATTTACCTCTTGATCTTACATGGGAAAACAAACCCATTTACTAATGATGTCATTTTTGTATGTACATTATTTTTCATAAACATATATTTATTATGCCTTTATATATTAAATATATTACAAAAAGCATATGATTAAAAAATGTATTCAAAAGTTAATGCTTGAAGAATATGCTTCACATATGCTCTACCATTACCTCAAAAGCTCATTCTTTCATGTCAAAACAAATCTTGATCACTTTCCTAGCCTCTTCTTATTCACATATTCTAGTGTTATGATTATCACATACATGAGGCTCCGGTGAAGTTCAACATTACAGCCACCATCGGTGGTGGCGGCGCAAGGCGGAGGAGGGTGGCGGTGATGACGATGGTGGCGGTTGCGGAATCAAGTTTTGTGGTGGTGAAGTAGTGAAACTATGTTGAGTAGTCGGGCAACTACACAACCTTTGGCAAGATACAAGAAGAAGAAACTATTTTCTATTTCTTCATTTAATGTTGTAGATGAGTTTTGAGGAGAAACTTATTGTTATGAATATTATTTTGGTGTAACTTATAACATATCTTGGAGTAGTCGATACTTTATGTAACGGCTTTTAGAAGTGTCTCATGTGTCGCTATACGGTCGTATAATTACATAGGGATTACAAGATACTTGTTATTTTTATACACACTTGTCGTATAGAAAATATGACATCCTTGTCATGTTTTACATTTTTTAAATAAATGTTATGCTATCTTTTTAGATGTAAGAATGGTCATGTTTGGAAAGATTTGAAATAGTATAAGTTGTTTATTGGGTTATTTATATAAAGCATTTTTTATATTCGGGAAGGTCATTTTTTTATTTTTTAATTATATACAATATCATTAGTCATTTCAAAATGATTAGATGCCAAAGAAAACAAAATCCTAGCAATAACTTTAAAAAAAAAAACTTAATCTTTTGTAACATAAGTTGGATCTTTTCTTTCTTTCATCTTAGAGTTAATACTTGGTAACATACTTATACAACTAAAAATATTAATATAAAATATATATCTTTAATTTCAACATTTATATTTTAATAACTAGAGTTTGTAATATAACAACTACTATAACATCTATTTCTTTTAACATGTTTTAGATGAGGAATGCAAATATAGGACAAATATTATAAAAAACCACATACTTTCGGTTTTTTCTTACAAAAGTCATTCTACAATTTTTTACACGTAAAAACACATCATATTTTATGTTTTGTCTCATAAAAGTCACTCAACAATATTTGCACATAAAAACCAACATACTTTATATTTTTTCGCATAAAAAACTCTCAACTCGTTTAATTTGTTGTTTGTTTAAGTTATGGAAGCAACAATATTGATGGACTTTTACGTAAAAAAAACAAAAGGCATATTGGTTTTTTATATATAAAATTGTTAAGAGACTTTTACGAGACAAAGCATAAAGTATGATGATTTTTACGTGAAAAAATTATAAAAGGACTTTTGTATGGTATTTACCCATAAATATAACAAAGTTTTAAAGAAGGTATATGAAATTATCACTGTAATTTATTTTATTTTTTAAGTATACAAAAAGCTGAATCATTGTGGTTACTACATTTAACATTCCAAACAGTAATTCTATGAAAAAACAACTCTATGAAACAAAACATATGATTTTTGAAAGATGATTCATTCACTATCTTTAATACTGAACAAAAACAAAAGATCTTACATTTTGAGCTCTTCATATAGAAAAACACATAAAAAAGCATAATCCAGAAACACAAACCCAGGATGACAACAAAAATAATCTGAATTAAAACAAAACCATGATCGCCTTCAGCGTAACAGTAAACCGTTACCAAGAAAATGCGCAAAATCTCAGTAGAAGAAACCGAGAACTTTACCACCGACGTTCTTCCTCCTAGCTTCTTCATGGTCCATGATTCCAGCTGATGTGGTTAACACAATGTAACCAAACTGCAGATGTTCATATCAATCAGTTCCAACACCAGGCAATCCAATCCAACATATTATCTTATTAACCAAAAGTGACAATTTCCACCGAGTTACTTGTGAATGGGTCGAATAGATAAGTGATCAAACAGTTGAAGTAGCCCAAAGTCTACTTTTAAAGCATGCAACCTCGTAAATTTGTATTTATAGATTAACATTATTATTGAACAACTTTTGTTTTTGTAAACGCAACTAACCTGTCTTGAAGGAAGAAGTCTTGCAGTCCAGGGCTCGATTTCCTTGACACCAACATCAAAACGAGGACTAATGACCCCACATTTGTTCAAACGTCCATTCAACTCGACCACAATCTTACCAGATCTGTGGTCATCAACATACTCAAACTCACCAATATACCCTGTAGTTGAGTACAGAAACGCGCATCATTTAGATATTTCCTCTTAAGATGGGTATAAATAGAGAAAAGATCGTACCGTGCTTTTGCATAACCATAAGAAACTTGATAATAACTTTAGAAGACGGCCTAATCATGACCTGTCTTTTCCCCCTCTTTTCAGCATTGTACATGCTCTTAAGAGCGTCATTTAGAACACTAACCCTCACCATCCTTACAAATTAAAGATGCTGCAAGAAAAACAATAATAATAATAAGCACACACTCAAAAACATTCAAGTCATTTAGCTTCACAAGTTAATATAATAATATGTTTTAGTCCCCAGAAGGCTTCATCGATTATGTCATTTGACCTAAAGCGGCATTTTAACGCCTATAATTGAATCATAATGTTGAATCATAATGTCTCTGGATACAAAATATATGAGATTCAAACTTACTTTTATACTTAGTATAATGGAGTTACAACTAAAACTGAATTCACTATTCTGGATTTGGTTTGAGTTTCCTATGGATGTTTTCAATCTAGGTAAGACAACAAAAACCATATATAGTGACATTGAATTGAAAACCATAAATCTGTAAGGAACCACTTTAACTCTTGTACAGTGTAGCATTTATTATACAAATTGATCAAAATGCTTGACTCCCCATTCAAAACCTCTAGCAGGGGTGAGCAAAAAAACCAAATAACCAACCCAATTAAAAAACATCCGGTTTCTTATAACCACATTTTATGGTTGTGTGTCTATGGAACCGGAATAACTGAACTAGACCTTTATATTTTCAATTTTAAATACTATATTATAATGCTATAATAGCTTTATAGTAATTTTTTCTAAATATAAAATCACTTGTCACCTCCTTCACTTTTATAAATAAACAGACATGTTGCTTTTTGGCTCATGATCTAATTGGATTTACAAACTGAAATAGGCTTAAAGTGACCCAGGTCCATTATTAACCAACCAACAGCTAACCAAATCAACCAAACAGGTTTCCCCAAAAACCAAGACAACCGATCAATTATGAAAATCTAAAAACAAAAATCGACCTGATCAATGTTCACCCCTAGCCTCTAGCTTCCCCTTTCTTCCCAATATGTCAAGATAGCTTTTTTTTCCCTATCTATGCCTTTTGAGTTATATTATGTATGTTGAAGTTATGCATTTTGTTACGCGTCTAAAAATATAAGCAAATACACATACACTGAACATCAGTCAAAATTCGGTATGTTAAAACCCTATTCTGGATTTTAAACAAATCAGTTTGAATTCTGAGTCTATCAGCTTCAAACCGAAAATCAAACTTTGAACTCAATTCGTGGTCCAATCGTTTACGGCTCTATTCTGGATTTCAAACAAATCAGTTGAAATTCTGAGTCTATCAGCTTCAAACCGAAAATCAAACTTTGAACTCAGTTCGTGGTCCAATCGTTTACGGCTCACAATTCAGTTTAATCTTTCATATTGGTTAAAAATTATGCTCAAACCAAAGAAACTGAACCAACATTACAAACCAAAAACTAAACCAGTAAACAGCCCCTAACACGCCAGAAACACAAAATCTTTCTACAGCTTGTTGATGATACATTAAGAACTTAACCTTAAGCTGTCATACCCCAATTTAACAAAGCAAGCATCTAATGGAAGCACAGTCACTGAGTCACATACTCACATTGCAAATTTCTCAGCCACCAATTCAATTGCTCTAATAGATCATCAAAGTTCACAATCACACTGAATTCACCAACCTAAAAAACATCTACTTGCAAAAAAATAAGCAACAAGTTAAAAACCTAACATATTTTTTTCTTCATGGCATACACCTGAAACGAAATAGTAACAAGAATAATTCACCACACAGCTGAAAAATCAACAAGAAAAAACATTGATTTGAAGAAACCAGAACACCATAAATGCAAATAAACCAGCACATAAACGATCACATCGAAAAGGTTGATAGATCGCACGAACAAGCAATATGCTGACTACTGTATGTGATACTGGTGGGTAAAGAAAATTAGGGTTTACCTCGAAGCAACAATGGCAGCGGCGTTTGTGTTAGCGGTACGAGAGGGGAGCTTGAAAGCACAACGTGGGCCTTTTAGGGTTTGGTTTTATAGGGCATGTCGGATAGGGGCCACCATTTGACATACAAAAACGAGTCGAGCTCAGCCAGGATGTGTTCAAACTCGAGTTCAAAGCTTATCGTGCCGGCTCGGCTTGGGCTTGAAAATTCTAACGAGCTGAAAACACCGTTTTGAGTTCGGCTCGTAAAAAGCTCGAGCCAACTCGATTCAAAAATTAAAAAAAAATATTTTTTTCACATTTTAATATATTTGAAAACACAAAAAATATGTTATGGTCTTTGCTATTTATTTAATACTCCTTACTTGGGGTAACATTTGTTATTGTTTTGAATATAAACAACTAGGTTATAGCCCATGTATTACATGAGTGAAATAAATAAAACATATTAAAATTATTACTTTTATGAATATTTTATTTTCTACATGTTATTATTTATTGGTAAAATGAACATTTAAAAGTTATAAGACATAATAAATTAGAAATTTTACTCTATATTTAATATGTATTAATAAATTATTAAAATAACTACATTTATATTTTAGTGTTTAATAGTTTAGTTTACTTATTTACAATAATTATCATTTAATATGAGAGAGACAAGAAACACAAATATAAATATATTTCTTTTAATATATTTTAGTTAAAAAAGAAAAGTCAAATTAATTGTTATTTAAATTTCGTATTTATTATGAGAGAGATGCGAGAAAATGAATTTTTTGATATGTTAGAATTATAAGACGTGTCATTTGATATGCTAGAATAATGACACGTGTATTGAGAAAACCTTCTTTTATTATAGGTTATAGATTTATTATCACGTTATATATCTTTTTTTAAAAAATACTTAATGTTTATAAAAGGTATTTGTTTTTATTTTAAAATAAAATTTTTAAAATTATAATATAATAATAATAATTATATTAATAGTAGTAAGTAGTAATAAGAATTATTATTATTATTATTATTATTATTATTATTATTATTATTATTAGTAGTAGTAGTATTATCTTTATTATTATTATTATTATTATTATTATTTATTATTATTATTATTATTATTATTATTATTATTATTATTATTATTACTATTTTACTACTACTACTACTATTATTATATGCACCGAGTCACGAGCCACGCTCGAACGAAGCTCACCTTGGCTCGGGTTCGGCTCGTTTAGAAATCGAGTTGAGCTGAGCCGACTCGCTTAGATAGGAACTTTTCCCGAGCCGAGCTTTTTTCGAGCTTTTCTCAAGCGAAATTCGAGCCGCGGACTTTTTGTACAGTCTTATCTTGTAGTGTGTATGATTTGTGAAAATTTTCTTGATAATAGTAATTGTTGTTAAAAAATAAAATAGGGACCGCAATATCAAGTTACATAAAACCCAAAAACTATATGGATTTTTCTACCTTGTATTAAGAAAGGGTTATAAATTTTGCATTTGTTCTAAATATTGACAAACTTACAAAAATCTAAGATTATTAAATTCACTTGTTCATCGCCTACATGATATAAATAAGAGTTAATTACGCAAATGGTCCCTGTGGTTTATCCAAAGTAACAGGTTTGGGTACCAAGGGTTTTTTGTAACAGTTTGGGGTATTGTGTTTACTTTTTTGTAACATCTTAAGGTATTAGTGCTAACGGTCGTTAGATTTTAACTGAGAACACCCTCACGTGCAAAAAAACATGAGGGTATTATTGTCATTTCATCTTTTGGTGCCTATTAGACGGTAATCAGACTCCCGATTCTCAGTTTCTTCAACTTCTTCACACTTCAATTCATCCTCCCAACAATTAGGGTTTTTCAGACTCCCGATTCTCAGTAATGAAGAATGTATTGAGGAAGGAATTTGAAGATTTTGACTATGAAGTTATATACGGTTTGTGGTTTGATCACATTAAAATCTTGAAAAAAAACAACTTTCTATTACGAGGTTATGAACATATGCTAATGTGTTTTATATAATTGTGTTGATTCAGGTTGTTATCAATAATACTTTTCTATGAAGATTCACCATGGGGGAGAGTTTGGTATCGTGGATCACCATAGGGTTTATGTAAAGGGTAAGGTAATTTATGCTGATTTGTTGAATATGAATAAGTTTAGTGTGCATCAGCTTAATGCGATTGTGGGGGAGTTAGGTTATAAAAGAAAAGCAGTGTATTATTATCACTATCTAGTGTCTGGTAGTAACTTAGATTTTGGTTTGAGGGCTTTAGGAAATGACAGTGATGTTATTGGTATGTTAAGACACTTACAAGATACTAAGTGTATTTCAGTGTACATTGAACATGGTAAAACACGTTTGCTTACTTGTTTTGTATCTCCAACCAAGCCTAAGCTAGTTATAACATAAATTGAAAAGGATACATCACAAAGACCAGTGCCAAAGAGATTACTCTTAGAGTGGGTAGATAGTCACGATGTTAATGCAGAGGGCAATGTGGAACAAGATGATCATGATGTTAATGCAGAGGGCAATATGGAACAAGATGATCATAATGTAAATGCAGAGGGCAATGCGGAACAAGATGATCATGATGTTAATGCAGAGGGCAATGTGGAACAAGATGATCATTATATAAATGCAGAGGGCAATGTGGAACAAGATGATCATAATGTAAATGCAGAGGTCAATGTGGAACAAGATGATCATAATGTAAATACAGAGGTCAATGTGGAACAAGATGATCTTAATGTAAAGCAGAGGTAATGAGGACACCATGATCAGAAGGTAAATTGCAGAAGGCCAATATGTGGAACAACATGATCAGAATGTAAATGCAAAGGATACTGTGGAACAACATGATCAGAATGTTAATGTAAATGTCAATATGAAAGAAAGGCATTGGATTAATCACCTCATTTTTGATGATTTTTGGGACCCATAAGAACATGACCCTGTGGAACAAGTTAAGAAAGGTATAGAACATGATCCTATGGAACAAGAACATCTGAGAGATGATAACCTAGAATCTGGTAATGAAGATGAAAGTATAAAAAGAAAAACAGATTGATGAGGATGAAGATGAAATTGTAGATGAAGCAAACAAGGTTGATGAGGTTGAAGTTGATATGAACAAATTCAATACGAACTTTACTATTGAAACGGATGAGGGTGTAGAAGATATGAACTTTGATGTAGAAGACTATTTGAGTAATGATTCATTTGGGACATCCTCATCAGATGAGGAGGGAGGAATTGAGAAGTTAAGGAGGAAAGCACTTAGAAAACTTAGAAAAGAACAACAATGTTGCAAATTTTATGTTGGTCAACAGTTTGGGAATAATGCAGAAGTGAAGGCCCTCATTAAAAGGCATGCTATAAAAACTAAAAGAGAAATAGGATTTTATAGAAATGACCAAGACAGGGTTAGGGCAGTTTGTAATGGCCCAATTCCATATTTTGAGAAAAGCCCAGATGAAGGCCCAAGTCAAAGAAAAGACACAAGTCATTCAAAGAAAGGAAGTCAGTCAAAAGTGGTTGGGTCAAAGGTGGGTTCAAAGAGAAAAAGTCAAAAAGATGGGGGTCCATGGGTTCTGCATGTTGCAAGACTAAAAGATGAGCCAACATGGGTAGTTAAAACATACAATCCACAACATAGGTGCCTTCAAAGTAGATCTATGAATGCATTTACTTCAGATTGGCTTTCTAAGGAGATCCAAATGGAAGTACAGTCAAACCCTAACATACCCATCAAGGCTATACAAGAACAACTGCAAAGAAAGTATGACATGGTAGTATCTAAGATGAAGGCATTTATGGCTAAGACACAAGCTTCACAGTAGGTAATGGGTGACTACAGTAAACAATACAATATGTTAAGAGATTACCTTCTAGAATTACAAAGAACAAACCCTAACACAACTGTTAAAGTTGATGTTGAACAAGAGCCAAACTCAGCTTCAGAGACCAGGGTGTTCAAAAGAGTGTACATTTGTTTGGGTCCACTAAAACAAGGTTTCAAAGCTTGTAAAGGGAGATAATTGGATTAGATGTTGCTTTCATGAAGGGACCATACCCAGGTCAGTTGTTGATTGTTGTGGGCATGGATCCCAATAATGGAATAAGGTTAGATGTATACTGATATGTTCAAGATTGTCAAAGCAGTTCTGGGCAGAGGCTTTGACTACATCAACCTACCTAGTAAACAGGTCTCCATCTATTGGCTTAAGTATGAAGACACCTATGGAAGTATGGATTGGTGAGAGGGCTAGATATGAGCATCTAAAGGTGTTTGGGTCACTAGCTTACGCCCATATAAGTCAAGGTAAACTAGAACCCAGGGCTCAAAAATATGTATTTCTGGGATATCCAGAAGGTGTTAAAGGCTATAGGCTTTGGAGGTTAGCTGATGTGAGTCCAAAAGTTATAGTTAGCATATATGTGACTTTTAGAGTTGAGATTTTATACAAGGATACAAAGGAGGGTCAAGGATTTCCAAATAAAGAGTGTGCTCAAGATGGAGGAGAAGTCCAAATTGAGGTGGAGCTAGCCGGTGGTTCAGGTGAAAGCGAATCAGGTGAATGCAACACACAGGGTACATCAAGCAGGGCTAGTGATGGGTATAGTATAGCCAAAAGACAGACCTAGGAGGCAAGTGATGCCTCCTGCCAGATACAGGTCTTCATAAGATGTTTCAGCATTTATGTTTTGTGTTACTGAACAAGAAAGCATATACGAGCCATTGTCTTATAAATAGTGAAACACACCAAATTTTTTTTTTTAATACTTTCACCAATTATATCAGAGTTTAGATCCCAGTTCAGAACAAAAATTGTCACTCATGGTGACATATCATTTCATTATATATATAATAACATTACAAGAAACATGAACGTTTTACAAACTTTTATTACAATATTTATTATATTAAGTATTAAACGAGA
Source organism: Flaveria ramosissima (assembly GCA_025215565.1). Lineage (NCBI taxonomy): Eukaryota > Viridiplantae > Streptophyta > Magnoliopsida > Asterales > Asteraceae > Flaveria > Flaveria ramosissima. The sequence goes on from CM046038.1 coordinate 50,814,884, forward strand.
GTAAGGTTCCTTCGTCAGTCCAGTCTCGTCCGTGAAACTTTAACCATTTATTGGTGCTTTTCCTGAAATCATTTAAAAATATTTTTATTAGCTTTCGCTAAGTAAGTACACCTCTTTATTTTCAAAAACATATTTTCTTTCATTGGAATTTAATATCCAAACTCTTTATTTACTTAATCCTCTTTACATCTTTGGAATTCGACGCCTAAATTCCTTATGGGTTTATTTTTCACCCTTGAGGATTAATAACTCCTCTTATATATATGTGGAGTTCAACACCCAAACCCCTTGGGATTTCAACACCCGAAATCCTTACATATATTTAACTCCCCTTTTTATATATGTGGAGTTCAACACCCGAACCCCTTGGGATTTCAACACCCGAAATCCTTACATATATTTTAATTGTACATCATCTTTAAAACCACTAAATCATATATTTAACCCATACTCCATAATCATTCTCATCAAAATCATGCATATTACTGAGCACATATCTCATGTATTTACACATGTTTCATCTCCACAAAATCATACAACCTTACGATGACTAAAATGTATAACATCTAAATAAACATATAACATGAAATTAAACATGTAACATAATCTAGTTACGGGTCAGTGTACTTACTTTCTCAGAAGAGAACTTGTTATTTACTATAATCATCTTGTCTTTAGAACACCACAACTTCTATGTTTCTTGCTCCGATCTCACACTAAAAAAAAGACTATTGTATATATTTGTTTGTTATTTTCTTCCTTATCACTTTCTGAGTAACTCATAATATATACTCTGTTTTTTTTGTTTGAACCGACTTCACAAGTCTTCATGGTGAAGAAATGTTATAAAATTTTTATAGTTATTATTATATTATATTTATTTCAAAATATCTACACACCACTGTCACTTTGCAATCTTCCTTGTTAAGACTTATTATAATTTCATTTTTGACCTCACACTTTATTCTAACAACAAACTCACCCTCTAATTTTATTTTAAAATATTAAACTACAAATTATTATTATTATAACATCAATACTTGCTTAAACATCTTATAATTTAATAGTAATTTGAATCGAAACTTACTCGCTTAATCATATTTGAAATAGAAGTTTCAAATATTTTATTTAATAAAAACATGATGTTACAAATAGGCTATTAACTCATCGGATCATGAGAAGTGGCAGGCTGCTATGAATGATGAAATGGATTCTCTACACGAACAACACATGGGTTCTTATGGATAAACCTAGTGACAAAAAGCTAGTGGATTGTAGGTGGCTGTTTAAAATCATAGAAGGCATGCAGGGTGATCCACCTATATATAAAGCAAGGCTTGTGGCAAAGAGGTTTACTCAATTAGTTGGGGTAGATTACAATGAAATTTTTTCCCCATTTGTGAAGCATACTTCTATAAGGGTGGTGTTATCTATAATAATAGTTCATAATTTTGAATTGGATCAATTGAATGTTAAAACAACATTTCTACATTAAAACTTAAATGAGACCATTTACATGAGACAACCTCCAGGTTTTGAGGTGGAGGATAGTGCTGGTAAGGTATGTTTTGCTTAAGAAATCTTTATATGGCTTAAATCAATCTCCTAGGCAGTGTATATGAGGTTTGATGAGTATGTAGTTACTCATGGTTTTAGCAGTAGTAGCTATGATGTGTGTGTATACTTTAAAGAGTATGAGGATGGCAAGTTCATATACTTACTCTTGTATGTTGATGACATGTTGTTGTCTTGTAAAGATAGGTCTCAGATTGGCAGCACTAAGAAACTATTGATGAGTGAATTTGATATGAAGGACTTGGGTGAAGCCAAGAAGATTTTAGGTATGGAAATTCATAGAGATCGAGATGCTAGAATCTTGACGTTGACTCAGGAGGGGTATGTTAATAAGGTACTATCTAATTCTGACATGAATCAAAGTAAGAGTGTAATAACCCCATTAGTTGTGCATTTTAAGCTGTTTAATAAAGACTCTCCACAGTCAACTGATGAAGCAGTAAAGATGCAAAGTATTCCATATGCTAGTGTTGTTGGTAGTTTAATGTACTTAATGGTGTGCACTAGGCCGGATATTGGGTATGCAGTTAGTGTTGTTAATAGATATTTGAGCAACCCTGGTAAATTGCACTTGGAATGTGTTAAATGGATATTGAGGTATCTGAATGGCATTGAGAGGGTTGGTCTTGTGTTTGGCCATTGTGATAGTCAAGATCATTTGGTATATGGGTATGTTGATTCAGATTTTGCTAAAGATCTGGACAGGAGAAGGTCTCTTACTGGATATGTTTTCAAAGTTTTTGGTGGTACTGTAAGTTGGAGAGCATCTTTGTAGCATGTAGTAGCTTTGTCTACAACTGACGCTGAATTTGTGGTTTTGATTAAGGTTGTTAAAGAAGCAATATGGCTTAAAGGTTTTATAACTGAGTTGGGCTTCAATGCTAATGATGTTGTGGTACATTATGATAATCTTGGAGCTATTCAGTTGTCAAAACATCAGTTTTTTCATGAGAGGTCCAAACATATTAATGTTAAGCTACATTTTATTCAAGATGTAGTTCATTCTCAAGAAGTCAAAGTGCAATTTTTTGTTTCGGAAGATAATGCTGCTGACATGTTAACTAAGGCTCTTGTTGGGTCTAAGTTTTCTCATTGTTTGAGTTTGCTTAATGTTTCTTAAAACCATTGATTTACACTAAGGTGGAGTTTGTTGTAAATTAGTGTTAACATCAAGGTTTTAGGCAATATATTTAGTTGACTATAGTTTAGGGACTGTTTGTGTCAACTATGATAGTTAAGTGTCTAGTAGTGAAATTAGTTTGTTTAGGCGCTCTTGATATATAGTTCGGAAGTTCTTCTTCTTCGGAAGACTTTTATTTTTCTGGTTGGTGTAGCTCATTCTTCATAATCAATTGAATTCAAGTGTAGTTGTTCTTCTTTGTTTTTGGTTCTTTGATTTCTAAGGATTCAACAATATGTTTGTGAAAACCATTGTGTTTGTTATGAATATCTTCTAGCTTTTTGTATCCGTAAACATAGTACTATTATTCACTAGTTTTTCGTCGTTTATTTATACAATGTTTTCAGATGTATAAATGTATGGTTGTGCTCAAACAAAACATTTGAAAGCTCAGTGCGAGTCTAGATCGAAAACATTGGACAACCATAAGTTAAGACTACGAGCAATATCTCTTGTCACGTATACGAAATCTAACGGAGTTAACACATATTTAGATTGAAACTGTTATTTGTAACAAAATTAAAAATTAAGATTAATAATAATCATATTATTAGTTGAAATTAATATTTTGCTAATAACTAATAATTTAAATTATTAAAATTCAATTTTCCCATATTTTATAATAATATTAACGATGCTCGTTAATCACCTGCAATTTAAACAATTTAACTTTTTCCCTTCACTTATCCGGCGGGAAACAAAGAAAATCCCAAACACACACGAAAATTCAAAAACATTCATCCCGCACTCTCATTGGCCAGTTCCACTCCACACGGATCCACCAAAAACAAACCACCACCGTCGATCAACCCCAAATCCAACAGCCCAAAAACCACCACCACCCCACCCCCAATCCTCCACCACCACCACCACCCACTATATAACCATCTCACCAACAACATTCAAACACCACCTCATTCACTCACACAACATTCATTCACACACAAACAAACAACCACAAACCTCCAATGGAAGCCACCGGAAAAGCGAAAAAGGGCGCCGGAGGCCGCAAAGCCGGCGGTCCACGTAAGAAAGCCGTCACACGCTCCGTCAAAGCCGGCCTCCAGTTCCCCGTAGGTAGAATCGGTCGTTACCTTAAACACGGTCGTTACGCCAAACGTGTCGGCACCGGAGCTCCGGTTTACCTCGCCGCCGTGCTCGAATACCTTGCAGCAGAAGTAAGTTCAAGCTCTAAATTTTATTGAATTTGAGATTGATTGAAGTTGTTAGGGTTTGTTGGTCTAATTGGTGTTTGATTTGTTGAAATTAGGTTTTGGAATTGGCGGGAAATGCTGCAAGAGATAATAAGAAGAATAGGATTATTCCTAGGCATGTGTTGTTGGCGATAAGGAATGATGATGAGCTTGGGAAGTTGTTGTCTGGAGTGACGATTGCTCATGGTGGTGTTTTGCCTAATATCAACCCTGTGTTGTTGCCGAAGAAGACTGCTGCAAAAGAGCCTAAATCGCCTTCGAAAGCTACGAAATCGCCGAAGAAGGCTTAGATTACGTTGATATGATTGTTGTTTTGTGTTATCGATGTAGGTAGATTGAAAGTCGAGTTTAGTTTTCTAGTGGTGTTGTTATGTTGATGTTTATGAATGAAAGAAACCTCTTGTTTCACAGATTCTTTGCCTTTAGTTATTTAAGTTATTCAATTTGGTAAAACCAATATGGCTTCATCCTCTGAAACATGTTACGCTGATGATATTTATTTTAATTGTATATCATGTTTACCTTCATTTGGCCTGCAGGTGCAGTATGTAATAATCTTACAATGTGTTAATCTGAAAATAGTTGATCATAAATCTGATTCGGATGTAGTAAAGCTTGATTCTCATCAACGAAAACATCACATGCGGAAAAAATTGCTATGCACCGCTGGTCTGCCTTAAATATTGCTAAACTAGTAAACATAAAAGTACACTATGTAAGGCTCTAATCTACCGGTTTGAGTTTAGAGGGAAACTAGTATTAAGATCATTGTGTTGCGGTCTGGATGTAAAATTATTCACTTAGTTTCTAAATTAACATATATAAACATCAAAAGTAGAGTTAAGCGAAATTTTTACCATAGAGTGAAAATATATAACAATTGACATTGCATTTTTCTAACGCCAACCACAGAGATCATTGATCCGCATTGGAACCCTAAAACCGCCGCATCCATCGTGGTGCAGCCTACAAAGTACAAACCTATTGCCGACCAGTTCCCTCTGCCGTTGCAACTTCTTTTATGTTCCTATACAAACCCATATATACTCCGACAACGAAATGCAAAGTAGACGTAGATCTTAAGGGGTTTCACTTTGGTGTTAATCGTAGGTATAGTACCGCTCTCCAAAAGAGTAGCTATAGTACCGCTGGTGAATCATCCGTTGATGATATCATCGGAGGCAACATCACAACACCCCAAACCCGGTGGTACCAACTTTCAAGCCGCTTAAACAACTTCGACAACCACCACCGGAGAACCACCGTCTAGCAGAGAGTCTAGAATGTACCGTGGCTTGTGAGTACAATTGTTGAAGCATAATATACAACTCCAATACACAAACAAAGTTAATAATTAATATAATATAAACTTCTGTTTCAAGATTAAGTCTCAAGGCAACTACTTTTTGTTGTTTTACATGTTCCTACTACAGTTAACTCATCACTTTATGGTAGTGGTAGTTTACTTTTCGTTACCCGGATTACAATGTTGTACACATAAAGAAAAGAGTTTTTGGAGCCGGGATGCCACTGAGAATGGTCACTCTATTCCCTATATTAGATAATAGATTTGTTTTCCTATCAATCTCTTGAATCCTTCTACTCTACTAGGGTAAGATTTTATTAGCTATATTTGTTTCTTCGTTTCTATAATCTTTTTCATTCTACTGGCTTTCAAATGAAGTTAATGCAAATATAGAACCCTTCTTTGTTCACTTCGTATCGTGGCAAAACTTAATAGCGTTATTAGACCATCTCCATCGTCTTTGTTCCACGGGCGGCACCTGCCCCTCCATGTCAGCCTCTGCCCAAAAGAATTTCCATAGACATCCTCTCACATGTTTTCACAAACACCAACCTTGACCATGGATCCCTCTCCAGCCTCTCAATTTCTCACATCACACAGGTTTCCGATGGATTTCTTTCATGTCAGAACATTGTAAATGGTCTTAGCCTATGTTGATACCCACATGCCGTCAATTTCCCGCATCAGCATCATCATTAATACACTTATGTTAAGCCATAAATCCCATTCGACACTATAACTACGGAAAAACTCATGAACCGACAAATTTGGCTCTGGACGCCTTCTAACAGCTAGAGAACCACGCTATCCATGTCTTGAACGTACAGGCAAAACTTACATAGAGACTTGACAAAGAGATTCAATACTTTAAGAAAGCACTAACAAATAGTAACCACATCATAAAACTTCAAAAGTTCAAGACCCCCGACCCTTTTGGTAGTTAAAAACCAGGATAATCTCTTACATACAGTTCAATCAACTATTAGATTAAGGTATTTCGTGGTGGCATCAAAATCTTTAACCTAATAGAACACAAAGAATCAACGACTATATTTGTCTATAGTTTTGACAAAATGACACAATGTTCTATTGATGAGTATGTGAGTATCATCTACTTTGTCACGTAAACTATTTCAGTGGTAAGTTAATTAGTATCAATAATACAAACTTAGCATATTAACATATGTAACAGCACTATGGTGAAATATCTTCAAGAAATTGATGATCCTCAAATACTCATCAATAGAACATTGAGCATACAATAAAAAGAGGTGTTGCTTAGCATTCACTTCCCAAAAATGATAGCCATTTTTAACTTTAGATGGTTCAAATCATACTCAATTACTTTTAAATTAAGCAATAAAGTAAACTCAGAGAGATAAAATAAGGTTAAATCACACCAAAATGGTCATAAGTAACACCACTATGGTGAAATATATTCACGAACAAGAAAACACCCATCATCGTCTTTGACAAAAACTAAATCAACAGCCATTGCTGAATAAAACTTTAAACTAACAATTCATATCATACATTCTTCAGAAATCATAATTCAAAACGATCAACTTCAAATCCATAACATCAACTACAAACATTAAACTGCTCAATTAAAAACATCATTAACACATCTAACACAGAATCATCACGAGATATGATAATTCAAATCCTACCTTACATCAACACAAACACAAAGACCCAAAGATTCATCACAATCAAGAGCTCGTAAACTTCGTCACAGCCTTCGTACCTTCTGAAACAGCATGTTTCGCCAATTCACCAGGAAGAACAAGCCTCACAGCGGTCTGAATCTCCCTCGACGTGATCGTGGGCTTCTTGTTATACCTAGCGAGCCTCGAGCTCTCTTGAGCAAGCTTCTCAAAGATATCATTGATAAAACTGTTCATGATCCCCATCGCTTTGCTCGAGATCCCGATATCAGGGTGCACCTGCTTCAACACCTTGAAGATGTAGATCTTGTACGTCTCAACGCTCTTCTTTGTCCTCTTCTTCTTCTTATCTCCGGCAGCTGCTCCGGCCTCCTTCGGGAGCTTCTTGCCGGCCTTCGGCTTCTTCTCCGCCGGAGCTTTCTCGGCCGCCGGAGTCTTCTTCTCCTCCGCCGGTTTCTTCTCCGCGGGCTTCTTCTCGGCCTTTGGTGCCATTGAATTGAGGTCGAATTTGGGGATTAGGGTTTTTTAGGGTTTTGAATTGGGGGTGATTTGATTGAGGGATGAGAGATTTGGAGTTTTGTTTATATAGGGGGTGATAATGGGTTGCTATTGGTTGGTTTGGTTATTGTGCGGATCGGTGACGTGGCGTGGGTGTTGACCGTTGGATGAGAGGTGTATACGAGGGAAAGTGATGGATGGTCGTGATTTGAAGTTTACGTTTTTGGGGATTTTGTGGTTAGGCGGGTTTTTTTCTATTTTAATTTACTTGAATTTAAATTGGCGCGTCAATAAAGGTTATAAAAAGAATGCCCAACTCTTATTAATTACATTTTTTTATAGTTGTTTTAATCAATGAACTTTGATTAATTTTTGAAAAAAATTATATAAATGATCCCTATAATTTGATAAACTTGTACATTTGGTTCCTAAGTAGGTAAGTTTTACAAATTCGCCTCATACATAGATAATTAACTAATGAGGTAAGGAAACTTCATGATAAATTATATAATTTTTTATATAGTTTGTTGTGATTTGTGAGTTTAATACCTTGATCTAATACTAAAGAGACATGGGTGTTAACCCATACCCAATCTTGTATTCATGCTCGACCCTAAACATTGTAATCATGTATGCTCTACAAGTTCGCTTCCTCATACATTCGCCCATGTGTTTTCTTATAACTATTTTAAATACTTTGGTTATAGGCATATGTATTTACATTACAAAAAACAATCATCTTTCAATTTAATTTGAAAGTTTTTATTCATTTCATGTATTATATAAGAGTTAAATGATTTTTTGGTCTCCGGATTTATTTTGTTTTTATCATTTCAATATCTGTGTTTTAGTTTTGCGGTTTCAGTACTCGTGTTTCAAAAAATCACCGAAACAGTAATTCCGTCCAAATCCCAAGATAACGTTCGTTGCCACCAGTGGTAAGACCGTCATATCCTTTATTAAATTGCTATTTTTCATCCCTGGTTTATGTCGTTTTTTGTCATTTCAGTACTCGTGAATCGCGATTAATCAAATTCACGTTCATCTTTCCATCTTCTTCAGCATAGATCTTTTCTTCTTTTTCAACAGCAATGATAATTTAAGTATGACTATTATCTCTATTTGATTTTAAAACGTTTAAAACATTGGTACGCTGTTGTTTAGTTAATGGTTGTTAAAGCGGAAAACTCTTAAAGACTAGGTCATTTAAGATGCCGAGTAGACAAACACGTGCACACGATATCCACTTATTCTAATGTAAACAAAATCTCAAATAAACTAAGTCAAACTTGCACATGGGAGGCATGCATGTAGTCTCACATGGCTCCAACAAAACCTCCTCAAACTTGAGAGTAATATACTCCAATTGTCCTTGAACATACTCCAAGTCTTGTTCTTGACCATACTCCAATCGATCCCAAGTGTTTGACAATACCCCTATCAAACTAATCGAGCATTGTGCTTTATTAATCTTATCTTGTTCATTAAGCTTTCTTATGTAATTCCATTTCACGCCAATGCACTTCACACCTGCTGGTAACTCGGTTAGCTCCCAAGTCTGGTTATACTTAATAGCTTTAATTTTTGCATGCATGGCTATTCTCCAGTTGATTTCGTTGGATGTTTCCTTATAATTATGTGGATCTAGAACATTTTCTTGAATGGTATTTACATCTTCCACCACAATAGCTTGTTTACCTGTATCGTAATCTTTCAAATAAGATTGAGCTCGGCGTAGACATTGACCCTCCATGATTAAAGTGGTGCTTGCTTTGGGATCTTAAGTCTCAATAGATTGTTGATGTTCAAGTGCTACTGTCTCTGTCCCGTCTTCTTCAAACTCAAGATTGTCACCATCTTCATGAATTAAAACCTCATCATCTTTGTATCCCCATGTAAGTACCGATTCAGCTTGACGAAAAGTTCTTTGACCCTAATCCCATGACTTTATTTCTTAAAAAACAGTATATTTGCTAACAATCACCTTTATTGTTCCTGTATTTAGTAATTTATAACCTTTGCTTTATTAAAACTTTATTTCTTAAAAAACAGTATATGTGCATGTGCAATGCATCCCCAAGTTTTTAAATGCTCAAGAGATGGTTTCTCCCCATATCATGCCTCATTGGGTGTCTTATTTGACAATGCGATAATGGGACTTTGATTTAGGACGTGAAATGTCCACATCATTGCCTCTACCCAAAGAAGTTTAGTCATTTTCTTTGCGATAATGGGACTTCGATAATGGGTTTTTCCGTTCGACAACGCCGTTTGTTATGGCCTGAATGCATTGGTCAATTGTCTCTTTATGGCATGCTCCTTGCAGAATAAATTGAACCGATCAGAGGTGAAACTCCCCTCATCCGTCAGCTCTTAAAGTTTTAATAACACGTCTCCTTTCCGTCTCTACTTTTCTTTTGAATTCCTTGGAACATTCAAAAGTTTCGAACTTTTTTGCAAGTAAGTAACACCAAGATTTTTTAACTCTAATAATTAGTGAAACTTAACACATACCTTTTTCCCCCCTTAGACATCGAATTGATTGACTCGCAAATACTCGAGTGAATTAGTTCCAGTACACTACTAGCTAGGGCTGGCATACCAGGTCAGACACGACAGATAAGACATGACACGATGATTTGACATGTCAGACACGAACACGACACAAAACTTATCGTGTCATTTTTTAAAACACGAACACGAACCTCTTAAGAAACAGGTTACACGATATAACCTCTTAGGAACACTTGTAATATCACATATTTAAGAACCTGTTTAATGAAATAAATATTACCGAAATATGAATTTCATAAAAGTCTTACGTCTTAAGTAACAAACAAAGACATGAATACATGATCCTTAACACAAATATCTTATAATCCATAACAAATTTAAAACAAAACCCACAAATGTAAATCTCAAACAAATTTAAAACAATTTTAAGTTTCGGTTCGTCTTTCTTCTTCAAATGTTTAACAACCCCACAATATTGCCAAATACCAACTTTGTAGATTATATTTCAATTGTTAAACTTGTACACAATAATTATAGTCATATTAAGCAAGAACATAAATCGATTCATAAAGTTTATTGAAAACATTAAGAGTGAATACCTTAGGATTATTCACTGAGTTTGAAGCATCTAACTCGTGACTAATGTCAATCAACATTATATCTTTTGTGTGCTCATCCAATTTAACTTCATCAAAACCTACCCACAAATATACACTATTAATAAAATATTACGTATAACTAAAATCTTATAAAAATAAAGGAAAAAAGATATTATAACAATGTCCAAATAACCAACCTTTTATGCATATTAGAGCCTTAACGATATCTTTAGTTAGTGAACTTTGATGTTCATTAAGTATTCTTTCACTTGCATAAAGGTAGTCCCTGATGCAACAATAGACACCAGAATAATTAAAATATATTTTTCCATCATTGAAAGTGTGGGATATCTAAACTCATTAGCTTTTTAAAAAGTTAACACATCTAGATCTGAGTTTATATCAACTCTTGACTCCTCTAAATATAATTGTAGTTCTTACTTTTTATTAATTGTAAAATCTTTACTTTAAAACTAATCAAAATCCTGAAAATGAATAACTAAAAATTAGCAAGTGAAAATTAAGAGATCAATAATATATAAATAAATATACCTTAAGTCTTGCTTTTACCCCATAGGCACGTGTTGAATCATCCCTCGTTCCTTAACCCCTTTGTCAGTATTTGAACTACTAGCATTGTGTGAAGTTGTAGATGAACTATGACCATCATTTAACAAAACATATTCATTGAAAGTATAATGCAAAAACTGATCAATATTTTCATATTCACTATTTCCTCCCCATAAACTTATGAATAACTCCAATCGATAAAGTGCAATTTGTATCTAGGATTCAAACCACAACTATGGCCAATGCAAGACTAAAATTAAACCAATATTTCTGAAACTTCTCCATCATTAATTGTCATTTTTTCCATATACTCATCTTCTGAATTTATGCCCTCATACGAAGTCAAATAAGCCATAAACATATGTGAATAATACAAGTTTACAGTAGGATATTTTGTACTCGAAAAACTTTAGTCATATCATGAAAAGCTGCAAGAAAACCACATATCTTCTTAAATATGTCCCACTCGTATGCATTTGGACAATGCTTTTCATTAGAATCACAATCACTTAATTCTAAATGTTAAAGGCACGTCGGTAATAAATAGCACTACCAAGCATCAAAAAGGTAGAATTCTACCTAGTAGAAACGTCTTGCCTTAACCTTTTTTTAAGAATTTAATGAAAACAACTTAACACAATCTAAAAACTTTTCTTTCATTCTTTGTGATCCTTTGACATACTTGATGCTTTCTCTAACTTTGTAAACACATTCATTAATTTCCTTAAACCCATCTTGCACAATCAAGTTTAAAATATGTGCACAACATCTCAAATGAAAAAATCTACCCTTAGAAATAAGCGGTGACTTTGTATTCAACTGTTCTCTTAATAACCCAACAAAAGTGTCATTAGTATAAGCATTATCTAAAGTCACACAAAAGATTTTCTTCTCAATGTCCCACTCTACTAAAATAGAAAACTTTTTTTCATATAAAGCAATACCAGTATGAGGTGGTGGCATGAAAATAAAATGATAAAACTCTCTATTGCAAAACCCATTGTTTATCGATGTAATGCATTGTAGTTGCTAGATAACCATCGATAGCAGTAGAAGTCCCTAAATATGAAGTTAAACATCGCATTCTCTGGGATTCCATAAGTATACTTCTAACTTTTTCCTTTTCTTTCTTATGAATTAAATAAATCAACTCTTACAATGTTTCTAGTAATAATATTCAGATTGGGTTGCAAGTATGCAAACAAATCTCTAATTCCCTTATAATCTACAAATGACAATTGTAATTCATGCCTAATTGATTGAGTGATAATAATTCAGGGTTTAATTGATCTAATTATATGATTTACATCACTGTTAGTATGGAACGAAGTTACTTTGAGTTTGTTTTGATGTGTAGGGAAGTGGAGCTTAAGGAAGCTTATTTTAAGGTGAATAAGCACAATATGAAAGCACGAGGACCAAATGCGCAATTACCAAAAGATGCAAAACAGGAAACTGGAACTAAGTTTGGTGAAACATGAAGAGTATGGAAGAAGCAGGATGGAAATCGGAGCCCGGGAAGTGAATAAATGTAAAAACCAAAGGTTCTAGACCATGGTAATTTAAAATGGGCATAACATGGGCTAGGAAAAGAGTTTCGGGGCCCACAACTTGTCAATGGAAAGCTCGTGAAAAGTTACATGTGAAAATCAAAATTTTACAGGGGCCCGGTGTCACACCCCCGCTAAAAGCGGAAACACGGGGATGTAACGAGATCGGGATCGTCATAACACATGGTAAGCGATAGAGATGCAATATAATAAATGATGACAAGCGTGTCATGACGACACCCGACAACAAGGGGACTTGTGTCGTGTTTAGTCAATATTCACGACAACATAGCCATAAGCATAAACATCATAAACGAATTCACATAACCACATATAGATGAAATTGTAATGTAAATTCCCACAACCGGGGGGAACAAGTTTCAAAAGATTGTAATGTTTAATCAGACTACAACATTGTTCAAAATAATTGTTTGTCAAATATGTTTAGTCTCAAAAATGTATCCTAGGGTCTCCACTAAGGCAGCACACCTAGATTCCTCAGATTGCATGATCACCTGAAAAGATATGCTCAAAATGGTCAACAAAATTGTTGGTGAGCTCGCAGGTTTAAGTAATAAATGAGTAAGTGATGCTGTATATAGTAAATGATGTGAAATACCGTGAATACAGTTATATAAACAAGTAAAATCACATGACAATGAGCTTTGCAACCAAACCTAGCGACGTACACAAAGATATTGTCAGCATATATTCACCCAATGGCCCGTTCCTGGCCACTGATGGTACCAACTAGTATACCATCGAACAAGGGTGGGGGTGTCAACCCAGTAGTACTACCAATACCTAACCGTCGGTTCCCACACTGGAATTAAATAGTTGCAAAGATAGAACCACACAGCACACCCAAGCATGTATCAGATAAGCACTTGTAAAACAGTATCACGTTGATTCATTGTATGTAAATGTAAGTAAGTTGTGCAGCATAGAAAATGGGGTGAGCATACTTTCCCCAAGTTGTAAATGATTGAAATATTGTAAATGTAAAAAGGGGCCACGAAACTCACTTGTTAAGTGGTAAGTATGTAAGATCAATGTATCCAAATGTCGTATGAAATGAACGGTCAAACACCTATTGACAGTTATTGATAAGCATTAATGATATGTATAAAGCGTATAATAATGTTCGGTCGGTTGGGTTGTATTGGCTGGGTCGCGTGTAACACACACAAACAGACACACGTATTAGATCTGCAGGATCGGGTTTTGTCACTTAACACTGTTTTTCTCTCAAACTCACTTATAATAGTCACTCAAACAAGATGAAGCAATGTCTTTGACAAGAGTTGATAGTAATATAATAAGTAATCAAAGCAACAAGCAGAAATATTTCAAGGCACTTGTATATATTACTTCTCAACTCAAGATTACAAGACACTTACAAGCATGCAAATGAGTTACAATGAGAAACTATATATACTAGATCCTACAGCCGGTTTATACTTGATACCAGCTGGAAACCTAAGACTAAAGCATATACTACAATGCTATAGTTAAGGTATCTTAGATAAAGTATTATCTAAGATATGGTAGTCATGACATGTCCATGACTACCTTTTTCACCAACTAAAGATGGCAACTGTACTTAACATGAAAAGGTAAACAGTAGATTAAAGTATGGTCAACTACATGGCTTTAGAGAAAACGCATGCAGTTTCTCAGAGATTTGCAGCGGACTGTCAGACAGACCATACTTATGTCTACTGGATAATAGAAGTGTCTTCCGAAGGTTAACTGGCTTCGGAAGAACAAGTTCTTCCGAAGCCACTTATACTTCGGAAGATGGCTTCTATGCTTCCGAGGCTTTAAGGACTTCTTTATTCTTCGGAAGTTGACTTCAGATCTTTTGTCTTCAAGTCTTGAACCTTCGGAAGTAGTAGCTTCTTTACCTTCGGAAGTTGGAGTTTTCCTTCGGAAGTGTATTTCACACTTAGACTTCGGAAGAACTCTTTCTTCCTTCGGAAGTCCCACACTTGGCTTCGGAAGTCCTTTGCAGGTAGTACTCAAAATCTTCTAAGTGATATTGTTTTGGTTGCAACAGCCTTTGTGATCCAACAAACTCCCCCTAGGCTGATGCTACCAAAACTTCACTTATCTCTATTCTCAAAGTTTTCAGCACCAGGGATAGAAGATATTTGTCTGTCTCTCGGTTCTTCCCGGAGAAGTGGTGCTGAGAAGCTTGTACAAGTCATTCGTGGATAGGAGATCCAGTCTATCACTTTGAATGACGTGTACCCTTGTTGTGACCCCCTGAAGAGAGTTAGTTGACGGGAGTTGTAGTCATACTCCCATCTAACTATGGCTCAAGTTCAGGACCTTCAACCATTTGAAGAAAGGCTTTGCCTTGGTTGTGTTTGATGATCCTTTCCTTGCTCCTCCTCTCTCAGTTTTGACTCCTCTTCAACCTTGCTTCTTGCAGTGAGCTGCCATGTGAAGGCTGCCTAGATGATTTCTGATGTGAGCAGTACTTCGGAGTTTGGGGGTTGGAGAATGGTTTCTCTGCTAACTCAGCAATATCGAATCTGCTTAAGGTAGCAGAGATGAGGCATTCAGCCTGTTAATCTCACCATTCTCTCTCTCAACAACAAAGTTGTGAGAAGAGTCTTCGAACCGCACTGGACTATCTTTATGGGTACAAGAGATTGTCTGGTACCCTATCTCCTTTTTGTGTCCAGCAGAGTCACCAGCCTTCTCCTCAGTCTCTTTTCTTCCTCATTTAATGTATCTGAATTGAGGCCAAAGAGTCTTGCGGCTTGGTCCAAAGTTCCTCTTGGTAGATCAAGAGACTCATCTCTTGTGAGGGAACTTGAGGATCCATCAACATAAGTCAGGTTGACTGTATCCTCCTCACAAGAGATGTCGCTCAGAGTAGTGCAGTTGATGAGCTTGGTTTTGATCTCCTTGAATTCCTCCATTGAGAGATGTTTAGAAGGCTGAGGGGATGGTTTGATTGGTTGTTGGGTAGGTTTAGGAGGTTGGGTTCTGGGTAAGGCTTTAGGTTGGATGATGGGTAGTTTAGGTGGTTGAGGTGAGGGAGTTGGTAGATGGGAAGGTGTAGGTTCAGGGGTGAAAGGTTCAGGTTCAGTTTTGATTGGGAAGGGAAAGGGTATTGGTTCAGGTTGATGTTGGGTTTGGATATTTGGCTGAGAGGTGGCTTTGAAGGTCATCCCCTGTCCCCTTCTATACATCTCCTTTCTTTTCCCTGCACGAATGTCAGCCTTGATGTCACTGACATGTCGTTGCAGAGTCTTTTCAGACATTGGACCCACTTGCCTGCCAGAGAAGCCGTGAGCTTTAAGATAGTTCTTCATCCAAGCTTTGTCACCTATCTTCTTGGCGGCAGACAGTCCAGCCTCTTCTTCCTTCTTCTTCTTTACTACCAGCTTCTCCTTTGCAGCTCTCTTTCTCTCCTTCTCCATTTGATCTTGCTCTTTGTTAAAGAGCCACAAGATCGTGTCACTGTTGTGTGGAGATAACTCATCTTGAGAGAATCCTATGGAGAGTAGGAAAGTGATCCTTTCTCTCCTGAGCTGCAGATCAGCTTCTCTTTCTTTTCTCAGCCTTTCTTCTTCCAAGGCCAACCTTGCAGCTTCTTCTTTTTGCTGTTTTTGCAGCAAGGTTGCCTTTTCTAGCTCTATCAGCTCCTCTAATGGTAGCAGGAGTACATCTTCCGAGGCAGCCCCTAGATTGACAAGTCTATCAATTACCTCCACCCTTCTTCTATTGTTGATTGCCTCTTGGTTGGCTGTAGCTGCTTTTGAACTTGCAGCTAACAGTTTCCCAGTTGGCAGTCTTCCTTTCCTTTTAAGTTTCTCCAGCCTTTCTTCTTCCAGAAGCTCTTCCGAAGTCATCTTCCTTTTACCTTTAATGTCTTCGGAAGTGCTAGACTTTGGTGGTTCTTGGGTAGAAGACTCAGGTTGGATGGTGGAGGTAGGAGCTGAGGTCAATGCAGATGTAATGGCTAGTGGTTGGCTGAGAAAATCCTCCCTATTAACCTCAGATGCAAGTTCCAGAATTGCATCTGTGACTATTAGATCATCGGAAAGAGAGAACAGTCCTTCCGCAGCAGCAATTTCAGCTTCGGAAGTTTGAGTTGGTTCTTCCGAGGCTTCAAATTGTGCTTCGGAAGCCTGTGAAAACACACCTTCTGTCCCAACTATTTCAGTTGCTGGGCCATCAGTCCTAGTTTCCCCTTCGAAATCAATCTCAGGTTCCACTTGGGCCTTAGGTTGACCAACTTCCTCAACAGTGGTAGGAGGTGCATTCAACCTTTGAAGCTCTTGAGCTCCAAAGTATATCACAGACATATCCGGACTGGGTTGATCAATGAGGGACTCTAAAAGGAACTTGTTGAAGATCCTATTTAGATCCTGAAGCATCCTTTGATCCACTTGAATTACAACTGGAGGAGGCTCAGGGAAGATGGCGGTTTGTTTTGAGCTCAGAGAAGTGAGAGCTTGACTGATGGAATCCTGTCTTTGACTTAGTTCCTCAACATTCTCCCCCTTTTTGGTAGCATCATCTTGAGAGGTAGATGAGCTAGAGGAAGAGGTCAAGGAGACTTGAATGGGTACATGCCTAACAGATCTCTCAATCTGTTTCTCAGCTAGTTTTACCTTGAGACTTTCAATCTCAAGTTGCTGAGTGGCAGACCTATCCTCTAAAGTCTTAACCTTTGATTCAAGGTTTGAGACTTTAGAAAGTAGGTCTCTTATAGTGAGTTGCAGTCTTCCCTCATCTTCTTTGGAAGAATCACGGGGAGATGAGGTAACATACCTAGTATGTTCATCCTCACCACCAGATGTGGTTTCTTGGCACCCTGGTTTCCCTTGCACAATGATGTCTCTTTCAGAGGCATCATAGGGCATGGTTGCCGTAGATTCAGTCTGACTATTGTTACCACTGTCCTGAGGATCCAATGAGGCTCCTTCTGTAGTGGCAGCTGAATCTACATGAGTCCCCTCCACATCAGTGGGACTCACCTCAGTAGGGCTTTGCTGGTGTGGGCTAGAGACAAGAGGTTTCTCTAGGCTCTGTTGATCCTTAATGGGGTGTTGTGGATCAACTTCATTGCCTTGGAGAGACATAGTCTCTTCACCAGCTCCGGTCAATAGGTCAGTAAAAGAGAAGGAATGAAGACCTAAAGACCCGGGACTTTGATCAATGTCAAAAGGCATTGAGCTGTCCCTTGGTGGCTGCTCAGGGGAGTATAGAGACTCACCCTGAGGGCTATCAGCTGGGGTTATGGGCTCATGGGTCTGAGACTGAGGAGACTCAAGACCCATATTGAGGTCAATAGTGAAGGATTGGGGGACCTCTGGCTGAGTGGGAGCCCCTTGTTCCACTCTAGCCTTTTTGGTTTGAAGAGGAGGGGCTTGTTCAATCAGAGTAGATTGAACAAGGGTTCGTTTGGTTCGTCTCTGATAGGTGACTTTTATTGGTGGAGAAGGTAGATTTGGAATGGTGAGGGTTGTTGCTGGTGTGGGTTCATCACCTGTGGGGATAACAGGGATGTCACCAGGAGCCATTGGCTCAATCATACCTGGAAGTAGTGCGGTATCCCTTCCAGTGTAGTTGGTAGACACTCTCTTCAAAACTTTGAAGATAGTTGGCCTCATTTGAGGAGCAGATAGAGTAGCTGCACAGACAAGCTCACTCTGATCTAGCTCGCAGTTGATTATGTGCTGTAGAAATCTGGGATACATAAAGAATGTGTCCCTTTGCAGATTTCCTATGAGATTAGTCAGCACAAACCTGGACTGTTGACGGGCTGAGCAGCCTTCGGCTGCTCCAAACACGAGTTTTACACAACAAGGACTTCTAGAACACACTACAAAACATACACAAACATGAAGCACACGCAGAAAGACCTCACACGCACCCACACGACCTCATGTGTTCGGGTTGAAACCGAACACCCGAAACCCTAATTTGGACAGCCGTGAATAAGCAAGAAAAGGGACAACCAAGGTCGTCTAACTGCTAGAATGGAGTAGACTAGGCTGTAGATGAAGTCTAGACGACGAAAACGAGACCAAGCGGGTCGGATTTGGTGCTAAGATGAAGAAAATGGTGTAGAGAGGATGGAGAAGATGAAGATGAAGTGATTAGGGCTGGAAAATGGGGCTATTTATACCCATTTCAAGTTTGCAAAATGTCAAGTTTAGTCCCTGCACTTAACCCCCGAGTTTCCCAAATTTGTTTCGGTTGAAAAACGACTTTGTTAGGGTAATTGTATTAATTATAAAAATGTATTTAATGATATTTATAACTAAAAAAATGGTGTTACTAGTGACGTTAATTATATATAAAAATGATATATTGGGCAGTCACGATGATGAAAGTTTTTAAAGTTTTTAAGGATAGCATATGATTACATGAAAGCACAAGCACAACGATCATAAAGCAAGCATAATGTCCACAGAAAGAGTTAATAAAGATGAGGGATGATTGATCAAATAATAGTTAACGGAAAGCCTCGTTAATTGACGAACCTTAAGGTGACGGATGTTACACCCGGCGTATGATACACCGTCTTGGGCGTATCATACACCGGTGGCTGAACTAACACCCAGGGTTTTGTGGAATTTCAAGTTATTTAAGCACAATCCAACCCTAATTCGGGGGAGAACTTTCCAAGGTCAATTCTTGATGATTCTAAGCTGATTTTTGGTGATTCCAAGCCTTCACATTCATCTCAAAGCATCTACAAACATTATCAAATCAAGATTGAAGATCCAATGAAGACTATGCGTGGCTAGGTTCTCTTGATTGCTTTCGGGAGTACAATTCTTGTAAAGTGAGACGATTGGTATGTTTGATTGGGTTTTTGTATTAAACATTGATTATTGAATGAAACATTATGTTTTGATTGATTTAAACAATTTGCTTATAACTAAAGTTGTTTGTTTGATTATCAGTTTTCAGTTTCCTTGCATCGGAGCTCAATAAGAAAAGTAGACAATTTAGGTAAATTGGTAACATTATGAATGAACGAGTCTTAAAAGATTGTTCATTTGTTATCACTTTAATCAAAAGTTAAGATCTTTAAGTATTATTCCTTACAAACCCTAATTTAGAATTACCAATTGTTGATGTTGAAGAACTGGAAACCCGAAAGTGATTATTTTTCATTATTTAAGTTAATTAGTTCTAAAGTTTCTTGCTTTATGCACATTTGCTCTCTAATCCATTCAAACTTTCAATTTTTATTTATAAAGTTTGTGTATTTTAGTTAATCGAGTCACGTTAAGTAAACACTTTCCATATATTCCCTAAGAAGACCTTACTTACCCTTACACAATAAAGGTAGCTAAGACCGATAAATTAACTTTTTTTTGATCGAGTATCGACAACCAGATCACTAATTGTGACATCCGTCACTTTAAGGTCCGTCAATTAACGTATTTGTCCGTCATCTATTCTATATTTGGTCATTCCTCATCCTTATTTGACTCTTTATGTGGATATCATGTGTGCAATTGTATCGTTGTGTGTGATTCGTTACAACCTTGTGTTAACCTTAAAAAGACCTTTAAAACTTTTATTTTTGAAAACGTTAAATATATCATTTTATAAATATAATAAATGTTTTAATATAACCATTTCTTAAGTCATAATAACATTAAATGAACTTTTACAATTAATATAAAACACCTAACAAAGTCGTTTTTCAACCGAACAAAATTTGGGAAAACTCGGGGGTTAAGTGCAGGGACTAAACTTGTAATTTTGTAAACTTGGGCTGGGTATAAATACCCTCATACCAGCCCTAATCCCCATTTCACCATCTTCTTCATCTTCATCTTCTTCGCACACAAAATCTCCATTTTAGCACCAAATCCAACCCGAGAGGTCTTGTTTTCTTCGTCTTGACACCGTCTACAGCCTAGATTACCCCTTTCTAGCAGGTAGTTGTCTTTGGTTGTCCGTTTTCTAGCCTTTCACGACTGTCCAAAACTAGGGTTTCGAGTGTTCGGGTTCAACCCGAACACACAAGGTCGTATGGGTGCGTGTGAGGTCTCTTTGCTTGTGTTTCATGCTTGTGTATGTTTGTTGAGTGTTTCTGGAGGTCCTTGTGGTGTAAAACCCGTGTTTAGAGCAGTTCGGGGGCTGCTCATCCCGACCACAGTCGCGATTCCGCAGATCAGGCGACTGGGTCATCCATGCGATTGAGCCGTGCGACTGAGTGGGTCGTGCGACTGGATCATGCGTCTGAGTCAATCGCGCGACTGAGTTGTGCGACTAGGCATGTCGTGCGACTGAGTTGTGCGACTGAGTGTTTGTGTGCGATTGAGTCATGCGTGCGATTGAGTGTATGCGATTGAGTCAGGTGACCGACTGAATGTGTGCGAATGAATGTGATTCACACGACGGAGTCCAATCGCACGAATGAAGGTTCAGTCGTACGAAAGTAGCTAACTCGCACGATTGAAGGTTGGTTCGTGCGCATGGAAGTTGAGTCATGCGATTGGATGTTGTGTGGTACGACTGACGGCCAATCATACGAATGAAGGCTTAATCGTACGAATGAAGCTGATTCGCACGATTGAGGGTTGATTCGCACGAATGGAGGTTGAGTCGTGCGTCTGACCTTGTTATGCGACTGAAATTGTTGTGTTTGACCCCTTGTGCGTGGCGTGATTATGTCGTGTGGTGTCGAGGTAACACTAACACAATAAAGCCATTGTTCGGCCACAAAGATTAAAGTCAACGTGAGAAAGGGCACAGAAACTATTTTGAACAAATTGAACTAACGCTTTACAGCGACCAAATTGACTTATAACTATTGACACTTATTCAATGTTTCTTCAATAAACAATGATACTTTTACTTAAACATCATCATTAGTGGCGACAATGTCTTGTACTTGGATCTACATAAGATCTAGTACGTGTGTCAGTCTGCGTGTGTTGTACGTGACCCATCCGATACGACCCGAACCGACCCATCATTATTGCGCGCTTATACATATATCATATCATTAATGCTATACAATAACTGTCAATAGGTGTTTGACTGTTTATTTGCATTCAACATTTGGGATACATCGATCATACATACTTACCACCTAACAAGTGAGTTTCGTGGCCCCTTTTTACGCTTATACAATATTTCAATCATTTACAAATTGGGGGAAAAGTATGCTTACACATTTTTATGCTGTACACTTACATACATTTTACATACAAGGAATCAACGTGATACTGTGTTGCAAATACTATTTGATACATGCTTGGGTCTGCTGTGTGGTTCTATCTTTGCAACTATTTAATTCCAGTGTGTGAACCGACGGTTAGGTATTGGTAGTACTACTGGGTTGACACCCCCACCCTCGTTCGATGGTATACTAGTTGGTACCATCAGTGGCCGAGAACGGGCCCTTGGGTGAATATATGCCGACAATTTCTTTGTGTACGTCGCTAGGTTTGGTTGCAAAGCTCATGTCATGTGATATTTACTTGTGTAATAACTGTATTCACGGTATTCCGACGCGCTTATTTATTACAGCATCACTTACATTTTTATTACATAAACATGCGAGCTCACCAACAATTATGTTGACCGTTTTAAGCATATCTTTTCAGGTGATCACGCAAGTCCAGGAATCTAGGTGTGCTGCCTTAGTGGAGACCCTAGGATGCATTTTTGGGACTTAGCTCATTTTGATAAACAATCTTTTTGAACAATGTTATCGCATGTAAACAATTATCATCTTTGAAACTTGTTCCCGGGTTGTGGGAATTAACATTTACATTTTTATCATATGTGTATATGTGTTATCATTATCATGTTGCTTATGGCTATGTTGTCGTGAACATTGACTAAACACGACACAAGTCCCCTTGTTGTCGGGTGTCGTCATGACACGCATGTCATCATTTATTTTTATTGCTCTCTATCGCTTACCATGTGTTATGACGATCCCGGTCTCGTTACATCCCCGTGTTTCCGCTTTTAGCGGGGGTGTGACACTAATCATAGCAGCCACAAGCATTTCACGAAACTTGTTTTCATCAAATGTAGACGACCTTAATGCCATGTCACTATTACAAAGCATTTGACCAACATCATTAATCGCATTTGACCAACATCATTAAATACATTACCAATACAACCTGTGTCGTTTGAGATTACCTGTACCGGTTTTACTATCGTATATGAAGACATGCTTACACTTGTTGCACTTGCATTGGGTCTTTCCACCTATTGAAAACTGTTTAAGTTTTGTAAAGTAGTTCAGCACAACAAATCTTTCCTTTTGTTTTCTCTTTGCCCCCCACTATCCTCAGCATTATTTTGTATACCTTCCATAGACTCAACCTCATTATCTTCAATATCCGTATTTTGTGAACTACTCTTTTCTAGGTCAACTTTAATGCAATCAGAATCCATCTATAATATATAGCAGGTTGCTAAGAAAATTTAACAATAAATGTACATAATAACAACAATAGAGGTAAATAATAACAATAATAAAGGTGTGTATATGAAAGATTAACTGAAACATAATTAAAATGGTTGTGTTAGTGTATTACCAGTGTAGTATGGACTATGAAGGCTCGTGGTCTCGACTCTCGATGAAGGCTGATGGTCTCGAACTCTCGACGGTGGCTGGTGGTCTCGATGGTGGTCGCGATGAAGGCTGGTGGTCTCAAACTCTCGACGGTGGCTGGTGGTCTCGATGGTGGTCGCAATGAAGGCTGGTGGTCTCGAACTCTCGATGGTGGCTGGTGGTCTCGATGGTGGTCGCGACTCGCGATGAAGGTTGGTGGTCTCAATGGTGGTCGCGACTCGTGATGAAGGATGATGGTGTCGATGCATGCTAGTGGTCTCAAGACTCTCGATGCAGGGTAGGGAAGTTAGGGATTAAAGGCTTTAGGGTTTGGTTTTGTAGAACTATATATATATATATATATATATATATATATATATATATATATATATATATATATATATATATATATATATATAATTATTCAATTATAAATAGGTCACTAACAAGTATTTTAACCTGTTAAGACATGAATGTTATCGTGTCTTAACGTGTTGATTTGTTTAAGACATGAAACCTGTTAAAGTCAAACACGAAACCTGTTAGTTTCGTGTCATGTCGTGTTAACAAGTTCGTGTCAAAAATTGCCAGCTCTACTACTAGCCCTCCAGTTACTTTTGTTTGGGATTGCAACTTTTTGTTGTTTCCCAATCAAACAAATTTGTGCACACATCTTTGTCCACTTTAAAACTTGAAAGACCTCGAACCATCTTCTTTTATTGTACTTTCTTCATGTTAGTGTAACTTAGATGACCATAACGAGCATGCCAAAGCGTCAAAATATTTTCAGTGTTGGAGTACAAACAACTACTTCCTGTTTCAATATCTATTTCCTTTCAACCAAAAGAAACATACGATTTGCACTCATATGACTTTGCATAATCAATCCTTGCACTCATATGACTTTGCATAATCAATCCTTTCTATGGATGATAAATTTTACATACATCAGATGCGATAAGAAAGGACAAACCTCATTGTTGTAATTGGCCGATGCTTAGAAGATTGTTCTTGAGATTAGTGAAATGATACCCATCTTGAATTACATAAGTGCCTTCTTGGAATGTTAGGTGGACTTGTCCTTTCCCACTAACATTAAGACATGTATTATTCCCGAGTTAGACCGAGTGATTAAAGTTTAGATCCAAATGAATGAATCTTTTTTTATTTCCAAACATATGTTCTGAACAAACAAAGTCAAGAAAACACAATCGAAACTTATGTTAATTCTACCAGTTTTATTTTATTTTTATATTTTCTAGTCGTTGCCTACTCTGGTTTATATCATCATCTATTGATTTCAAAGTAAATAAATAATTCAAATAATCAGAATGACTCGACATGCTCTTAAAAAGTTATCGTAAACTTTCGTTGAATGTAATTATATTTTGTAAATTACATTACAAATAAGTTTAATAACTAGTATTAAGCCCCTTTGCGTTGCCGCAGGAGCGTAAAACCGTATTATTATTACCAATGGGACATTATTGCAAGTGACCGCCAACACTGAAAAAACTCGTATTAAAAAAGTAATAAAAAATGAAGAAAATGAAATCAAATGAAAATTAGGCGTAAAAACGTTGAACAACGTAAGCAAAACGTAAAACATATTAAACAATAAGTAATCGATCTAGAACCAGCGCATTGTGACATGGTCCTTAAACGAGAAAAATATAAGAGTAAAAATGTTGAATCACACACACGCGTTATGATTGTTACTCACAAAATTTATACGGAAACACATAACAAATAATTTGTAAAATATGAAAAGTATGAGTCAAAGATGAAAATAAAATAAAATAAAATATTAGGTTTAATTGTAAAAGATATGAAAATAATAGGTTAAAATTAAAAAAAAACATATAGTCTTTTACGTGGTCTAACCTTTAAAAAACAACAATTAAGTCTTTTTCACAAATCTAAAAAAACAAATTAAACCCACACTTTTACCCTCACGCAGAAAGCACACCACACGGATCCCAATCCTAAACCCCTCATCCACCGTCCATCACATCACAATCCAACGGCCCACATCCCCTCTCAACCCTTCATCACCACCACCACCACCATCTTCAACACCACACCTCAAAAACCTTCAAATCCCGCCTTAAATCCAATCCCCACATCTTTAAAACCCCATCAAAATCCCCACAAATCCCTCAATTCCATCTTCAATTCCATCATCAAAAGCTCAATTTTGCATCAACAATGTCTGGCCGTGGTAAGGGAGGCAAAGGGTTAGGCAAAGGAGGTGCAAAGCGTCATCGTAAGGTTCTTCGAGATAACATTCAGGGGATCACGAAGCCTGCGATCCGTCGTTTAGCTCGTAGAGGAGGTGTGAAGCGTATCAGTGGTTTGATCTATGAGGAGACACGTGGGGTTCTCAAGATCTTTCTTGAGAATGTGATTAGAGATGCTGTGACATACACGGAGCATGCTCGAAGGAAGACTGTTACTGCTATGGATGTTGTTTATGCTCTTAAACGACAGGGGCGTACTTTGTACGGATTCGGTGGTTAGATCTAGGGTTTTGATTGGGGTATAGTTTAGTTATTGTAGATCGTATGTGGTTTCTTGTTAGTTGTATTGTGTTATGAACTTGTTGACGTACTCCATCTCGGGGTTATGATTTTATGTTAAGAATCTTTTGGGTTTTGGTATTTGAGAATTCTTGATGTTGATTTGATCGTTTTCTTAAGCCACTGCCTGTGATCTGTTGTTCTTGTTTCTTGCAATTTTAAGTGGGTTCTAATTGTTCTGTTAATTGTGATTAAGTGGTTGGTTGCTGAATTGTCATAAGCAATCAACTATATCACAGTTTTCTGAATAAAAATCGTTTTTTTGATTAAAAGCCTTTTAATTTGCTAAATGGGGTCTGCATTTCAATCGAGATTTTTAAAATCTGTGTAGGTTTAGATTATATGAAAGGATTGAATGTGGAAATTGAACTGCAGTACCATGCTATAATGTTTGACAAAATCTTATATTAGTTGGTGCATTCTTGATAATGTGTATTGTTTCGTGCTAATTCAATTGTTATAGGTGAGTGTATTGTACTGTGATTGTTGATACAAATCTTATGGATGTCACCAAATACACAATCGTAAAGAAGATCACAAGACAAAGAACAACTTTAATATTGGTGAACAAAGAAATGCACTTATCGGTGCCTAATTTTGCTCCATTTTTTGCGCAGAACAAGGTTTGAATAGGGATCTGATTTTGCTTTTGAGTATAATATATGCAACCTTTTACTTTTTGTATAAGAGGTTGTTTCTCTCGTTTTAAACCCATGATTTTAATGTCACAAAACATAAGTCTTACTAGTGTTTACACACTCGGACACAAACAAAAATAGTTAAAAACACGAGAGATTTTAACGTGGTTTAGTCGTAGTATGCAACCTATGCCTATAGAGCCAACTAGGCTTTTCTTTTTATTGAGTGATGATGATTTACAGTTACAAGAGATATATTTATAGATTAAAATCAGGGTTAATCCCTTAGTTGATGTGATAACTAAATTGGTCCCATTTTGAACTAGGGCTGGCTGAACTTAGTGCTCCATTTTCTAATTCATACGAAGCATACATCTCAACAACCAGTTGCTCTAAGGCCAAACCAAAAGCTAAATTCTCCAAAGAGTCTTATGAAACAATATAGTAAAGATCTACATATAATAACAGTTGTAGACTTGTAGAATCAAAATATGAACCAATTAAATTCCTATCATCTTGCCTTATCTTTAAGTCACTTCCACTCGTGCATCATAAATTGATATTGCTTGTACAATTTTGTTGCACGCAGATGGTAATTGATTGGTCTGTTAAAAGGAGAAGAACCACATATAGATGGACTTACTAATTTTATTGGACTAATGGCACATTAAGTTATGATGCAAGCATTCAAACATCAGTTACATTGTTTCCAGTAGTAATAAAGATCTAAGATTGCGGGTTCTTATTAAAACATGCATCAAGATACAATATTTCTTTTATTTGAAATGCTGAAGTCTATGAGTTTTTTAATTGGTTTTTGCTTCATAGAAGTGTAAATGTTGAGTAACATAGTTAACCGAATTCTGTGTTGCAATGGAAGTATTTGGGCAGGTACGGGATGAGTTTCTTTTCATTCTGATTTTAAAACCGTGGAGTAATTTGGATCGTTATAACCTGTATATTTGGTTTCTACTTTAAATACTGTCATTGTACTGGTTTATGGTTTATTCAATGTCTAGTGACTGAACCTAAAATTTTTTTCTCATCTCTAGGAATTCGCAATAAATGAGTAGATTTGAATAAATTTGCTTGTCAGATAAGTTGCTGTGGGTAATTTTGTTTCTCATATAGTTTGATTTGTGTTTTATTTTACTTTGATTTGGGTAATCTTTATTTGCTAAATGGTTTTTGATCAATATGAGTTCAACAAGTCGTTTTAAGGTGAAAAAGTATCAAAATGGGTCACAGTATCAATATGACAAATATTGATAAAAAAACATCTTTTTAAAAAGTATCAAAATGGGTCTGTTTCGATACTTTTTCACCTAAAATAAACTTGTTTTGGCTGAACTCATTAATACAAAAACATCTTTTTAAATCAAGATGTTGACCTGAGGCCAGTTTAACCCATCAGCTAAACCGTCTCACACGTTTTGTTAAACTTACTATTGAGTGATTTGAAGTTCAAAAGGACTAACAAATGGCAAAACTACAAGCAAAACTGATTTACTTTTATTTGATTTCAGGAGTAAAGATTTTTTGAAAGCAAAAATGAGTGCAAGAAAAAAAACACACAACTAAAAAAACGACATCAACGGCAGCATGATTGCATGTTTGTTTATAGCTTCTTTGCAACACCAAGCCTTAGTCTGAAGTCTGCTTCCATGAGTGGAAGACCATCGCGCAATTTGATCTTGGGCTCCCATCCAAGTAACTTCTTAGCATTTGTGATGTCTGGTTTTCTCTGCCTAGGATCATCAGGTGTGTTTTCCACCATCTTTATCTCTATTTTTGGATTTATAAGCTGCATTTCAACACATAAATGTTAACTTTCAAATGCATCAAAAAATGGCGAAAAGAAAAAAAAGATGAGAAGACTAACCTCTTTCACTGTCTCCGCGAGTTCAATCATTGTAAATTCACCTGGATTGCCAATGTTGATAGGTCCAGTGTTGTCCCCTTCCATCAACCGAATAAGCCCATCAACCTATGTGGTTGCAAAATAGTTAATGTTTTGATCACGAGCAACCGATTTCATCATAAATACATTACAATAATCAGATAATGATTTGGGATACCATATCAGAGACGTAACAGAAACTGCGAGTTTGGGTTCCAGGAGCCTGAACAGTCAAAGGTTCATCACTGCAAGGGTTCAGATCACATGGGTAAGATTAGCCTATTCTATATTTAATGGTTAAACTGAAAATTTTAACCTGTGTTTACAGACTTACCGAAGGGCTTGAGCTATAAAATTACTAACGACACGCCCATCATCAATATTCATTCGGGGTCCATATGTGTTGAAAATACGAGCGATTCTTATTTCTATAAAAAGCAAAAAGAATTAGAGACACAACTAGCAAAATCAACTATTATCATGCATATATAACTACTAACTATAACAATGATTACCTATTCCATGCTGCCTGTGATAATCAAACATCAAAGTCTCAGCCACACGTTTTCCTTCATCATAACAACTCCTGACTCCTGCAATATACGTTAAAAAAGAAAAACTGAATTTCATGTTTTTTATTTACTTTAAGGGAAGAACACATTTCACCAGTGTAATTCAATATCCTGCAAATAAACAATAATTAACAAAGATAAATGTGGGCTTACCTATTGGGTTGACATTACCCCAGTAGGTCTCAGGTTGAGGATGCACTAGAGGATCACCATATACTTCCGAGGTCGAGGTAAGCAAAATCCTATGAATTACAAATTGATGTCATACATAAATGCGAATCTAGATACCAAGGTAATCAAATATTCCGAATTTATAAAACAATCTTTAAACCTTGCTCCAACTCTCTTTGCAAGACCAAGCATATTTAGCGTGCCGATCACATTTGTCTTTATTGTCTGTCACACGTTACACATTCCTTAAGGTTCCAGTTTATAATCATTTTTGGAGGCGACGAGACAAAGGGATGAAACAAAGTGTTCTAGTTGCAATGAAAATGAGGATAGATACAAACCTTTACTGCATTGTACTTATAAAAAATTGGTGAAGCAGGGCATGCAAGATGGTATATCTGATCGACCTCAATCAGCAATGGTTCTGTGACATCTGCAAATGTGTATATAATAATATTATTATCATTATAAGCAATAAAGATCTTGGACTGTGACAAAATAATACGATTAATGCATGTATTTCAGCAGCTGTACGTCTATATATGAAATACTCTGAGCATAACTACCAAAAGAACCAAAATCTGTGGATATATATTTGTCCAAGTGGATACCCAAATGGGCAAAAAGAACAATTACTGCATAATGTAACATAAAATTACCATGACGAATAAGCTCGAATCTTGGATGACCAATCCACTGTCTAAGATTGTCTTTTGAGCCAGTGAAATAATTATCAGCAACAATCACCTCATTTTTTTCATTTTCCATCAGTTTATCCACTAGATGAGAGCCTATAAATCCAGCACCACCAGTAACCAATATCCTCATATTTGACTGCAATTCATCCAATATCAATTGCAGTAAGTATATGTGCGCAGATGAACTTACATATTCTGAAATACGATTATTAACAAACACTCCTGAATTCAAAGCCGAAGTCATTTTAAATTAAAAGTGAAGCGGTCGTTAAGGCAAATATTAGTTGTGTGATACTTGTAGAAACAAAAACATGGTACTAAGTAACAATTCAGGGATAAAGAAACAAAAGCAAGAACTAATTCGATGAACTAGTTGCAACAAATAATACCTGAAGGAATTTGGAGTTACGCAGAGGAGAAGGGGTGGGAGGTGGTTTTGTAGCTTTATATTCTCCATTTGAAGCATTACTCGCCATTGTCAAAAGCCGAACCTGCAACAATGTTTACAAGATCACAAGCCAAAGTCAAACAAGAAGTTACAAGAAGTTTAGAAAATAGATACAACACTTGAACAAAAACTGAATTAAAACCCATAAATGTAATTCAGGCAACAAAACAAGCTTCAATCCGTACAACAATGCAAGATCATAGAAAAATGAAGAAAAACATATATGTCATTTTCATATCATGAATTTGAATGCTATAGCACACTGACAATGCAAGATTCAAGCAACACCATCATTCCATCAATCAAGCTTTCAAAATCAAATCAACAACAAACATGCACAACATCAAGAATCCCAAAAGAATCAGATGAAACGAACAGAACTACAAGAAGATTAAACAATACCTTTGATTGAATCAGAAACCAACGAAACCCTAATCTCAATTCCGCTGTGTGCGAATTTACAGACGCAAACAAACAATCATATAAAGAAGAAGAAAACAACAATCTCACCAAACGATGCCAACTCGAATTCAAACAATTATTATTAAATCAAACAACACCTAACCAAATGCTTCGGTATGACGATACCCAATGGAAACCTAATGATGGGTTCTCGATAACAAACAACACAACGAACAAAAAGATATAAAAATTCAAGTTCAGTGAAGGATTAATACGTACGCAAAGTTGAAAAGCGTCGAGAAAGGCGATTGATCGCCGGAAAACACGATTGGCACCGTGATTTATCGGTGAAATTGCGTATGATTGAAGCTTTTTTATGTTGGGGATTTTTGATCTGAAATTGAAATGGTTTGTTAATTCAAAGACGTTTGACGGACTTTGAAAATTGAAACTACTGGATTCGTTCTTGATCGTTCTTTTTTAGTATTCAGGTGGGACCACCGACCAAGTTTATTTAATTTTTGAGTTAAGTTAAATTTTAATAAAACTAATTATTTTCTTTCAAAATTTAAAAAAATTAATTTATTTTTAAATTTTCATAAACTGTTTTAATTTCAGTCAAAAGTTTCACTAGTTATTTCAACTTGAACTCAAAATAATTAAAAAATTTGAATTGAAATTAAAACAACTTATAAAACTTTTTAAAGTAAATTGATGTTTTTAATTTTTAAAAAAAAATGATTACTTTTGTTAAACATTAGGGAGCAAATTGAAATTAACTCTTAATTTTTTTATGTTTATCTTCGTCACGTTTTAAGTAGGGTCCAGAGAGAGACTAAATTATGTTTTGATTTGATGTACGTAATTATACCCTATACATTGTATACTAGGCTATTTCCTATGGGTTGAACATGTGCTTTAAGACTATATCAATATTTATGTAAATTGGATTTATATAATATGAACTATTACACAATGTCGATAATAAATCATACTATCAATTGATTAGCTTTAAACTTTAATTTTAACTTTTACTTTTAAGGGAAATCCCTGTTTACACTTCATATCCAATTGATTCTCTTACAATGATGGTTATTCATGAAACGGAAATACCGAAAAACCAAAAAACCTACAAGCGAATTCAAGTGTAAATTTAGTATATACCTATGTTAATAAATAATTATGCATTTGAATTTCCGTTGTTAGGTAGAGTGAAAATTAGATTTGTTATTAGTTAAAATTTCGGTATGAACCTTCTGATCGATGTACAATAGTTTGAACTATTAAAATTTTGTTTTTTTTAAATAAAATTTAATATATAAATTACAATATTGTATAAATAATATTAATCAAAGTTGAAGAAGTAGAAGAGGACCAAAGGATCCAAACAAAAGGAAAAAAAGTAGATTTCATGTTTAACGCGGTTTGAGGAAATCAGATTTATGTCTCTTCGTGTTTATCTTTTAGTATGCAACACTCCACGAAATGATGGTTCTATTAAAGATGATTGACAAAGTGAGAATTAAATTAGAATATTTAGTGTTTTATATGTAACACGACTAGACATTAGAGCTCATTCGCTAATTAAACAAAGTTGAGTCTTGTTTGTTGAATTGTTGTCTAATTCCTCATATTGAACTTCTCATAAGTTGTATTACATGATTTTTAGTTACAGTTAATCAATTTAATTGTGTAGTTAAGGTACTTAACTAGAGGTGGCAAAATAGATAGGTTGGATTGGATTGGTTGTCGGGTACAAATGGGTTTAAGTTAAGATGGTTTTAAGGTCAGGATGGGTTGATTAGAAAAAAAAGTCAGGATGGATTTAAGTCAAGATAGGTTCAGGTCAGAATGGGTGCGTGTCAAAATGGGTTAAAGTATTAATATAATTTAACATTAAAAAGGGATAGAAAATGTACTATACTCTTATTGTCATACCGTCATGATCAATTTAATTCAAAAACAAATTTAACAATCCATAAACTAAATAAGTATAAATAAGTATAAAGCATCGAGATTTAACAAAGTAAATTGATAGATAAATATTAATAATTTGCAAACAGAAAGTAATAAGAAGAAAAAACAAATGGTACCTCATGTTTGAATTTTGGATTGTCCACGTATCCCAAAAAACAACTTGTAAAAATCAATATTTTTACAAATTACCGGGGCTTCATAGACGGATAATATTAAATTATATTATGGGATCATTAGTGTTTATATATGGCTGAAATCAAATTACGTTATTTACCAAGTAGCGGTGTTAATAATTCGGTTCGAAACCTTGTAATCGTCTAAATCAATCATTGATTTGGTTTTACAATCAATCATCGATTTGGTTTTACAATCGGTTAATATTCATAGGTTATATCTCTTTATTGCATATTTTACTAAAATAAACCCATTCTGACCTATTAAGTCATATGTCTCAACCCATTCTAACCCACTTTTTCTTCTCAAGACTTTGTTGATATCCAACTTGACTCATTTTTTAGTTTAGACATTACCCAACGGAACCCAAAAGATATATAAAAATTACCCAAACCTATTCATTAATGATGGAATGGGTTATGATTGCCACGCCATTAATGGATAGGTTTGGGTAATTTTTATATAAACGCCATTAATGGATAGGTTTGGGTAATCAAACCAAATATTAAGGAAACCGATTGTAAAACCAAATCGATGATTGATTTAGACGGTTATAAGGTTTCAAACCGAATTATTAACACCGCTACTTGGTAAATAACGTAATTTGATTTCAGCCATATATAAACACTACCATATATAAACATTAATGATCCCATAATAATATATTAATATTAACCGTCTGTGAAGCCCCGGTAATTTGTAAAAATATTGATTTTTACAAGTTGTTTTTTGGGATACGTGGACAATCTAAAATTCAAACATGAGGTATACTTTCTGTTTGCAAATTATTAACATTTATCTATCAATTTACTTTGTTAAATCTCGATGCTTTATACTTATTTAGTTTATAGATTGTTAAATTTGTTCTTGAATTAAATTGATCATGACGGTATGACAATAAGATTATAGTACATTTTCTATCCCTTTTTAATGTTAAATTATATTAATACTTTAACCCATCTTGACCCGCACCCATCCTGACCTGCACCCATCCTGACCTGAACCTATCTTGACTTAAATCATCCTGACCTTTTTTCTAGTCAACCCATCCTGACCTTAAACCCATCTTAACCTAAACCCATTTTGACCCGACAACCAATCCAATCCAACCTACCCATTTTGCCACCTCTAGCCACGCCTAATGACAGTTAACTATGGCATAAGAAAATGTATTTTCATTAACGAACACAAGTTGCATTGAGAGTTTTGGTTGGCCAGACGTGAACACACACAAAAGTTAGTTTTCTTCAAATCGCATGGGATCAAAATTGCATCATACGCATATGACTTACTTGATACTGGACTTAACTTTTGTTTACGCGGAGGCCGGTGAGAAACTACACTTTGTGCAATGGAGATTGGGGAAACACAAATTCTATACTTTTATACATTAATAACAAAGTCATCTAAATTTAGTCCGCTCTAACCAGTCGTACTAACGCTCGTTCCGATTTACATAATATTGTTATTTTGTTTTAAAGTTATATGTTATTTTGATTTGAAATTATAGACAATTTTAATTGATTAATATATAATCAATATTAGAATAAAAGTAATTTATCCAAAACAATTTTTTATAAAAACATAAAATCATTCCAAAGAACAATCTCAAACACACTATAGATGGTTTAGTATATAAAGTTTAGTTATTTTATTTAGAGTAAATTGCAATTTTCATACCTGTGTTTTGAGGGTGTTAACATGATCAGCCCCAGCTTAACAGTTTGCATACCTGAGTTTACGAATGCTAACACTTTACGTATCTCCGTCCAATTTCCGTTAAACAACTGTTAAATCTCCCCCACGTGCTCCTCACGTGAGGGGCAAAACTGTCAATTCACCCAATTTATTAATCTTTTAAGAGTAAATTGCAAATTTCATACCTGTGTTTTAGGGGGGTTAACAGAATCAGCCACAACTTAACAGTTTGCATACCTGAATTTACGAATGATAACACTTTACGTACCTCTGTTCAATTTTCGTTAAACAACCGTTAAATCTCCCCCACGTGCTCCTCACATGAGGGGCAAAACTGTCAATTCACCCAATTTATTAATCTTCCACCTTCGGTAGGGTTCTGGTATGTTTATGCCGTTTGAGATCCGTTAGTTTCCATATTCTGATCTTACTGTCCTGATGAGATGTGAACACTTTTCCGTTATGAAACGTGAGGGATTTGACGAAACCTGATGAGGAATTGTTGACGGTGAAAGTGCCGATGAGGGAGAACGACGTCGTGTCGAATACATGGATGCGGTCGCCGGAGGCAGCGTAGAGGTGGTGGTTGTTGACGACGAGGTGGCTGATGTGGGCGGCGGGGTAGGGTTTGAGGGCGGTGAGGCAGTGGTGGGAGACGGTAAGTTTGAGAGTCTCCGGCGAGAGGTTTTGGAGGGAGGGGATGGAAGGTAGGGTTTGGAGAGAGAGGTTGTTGTAGAGGCTGCTCACGGTGAATTGATAGTTTTGCCCTCCACGTGAGGAGCACGTGGGGGAGATTTAAAGGCTGTTTAACAAAAATTGGACGAAGGTACGTAAAGTGTTAGCATTCGTAAACTCAGGTATGCAAATTGTTAAGCTGTGGCTGATCCTGTTAACACCCCTAAAACACATGTATGAAATTTGCAATTTACTCTTAAAAGATTAATAAATTGGGTGAATTGACAGTTTTGCCCCTCACGTGAGGGGAGATTTAACGGTTGTTTAATGGAAATTGGACGGAGGTACGTAAAATGTTAGCATTCGTAAACTCAGGTATGCAAACTGTTAAGCTGGGGCTGATCCTGTTAACACCCCAAAAACACAGGTATGAAAATTGCAAAATTAATATAAATCTTAAAGCTCCATTTTATGTTTGTATATACAAAATTAATTAAATAACTAAATAGAAACAATTAAATAAATAATAAATTCAGAAAAAACCAACTCGAGCTTTCTATCGGCTTGTTTAAGACTTTCCACGTAAGAAACAAAATTATTATTTTTTATTGAAAAACAAGTTAAACCACCTAAGGTAGTTAGTATTTAAATGATTTGTTAGTTCTGTTTGACACAAAGTGGCTGTAGTTTAGTGGTAAGAATTCCACGTTGTGGCCGTGGAGACCTGGGCTCGAATCCCAGCAGCCACATTTTATTTTTTTGTTTACAAAATTTTTCACTATTTTGTTTACAGCATAAGTTAAATTTGTTTGAAAAAATATTTAAATGTCAGATCTATTAATATCATATTTTACTGATGTATATGTTGGTTACAGGGAAAATTCACTTATGAATTATGATCAATGATCAATTGTAAACCTTCAAAAAATCACTATAAAACCTTCAATTTTATTCACTATAGCTTTGAATTTGGTCACTGGAACAAAAAAAAAACAACCAAATATTTAAATGAAACAAAAACTAAGTTGTTCTTTACGACGGTTACAGGAACAAAAACAATGGAATCGATTTGGAACTGAGGTGCGATTTTGTCTTCATTTGTCACGAACTCGAGCCCAACCTATGAGCGGAACAAAACGATGGAAACGATTTTTAGAAGTATTTGCGATTTCTGTTAGTTATTAAAGAACAATTGTGAAGGGAAGTGATTTAACATTGGTTTTCTTCAGATTTGCGATTTTGAAGGCTTGGAGATTTTCAATCCTCAAAGGACAGGATATTGAATGTCAATAACTAAAGAAAAGGAATCAGGTTATAAATAATCAAACAACTGGTACGGATAAAATAGCCATAAAAGAAAAAATCATTTAAGTTGCATGTCTACGATATTTTTCAAGTTTATAAAGATATACTTGAGATTCTCCGT
This sequence comes from Flaveria ramosissima, assembly GCA_025215565.1. Lineage (NCBI taxonomy): Eukaryota > Viridiplantae > Streptophyta > Magnoliopsida > Asterales > Asteraceae > Flaveria > Flaveria ramosissima. Next base: position 50,851,488 of record CM046038.1, read on the forward strand.
AGGAAATATATAACTACAATTATATTGTATACAAATAAAATAATAAAATAATTAATAAATTATAACCTAGTAAGCCCAAGGGAAGATGAGCTGTAGAGCTTGAAATGAGTTGAAGTCGAGTTCTATTAACCGAAACAAACCATGAGCTCAACTCACGTTCATCTTGACTCGTTTACACTTAGGTCACTATCATTGGGTGTCTTAATATTAATTAAATTATTATATCGTAATGGGCGAAGCCTATAATGATGGTGATGAATAGGTAAGTAGTTAGTGAATATGCTTATGAGTCGAAACCAAAATGATTGAGGTTTAAAATATTTTTATAACCTACCGGTTTACGTAACAAATTTCACCTACAAATGGTTCGGTTTTCTAGTTAGAGGAGAAAACAGTTCAGATGAACCGTCAGTTTGGGTCGGTTCAATTGAAGCCCGTTTCAGTTAACAAATCCAATCAAACTAAATAAAAAAGCAACAAACTTGTTAATTTATAAACGAGAAAGACTGAAACCTGATATATTATTTATAACACATCTACAAATACTCAGTAACTTCATATATTCAAACTTGGGTTCTATTTAAACATTGTAAAGATAAATTATTTATTATTGCATGACAACTGAATTATGTAATGAAATGTGCCTTATTTACTCATACCTCATAACTGTGGTAGACTGGGACGACTTTCAGGGTCAATTATGCCAGCAATAAGCGCAAGCAATACCCATAACATGAGAAGCCCAACGACTGCAGATCTTAACACCCGCTCACACCCTTCATTCACATCATGGGAAACGTCGTTTGGACCGAATCTTAGAAATCCCTCGCCATCTGCATTTAACTGTCGGTTGCTGGTATGTTCGTCGAATTGAGGAAGCTGCATATGGGAATGGCTAAGCTTTGAACATCTTGAGCATGTGCATTCTCCACCAAGATATGATGGCAATGTTTGGAGGTACTCCGAGAGGGTGTTTTTGTACATTCGCCCTACTATTTTAAGCTTTTGTCGGGTTGCAGGTTTGAGAACCTAATCAAGAATGACTTTTGTAAATATATATCATAACATAATGATGTTGTGGCATGTTGATCGACTTTAATTATTTGCTAATACATAACTGATTTTAAGTATAGAACTACAAACACATTAACACATGCACCTATTGTTTCAACTATGATGTGCATAAGACAATTATGTAACCGCATAACCGTTTTTGTCTCTCTCACTCTATCTGGTGGGCACTACGTACAAGTGATGATGTGGTTCTCTATTTATAATTGGTTTTGTATTGTGTACGCCCCGTTATATGTGATAGTTAGACTTGATTCAACTATAATAAGTTTCTTGTTTTTGGAATAAAGTAGGTGTATATGAGGTTGATTAGAGCATGAAGCTTACTTGAATGAAGGTTTGTGCAAGCACTCTGACAACAGGAGGAAGCCGAATAACAAACAAACAGCCCAGACGATTTGGATAGTTTTCTTGCAGAGTAACTGAACAGGATCTAAGTAGTTGCATGGGGAATCTTAGAGACAATCCATCACAATCCACCAATACTGTGATATGAGGATTTTCAGCATCAACTAAATGTAATATTCCATGTTCTACCTGAGATACTGTGAAGACAGATATTATTATTATTAGGATTAACAGGATGTGATGAAAATATACATAATTTGATAAAACGTGAACATACCAATTGCTTGTGCAAAGCGAGGTCTTTCGCTAGGTGGCAAGCTGATGCAAGCAACAAGACGAATGATAAGACATGGGCGGTTTTTAACATCAGATCCATGCCAAAACACCATATTTGACCACATCTCAAGTTCTTCTTCTGAAAGAATTCTGTAGGTCTCCCTCCAATGTATTGACTTCTTGACTAATGTAAGCAGGCATGAAAAATCACCATTTGCAGCAGAATGGAACCTATGAAGCTCATCCTCGTTTATTCTGCATAAACATCAGTTTGTCATGCTTTCTGCAATAATAAACACATTATGCAAAGAAGAACACCTATAAACTGCAATATGGAGGAAGAAATTCAGTGTGTTGTGGATATAGGGGAAAACCTATATACATCTTAATTAGTTAGTAAGGATACCATTGTTATTTAAGGATGAGTATTACACAATGATAAAAAAACTGCTAATTTGAACAAGTGGGTGAACCAGGCAGCAGTCAGCATCAGGGACTGTTTAAGGTTTGGTTGGTGGTTTGACCGTTCAAAACCGCTACCAAATGACCAGTAGAATACAAATGATTTTTGCTTCTAATTCATATAATACATGTACATGTTGGCTTAACATTCTTACTTCTATCATATACATAGAGTGTGTGTGTGAGTGTCAGAGTGTGTATAGGGATAAGTGTTGAGAACCTAACAAATGATATTTTGTAACGTCAAGCCGCCATACCAACCAATGTAAATGGCTTTGCCCACAAGGAGTTCACGGATTTGTTTTTGGTTGTCAAAGTGGAGACATCTTAGGAGGTCACTCATCCTTGGATTGCTCCCACTCAAGCACACTTAAATGTGGAGATGTCCTCACACCCACAATTAATGTACCCAAAACGTGTTGGTGATATGTTAGGCGGGACATCTCATGTGGGCAAAAAAAGATGTGGGAGTCACCTAAGGTGTCTTTACTCATTTGATCACTTTTCAAATATTCCGCTTTTAGAGAATCAAGAGACAGAAAATAAGATAATACTTAACCATGTGAACAACTTATGAAATTTCAGCCTAGGAATTAAGAAATTGCTGACTATATCATAAAGGGTATTAAGCATGTTTGCTCATATGGTAGAAGGAAAAAGGGTGTAGTTTATTGTTGTTTTGCTATTACTAATTTTCTGTTAGGTATTATTATCTGAAGTGTCAAGTGCGTAACATAACACAATATTTCAGTGCATACTTCATTCATTAACATAACCGGCTTTAAATAGCCAACACCTTACAACGTTCGGAAACAAACTAATGCAAATAATAAGGAAACTAGCGAGATGCTAGGAAGACTCAAACAACCTTCTAAGACTTATTCTACCAACTACTTCGCAACGTCCAAAAGACCCGGTTAACAAAAGAAATAATAAAAACATGGTGATGAACCATGCCATGCACACGTGCGACAACCTAGTACACGTATACATGATTACTTTATTCATGCAGACTCAACATTATCTATCATAGATCTACACAGTGTAACTGTTCCACTAAGATCTAAATGTTGAATCATGTCATTGACTATCGACACAAGTCTATATCTAGTTTGTACATAGGCTTCTTGTTGATAGTCAACAACAATGCTCAAATACTGAAACAAAACAGGAAATGGTATTTTAAGTTTTATAAACTAGTCAACCATGAGATCTTGATGAAAAATAACTTTAGTAGTAGATGATTTACAGTGTAAAATTGATACACTCGACATTGAACAGACTTCATCTTGTTATTAATTTTTTCCACATGCCAAGGGTCTCCTTGGGAGCAGCCTCTCTATCTCTTGAGATAAGGGCAAGGTTTGCCCCCATCTTACTCTCCCTACACCCTACTATCTGTGAGGGATATGTTGGGTATGTTTGTTTGTTCGTTTTCATATTCAGTTTTTCCACATCATCGTTATATCAATGTACTTTCGAGCATGTAATACATATCTAATTATACTAAATCACCTTTCTGGTAAACGAAAGCCCTGGTTGTCCAGCTCTCTATAAAGATCAAGCAGCCAATTTGTAGATGTTTGATGTAACCGAGCTTCACCTTCGTCCCTGCAAAGGATGTCAAAACCAGCATAAACAAATGATGGTACATTCAAGTCATGCGGGAGACATTATTTGACTGTTCTAAGAATATGTAAATAAAAAGGATTATACTTCTTCACATACATCACATTAGCAGTGGACAGAGGCAACTCAGTATGTGAATCTGGATCAGCATCACGATCACTTCTACTATCTGAATTTTCTGTGTCATCTGAATCAAAATTGTTTTGTCCTGTCTGACTAGAGAAAGTTGTTGCAATGGAGAGCACTAGCAATGGCCTTGACAATTTCTAGAAGCAAGAAACTACAGAAGTTAGAAATATATCTTTGCTCATGAGTAACTAGACCAAATTAAAAAAGACATTTAGGTGGTCTTTCAGTTATCAACCGAGGGGGTACGATGTGCTTATGCAACTTATATGTGGACATCTACTTATTCTTGTCCATAATGAAGGTGCATGACATATTGGTATGCATCTTAATCCATAAAGTGAGATAAAGACAAACCTGCGCCCCTTTAATCAAATTCCTGAAAGGATCCCATCTTTGGAGCCATTTAAGTGGTGGATAGCAGAAAACTTGTAAAGCCTGCAGACCAGACCATATGAAAGGGCACCTGGCCTTTGATAATCTCCTTACTGTCTCCAAGGCACCAACTTTCAGTAAAAACAATGCCACGTCAATCGCAGCCGATTTTCTGAATTTCCCATTGTTAAGTAGTAATGGCATTTTCTTCGAAGATATGTGGGAAAGAGACTTCGAGTCAGAAGCATCCAAAGTTAATTTGGAGTCCCTTCTGCTGGTCATGGAACCTGTGGCTTCAAATCTTGTGGTTGGAACATGATTTTGGAATGAGTCTCCCATTATACAGAAAACTGATCAAGTGATCTCGTAACTCAGGAATTAGTACGAACGACATTTCTAGGAATGAAAACCATTTCTCTGACGAAAAGAATCATTTTCAAGCTGTCAAACTTGATCTTCAAAGGAACTGTATATAAGACTGTCCTGTTACTTACATAACATTTTAAGTGAAATGTTGTGGAGGTCATCAATCTGCAAGCATATGAAATGAACACACTTAAAAAAAGTGTCACAATGATTCAGCTTACTTTAAATTGATGTTTAGGAGATACAATACTTATGAGACATAAAATAACTATAACAATGATTGGATTTGGTTTAAAACAAATTAACTAAATATGCATTTCTTACCAATTTTACAAGTAATATTTACCGATGTCAACTTAACAGTGCTTATGCGATTTCATATAATGTTTAACTAGTGAACTAAAGTATTGCCATCAAAGTCAACACTTAAAGCAACCCAACCCATATATATCACAATATACAGATGAACCTCTGTGATTTAGAATGTTAAGGTAAAAACTAAAAACTGCAAAGAGTTAACAAATGAGTGAAAACACAACCAAAGGTGCAAATACTAGTCGGCAGACTGCTCTTAAACTGTTTCAGACTACAAACTTCACAGTTGTGCTTACCTGAGTAAATATTCGAAAGCTCACAAAAAGGGAAAATTTGGTTTTATGTTTTTCATTATTTGGGAGAATGGCTGTTACTTACATGTAATACGCACATTGTAATAAATATATAGGGTGATAATGAGATAATGTTTGCCTTTTAAGCTCTTCTTGTCATCACCCAAAGCATGCTATTTTAGTAAAAACTTAATCATATAAGTTAATAACAAGAAACACGCTGAAAAAATTCTTTCCAAGATATTATTCGAGTATAAAGGCTGTTGCCCACCTTCCCCCTGAAGAGAGAGGCAGTGACCTGGAGTGTCCTCTGTTAGTGGATTCTAATATGTTACAACAACTATCTAATTTCACTTTTCTTTTTTTCATTTGTTCAGTTAGGAACTTTACGATTACACTCTTAATTCTCATAATCTCATATAATTTTATATATTTCCTGGTACTTATTCTGTCTCCAAAAAGAGTTCAGATTGGACTTTTAGGTCTTAGATAAAAATGCGCATAGATTTTGATAACTAATTCAATTATTACGACAGTAGAATTTAAAATCTCATAAGACCTAACTTTACACAACAACATAATACAAAAATCAAATATATTGAAGTTAAAAAGCGGAGACACTCGTGGTTTCTGAACCCTCTCCTAGCAAAACAACACAGTTCTAGCTGGAGGGATGACATAGTGGCCTCACCTTGTTCCTGCTAAACAACCAATTATGTATTATACTACTATCTCAATTCAACACAACCAACTAAAAGTTAGAAGCCAAAATAAACTAGAACACATTCAGCTGTGTATCTCAATTAGTATATTGTACAAGTATGCTTAGTAAAGGTCCATTACCACAAAAACCAACAGCGCAAAATATATAGCAAAGTTAAGAAAAGCGAATACGGATATAATTAAAACTGATTGAAATCGATGATCATTCATTGATATCTTTAGAATATATATAGAGTACAAAGTATCTAACTAACTCATCTAAACTAGGAACTAACTCATCTAAACTAACTCATATAGATATACATTGAAACTAACTAATATAGATATACATCATATGTACAATATAATCGGATATATACATATCCGTTAATACGCCCCCTCAGTCGAAGCCGGAGTAGGACGAAGGCAAAGGCTGGATCGAAACTTTTCAAATAACTGTCGCGATAATCCTTTCGTGAAGATGTCGGCATACTGAAAATCAGCACGGACATGAAGAACCCAAATTGAGCCCAGACGTACCGTTTCCCGGACAAAGTGGATGTCAATCTCGATATGCTTCGTACGTTGATGTTGAACAGGGTTCTGAGATAGATAGACTGCAGAAACGTTGTCACAGTAGATAACAGTGGCACGAGGTATCGAGATGTGGAGTTCAAGTAACAGATTTCGTAACCACGTTGTTTCAGCGACAGTGTTTGCGACGCCCTTATATTCTGCCTCGGTACTTGACCGAGACACTGTTGGTTGGCGCTTAGACGACCACGAGACAAGATTATCACCCAAAAACACACAATATCCAGACGTGGATCGCCGTGACTCGGGGCAGCCTCCCCAGTCAGCATCGGAATAGGCCATTAAAGTTAGTGACTTGGAAGGGGAAATAGTGAGACCATAATCCAGGGTTCCTTTGATGTAGCGTAGTAGCCGTTTCATGAATGTAAAGTGTGTGTTCCGTGGAGCGTGCATGAAAAGGCATATCTGCTGGACTGCGTAAGAAATGTCTGGTCTGGTGAAGGTGAGATACTGAAGGACGCCGGCAAGACTCCTGTAAAGGGAACCATCGGGTAACCATTCTCCAGATGTGGCGCTTAACTTGGAGTTGGTGTCAACAGGTGTAGCACATGGTTTACAATGTTGCATGTTAGCGCGAGTAAGGATGTCTTTGGCATACGTTTCCTGAGTGAGGAAGAGGCCGTCATGAGATTGCGTGACCTTGATGCCCAAAAAATGATGAAGTCGTCCAAGGTCCGACATGGCAAATTCCCTGGAAAGATTAGTGATAATAGACTGCCATAAAACAGGGTTAGATGCTGTTAAGATAATATCATCCACGTATAATAGCAAGTAGGCCATATCTGATCCGTTGCGATAAACGAACAGTGACGTGTCACTGATGGTGGCTTTGAAACCACACCGCTGAAGGTACGTGGCAAATCGATAATACCAGGCACGGGGAGCTTGTTTTAACCCGTAGAGTGACTTTTTAAGGCGGCAAACGTGCGTGGGTTTTGTTTTGTCAACGAAACCGGGGGGTTGAAACATATATACGGTTTCATGTAGTTCCCCGTGTAAAAAGGCGTTCTTGACATCCAATTGGTGGATAGGCCAAGACCGGGAAGTGGCGAGACTGAGAACGGTGCGAATAGTGGTGGGTTTGACCACCGGGCTGAAAGTCTCGTCGCAATCGATACCGACCTGTTGAGATTTTCCATTGACAACTAAACGGGCCTTGTATCGTTGTAATGTGCCATTAGCATGATATTTGTGGCGGTAGAGCCACATACACCGGATAACGTGCGCGTCCAAGGGTCTAGGCACTAATTCCCACGTGTTATTTGACATTAAAGCCCGGTATTCATCGGTCATAGCCGAGTGCCAGTTAGGGTCGGATAAGGCGTGGTTATGGGACTTGGGAAGGGGGGAGATGGGCGGTGTGGTGGTGGTGTTGAGGTTAAACGGTGTGGTGTGGGTGAGGCTACCAGTTTTGGAGCGAGTAAGCATCGGGTGGGAGGGAGGTGGTGGTGGGGGGGGGGGGGAGGTGTTGTTGAAGGTTGGTTAGGTGGGCGAGGTCTGCGGCTATAGGTAACTGAGTAGCGGGATTGGGTAGAGGAGGAGGAGGCGAGTGGAGGGGGTGGAGTGGGGGCGGTTTCGGTTGGGGAAGGAGCAGGGGTGGCGGAAGTTGGTGGTGAGGTAGGGGTGGGGTGGTTGTAGGTGAAACCCGGAGAAGGGTCAGGGTCCGGGTCAAGGAAGGTATATGATTTGGGTGGGGTTTTGGAGTAGGGAAAGGAAGTTTCGTCAAAAGTGACGTGTCGGGAAAGAATGATTTTACCCGTGGTAAGGTCGAGACAGCGGTAGCCGCGGTTGTTCACGGGGTATCCGAGAAAGACGCATAGTGAGGATTTGGGGGCCAGTTTATGTGGGCGGGTGGCGGAGTGGTTGGGGAAACAGGCACACCCGAAAGTGCGAAGGTGAGAATAGGTGGGCTGTTTTCGGTATAGGAGGGTGGTGGGGGTGTGAAAGTGTAGGAGTTGGGAAGGAAGAATGTTGTGTAGGTAAGTGGCAGTGGCAAGGGCCTCATCCCAAAACGAGGAAGGGAGGGAGGCGTGTGTTAAAAGGGAGAGCATGATGTCGTTGAGACGACGGATCATGCGTTCCGCCTTCCCGTTTTGTTGTGACGTGTGAGGACACGAGAACCGGAAACAGAGGCCGTGAGTGGAGGCAAAGGTCTTAAAGGTGGAATTGTCAAATTCCCCACCCATGTCACATTGGAAGGTTTTGATGGGTTGATTGAATTGTGTTTTAATGTAAGCATAAAAATTCTTGAAATTGGTAAACGTTTCCGATTTAAATTTTAAAGGGAAAGTCCATGTAAATTGAGTGTGGTCATCAATGAGGACCATATAATATTTAGCACCAGTTTTGCTTCGAAGGGGAGAGGTCCACAAGTCACAATGTATTATATCAAAAGGGTGTAGGGACGTGGACGTAGAATTATAGAACGGAAGACGTTTATTTTTAGCAAGATGACAAGAATTACAAAAGAAATTACTCTTGAGTTTATTGCATGAAATTAAATTACGGGAAACCAAAAAATCCATAACATGAGTGCCTGGGTGACCAAGACGGTCATGCCAGGTATCTGAAAAAGACGAAGCAATAAATGTAGATGGAGACGGTGGGGCGATGTGGTTGAACGAGTAGAGTGGACCGGTGCTATTGTGGCGACTCAGGAGCTTCCCATTCTTGTAATCCTTTACAGAAAAACCAAACGGATAAAAAGAAACAGACACACAATTATCAGTTGTGAATTTTCGAACCGAGATAAGGTTTTTAATGATGTTAGGGGTACAAAGGACGTTTTTCAGATGAATGGGTTTGGTGGGGGAGTTAAGGATGGTGTGACCCGATCCCTGAACTGGCACCCGATTGCCGTTCCCGACAATTACCTGTTTAATGGAATTAACACAGGGAATGTGAATATTACCTGGATCGGCAGTTAAGTGTTCGGTGGCACCGGAGTCCATGTACCATTGTGTATTGCCCGGGTCCGTAGACATGGACTGAAAAGCAGCGCCGAGGTCGGTCGGGTCCATGGGGTTAAGTTCCGACAAGTGGGCTTGGGCCGAGGTCGGTGCTGGAGCAGGGTTTGGGGAGCGAGCAGTGGGCCGAGGGGCAGGTGGCCAGGCAGGAGGGGCCCAACCTTGTTGGGTTGGGTAAGGGCATGGAGGTAGATTGGCCCACCAAGGAGCCCAGTACGCAGGGGGAATATTGGACCAAGGGTTGGCCCGAAGCAAGGGGTTGGGCTGGGTGTTATTTGTGGTAGGCCGACGAGAAGGGTTACCACTGGATTGGGGGGCGCGGTTGTTGGGGCGGCGAGAGGTGTTACGGCCACCACGAGATTGGGAGTCACGACGACTGGGGGACGGTGGTGGCGGTGGGTCGGTGGAAACGGCAGCGACGACCGGAGGTGTGCCCGAGAGGGACTCGCGCGCTGTTTGGCGTTGAACTTCAAGTTGGAGCATGCTGCAGGCCGCCTCCCAGGTGGGGAGGGTCTGGTTGATGTAGGAGCCGACGGCGTCGAACTCCGGTGGCAGGCCGCGGACCAATTGTAGCACAAGGCGTTGGTCCGTAACGGGACTGTCCACGTCGCCTAGCTGATCAGCGAGATCTTTGAGTCGCTGAGAGTAGGCTTCAAGGTTTGGCATGCTACGTAGGGTGAGATTGGAGAACTCATGCTCGAGGGCAGCCGCCCTCGACCCCTTGTTGTTCAGGAAGATGTTTTGTATACGCGTCCATGCTTGATGGGCGGTTGACTCGCTGCGGAGGACCCGAACTAAGAGATCGTCTGACAGCGTTCCGTAGATCCATTGTAGGACAATGGCGTCGATCTTGACCCAAGAGTCATAGTCGGGAGTTTCCTTGGCCGGGGGTTTGGTACCATCGATGTGTTGGAGAACATCGTAGCCACGTGCGTGCAGCTTGAACAGCTTGACCCACGAGGAGTAGGAAACTTTGATTCCATCCAAAACACGCACCTTGTTTTGGATGTTTGTAACGGAGTACACCAGATGAAGGGCTTCTGGTTTCTTAGGGCTAGGTGTTTCTGGTTTCTTAGAGCTTTCACCTTGACTTGCCATTGGAGAGTCGAAGAAGGTCGAAAGAAGAAACAGATTGCAGCTCCGGACGTTGGCCTGCTGGCTGCGGTAATGGCCCTTTGGGATCGACGGTAGGTATGAGCTAGAGTGCTAGCTCTGATACCATAAAACTGATTGAAATCGATGATCATTCATTGATATCTTTAGAATATATATAGAGTACAAAGTATCTAACTAACTCCTCTAAACTAGGAACTAACTCATCTAAACTAACTCATATAGATATACATTGAAACTAACTAATATAGATATACATCATATGTACAATATAATCGGATATATACATATCCGTTAATAATAATACTATCTCAATTCAACACGTTTGTAGCAAAAGCCAGAGGGACAACTAAGTGACCAGCTGGACTTCTTTCTACAATTTTTAGGGGTCAATTAGATGAATAGATTAAAACACATTCACCTGTGTATCAGTATTATACTGTGCATGCATGCTTAGTTAAGTTCCGTCCCACAAAAAACCAACCAACGCCAAAAACATACATATGTAAATGCCTATATATGGCAATAGAAAAGTGAAACTGAAAAATAAGGAAACCTATTAATTACCATCTTGGACTCTTGGTTCATCAAAATGACACTAGCATCTTGCAATAATAACTGAAGCTAGAGAATATTCACTAAAAAAATTGGAATGAAATCTTTGTTCAGGAAGTAAAATATGACCTCAAAAGTAAACTTCTACCCTTTCATTACACCTTAAGATGTCATACGTCTACAGAAATGAATACTAATCACAAGGCTTTCTACTTTGCTTAAGTTCATCAATCCATCAACTACCAATGTATCAATATGAAAGCAAACTGCCATATGTAAATATGAAAACTAGCTTAATTATTTCATCTATGACGAGAATCAAGATATTCCCTGGCATGTGAATTGAAAACTAGATCTGCTAATCATATAAGCCAATTATATCAGTCTTCTAGGTTATTGAACAACAAATTTCACTTTTAAAAGCGAAGCTACAGCAAAACCCTAAATCTCCACAGCTACATGCCATCCAAATCACAGATTCACATATAAAATATATAATCACGCAACTAATACCACGATATCAAATCGTAATCAGCAACATTCATACGAAAAGGAATTTCCACCACAACATCCGGTGAATCAGCAATATGGAGATGTATATGTATGAGATTCGAAGAACAAAAAGTGGAAAATCGAGAGTTTGACCTGAAACAGGAGAATTAGCTCGAATTGCTCATGGAATCACATGATCTACGATTGGAAAGAAGCAGATGTAGAATTGAACGAGTAGTGATCTGAGTGATTTTGGTGTGGTAAGAGGTTAGAATTTGTTTGTTATGGTTTTGTTTATGTGTTTCGCGCTGTCTGTGGGTGAAACCATCCACGTCAGCGGCCAGTTGGCTATCAACCTACCTGCTAACTTCATTTAACAAACAATGGGAAGATGATGCTTCATTTTTCTCTTTCTTTGGACCACTCGGAGTCGTCTCTGGTTTCCCGATTCGGTTTTGTTTTTCGTGACCTTCGGGGTGGTGTTCCCGTCTTCTTCGGTTATTTTTTTTTTCTTCTTACGTCTATTTCATATCGGTATATTGGTATATAATACTTGAATAGGAAAATTTTTTTAATTTCACACAATAAGTGTGAGTGGTGGTTTGGAACTCTGTCGGTGAAGTTGTTGGTCTTTCTTTAGTGATTGAGACCACCAGGAAGTGCAGGATTGCGCATGATCACACAATTTGTATCTTCCACCTTACACGGACCTTTTCCTTTAGAAGTTAGAAGTTCATGTAGGACTATAAAAGTTCTAATGTTTTGCGTTGTTTGGAGAAAAAGGCTTAGGTTATTATTCCTAATCTTCTATTGTTGTTCTTCAATGAGGATGGATAATATATGAAGAAAAAGAAGATCCGGTTGGATAAATAAAAACAGGTAAAGCAATAGAGGAGGAAGAATGGTTGAGGCATGACGGCATCGGAGGCTCTGGCGAAAGAGTTGAACGTAACTTATTCAACAATGAAAGTCATCGCAGTCTGAAATTTGACATAATAAATGCCATTGCACAACCGTTTGTGTATTTTAAAAATAAATATAATTTTTTTTACAAGCGCTACTAGATTTAATCATACAAAATGTATCTCATGTAATAAAAGATAAAATAGTAACATGTCATAAAAGATATTAGCACGTGTTTTATAACGATAGTAACCATGTGTATTATAGGTTTTTCTACGTGGCAAAAACTATTGGAATAGTTACCGTTCACCAATTACAAAATATTATATATAAATTCTAAGATTTTGTAAAAAAAAAGTAAGACTGTCACTATAGCAACTTGAAAGGTTTAATTATAGGTAGTTAAACATCTGATGTTTTACACAAATACAAGGCGACATTGTTATGGTGAAACATGTAAGACTGCAGGCTTCACAATGATGATATAATATTAAAAATGGTGAAGTAGTAATGTTTGGTCAAGTGTAATCAAACAAATCAAACAAGATTTAACCTTATTATAATAATGTAAAATGACTTTACAGAGTATAGGAATAAGGAATCTCTTATTTTGGTTCTTTAGAATATGCTAAATCAAACTCAATAAAACAAATGAAGAATCTAAAAATATAAGACAAAGTAAGAATTTAAAAAAATGCAAGACTTGAATTGTACTGTCATTAATTTTTTCCTTAAATTTTTTCTGGTTTATTAAAACTAAAAAATATTTTCTTTTATGCATCTCGATCTTATTACTTTAGTGGAAAGATTTCATTTGAATTGTAATCTGGTCAAAGTGTTTGTTAAATTATTAGTGGACTTCTGAGATAAGTACAAGCTACATAGAAATTAAAGTTAGAACATCTATTGATTATGTAATTGGGAATCAAGGAAGTATTCTAAAAATTGTTAGTATGAGATTATATACTAAGAGTGAAGCTCTGGAAATAAGAAATGACCAAGTATAATCTGAAAGGCTATAAGGCTATAGTAACTTAATGTACCCACGTTGGTCTTTAAGTAGAAAATCTTTGGAAGTAAATATTATAGATAGTGTATAATTTTATTGTATTGTTATCTACATGTAAAAAGCTTATATAAAAAAAACCGATTAACTCACTGGAACACCTTGACCCAAAGTTTTGAAATATAGACCTTAACTTATGACTGGACACAACTCGAATCTCCTAACCTCTAAAACATATGGAAAGTAAATGACAAACGAAGCCCTAAATCGTTTTAAGGAAGAGGAAAAGGCAAAGAACAAAATAAGATTGAGAGAGCTAACCATCAATCTAGAAACACTGGAATCACATGCAAGAAACCGACTTCTATGGATAACGGTGTGAATGGTGAGATAAATGATGCATACAATTACGTTGGTTAACGTCACCAAAAGGAGACCATAAAATACTATGTATCACACCTAGGCTATTTATTCTTCTAGTAGTATCAATTGTGTAACCGAAATAAAATAGCATATCTAATCTTCAACTTCATTTACAAAAGAGAACTCGTTCTCTAATTTAATGCATACTTCATTTATAAAGAAAATCAAAGAATTTAAATATTCTCTTAAGGTCGACATCATGTCTAGATAACTCCTTTCACTTCTAGCTTTCACATGTAAACTCTAAAACTTTTATTAATCATACCTGTTTAATCAACCTAAGATTGAAAAATAATCCTATATAAACTTACAAGGTGTGATTGGAGATTGAATATCTAGAAACATATGTGTTGTAAATGAATTTCACCAAACATATGTGTTGTAAATGAAACATGTGTTTTAAATTTTTTGTGTAACATGATCTGTTTAACCAGTACATAACATCTTTTGTCTTCATTAAAACATCATCATCCTACAAACATTATTCAAAAGGAGCATAATTCAAAAGGTGCATAACACAACAGAGAACATCAAGATTCAAAAGCTACCACTACACCATCACATTCAAAAGCATACAACCACAAACCAACACCCTTGATGCCAACATACCACCTTAATCCACCTCCTCAATCTTCGGTCCCGCACCACTACCACCACCAGTCGACGAAGGCCCGTCATCATCCATACCGCCACCCATATCAGGCCCACCAGCACCGCCCTGATACATTTTAGCGATTATCGGATTGCATACCCCTTCGAGCTCCTTCATCTTGTCCTCGAATTCCTCAACCTCCGCCAACTGGTTACCATCCAACCACTGAATCGCCTCCTCCACCGCATCCTCCACCTTCTTCTTGTCATCCGCAGGTAGCTTCGAGCTGATCTTCTCGTCCTTGATCGTGTTCCTCATGTTATACGCGTAATTCTCCAACGCGTTCTTCGCCTCCACCTTCTTCTTATGTTCCTCATCCTCGGCCTTATACTTCTCCGCCTCCTGCACCATCTTCTCGATCTCCTCCTTTGACAACCGCCCCTTGTCGTTGGTAATAGTAATCTTGTTCTTCTGCCCCGTGGTCTTATCTTCAGCCGACACGTTCAAGATCCCGTTAGCATCAATGTCAAAGCACACAGTGATCTGCGGGACACCACGAGGAGCCGGTGGGATCCCGGATAGCTCAAACTTGCCCAACAGATTGTTATCTTTGGTTCGTGTCCTTTCACCCTCATACACCTGGATCAAAACCCCGGGTTGGTTATCCGAATAGGTCGAGAACACCTGCTCTTTTTTCGTCGGGATGGTCGTGTTTCTTGGGATCAAAACCGTCATAACACCACCAGCGGTCTCGAGCCCTAACGACAAAGGTGTAACATCCAACAACAGCAGATCTTGAACCTTCTGGTTCCCTTCGCCACTCAAGATCGCGGCTTGAACCGCGGCGCCATACGCCACCGCCTCATCGGGGTTGATACTCTTGCACAACTCCTTCCCATTGAAGAAATCTTGTAACAATTGTTGCACTTTAGGGATTCTAGTAGACCCACCTACAAGAACCACATCATGAACACTGCTTTTATCCATCTTTGCATCCCTCAAACACTTCTCCACAGGCTCCATACACTTCCTAAACAGATCCATATTCAACTCCTCGAACCTCGCACGCGTGATCGTCGAGTAGAAATCGATCCCTTCATACAACGAGTCGATTTCAATGGTGGTTTGCGCCGTCGACGAGAGGGTCCTCTTCGCCCTTTCACACGCGGTCCGTAACCGCCTCAAAGCTCTAGCATTCCCACTGATATCCTTCTTGTTCTTCCTCTTGAACTCCTGCACAAAGTGGTTCACCATCCTGTTGTCGAAATCTTCACCCCCGAGATGCGTGTCACCCGCGGTCGACTTCACCTCGAAGATACCCTCTTCGATGGTGAGTAACGACACGTCGAAAGTACCACCACCTAGATCAAAGATCAGCACATTCTTCTCACCAACACTTGAGGCTTTCTTATCGAGCCCATAGGCGATTGCAGCCGCTGTGGGCTCGTTGATGATTCGCATGACGTTAAGCCCCGAAATGACGCCCGCGTCTTTCGTGGCTTGACGCTGCGAATCGTTGAAGTATGCAGGGACGGTGACCACCGCGTTTTTGATGGTGGTGCCGAGGAAAGCTTCCGCGATTTCTTTCATCTTGATTAACACCATTGATGAGATTTCTTCTGCAGAAAATTGCTTCTCTTCGCCTTTGTATTGTACCACGATCATCGGTTTATCGCCTGCACCGGGGACGACTTTGAAGGGCCAATGCTTCATGTCACTTTGTACCGATGGATCGGAGAATCTCCGGCCGATCAAACGCTTTGCATCTGCAGAAATTGTATGAAAAAGAAGCAGTTAGAACCAATTAGACATGAAGATGTATGTATGAACACAATGAACAACAACCACCAGAATCAGCAAGAACACTCTGTTTTACATTATTCTTTTTCTGTATGATTTGTTGAATTTGATTGACCTTAAACACAACCCTTTTAGTTAAAATCATTAAGCCTTGCAATAAATGGTAAGAAACTGCTAAAGGAAAACTGTAATCAAGCTAACGGATGATAAAACATGAAGGTGTAAGAATGAACTGATGAACAAGTATCAGAATCAGCAAGAACACTCTGTTTTGCATTCTTCGTTTCCTGTATGATTCGTTAAATTTAGTTGATTTTACGGACAACCCTTTTAGGCAAAATCATAAAACTTCACAATCAATTAAGCTAAAATCAGACCATGAACACACTGAAGAACAACTACCAAAATCAGCAAAAATACTCTGTTTTTTTTTTTTTGCATACTTCAATTTCTGTATGATTCATTAACTTAAATCAATCTTGAAAACAACCCCTTTGATCAAAATCATTAAACCTCACAACAACACCATAATCAAGCTTACTGATGATAAAACAACTTAACAACTAAAGACTAAACACGATTAATAACAAGCAAGAGAGATATCATATCATACCGAAAACAGTGTTGGTCGGATTCATGGCGACTTGATTCTTCGCAGCATCACCAATCAACCGTTCAGTATCCGTAAACGCAACATACGATGGTGTCGTCCTGTTGCCCTGATCATTCGCAATGATTTCAACGCGATCGTGCTGCCACACACCCACACATGAGTAAGTTGTCCCCAAATCGATGCCGATCGCCGGACCTTCGCCTTTTCCGGACATCTTTCCGATCACCCAACAAAATTCAGATCAAATTATAGAAGATTTCACAGAAGAATTTGTTGCAGAAAATCGCTTGCAAGAATGTGTTTCTTGAACTGTTTTGTGAAGAAGAATGAGTAAGATGGATGGTGTTATAAAGGAAAAGGGTTTGATTTCGAGAATGTTCTTGCCTGTAAACATAAGGCAAATGTCATGTTTTGAAGAGGGAACGTGCTAGATATTTCTTCTACTTTCTAGAGAAAAGGGTTTAAGTTTAATATTAATATATTAATATATTAATTTGGCGGTGTAATTGTTCTTTTGTGACACCTAGTAGGTTCGAGAGGGTTCTTTTGAAATATGCTTAAATTAGTATTAAGCCACCCGCGTTGTTATCGGACGTAAAATCATATTAAGTAGCACCAAGAACACATCATTGTTAGCGACAACAAACTGAAACGTTAACTTGTAAAATGTAGACCGAAACGTAAGACTAAAACTTTTAAATTTAAAAAGTATAGAGACTAAAGTTAAAAGTAAAAAAATATTTGGGTTAAATTGTAAAAGATGTAAATATGTTGGGTTAAAAATTATAAAACAAAGTTGAGTAAAAACCTCTAAAGCATGTTGTACAACACATAATGCACAACAAAATTGGTAATTGGTATATATATCTAATGATTATTTGTGAGGCAAAATGTAGAAAAGATTGATGTATAAAAAGGTGAAATTTATGGGTTTTTTGACAGTATCTGAATCAGCCTTTTAATGGTTCAAATGTTCAAATGGTTCAACATTTAATAGTTTAAACTGTTTGTTTCGCGAGCAAAATGTTTGAATGGTTCAGACATTTGCCTTCAAATAGTCAATCATTATACTAATGCTGAATGGTTAAGAGATCTAATGTTGAATAGTTAAGACCTCTTATCTGAATTGATCAAACATTTGTCTTTTAATAATTAAACGATATGCTAGCTCTTAATGATTCAATACTTAATAATTAAGATATCTTATTAGTTCAGCACTTAATCATTCAAAAAAATTATCAAACACCCTTACTACAACATTTATATTACTTTGAGGGAAAAGAATCTAACAGTTTAGTTTTCTTTGGTGAATAATTCAGTTAGTTAATATGTGTTAATTTATCTAGTCAAAGGACGAGTTAAAATAGAGTATTGTATTTTAAAGTATTATATTGTTAAATACAGATGAAGTTAATGACATCATATGAGCTTAAAAGTTCATTTTAAAAAAGTATTATAAATCTAAGAGGATCAAGAATAAATGTTAATTTGTATAAGAAAATTGCTAGAGATGATTTTAATCATTTTCATTTTTTTTCAAGTTTTTTTATTTTTTTAAATGGTTATAACTTTTATATACAATATTATTTTGTTATAAAATTTACATCATAAAAACAAATGTTTTTTTATTTTTTAAATGACTATAGTATTGTTATATACAAAAATTTATAAAGTTACGTTTTCTGCTTATTGTGTTTCGTGTTCGTCATTGTGTCTTTCATGCTCATCGTTGTGTCTTTCATGTTTGCTATTATGTCTTCCTAAACACTATTGTGTTTTGATAAATGATTAGTTTTAAAAAACACAATAGTGAAATACCACAATTATATACTTCTAATATATAAAACACAATAATAAAATAATAAAAGTTTTATGTAAAACTTAGAAATAATGATAAAAATAACATGAAATAATCTAAAACATAATATCACCTCTTGTTTGTATGCGAGAATGTTGTACATGATATCACATCCTTTTTATAGTTGATCTTGGTATTCCTTTTCCTGAAAACCCTAAAACCTAACCGTCAAATGTTGATATCTACTTTCCTATTGGTTGATTTTACCATGCCTACTAGGTGGCCTCAAAGGCCCCCTTCCTGCTATAAGTGTTTTATATTTTCAAACGTGAAAATGTTTTAATTATATCATTAATTAGAAGAGAAAGACGAGAAAATAAAAATGAGAGAATCTAATATCATGGCAAGTGACACCTCAAAACATTTATATATATATGAGATATGTTAAGTTAGAATCGGGTTGGGGCATATATACGAATGTGTACACAATAATGATGTATTTGTCTAATCAAACATCATGGTTTAACATTCTAATTAGTTGATAATTTTACTATTAGTCAGAAATTTTGTAAAAAAATTCATGTAAAAAACGTCATTAACGTCTAATTCATGCTACCCAGAAACACAAATGCATCCAGAAAATAAGGCATATTTATTTAAGAAAAAGGCGTACATGCTAATAATTATGTGTTGTAAATTAAAAAAACATATTATAAGAAAATGATATCAGTATTGGGCTATGGAGAAACGGGCTTGAGGGCCCTCTCTTTTAAGATTTTTACAATAACTCTATCGGTCTATTTGTCATGGCGGTCAGGAGGTGTAAATTATTATTGGACCAATAATAGCTACAAAAGATGAGAATGGGCTTTAACTTTAAAGTTCAAATTTTTTTCTATTATCACCATTAATATTTATTTAGAGATTTACATCGAGATACTTTTCTTGTTGAAATCTTCATTTAATCTTTTTTTATGTAAAAATCGTATGTTAAAACAAACACTTTTAAGAGTTTTAAGATCCTATCTCGATATAACACTTTTTTTAGAAATCTTTTTACTTCTATTAAAAATCGAATTGTAAAAACAAGTTTAACTATATCAAAATCTCATCTTAATATCTCGTTTTTTAATCATCTTTGTTAAAACTCTTGTTATAAAAAGTAGAATCTTTATTCTAAAATATATTATCAAGTAATCACAAACTCATAAGCATAGAAATACCGAATAGAAATATCTTATTCGAGTAACGTAATACAATTATGTCTTCATACGACTATTATAAGTCACATATTAGACATAGGGGTAGTCGAATCATTCATGAGTTACCTATGATCAGACATGTAAAAACTCAAAATGAGTTGGACTTAAGTGATCTCAAAAGTCTTGTAATTGGCTATTACAACTCTTTCGAACAGTTTACTTTATTCTTTGTTGTTTTTATTTTCGCAGGGCCGGCCCATTAGTTAATGTAGGTGAAGCAAGGGCTTGGGGCCCCCCAAAAAATAGGGCCCCCGGGCCCATTTTTCTGAAAAACAAAATATATATAATGATCCAACTGATTTGGGTCTCAAACCCTCAAATCCTCAGCCAGAAGTCTAGAAGTAGGCGGGAGTGCGGGACTTCTTTTTGGTTTTTGTCTAGGGCAATTCGCAGATACAAAATACGAAGGGTCGATAAGCCATTACGACTATTAGGAGCTCAATGGGCAGCGCCGTTGTTCAAATGGTGATTTTTATCATTGTAGTAGATGAAACTCGGAACTTCCATTCAATATTTCAATCTCAGATTCTCACTTGGTTTTTTTAACAAATCACAATAGTCTATCGCATAAGAGGAAGGTGGGGAAGCAAAGAAGTGGGCTACTAACAATCAAACATATAGGGCACTACATTGCATGGAGTGTGGACAAAGGGTTGTTCTTGATTTCTGCTAATTCATTTTATATTCTTCCCAATTACTTATGTCTAATTCTAATGGTGAGTTATTATGGGTTCACTTCTGGTTCAATTTCAAAACTTGATGAAGTCAAATGACCAAGTGTTTTTTATCGGCAGAGAAAACGCATTTGCATATGATGTTTAGTAGGTGTACATTTAACTTTAGTAAATTATAATGTCTTCCAAATTTTGTTGTGATAGATTCAAATAGGCAAAAGTACAGTTAGCATTAATAACTATATGTTCGGCTAAATTTCATGTGATGCATTCCAAGTGTTATTATCAATAATGTTTATTTTTGTTTGGATCCTTGTTTGCTGTTGTAGTGTTGTTAATAGCGGGTCATTCAATTTCAAGACATTCTTTCTCATGGGAGTCATTTTAGACCCAATGTGGTTTATTTCATCCATGATTCAAAAAATGCAAACATTAGTTCTTCTTTTTGTATTTACAGTTGTTTGTTGTGGACTTACAGTACATTTCGTTAATAGGCTGAATTGTAAATCGATATGTGTGAAAATTTTTAAAGTTATACAAAAGAAGCAGTGAATGCTTTCTTAATTTTTAGTTCTACAAGTTTATCAATTGTGCTTCAATTTATGTTTTAAGATATCCAATTATGTTTTTTATTGTCTATATTAAAACTACTATATTTATTAGTTGTTTGTATTGTTTATTTATCTATATTTAATATACAATAATACCATGTCAATTTGAAATCAATATTTATGAATAAAGTCAACAGAAAAGGTTTAAAAATAAGACTTGAGGGCCCCAATTTTAATGTTCGCTTGGTGCCACCAAAAGTCTTGAGCCGTCCCTGTATTTTCGATATTGGTCTTGTAAATTCGCATGGAGTTTGATATGGCTATTTGAGTTAATTTGGCATTGTCACTGTAATGCAAAGATGAACCCAACTTGGTACTCACAATTTTGTGTATACGTTTTAACAATTTTAGCTTATAGCTCATGTAAACAAGCTTTGCTCTGTGAATGGTGTAGGAACCGTTCATATAAAATAAAAATTCAAACAATTTTATTGATATACTCAATAAAATGAATATAAATAATTGACTATCAATCACTTTTACAATGGTACATTTACAGAAATAGAAGAAACAGAAATGTAAAAGCTGAGGATCGTGTTCAACACGGGGCCCTTAAAACAAATTCCGAGCCTCCCAAGAGAACTCGTTTTGTTTCCCAGGGTACAACAGCCGAAGCAGTTTTTACTGTCGGGATTGATCTAGAACCTGAACTTGTTTGTAGAAGAGAATTCAGAGAGATAGAGAACCTGTTTTGCTGCAGGTTTCGAGTTGTGTTGGTGTAGCTTTCTACTAAGCTACACTCAGTATTTATAGTGGAATTCGAACCATAACAGCCACCCAGCCATTAATCCGAAATTGTAACTGCTCATTTAATTCGTAATTAACAGTCGTCGGTTTCAGTCAACGTGTAACGGAAGCTGTTACGAGTCACAACTCTGACCGCGCACCAAGGTCAGTCGCACCTGACCAGACCCTCGAACCAACCTTCAAAAATACTAAGGCGGCTCTCGGTGATGCGCCACATTGCGCCCACATGCCCATGCCGCGCGCGCGCGTGTGCGAGTGCGAGTTCGCGAATCCACTTAGTGTGACACCTTAGGAAATAATATAGACAAGAGCTTATAGAATATAAACCATTTTATATTCTTTCTTTCCTCCAATGTAGGACAACTTCCCACACTATTAATTCCTAATGTCATTAACCACATTAATTTTAATTCAACACATTAATTTATTGATTAAATATTAATAACCATATTAATATTATCAATAAATTTTCAACAAATGGATTCTTCTTTAGTTGAGCCGAGGAGCTCGAGCCGAACATTAGCTCGTTTAAGCGCAATAAAAAATTAGCTTGAGCTGGTGAAACCGGTTTTTTTTTTGCACTCGGTTCCTTCGTCTTAAGTAAAGTTCAGTTTACTTTGTAAGGCATGGTGGTAGGGATAAAGACAATCTATGAGCGTTACCTATCTCTACCCAATTTCATTTCAAACACGTCTAGGTTGATATCTATACTAATCATTTAATCTAGTAACATGACATAGTTTTGGTTACGTTATGATGTTATTGTTATTTTAGAAAATCATAATTAATTAGATTTATACATGAAAATCTTGTCTATTTTTAAGTTTCTTATCTTCTCTAATAATGTAAAATAAGTTTTATCACATGTCATCATCTTAAACTTATTTTGCTACGTTTTACTATCTAAGCAAGTCAATATCATTTTTCAAATTAGAAAACATAATCTTCTCAAATAAATAAGTTTTGCCACGTGTCATCTGCTCAGACATATTTTGTCAGGTATCACTATCTAAGCAAATCAATCATTTAATGATAATATTAAATTTAAACGATATTATTTTTTAACAAATCAAAAACATGTTTTTTTTTAAAATATATTTTTTGAAGTAATATCTTATGAAATATGAAGTTTTTAATACAAAAAACTTTAAGAAATGATATTGGTTAAAAAAATAGAATGTTCAAAAGATACAATTTTTTAAAACAAAAGTTTTCTATAGACGAAAGTTTGAAAACATATTATTATCTTTTTATTACCTAAAATAGTTAATGATGCTTACTTTTAATAATATGTTATCTAAAATAAATATTTTATAATTTTAAGTATTGATTACTAACTATTAATTTAATATTATCATATAACCCGGGTTGTATATGGGTTATAATCATATAATAAGATTCTAGACCTTAGAATTATAATTTTCTCGCTTCTTTTTTATATTATATAATAACATTAACTAGTAATGATATTATTTAATTTTTTATATTAAAATTAGTTTTTAAATAAATTAAAAAAGAGATAATTTTTATAAATATAATTTCTAAATAGACAAAATTTTATGCAATAATATATTTTTTCTAAAACTCAAACTTTCTTAAAAATACAAAATATTTTAAAATCAATGTTTTTAAAAAATAAAATTTTTATAAACCAAAATAATTAAAATTTAAAGTTAAATAAGGAGCTAAAATGACATCTATTATAAATATAATAATATAATACATGCGGGTATTAACATTGTAATACATGCGGGTATTAACATTGTAATACATGCGGGTATTAACATTGTAAACTTATAATAAAACAAAATTTGTTAACTAAAATCAGTCTCTATATTTTATTTTTCCCAAAAGTATAATGATGTCATTTCGAAATTCTTTAATGTTAAGTTCCACTAGATTTGTAGCAAGTGTCTATTACTATCACTTTCACCTTAAACATGTGCTTTTTGTCCACTCGTTCATGTTTAGACAAATAATTGCGAGACATGCATAGTAATTTCCACATATGATTCAAAATAAAGCTTTTGAATACAAATGATGCATTTTCAATTTGATTAGTGTAAAGATAAAATCATGGAAGTCGTTATTTTAAATTCCCCTAGAAATATCATACTCATCGCAATATAATATGGGAGTAATAGGCTGCGTTTGTATTTATGTATCCAATTTTATTCTCAACCATATTAAAAGATAAAACTCGCGTATTACATGTGTCGAAATATTTATATTTCTATGAGATAGTGTTAAAAAATGTATATTTATATTTGTGCGCTTCATTTTAATAATTACAGTGTACTTATTCTTTTAATAAATTTTATCATGTATCTGGTTGGTAAATATGTTTGAGGTGTCATTTTTTTACTTTTATATAGTTTCTATGTTGTTTTTATTATTATATTTGTGACTATCACATAACTAAATATTTCACTTTCTAATGTTCTCAGAATCGAATCGGACGGTGAACCGGTCGTCTTACTAGTCGGCTGGTCAAACCGGTTGAACCGGTCGGATTGGATTTAAAAACCGAATGATGTCATGATTATATATAATAAATATATAGTTATATACATAATTCAATATAAATATTTTATATGTGTAGTTTATAGTTATATATAGAAACTGAACTATAATCTTATTTCCAATACTTTAATTCATAGTTCGAACCACGTTAAACTCATTAAAATCCAAAAGTCTAAAAAAATACAAAAATAATAAAAATACGATCCGACCACCGAACCGATTCGAATCGGACGGTTCCTTGAAAACAAAATGATTAGGGTGGATCGGACCGGTTCGACCTGCCGGTCTGATCCAAGTCCAAAAGCAATGCATTTTTCTCACATTCACCTACAACCCTATACTCGGGGTGTACTAAGGACTAGCTCATTTACTGAAGCGACTTTCTTCAACTCGGTCTCATAACTTGGAATTAGTCAATCTCGGTCAAAATCAGAGCTAGTCGATCCAATTCGGCTCTACTTGGAGCTAGGCGGCCCAACTCGGCCCTACTTGGAGCTAGCGGTCCCACTTGGCCCAACTCGGAAAAATCAAATTTATCATGTCCGAATACTCCACGCCTATAATGTTGCCACCCCTTTTGCTCGTGCTCATGTTCCTTCTCATGTTACAAGGGAGACTGGAGGTCGGAGGATGGATGCCAATGACGGTAGTCATATTGATAGGTGGTTGTCCGACAAAGGAGAAAATTGTAACCAATAATTATTTAGTTAATATTTAACTAGTAACATGTAATAACAAATAAAATTATAAAAAGTAAATATTTGGATAAAAATATATTAATAATATAAGAGTTAAACAGTTTATGAATAGATTAGTTTATTAATTTATTTTGAGAAGAACTAAATGATATATTTTCTATATTACTTTTAATACCACAACAACTTTGAAAAACGTTGTTATCAACTGCTATGGAATGTTATATATAGTTAATTTTTACTGTTCATATTAGTAGTTAAGTTTAACGTGTAAGGTTACCCGCGTGTTATGGCGGTGTGGTACGATTAAAATCCTTTGTGTTACTGTGTCATCGTACTATTAAAAGAAATATATGAAGTTATGACGGAATGATTATGCAAACTGAAACGTAGATAGAAAACATAATTAGCCCCGTACATTACGGTATAAGAATTTAAAATGTAATTTACCTGAAAATAAGTTATGGTATAAGAATTATAATAATGTAACTTAATAGAAAAATATAAGAAAAGCCAAAAGGAAAAAAAGAAAGAAAAAAACAAAAAAGATAGTGTACGTTAGGCGATCAAACATGTGTCATAAACAAGTTAAATCACGTACAAACTAACTTTGATAAGTGTACATCTGTATTCAATAAATGAATAAGTATTCAGTAAATGTTATGTAAGAGTTACAAAAAAAGAAAAACAAAAGAAAAAAAAAAAAAAAAAAAAAAAAGGCCCTAAGTATTAAACCATGGACTTTAAATAGTTACCAAGCAACCATACCACACGTACTACGTAGGCATTTGTGAACAAAATGAGGAAGAGAATTTATAAGCACAAAGAACATGGAATAAAAACAACAAACTAAAATCGAAACGGGGGGTTGGTTGGGTGGATTAGTTGTGACGGTTTGACTGTTGGTTTTGACGTTCTAAATCTAGTTTTTTCTTTTCTTTTAAAAACCGTAACTTTTAACTATTTGTTTAGAAACGTAAATGAAGAGTATAAGAGAAAGTGAGAAACAAATAGCAAAACGAAAGTTAAGCAGAAGGTATAACTTGGTATGTACAACAAAGTTGATAATTAGTATCTATGCATAGTTTTTGGATTATAAGTCGCTTGATAAAGAATTCACTAAAAGATAATATAAGGTAATGTTTGGTATGTATGAATGTAAACTGGATTGAAATGAGTAATTTTGTTAGAATGAAAATTAAAAAAAAACATGTTGGTAGTCACATGGTAGTGAAACAAGTCATTACATAATAAATATGTTTTTTTTCCTTTTTAATGATTTGCTTTGGGGGATGAATTTTGTATGTTTGGTATGTATGAATTTTGTTACATAATAAAAAAAACATGTTTGTAGACACATGTTTCGACCTATGCTCCAACCCACCACCATCACCACCGCCGCCGCCACCACCAACAACAACCAATTAACCAACCACCATAAACGCCACCATCATTCTTTTATCTTTTCATGTCTGTTTGACAGCCTCTTAATCAGCCTCTTAATGGTTCAGATGTCTGAATGGTTCAGCACTTAATGGTTCAGACTGTTTGTTTCGTGAGCACATGTCTGAATGGTTAAGAGATTTACCTCTGAATGGTTAAGCATTATATTGATGCTGAATGATTAAGAGGTCTAATGCTGAATGGTTAAGACATATTATCTGAATTGGTCAGACATTTGTCTTTGAATAGTTAAATTATATACTAGCTCTTAATGGTTCAGACCTCTTAATGATTCAGCACTTAATGATTCAGACCTCTTATTGGTTCAGCACTTAATCATTCAGATGTTGCCAAACAGCCCCTAAACGTAATAATAGGATGCTAAAAAATTAATTTTAGAGAAAATTGCAAAAATAGTCCTTGTGGTTTGATCATATTGCAGGTTTAATCCTCAGATTTTAAAAATTGCAAATATAGTCCGAAGGTTTGGTAATTTGTTGCAAATTTAGCCCCCATCGTTAGTGTCCGTTAGTTTTTAACGATCTGAGGACAAAATCTGCAATATGGTCACACCATAGGGACCAATTATGCACTTTTCTCAAAAAAATAAAAAAAATTAAAATCAAATATGGTCAAACATTTTATTTTTACTTTGATTTACGCTTTAAATTTGATTTGATTTTTCAACATTGATTCAATTTTTAACGATAATTATATTTCTTAATAAACGTTTATTGAAATTTTTTAATTTTTATTTGAATTTTTGAATTTTTATTTAATTTTTAAATTTTTAAACTTTTTGAGAAAATTGCACAATTGGTCCCTATGGTTTGACCATATCGCAGATTTAGTCCCCATATCGTTAAAAACTAACGGACACTAATGGCGGGAACTAAATTTGAACAAACTTCCAAATGTTTGGACTAAATTTATAATTTTTAAAATCTGAGGATCAAACTTGCAATATGGTTAAACCGTAGGGACTATTTTTACAAATTTCTCTTAATTTTATTTCTTTAATCATTCTATTACATTGCGGGTTTAAATTAAGAGTTAAAAAAATATAATATAAAAGCAAGAAAGCGGGCAAGTGGGTTAAAGAATAATCGGACAGGACATGAGAATTTTTCAAATAATGGGCTCTATATAAATATATATGCCAATCATGCAACCGCTTTCTCTTTACAATTCAGGATTTAAATGCCCTTAGAGCTATAAATGAACCGAACGTTAACAAACAGTTCGAGAATCGTTTGACGGAAAGTTCGTTTAGTTAAACGAACATATATGCAGTGGCGGAACCAGAAATATTTTTTGATGGGGTCACTATTGTTCGGTGTTTTGATTTGTAACGAAAAAATATAAATTTTTCGGGTTGTCCGATCGGGTCGGGTCGGGTCGGAATATAACTAAATTGAATTGAAAATATTAACAAAAATACAATAGCAGAAGAAATCAAATAAAGCTCACATTTTATAGTCGTTCTCTACACATCTTCATCTTTTGAAACGTTCCATTATATCTTCAATTAACACCTTAGCAAAAAGCCCATTTTCAATGTAACAAATACACGAGTCATTCATGTATTCATCACTCATACACACATATTATGAGTTGTAATGAACTAAAGAACCAATATAGTGAAATACCCAATTTAACAAACAAATTAACTACATCCTAGATTTCTAAATACCCTAATGAGTGACAAATCAACCAACAAGTTAACTACATCTAATTTTCACTTGGTTTCACTAAGAAAAGCACAAACAAGGTTCTAAGGTTTAAGTTTAACTATAAATTAACTACTAGTAAAGTATTAATCACTAAGAAAAGTACAAATAAGGTTCTAGGGTTTAAATCTATATACTAAACACAAATCTAGATAGTAAACTCAATCAAACAAAATAACAAAAACTAAACACAAATCTAGATAATAAACTCAATGAAAAGAAGTGTAAATCTAGCCATAAGCCATATATGGTTTAAAACATCTAATCTAAATAAAAATTAAACAAACAAAGAAAGTTAGATCTAACCTTGAAAGTGGAAATCGAAGCCAAATTAAGCAACAACAACAGCAAATCAGCAATGGTCGATGAATCGATGGACGAATTGCGATCGATGGGTGAGCGGGCGGTGGGGAGCCGGGAGGGTCAAAGCTAGCAGCAGCCGGCCAGCAAGCACCAGCAACACTTCAACAACGATGGTCGATGGTGGGGAAGCCAAAAAAAGAATCGATACAACAGCAACAACAATTAACGATGGGGAGGCTTACAAGTTAGGGTCGATGGTGGGGAAGCCAAAGAAGGAACGATACAGGCACATAGCAGCAACAACAATTAGGGCAGCGATGGAAAGGCTTACAAATTAGGGTTAAATGTAATTAAGGGTAAAAAAGTAATTTTACTTATTAAAAAGGTGTTTAAAAATATGACCATCGCAAGGGTCGAACTCCAGACCTCAGGGATGCGCAAGCGCAGACCAAGCTAGCGCGTTGATTGCCATCGAACTAAGTCAAATTAGTTGTAATGTTTTGAATTTAATTATATTTAGGGGTTCACTTCCTGAAAAACTATGGGTTCACTTAATTTTTCGGTCTTATACCGTACACTACCCGCTCAAAAATCAATGGGGTCACTTGACCCCGTTCTCGTACACCTAGTTCCGCCCCTGCATATATGAACAGAGGTCGCATTGCCTTATTTGTGTTCGTGATTGCTTGGTAATGTGTTCATTTACTTCATTTTGTATTTGTTCGTGTTCGTTTGTTTATATTTGTTCATGCTCATTCATTAAATCTTAATTTATATATATTCTTTAACTTTTATTTTTATCTAGGTTTTCCCAACCTGCGTGTTGCGCGGAGAATTCCACCATGAACCCAAATATCAAAATGCAAATGCAACAACATGTTGCAGTGGCATTGCACGTGACGTGATAACGTATAGACTAACAATCGATGCAACTTGTCTTTAAGTCAAACCGTAAAGTAACTTGAATTTATAGTGTTGAACCAAAAGGGATTATACTTGACCCGACTCTTTTCCAAATAAAATTACGTCGAAACGTAGTCAACTCAAAACGTACATAAAAAACACGTGCATTTGCGCTGCTTGCGGTGTGATAAAATATAGATTACGATCTCCCGACTTGTTCCGAACAAAAGTTACGTTAAAACGTGTGTCCTTAAGTCAAAGCGTAAAATAACTTGAATTTATAGTGTTGAGACAAAAGAGATTATACTTGACCAGTCTCTTTTCCAAATAAAATTACATCGAAACGTAATCAACTAAAAACGTACATAAAACCACGTGCATCTGTGCTGCATGCAACGTGATAAAATATAGATTACGATCTCCCGACTTGTTTCCGAACTAAATTTACGTTAAAACGTGAAGTAACTCGGATTTATACCGTTGAATAAAAACATTTTATATTTGACCCCACTAATTTTAGAATAGAAGTTACGCTAAAACTTAGGTGAACGTTGAAACGTAGATCATCTCATATCTTATATAAAAATATGCATGTAAGTGTTTTACATTTGACCCGAATCATACCGACACGTTAAACCAAAACTTTAGAAATCTAAGGGGGTTAAAGTTACATTTTAAATAGTTTTCAAAACGTGTTAGGATGTGAAGGTGTTAAAGTTGCCCAGTTAAAACACTTAATAGACATAAAAAAAACAAACTATGTATATACTATTATTAATTAAATATTACCATTATTTTAGTATTATTATTACAGTAGAATCACAAAAGAATAAATATATAAAAAATTACTCTACCTAATATTACATGTTTTGTATTTTTTATTTTTTAGTCAGCCTTGTGTTAGTGAATTATTTGGTTTTTGTTCTGAAATTGTTTCGGTTATGTGTTCGTGAACCATTCGTGAACAAGTTCAACTCTTTAATAAACGAACACGAACAATAATTTTCATTCAATTATGTGTTCGTAAACCGATTATGAACACTTTCAATTGTTAATGAAAACGAACATAAACAAAGCTTTATTTGGTGCAGTTCGTTTCGTTAACAACCTTAAATGTTGTTATAAATTAACATAGTCAATACTCAATACTTGATTAATAGTCAATAAAACCCTTATTTCCATCTCTCATAATGCAATAAAAAATAGCTCAATTCTTTAATAATCGATGGGCGGACCCACATGTCTAGGCCTGTAAATAAATCCAATTTTCATGAAGTGTTTGTCGAGAAGTTCGTTTATGTTTGTTCATTTAGTTAAATGAACGAAAACGAACAAAAAATTTTATTCATTTAATTAAACGAACGAACATGAACACATGTTTTGTTTGTTCATTTACGTTTGTGAATGTTCGTTCATATATGTCCGTTTATATTCATTTATTTACGTTCATGAATGTTCATTTGTTTATGTATTGAAACAAAATTTCATGTACATATTTTTAATGGGTTTTTGGATGACTTACTAGAGCATTCATAGTAGTTTCTTTAAAATTTTGTAAGACCGGTTATTAATAGTTGTGAGTGGAGTAAATAGAAAATGTTACTGTTCATCTGTAAATCTAAGGAAAATTGTTCATCCCTTATAAATATTTTAATTTTTTTAAAGTGGTTGTAAGTGGAGAAGAGAGAAAAAATAATGATAAATATATGAAAAGTATTATTTAATTGAAATGAGAGAAAAACATTATGATTTTTAGTGTAATTATAATAATAAAGATAAGAAACATGGTGTGAATGCTCTTATGATGATTTCTTGATAAATCATCATGTCTTTTTTTATAGAATCGTAGTTTTGGATAAATCATGTATATTTGAACCATTAATATTACATGTATTTTAGATAAACTGTGATGTGTTTCGACTTGTTTGTTGTGTTCATTTATGTTTGTTAGTTGTGTTCGTTTAATTTTGTTCGTTTATGTTCGTTTATGTTCGTTTACGTTAGTGAGATGTTCTTAATGAACGAACATGAATAAAAAATTGTGTTTGATTATAAGTTCGTGTTCGGTTAAAATTAATGAACGAACACGAACATGTCGTTGTTCATGTTCGTCCCGTTCATTTACAGGCCTATGCATGTCCTTATGGGTTTGATGACACCCCACGATTTTTAGTTTTTTTAGTTTATCGATCTAATCCCAATCGTTTAAGAAATATCTGAACTCCAACCTTTATGAAATTTTAGTGCCGACTTCGAAATTTTTTGATCGAACTTAAAGAAAAATCAATTTATGGTTTTAAAAATTTTAAAATATAAAACTATTACAAACCAATTAGAACATTTTAAAAAAATAAATAAAATATAAACCTAATAACTATTTGAGAAATGTTCAAATAAAAAGAGCTACAAAATAAAAAAAATATAAGAAGTAATTTCAACCATCCATCTTCTTAAACAATGATTGAGACCAATTTATAGGAAAAAATTGTTAGAGTGGTAGTTAAAAAAAGTCAGTTTTGCTGATTTTTGGTAAGCTCCTTCAATTTAATTAAACGTTCATAACTTTTATGAATGGTATTATTTATTTAATAAAATTACACTATAAAAACGAGCGTTTTTAATCTTTAAGACAACTATAGTATTGTAATATAAAAAGATAATAATTTTTTTTATGTTTTTAAGCTCATATGAAGTCATTATGTAAGTGCAGTTCATTTTGTATTTTTGTTAGCTATTGTATTTTTTTAAATAGTATTGTATTTTTTAAAATGATGAATTTTAAAAAAATTTAATGATGGAATAACATTGTTGTGTATCTGTAATATGTAAAACACAATAATAAATTAATAACTAATTAATCTAATACAATAAAAAATGACAAAATAACACAATGTTTCATTGTGTTTTTTGATCGTTATCTTGTGAACACTATAAGTTTTAAAAAATACACTGGTGAAATAAGAGAATCGTATACTTTTAATTGTAAAACACAATGATAGATAACATCAAGTTTATATAATGTATAAACTATAATGACAAAAATATCACATTCTTTTATTTCCAACACTATGAGTTTTGATATATACATATATATATATATATATATATATATATATATATATATATATATATATATATATATATATATATATATATATATATATATATATATATATATATATATGACAATATATCATTATATATTTCTAATATTAAAACACAATAATATATAACAAGTTTCTATAATCTATAAAAACAATGATAAAAATAAAAACAAAATGATCTAAAATGTAAAAACACAATGATGAATACATATAACAAATGACTTAAAATATATAACATAAAAACACAATAACGTAAACATAGAAGCACACATGTAAAACACACAATACTTCTTACGCTTTTTAGTTTAAATATTATTTTTACTATAACCTCACCCTAATTATTTTTGCACAACTAAGCCCATTACCCCATTTAACTCTTATAAACTCAATTACCAATATACCCATAACTATTTTAAAAATTAAGCTCTTAATTCTATCAACCCAATCATTAAACAACTAAACTAATAATTAATAAATAGTTTAATTTATGAAGATATAATATCGGTGGAAATTGTAAGAGCGATGTATTTGGATCACATATCAAATTCGAAGCAGTTTGATCGTCATTGTCGACCCGAGCCCTCAGCTGCTTGGTTTTCAATGGAATCTTTGCTGCTGGAGTTGTATACCGCCGACAGCTTTCTTTGTCGATGGTTACACCCCACTCTCTTAAATGCGATTCTATACAACTAAAATTCCTTTATTAGAATATTCTAGTCACTTTAGAATATTCATTTAATTAACTTAGCCGGATTGGTGAGGAGAAATTAAGTGCTAATTTATATATTACTAATTACCAACTTCATTATACATATTGGTGTTGTACATTATGCATAGGGAGTTTTTTTTAAATTGATTTTTCACTTTTAACCCAAAAGTTTTTATATTTTGTAAAGTAACCTTCTAAAATATGATTATTTTTACTTTAAACCTAAAAGTACTCATCTTTTGCAATTTAATCTCATAAAATTTTATAGTTTCAACTTTGGTCCCCTATACTTTTCATATCCTTCAAATTTTTGTCTTACTTTCGTTCTACGTTTTGCAAGTCAACATGACACAAACAAGCATGTGCGACTCACCAATTTTACGTTTCACTTTACGTATCTTCTAAATTCTGTGAGTTAACACAACACAACGTGCGTGCGTGGTGTATCATTTTTACGTCTATTTTCTCCCGTTAACGGGTTCGTCGCAACGCGTAAGTCCTAAATCAAATTAGTTATATTTTTATATGTTTTACGTTTAGGTCTTATTTTTTCGTATTAACACACTACAATTTCAATGTTGATGGTAATTAATGATGGTGTGACACTGATGTTATTTTATACGATTTTACGCCCCCTCGCAAAGCGGGGAGCTTAATTCTAGTTGTATTTATTATACACTTTAAAAAATTTTCTTTTATATTTTTATTATGTGATTCGTCCAAACCGAATTCTTTTAATATTTACTCTTAAGATTTCAAAATTTCAGACCCTATGGAAAAAAAATGTATGAGTCCACCGCTAAATTGTAAACAATCCAAATCAATTGAAAACGAAAACCGCAAACAACACTAACTATTAATCACTAGTTTAGAAACCCATGTACTATACGGATTAATAAAGATATTAAACTGTAACACCCGGAAATTTCCTTTGAAGCTGAGGAAAGAAGAAAAAGAAATAAAGTCCAAAGTCAAGGGACCAAATGTGACATCCGTCACTTTAAGGTCCGTCAATTAACGTGTTTGTCCGTTATCTATTTTTCGATCGATCATTCCTCATCCTTATTTGACTCTTTATGTGGATATCATGTTTGCATTATTATCGTTGTGTGTGCATTCGTTATGACCATATGTTAACCTTAAGATCTATTTAAAACTTTCATTTTCGAAACCATCAAATATATCATTTTATATATATATTAAATGTTTTTAACATAACCATTTCTTTAGTCATAACAACATTAAATGTACTTTTACAGTTAATATAAAACATCTAATAAAGTCGTTTTTCAACCGAACCAAATTTGAGAAAACTCGAGGGTTAAGTGCAGGGACTAAACTTGTAATTTTGCAAACTTGGGCTGGGTATAAATACCCCATACCAGCCCTAGAACTCCATTTTCACCATCTTCTTCATCTTCATCCTCTCTACACACACAAAATCTTCATTCTAGCATCGAATCCTACCCGTGTGGTCTTGTTTTTTTCGTCTAGACTTCATCTACAGCTTAGACTACTCGTTTCTAGCAAGTAGTCGACTTTGGTTGTCCATTTTCTAGCCTTTTCACGGCTGTCCAAAACTAGGGTTTCGGGTGTTCGGGTTCAACCCGAACACACAAGGTCGTATGGGTGCGTGTGAGGTCTTTTTGCTTGTGTTTCATGTTTGTGTATGTTTGTTGAGTGTTTCTAGAAGTCCTTGTGGTGTAAAACCCGTGTTTAAAGCAGCTCGGGGCTGCTCAGCCCGACCACAGTCGCGATTCTGTAGTTCAGGCGACTGGGTCTACCATGCGATTGAGCCGTGCGACTGAGTGGGTCGTGCGACTGAATCATGCGTCTGAGTCAATCGTGCGACTGGTTTGTGCGACTAGGCATGTCGTGCGACTGAGTTGTGCGACTGAGTGTTTGTACGCGATTGAGTCATGCGTGCGAATGAGTGTATGCGATTGAGTCATGCGTATGAGTGATTGTGTGCGATTGAGTCAGGTGACCAACTGAGTGTGTGCGATTGTGCATGATTCGCACGAATGAAGGTTCAATCGTACGAAAGTAGCTAATTCGCACGATTGAAGGTTGATTCGTGCGTATGGAGGTTGAGTCGTGCGATTGAGTGTTGTGTGGTACGACTGAATGCCAGACATACGAATGAAGCTGATTCGCACGATTGAGGGTTGATTCGTGCGCATGGAGGTTGAGTCGTGCGTTTGGCCTTGTTATGCGATTGAAATTATTGTGTTTGATCTCCTTTGTGCGTGGTGTGAGTATGACGTGTGATGTTGAGGTAATATTAACACAACAGCCATTGTTCGGCCACAAATATTAAAGTCAACGCGAAAAAGGGCAAAAATACTATTTTAAACAAATTAAACTAACGTTTTACAACGACCAACCGACTTATAACTATGGACACATATTCAATACTTCTTCATTAACAACGAAACTTTTACTCAAACATCATCAATAATGGCGACAATGTCTTGTACTTGGATCTACATAAGATCTAGTACGCGTGTCAGTTTGTGTGTGTTATACGCGACCCAGCCGATACGACCCGAATCGACCAATCATCATTATTGCGTGCTTATATATCATATCATTAATGCTTTACAATAACTGTCAATAGGTGTTTGACTGTTTATTTGCATTCAACATTTGGGATTACATCGATCATACATACTTACCACTTAACAAGTGAGTTTCGTGGCCCTTTTTTACGCTTATACAATATTTCAATCATTTACAACTTGGGGGAAAAGTATGCTTACTCATTTTCAATGCTGTACAACTTATACACATTTTACATACAAGAAATCAACGTGATACTGTGTTGCAAGTACTATTTGATACATGCTTGGGTCTGCTGTGTGGTTCTATCTTTGCAACTATTTAATTCCAGTGTGGGAACCGACGGTTAGGTATTGGTAGTACTACTGGGTTGACACCCCCACCCTTGTTCGATGGTATACTAGTTGGTACCATCAGTGGCCAGGAACGGGCCCTTGGGTGAATATATGCCGATAAAATTTCTTTGTGTACGTCGCTAGGTTTGGTTGCAAAGCTCATGTCATGTGAATTTACTTGTGTATATAACTGTATTCACGGTATTCCATTACGCTTACATTATACAACATCACTTACATTTTATTACATAAACCTGCGAGCTCACCAACAATTATGTTGACCGTTTTAAGCATATCTTTTCAGGTGATCATGCAAGTCCAGGAATCTAGGTGTGCTGCCTTAGTAGAGACCCTAGGATGCATTTTTGGGACTTAACATGTTTTGATAAACAATCTTTTGAACAATGTTAACGCTTGTAAACAATTATTATCTTATGAAACTTGTTCCCGGGTTGTGGGAATTAACATTTACAATTACATCTTTATGTGATTATGTGTATCCTTATCATGTTATGCTTATGGCTATGTTGTCGTGAACATTGACTAAACACGACACAAGTCCCCTTGTTGTCGGGTGTCGTCATGACACGCTTGTCATCATTATTATATTGCATCTCTATGGCTTACCATGTGTTATGACGATCCCGATCTCGTTACATCCCCGTGTTTCCGCTATTAGCGGGGTTGTGACAGATTGGTATCAGAGCCATTGGTTATAGAGAATTAGGCAATACGCTTGACCTAGACTATAACCTAGGAACCTTTATGTAGATTTACATGCTAGGACTCTGTATGCATATTATATCTCGTGTATGTGTTCCTCGCTGCTTGATTTGTTCATCTATTTGTTATGTGATCTTTCCGCCCTATGAGAGAGCCCTTGTGCTCACTCTTTTATGGGATGCTTCTATTGGATCTTTCGTTCCCTCTGCGCGCCGAGTTAGTTTATTAGATCCGGGTATTAAACCCAAAGAAATCTTCATAGACCATGCTATTGCGCTTGACCTTGGACATTGAGATTAACCCTGAGGAGGATTATGTCGGAAACCTCGAAAGAGGAGGAAATAGACAACCTCCGCTAGACTAAACGTGATTGTATGCATGGACTTACAACTATTGTGATGGATTATCATTGAAACATTATCAATTCATGATGTGAGAACTGCACGAATTGCATGCGATGTGTGATGACAATAAGTGTGATATTGACATTGAATACTGAACATGATGAGTGTTATGGATATACACTTTCAATTGATTTAAGCTTATGTGTTTACTTTTCTATGATTAGAACATGCCGCCTTGAAGAGTTACCCGCAGCAATAGTGGCGGGAGTGAAGCCCCAAGGGGCAGAGGCCGAGGCAGAGGCAGAGCACCGAGACCGAATGATGCTCCTGCCAGTAACAGTCAAGGAACAGGGAATGCCGACATGGCAGCCCTGATCGCTCAGCAGTTGGCCGCACTGATTCCTACTATCGTGGCCCAAGTGAGCGACGCACTCCAACAACACCACCCTCACGGGGATGGTGGCAACGATGATGGAGCCCAAGGTGGGATCGAAACTGAGACGGGAAACGGAAACCCGACCGGAAACGAGAGCAACCAGGAGACCGGAAATGGGGGTACTGCCGGTATTGAAACTGGAGTTGTTAATGCTCTTCGGGGATGTTCGTACAAGGAGTTTGTGGCTTGCAAACCGAGGGAATTCGACGGGAAAGGTGGGGCGATAGCCCTAACCAGGTGGTTGGAAAAGATGGAGGCAGTGATTGATATTAGTGAGTGCCTCGACAGTTAAAGGATCAAGTATGCCACTTGTTCACTACAGGGTAAGGCCCTAACCTGGTGGAACACCCAGGTTCAAGCTCGAGGAAGAGAATCTGCAATGCAGATGTCATGGGATGAATTCAAGGCCTTGATCACTGAGGAATACTGCCCTCTCAACGAGATGCAGAAGTTAGAGCATGAGTTCTGGAATCATGCCATGGTGGGGGCAGGGCATGCAGCTTACACTGATCGTTTTCATGAGCTGGCAAGGTTGGTTCCGCATCTGGTCACGCCGGAATCGAAGAGGATCGAGAGGTACATTTGGGGACTCGCGCCTCAAATTAGAGCAATGGTCACAGCAGCCGCTCCTCCTACTATTCAAAGCGCAATTCTGAAAGCTGGCGCTTTGACTGATGAGATGGTTAGAACTAGGGTTTTGGGCAGAGGAGCCGAGAAGCGAAAGGATGTTGGGGAATCGAGCCGGTCGAGTGCCGGGATATTTGAGAAGAGGGCTAAACCAACCAGGAATTTTGTGGCCGTGTCTCAGGCCAGGAGAGAGTATGTGGGGCCGCACCCCAAATGTGACAGGTGCAATTATCATCATCCCCCAGGGACGCAGTGCCGGGTGTGCGCGAACTGTAGGCGCCCGGGTCATTTGGCGAGAGACTGTAGAACTTGGCCGAATCTTGTAGCACCCGTCAACGCGGTTAACCCCGCCGGGAATGCAAGGGCTTGCTTTGAGTGTGGGAGCCCTGATCATTACGGAAACATGTGCCCCAGGCTGAATCGGGCACCGGGTCAACATGGGAACAACCAGCAACAGGTGATGGCTATAGCTGGGAATCAAGGCCCGACTACTCAGGGGAATGCAGCTCGGGGACGTGCATTCGTCATAGGAGCCAATGATGCTCGTCAGGACCCGAATGTTGTCACGGGTACGCACTTACTCAATCATCACTTCGCATCTATATTATTTGATACTGGAGCAGACAATAGTTTTATATCTTCCAAGTTTGTTCAATTGCTTGATTTGAGTCCTAGTAGCCTAGAAACTAGCTACTCTGTAGAAATGGCCAATGGTAGGGTTGTTTAGGCCGATGAGATTATTAGGAAGTGCTCGTTAACGCTGGAAGATCATGCCTTCGATATAGATTTGATACCCTTCGAGTTAGGAAGTTTTGACGTGATTGTGGGTATGGATTGGTTGTCGCAGAATGGAGCAGAGATTGTTTGTCGAGATAAAGTAGTACGTATCCCTATGCCAAACGGGGAAGTACTCAAGGTTCAGGGAGAACGACCGGGTAAGAACTTAAAGCTTATTTCCTGCATGAAAGCATGCCAGAGTTTACGAAAGCAGTGCTACGCTTTTCTGGCTCATGTGGTTGAAAAGAAAGACGAAGAGAGGAAACTAGCAGATATTCCAGTGGTACGGGACTATCCAGATGTATTTCCAGATGACTTGTCTGGTTTGCCTCCTCCACGACAGGTGGAATTTCGTATTGAGTTGGTTCCTGGAGCTACACCGGTAGCAAAAACGCCATATTGACTAGCCGCCATCCGATATGCAAGAGTTGTCTAGTCAGTTACAGGAACTACTGGAGAAGGGTTTTATCCGACCGAGTCATTCATCGTGGGGAGCGCCGGTACTATTTGTCAAGAAGAAGGATGGATCGTTCCGTATGTGCATCGATTACGTGAACTGAACAAGTTGACGGTAAAGAACCGATATCCTCTCCATAGGATCGACGATTTATTTGATCAGCTGCAAGGAGCTTCGTATTTTTCAAAGATAGATCTTCGTTCTGGTTATCATCAGCTAAGGGTCTTTGAGGACGACATACCGAAGACTGCGTTCAGGACTCGTTATGGGCACTATGAGTTCTTGGTCATGCCGTTTGGATTGACTAACGCACCAACTGTGTTCATGGATCTAATGAATCGGGTGTGCAAACCTTACTTGGATAAGTTTGTGATCGTGTTCATAGACGATATACTTATTTACTCCCGATCAAAAAAGGATCATGTAGAACATCTTCGGGCAATTCTGGAGCTGCTACGCGAAGAGAAACTTTTCGCCAAATTCTCAAAGTGTGAATTTTGGTTGCGGGAAGTGAAGTTTTTGGGTCATGTAGTTAATGAGGACGGGATTCATGTAGACCCCGGCAAGATCGAAGCGGTGAAGAAATGGGATACGCCCCAGACACCATCAGAGATACGACAATTTTTAGGATTGGCCGGTTATTATCGTCGCTTCATCGCGAACTTTTCAAAGATCGCTCAACCATTAACCCTGCTTACTCAGAAAGACAAGAAGTTTGACTGGGGATATGCACAAGAGCAAGCGTTCCAAACATTGAAAGAGAAGTTGTGCAACGCGCCTATATTGTCTCTCCCAGACGGATGATTTTGTGGTTTACTGCGATGCGTCACATTGGGATGTGTATTAATGCAGAAGGATAAGGTGATTGCCTACGCTTCGCGATAGCTTAAAGCGCACGAAAAGAACTACACCACTCATGATCTTGAGTTGGGCGCTGTAGTATTTGCACTCAAGATTTGGAGGCATTACCTGTATGGAACCAAATGCATCATCTTCACTGATCACAAGAGCCTTCAACACATTCTGGATCAGAAGGAACTTAATATGCGCCAACGACGTTGGGTAGAGCTTCTTAGTGACTACGATTGTGAAATCCGGTACCATCCGGGGAAAGCTAACGTGGTGGCTGATGCCTTAAGCCGTAAAGAACGCGTGAAACCACTGCGTGCACGAGCGTTGGGATTGACCATCCAAACCAACTTGAAAGCTCAGATCCAAATTGCACAGAGTGAGGCATTGAAAGAAGAAAACCTTGCGGGAGAGGAGTTCCGGGGGTTGGATAAACAGATGATTCGCAAGGATGACGGTATTCAGTACTTCATGGATCGCATATGGGTACCCAAATGGGGAGGTATTAGAACCTTAGTCATGGATGAAGCCCACAAGACGCGATATTCTATTCATCCTGGTGCAGACAAGATGTATCATGATCTCAAGGATCTGTACTGGTGGCCAGGCATGAAGAAAGACATTGCTTTATACGTCAGCAGATGTTTGACGTGCTCCAAAGTTAAAGCTGAACATCAGAAACCATCGGGATTATTACAGCAACCTGAAATTCCCGAGTGGAAATGGGAGAACATAGCTATGGATTTTATTACCAAAATCCCTAGAACAAGCAGCTGTCATGACTCGATATGGGTCATTATTGATCGAATGACAAAGTCAGCACATTTCTTGCCTATCCGAGAAGATTACAAGATGGATAAGTTGGCGAGATTGTACATCAAAGAGGTCGTGACACGGCACGAGGTGCTGGTGTCAATCATATCCGACAGTGATAGCAGATTCACTTCACGTTTTTGGCAGACACTACAGAAAGCGATGGGCACTCGATTAGACATGAGTACAGCCTATCACCCTCAAACAGATGGCCAAAGTGAACGAACTATACAGACGCTAGAAGACATGTTGAGAGCGTGCGTAATCGATTTTGGTGGTAGTTGGGATGCTCATTTACCGCTGATTGAGTTCTCCTACAACAACAGCTACCATACAAGCATTGGATGCGCTCCATTTGAAGCGTTGTATGGAAGGAAATGCAGATCTCCCGTTTGTTGGGCCGAGATTGGTGAAAGACAACTAACAGGCCCCGAGATCATTCAAGAAACAACAGACAAGATTTTCCAAATCAAAGATCGACTTAAAGCCGCGCGAGATCGCCAAAAGAGCTATGTCGACAATCGTCGGAAGCCTCTAGAATTCAATGTTGGGGATCGTGTGTTACTCAAAGTCTTCCCTTGGAAAGGAGTCGTTCGATTCGGAAAGAAAGGGAAGTTAGCCCCAAGATACGTTGGACCATTTGAGATCACTGAAAGGATCGGTCCAGTGGCTTACCGGTTAAGGTTGCCACAAGAGCTTAGCGGTGTGCATGATACTTTTCACGTGTCAAACCTCAAGAAATGTTTGGCCGATGAATCCCTTCACGTGCCAATCGAGGAAATCAAGATTGACGACAAGCTTCATTTTGTTGAAGAACCCATTGAGATCATGGATCGAAAGGTCAAGCAACTGAAGCGCAGTAGGATACCTATTGTTCGCGTAAGGTGGAATTCAAAACGAGGGCCAGAGTTTACATGGGAACGTGAAGATCAGATGAAACTCAAATATCCACATCTTTTCGAGGATGACACTCTTGGACCTAACTCCAGCTAAATTTCGGGACGAAATTCTCTCAACTGGGGGATACTGTGACATCCGTCACTTTAAGGTCCGTCAATTAATGTGTTTGTCCGTTATCTATTTTTCGATCGATCATTCCTCATCCTTATTTGACTCTTTATGTGGATATCATGTGTGCATTATTATCGTTGTGTGTGCATTCGTTATGACCATATGTTAACCTTAAGATCTATTTAAAACTTTCATTTTTGAAACCGTCAAATATATCATTTTATATATATATATATATATATATATTAAATGTTTTTAACATAACCATTTCTTAAGTCATAACAACATTAAATGTACTTTTACAATTAATATAAAACATCTAATAAAGTCGTTTTTCAACCGAACCAAATTTGGGAAAACTCGGGGGTTAAGTGCAGGGACTAAACTTGTAATTTTGCAAACTTGGGTTGGGTATAAATACCCCATACCAGCCCTAGAACTCCATTTTCACCATCTTCTTCATCTTCATCCTCTCTACACACACAATATCTTCATTCTAGCACCGAATCCTACCCGTGTGGTCTTGTTTTCTTCGTCTAGACTTCATCTACAGCTTAGACTACTCGTTTCTAGCAGGTAGTCGACTTTGGTTGTCCATTTTCTAGCCTTTTCACGGCTGTCCAAAACTAGGGTTTCGGGTGTTCGGGTTCAACCCGAACACACAAGGTCGTATGGGTGCGTGTGAGGTCTTTTTGCTTGTGTTTCATGTTTGTGTATGTTTGTTAAGTGTTTCTGGAAGTCCTTGTGGTGTAAAACCCGTGTTTAGAGCAGCTCGGGGGCTGCTCAGCCCGACCACAGTCGCGATTCTGCAGTTCAGGCGAATGGGTCTACCATGCGATTGAGCCGTGCGACTGAGTGGGTCGTGCGACTGAATCATGCGTCTGAGTCAATCGTGCGACTGGTTTGTGCGACTAGGCAT
This sequence comes from Flaveria ramosissima, assembly GCA_025215565.1. Classification (NCBI taxonomy): domain Eukaryota; kingdom Viridiplantae; phylum Streptophyta; class Magnoliopsida; order Asterales; family Asteraceae; genus Flaveria; species Flaveria ramosissima. The sequence goes on from CM046038.1 coordinate 50,894,863, forward strand.
GTCGTGCGACTGAGTGTTTGTACGCGATTGAGTCATGCATGCGAATGAGTGTATGCGATTGAGTCATGCGTATGAGTGATTGTGTGCGATTGAGTCAGGTGACCGACTGAGTGTGTGCGATTGTGCATGATTCGCACGACTGGAGTCCAATCGCACGAATGAAGGTTTAATCGTACGAAAGTAGCTAATTCGCACGATTGAAGGTTGATTCGTGCGTATGGAGGTTGAGTCGTGCGATTGAGTGTTGTGTGGTACGACTAAATGCCAGACATACGAATGAAGGTTCAATCGTACGAATGAAGCTGATTCGCACGATTGAGGGTTGATTCGTGCGCATGGAGGTTGAGTCGTGCGTCTGGCCTTGTTATGCGACTGAAATTATTGTGTTTGATCTCCTTTGTGCGTGGTGTGAGTATGATGTGTGATGTTGAGGTAACATTAACACAACAGCCATTGTTCGGCCACAAATATTAAAGTCAACGCGAAAAAGGGCACAAATACTATTTTAAACAAATTAAAAACGTTTTACAACGACCAACCGACTTATAACTATGGACACATATTCAATACTTCTTCATTAACAACGAAACTTTTACTCAAACATCATCAATAATGGCGACAATGTCTTGTACTTGGATCTACATAAGATCTAGTACGCGTGTCAGTTTGAGTGTGTTATACGCGACCCAGCCGATACGACCCGAACCGACCAATCATCATTATTGTGCGCTTATATATCATATCATTAATGCTTTACAATAACTGTCAATAGGTGTTTGACTGTTTATTTGCATTCAACATTTGGGATTACATCGATCATACATACTTACCACTTAACAAGTGAGTTTCGTGGCCCTTTTTTACGCTTATACAATATTTCAATCATTTACAACTTGGGGGAAAAGTATGCTTACTCATTTTCAATGTTGTACAACTTATATACATTTTACATACAAGGAATCAACGTGATACTGTGTTGCAAGTACTATTTGATACATGCTTGGGTCTGCTGTGTGGTTCTATCTTTGCAACTATTTAATTCCAGTGTGGGAACCGACGGTTAGGTATTGGTAGTACTACTGGGTTGACACCCCCACCCTTGTTCAATGGTATACTAGTTGGTACCACCAGTGGCCAGGAACGGGCCCTTGGGTGAATATATGCCGACAATTTCTTTGTGTACGTCGCTAGGTTTGGTTGCAAAGCTCATGTCATGTGAATTTACTTGTGTATATAACTGTATTCACGGTATTCCATTACGCTTACATTATACAGCATCACTTACATTTTATTACATAAACCTGCGAGCTCACCAACAATTATGTTGACCGTTTTAAGCATATCTTTTCAGGTGATCATGCAAGTCCAGGAATCTAGGTGTGCTGCCTTAGTGGAGACCCTAGGATGCATTTTTGGGACTTAACATGTTTTGATAAACAATCTTTTGAACAATGTTAACGCTTGTAAACAATTATTATCTTATGAAACTTGTTCCCGGGTTGTGGGAATTAACATTTACAATTACATCTTTATGTGATTATGTGTATCCTTATCATGTTATGCTTATGGCTATGTTGTCGTGAACATTGACTAAACACGACACAAGTCCCCTTGTTGTCGGGTGTTGTCATGACACGCTTGTCATCATTTATTATATTGCATCTCTATCGCTTACCATGTGTTATGACGATCCCGGTCTTGTTACATCCCCGTGTTTCCGCTATTAGCGGGGGTGTGACACCAAACTCACCAACGAGAGAAACTTCGATGAAATGGAGTATAAAAGGGGGAAGACACCCCATCCTTCTCATTTTTCAGCCAAGGAGAAGGGAAAAGAAGGAGAAAAGAGGAGAAAAGCTTGGTTCGGGTGGATTCGAGCGTGGAAATCGAAGTGTAGCGGGTCAAATCGAAGCTCTACTCGACGGGAACGTTTGTGTGAGTTCTAGGACCCCTCTTTTACACGTTTTCGAATGATTTTGGGGCGGAAACACATCTGAAAACCCCTTTTTCGAGTTTTGGGTGTAAACCCGTTTTTATGCATGTGTGTATGTGTATGATTCGTTTGGGGCTTTATTTCTTGCGTGGTTATGCTTGAATGAGGTCGTGGTATGTTTCCCTAAGGCTTAGGATGGTTGATTTGAGATTAAATGAGGTTTAAAAGGGGTTGGAGGCCGAAAACCCTCGGCTGTAGTCGGGATGAACTGCATTCTGCATCAGCTAGGGCTAGGAGGCCGACTAGGGGGCGATTGGAGGCCATACGGCCGATTGGCGTGCGACTGAGGTCCATGCACACGATTGCCATGCGACTGAGGTCCATACACATGATGGTCATGCGACTGAAGTTCATGTGTCTGTGAGGCATGCGATTGAAGGATTGTGCGACTGAGGTTCATTCGCACGAAGGTTATGCGACTGAGGTCCATGCGCCTGGAGGCCATGCGACTGAGGTTCATTTGCAGGAAGAGTATGCGACTGAAGCTCTTACGCCTGAAGTCATGCGACTGAAGGCCATACGCATGAAAGCTATGCGACTGAGAGTCCATACGCATAGAGGTCCATTCGCATAGGGTCCATTCGCCTGATGTCCATTCGCCTAAGTGTTCAGTCGCCCGGAAGGCCATGTGACTGGAGGGTGTTCATACGCCTAAGTAGGGTTCATACACCCGAGAGAACAACAGTTTATCTTATGACCTTCGAGGGAAAGTCCAGTTATAGGTTTTGACTCGGGAGGCTCCCGTAGGCTTGCGTAAGTTGACTTTCGAGGTCGTAGACGTTATGTTGGGCATGTTGATGATGATGATATTATGATGTTATGTGTGATGTTATGCCTGGCGGTGCGTGTGATGCATAGTATGTATGATGTGTGTTATGTATGTATGATGAGGCCTGTATGGTGATGCTGTATGTTTATGTTTATGTTCCTTAATATGTATGATTATCTTCCCGTGGTTGTGCGATGTATGATAATGAAATAATGAAAGTATTATGTAATGTAAAGTGGAAGATAATGAAAAGAGGAACGTAATAAATGAATGCATGCATTAATGAATGAATGAACGAATGAAAGGCTTGCAAGCATATGTATGAGGTGAGCGACTCTGTGTCGCAATAGACTCGAAAGAGGTCCTTGTCGCGTACTCCGGTACTGTGTTAGTCTTCGGACATGAGTCGGGGGTTTGTGTACAGACTCCGGCACAGTATCAGTCTTCGGACATGAGTCGGGAGTAGTGCGTGAGACTGAGATGAGATGAAAGAGAAAAGAATCGTGTACTCCGGTGTTGTGTCAGTCTTCGGACATGAGTCGGGGGTTTGTGTACAGACCCCGACACAATATCAGTCTTCGGACATGAGTCGGGAGTATGGCGTGAGTTGATGAATGAGAAAAGTAATTATAGAAAGAACGAATGTATGAAATGAACGTTAATGAATGATCATAATAATGCACGAAACAGATCTTTGTCATTCGACCTTAGTAATCGCGGCTGAGTACCACGAAGAGGGTAAAGCCTGACAGGATCTAGAAAGAAGTGAAAGATGATAAATGAGCGGAAGTTAACGAATGTAATGGAAGATAATAATTACATTATCGATGTGTATGTATGTTGTATGATCACGAATGAATGTAAAGTATAGTAGGATTTGAAAGAAAGTAAAGAACGGTTTTAATGAAAGAAAAGTATGTTTTATTATAAAACTAGAACTCACTCAGCAACGCTGACTTTGATGTGTTTTCAGTTGGCAGGTATGTTGCTGAGGATGGCACGGGGCGACTACTCGGTTCCTTTGGGATGGCATCCATTATTATAATGCTTTTGTAATGAAATGTAACATGTATTTTATAATTCGATAATGAAGTGTTGTTTGCAAAAGCTATTATATTTAAATGAGATATTGTTTTAAATGTTTCCGCTGCGACGTTTTTATGTAAGACGACGAAAATTATGTTTTGAGTACGATGTATGACCAGCTGTAAGCGTCCCGGGAACGGGGCCTTACATAAACGTATAGTTATTTATTATTAGTTAGAAATTATAAAATCATTATTTGAGATAAAATATGATTGAAATTACGTAAAATTAACTACTTTAAGTAGTAAAAGCATAACCACATTTTTTTAAACTTTCTTCTTTATAAAACTTTTGCTTAAATATTTATGTTTATAAACACTCTAATTTTTTTTAAAATACTTTTTTTAAACAATATCATTTTCTAAAAGTTCTTTGTATTAAAAAAAACTTCATATTTCATAATTTTTTTAAAAAAAGTTACATTTTTAATAAAAGAAATATGTTTTTAGTTTATCAAAAGATTTGTATTATAATTTAAAAAATATACAAATAATCTTTAGCTGTTCAAAAAAATTATATTAGCATTTAATGTATCACTAAATGGTCAAGTTTAATTTTAGTTATGACACGTGTCCAAATACTAAGTGGAATTTAGGTAGACTATAGAAAAATAACATGCGTCTTCTAAACATTTTGTTTTATTTGTATGGATTTGATCATTATTCTTGTGAAAGGATAATAAAAAAAATTATTACAAACAAGTGTGTTAAGTCTCAAAACCCATAAGTGCAGCCTATCAATTTTAAAAACATTCGACATCGATATAAAATGTGTTATTAGAAAAATAAAAGAAGTTAGAAATTAATATTATTTTGTGAAATATTGCAAAAACTACACGTTATAATTATTTTTGTATTACCTCCGAAATACACCTTGAATAAAAAAACATCTACTATAATATTAACATCTACTATAATTATATAGATGATCAATAAAGTCATTCTGAATATAGTTATTATAAAATGTATGTAAATCTATTTGCTTTTTCTTCAATTTGGATGCTTTTCATACACCAAATGCTAAGATGGTCTTGTGGCCGGACCTTGACCAAATATTTAACCGACTATATTCAATCTTCTAACCGGCCATATTGTACACTCTTGACGTTATATTTCAACACATTTTTTTAAGTTAGTTAAATAATAACAAAAATAATAGTCTATTAATGTTATAAAATTAAACATAGGAAGTTTCTGATTAAACATAGGTTTTCATTTCTTTGTCAATAAATAAAAGTATATAGAAAGTTTCTGATTAAACATAGGCTTTCATTTCTTTCTCCTGAAATCGCATATGTCAAACTTTTTAATAAGATTGAGTGTCTGTTTGGTATGGGGTAATGTAATGAATGAGGGATTGGAATGATAAAAGAATGAAATGAATCATTACATTTCATTGTTCTGTTTGGTTACCATTTAAAATAAATTAATCATTATTTTGTGTTGTTTATCAATATAAATAAAAGTATATAGAAAGTTTCCGATTAAACATAGGCTTTCATTTTTTATCCTGAAATCGCATATGTAGGACTTTTTTATAAGATTGAGAGTCTAATTGTAAATAGTTAAACATAGCCGGGGTCTTATTAAATATTATAGTTTGTTGATTTAAAATGATATGTATTCGACTTGTTTCTTGTCTAATGTTTAAACTTGAGCCTTGCACATGCTAGTGCGACAAGCTTAGGCCCTTTACAAGTTCGACTCGTTTATTATTTCGTTGTTCCTAAACACATATGTTATATTATCTTTTATATAGCCATGTAGTTTATATATAAGTGGCTTTAATGAATCCTAATATATAAAATTTTAAATTATACTCTTACTCCGTTAGTAATGTTGATAGTGTTATATAAATTTTCACTTTAAGCCTGCAATGATTTCTAACTTTATCCCTCAACTTATAATGTTCAAATTTTTCATGTCGTATATATCATATATGGTTTTTGACCCATTTAATCTTTACTAATTTAACTTTTTCAATTAACTTTGGTCCGTCAACTTAAAAACACTAATTTGTGGTCATTTTAATTTTTATCTTGATGCTCTGGTATTTTATTTTGTTAAAATCAAAATAATAATACCAGAGGTATCAAAGATAAACATTATAAATTCTACCACATAATTAGAGTTTTAAGTTGACGGACCAAAGTTATGAAAAAGTTAAATTAAATTAGTAAAGATTTAAATGGGTCAAAAACCATATATACTTATAGACATGAAAAAAATTTGAACATTATAAGTTGAGGGATACAGCTAGAAAATCATTGCAGGTTAAAGTGAAAATTTATATCACTATCAACATTACTAAACGGAGTTAAGAGTATATTTAAAATTTTATATATTAATTCATTAAAGCCACTTATATTTAAACAACATGGCTATTTAAAAGATAATTATAACATATGTGTTTAGGAAACAACGAAAAAAAATATAACGAGTCGGACTTTAAAGGGCTCAAAGCTTGTCGCACTAAGCATGTGCAAGGCTCAAAGTTTAAACATAGGACAAGAAAAAGTCGTCGAATACATTCATTTAAATCAACAACTTTTAATATTTAATAAAAGACCCCGGCTATGTTTAACTATTTTAAAATAGACTCTCAATCTTTATAAAAAAAAATAGTTCCTACATATGCGATTTCAGGAATAAAAAATGAAAGGCCATGTATTAATCGGAAACTTCTATATTCTCTTTTATGTATATTGATAACAACACAAATATGATTAATTTATTTTAGTTATGCTAATCATATTTTCGCATCAGATAAGCGAAAACCACCAATATATTTTTTTCAACTTGTTTTTATTTTTTCTTAAAAAATAAAGGTTTTGTATAAAACATATAGTAATTTATTAATTCATCTTTTAAGTTTTAGTAATTTATTAATTCATCTTTTAAGTTTTCTAAACTTAGAAAAATATTTTACTTTTTTCATATATGTTAAATATCTTTTAAGAAAAGTATCAGTTAAAAAATGATAACCATAATCGGAAACATATTACCATAAATATTAATAAAACCTCTTAATCATTTAGTATCATAGTTACCTCAATTATAAGTAGCAGACTCAATTAAACCTTATAATTAGTTATGAAAAATTATTTTTCAGATAATATCTTTTTCTTAAAAAAGCTTAATTATTATTACTTAAAAGATTATAACTCAATTATTATTAGTTTTGAAAAGTTATTTTTCTTATAATAATTTTTTTTCTTAAGAAAAGCTTAATTATTAGGATTAATTGCATATATGCCCTTCTAAATATCCCTTAAATGCATATATACCCAAGCAAAAACTTTAATTGTATATATACCCAATTTATTGTAATGACAATATTACCCTTCCAAAAAAAATTAATAAGAACTTACACATGGGTATATATGCTATTAAAGAGTTTTATAAGGAGAAATATGTTTTTAATCTATTTGTCATTTATAAGGTTGTAAGGGAAAATTTGTCAATTATAAAGTTTTAGTAAAAAGTAAGGGTAAATTAGTCATTATATAAACTATAAATTTTTTAGTAAAAATTAAGGGTAAATTGTCATTATTAAACTACTTTTAATGAAAATGGGTAATGCTAATTATTAGGTTGTTTTGTAAGTGGATATATATTCATTAATTTTTTTTGCTTGGGTATATATGCAATTAAAGAATTTTAGAGGGGGAAATATGCTTTTAACTCTAATTATTATTGCTTAAAATTTTAATCATGTTAACATGCATGTTCTCGCACGGTCTTCCGGTATGCCTCACGACATCCAACAACCACGTCCACATATTATTAACAAGGGCAGTTTAGTCAATACACTCGACGCCTCATCATAAAATGACAAGTATATATTATTTTGGCACAAGAATTTTGATCTCCTGTGGCGCATTTTCCACCAAACCCCATCTAAAACAATCATGTCCGTCGAAACAATTATTGACCACTGATTAATCGATCCAACGGCCACGAAAAAGTACTGGAACCTTCTCTTCTTCCTCCTATAAATTGGCAGTGCTTGTGGCTCTCTCGTGCTCAGTCGTATCACTCATTCTAGGGTTTCTCGTTCATCATATTCTAATCTCGATCATATTCTTCTTCAGATCGCAAAGGTTAGTTATTAGTGCGTTTAGTTTAACGATTTATCATGTTTATTATTATTATTATTATTATGATGATGATGATGATGATGATGATGTAATCGTGATGAACGAGTGTTGCTAGCTTATTGAATTGTGATTTGAACGGTGATCGTCTGCTTATATATGTGCTTCTGATTGTGATTTTGTTTTGTGTTTTGGATTTCGTTACGTTGCGTTTTGTTTTCACTCTGTGTATGAAGCTGGCTCTGTTTTGTGCTTATGTGGTGAAGTTTTAGCTGTGATCATTGAATTTGGGGGATTGTTGTTGGTTTGATTTTGAATTACGACTACGTAGACGTATTTTGATGTTTTAGTGTATATGTTTTGATAGTTTCTGTAGTTTTGGAATATATTTGTGATTGTGTGATACTGATATGTAACTATATAAGTGAGGTTTTGATCATGATAGGTGTGGTTTGTGGATATATTAAGTTTGTATGGTTAGATGAGATTAAGTTCGTTTGTTATGAGTTTAGGAGTTGAATTGTCAGCTATAGGATGATTCGGCTGGTGGATTTTTTTAGAACTTATTTTTGTTTATTGCTGGTTCAGGTTTTGATTCCATGGGGAAGTGCTATCCAGAAGTTAGTGAGGAGTACAAGAAGGCTGTTGATAAGGCCAAGAGGAAGCTCAGGGGATTCATCGCTGAGAAGAGATGTGCTCCTTTGATGCTCCGTCTTGCGTAAGTTTTGTTTTCTCTCCATGTAGTTCACGATCACTTTATGCAGTTTATGTGCTGATTTAGTCGTAGGACTGATGTATTTATAAGATGATGAGGATATTGCTTAGGGTAATCAGTCAACGTAAGTAACATTTTACATCTGAACAAGGAGATGCATTCCTTACTTATTAATTTTGCACTTAACAATTTGTTTAATTAACCTGGAATTGACATATTGTTAAATGATATTTGGATTTTGTGAAATGGTTCTGGCTCTTGTTTATTTTAGCCAGTGGTAACCTTGACCCCTTATTTTGGATCAATATTATGCAACTATTTTCTAAACAGATGTTTCTTAACTTGGAATGAACTTATACAATAGCCAACTTTATGCTTATGTCCTGAAGTTTTTCTCCATGATGGGCTACAGATGGCACTCTGCTGGTACTTATGATGTGAACACCAAAACTGGAGGTCCTTTCGGTACCATGAGGTACAAGGCTGAGCTAAGCCATGGTGCCAACAACGGCCTTGACATTGCTGTCAGGCTACTGGAGCCTATCAAAGAACAATTTCCCATTCTCTCATATGGTGATTTCTATCAGGTAAGTTATAATCTTTTGTGCAGGCTCCTTTGGTGTAGATCAACTTTTTGGTGCTCTGATATACTTATCCTTTTGCTGTAGTTGGCTGGTGTTGTTGCTGTTGAAATTACTGGAGGACCTGATGTTCCTTTCCATCCCGGAAGAGAGGTTAGTGTTTTTTTACTTCACATTAGTAATAAGTTTATTTAAATTCCATAATGTTTTGGAATTCTTGTTATGCTTTGATTATCAATGCTTAGTATTGGTTTTCATGAAACCAAACTGGAATGTAGATGGCTACCCTCTCTATGTTTAGAGGGATATTTTGATGAAACTCGCTACTGTGAGGTTTTAATGTTGACTGTTTTGATTTTCATTTTGTATATCTAATTGGATGAACTTTACGTTGCTGTAGGACAAAGAAGAGCCCCCAGTTGAAGGCCGTCTTCCTGATGCAACTAAGGGTTAGTGAATTTGATATCTTTAATGTATCCGGCTATTAATAATTCAAAGTCTTGAAGGCGTTAGTTATGTTATATCCCAGGAAATGACCATTTGAGGGATGTATTTGTTAAGACCATGGGTCTTGAGGACAAGGACATTGTAACTCTATCTGGTGGTCATACTCTGGTTGGTGTCGCTTGATCCCTTGTTTTCACTTATTCTTTTGATTTAAGACTGCGCATTTCTGATGTTGGAAGTGTGACGGTTTATAGGGAGCTGCCCACAAGGAGCGATCTGGGTTTGAAGGACCATGGACTCCCAATCCCCTTATCTTCGACAACAGCTACTTTGTGTATGATTCTCCCTCCTTAGGTTTCTATATTCTTTTGATTTCTATCATTTTATTCAAGTCCAAAAAAAATTACTATTTGTGTTGAACAGAGAACTTCTTGCTGGCGAGAAGGAAGGTCTCCTGAAGCTGCCTACCGACAAAGCTCTTCTTGAAGACCCTGTATTCCGACCTCTGGTTGAGAAATATGCTGCTGTGAGTACATCTTCTGGTGGCATATAAACATACATATTATATACATAGTTGGATAGTTGGATGCTTATTTGTTGTGTTTTTGATTTAATACAAAACAGGATGAGGATGCATTCTTTGCTGATTATGCAGTTTCCCACATGAAACTCTCTGAGTTGGGGTAAACCTTCAATACTTGCTCTTATATCTTCTACACTATCTAAATTTTAAACGCTATTTGTGTTTGTGTGTTGACAAACAAACTTTGATCTTTTTGCAGATTTGCAGAGGCTTAAAGTTTGTGATGGGAGAGTAAAACTGGGAGACTTGTTTGGCGATTTATTTTGAAATTTCTAGTGTTTTTGTTTGTTGTCAAATGAAAAAACACATGGTCTTGAAGTGGGGATGCAGTTTGATTGATCAAGTATTCAGCCTTTATTTCTGAATATCGAATGTTTATATTACTACTTAATCATAAGATCATGTATGTGCCCTTAGTTTGCGGTTTAATTATTATTCGCCATGCGCCCGTCGGTTAGAATTACTAATATTTTAAACACGTCTCCCTCGGTTCAATATTAATTGGCACATATGTAATAAAACTATGTTTTGTCAAATGTGTGTGATTGTGGGCTATTAAATAATGTGTATTTTGATAACTAGCATACACTTTAGATGTATAAGACCTTATATTAGATTAATGCAGGTGAAGTTGTGAAAACAAAGATATTTGCATAGTACTTGTAAAAAACTCTTTATTACGTGTAGCCAAAGTTTTATAAAACAATTCAAAGCTTACAAAAGGGATTAATGTAGTGACAAACTAGGTTAAAAGTGTGAAGTAAGAAATGATCACTTTTGTGAAGGCAAAAGAGTACAACAAAAGAAAAAAAAATTACAAAGCCAAATAAAATTGAGACTTTTATTTAAACTTCTGGAAATGTAATAATACACATTCTTTTTCTCTATCTCTTCCTTTGTCACGTCTAAGTTGGCGATCATATTGTATTTATGAAATCATTTAAGATTGTTTCTTTTTCTGTAATAACATGGGTCTCAAATCAAATTCAACTTGTCTGATGCTCCAGATTGATTGCTAGACAACAAAATAGTTAGTTAATCAATTGATATGTATTTACTATGTGATTGAAGATCACAACAATAACAAATGCTAAAGAGATAATATATAAATAAATAATTGTTCTTCCCTTTTTTCTTGTATTCTTTTTTAGGGTTTTTAGCTCCTTGCTAGCCTCATTGGTTTTTAATAATGTTCGCCTATAAAACAGATGATAATAAAGAATAAAATTAATAGAATAGTAATTAAGTTTTATAATGTTCCAATTATGTCTCTTATATGTTTATTTTTATTTGTTTCAATCAGATCACTAAAGTTTTAAAAGTGCTCCAATTAAATCATTCATATTTTTCAATTATTTTAAATAATTTGCTATTTTTTAAATATTTAATTTTAAAAAATCAATTTATAAATGACCTAATTATAACAATCCTGAAAATTTAGTATCCTGATTGGAACAAAAAAAGTATGAGTGATCTAATTGGGACAAAAAAAAATATAAGTAACCTAATTGGAACAAAAAAATTTAAGAGTGTCCTAATTATAAAACTTGATTATTATTTTACAAAGTTATCACATATATAAATTATGAACATGGTTTCAATAACAATTGCTGCGATACATAACCAGAATCATCGTAATGCTAAGTTAAAAATTACAAATAGAAAAACAATTGATTCAATGCTAACTCTCTAGCTATGAATAGGGTGACATGTTTTTCCTTTGAAAATCACACATTCAAGTTTCACACGATAAATTCACAATGAATGTTAGGACAATAATGACAAGTTTAATCACTTATCGTATCTTATTAATTGGTTCATAATTTGGTTAAACTCTTAAACATAAAGTGCCCACAACAATTTCAAGTCAAACAACAATAGATGCAAAAACAATCCAAAATAACATTATCTTATCACAATTGATTATGTTATTCTGACCCTTTAGTACTTAGTAGTGCCTAGTAGAAGCAAAGTGTCACATTAGAGTTTTCTGATAACGAGTTCTCATAATTGTAAGCAGAAGCAAAATATAAAGTCAACCTTGTGAGTCAATTGACGACAAGTTTTTATAAGTAAAAGTGGAATCAAAGTATCGATCAGCAGTGTAAGTTTTCCGATTACGGGTTCCCACAATTATAATAAAAAGACGCTGATAGACTCTTCGAATTGTGTGAGCTTGATAGAATCTACATCAGATGTAACATCCCAAAACAAAGAAATTTGTATACATCAGATGTGCAATTGCTCACCTAACATTCAACAACAAAATGACCAGCATCAACTGATTATTAACATCACCTGCAACCGCGATCACAACAAACACGCATTCTGGGACAAAAGCGGTCATTTCTATTCGTCTTCAAACCAATACAGCTCAAAAATATCCGACTGTCAAGACAGTTAGTTTTCCAGTTAACACCCTCACCCGAACAGGTGAACATAAATCAGAACAAATACTAAACAACACAATCTTTGTACAAACACAAAACCGACTTACTGTTATTCATATTCAAACTGAACATCTACATGCAGATACTTTCGCATGAGACTAACGATTGAAGTTGTAAAATTAGCCAAAACTTGACATTCTTCGTGGCTTTTAGCCTCTGACACGACCCCGTTGATGATCAGCTTCCTGAGGTGTGGGCACCGCTCCAACAGCCCCGCCACCCACTGTGAAAAGAGGTCGGTTATCACGGTCCACCCGAGTTCCAGCATGATCACATTCTTCAACTCAAACGACCGTTGCAGGCTGTACTGAAGTGAATCCTCTTTTAGATCATAGCACAGGGACAAATGTGTCAACTGAGGAAAACACAAAGAAATCGTCTCCATATCAACTATTTCATCTTCGTCATCGAACACAACCCCCCAAAGCCGAAGCCCTCTTAACCTTGATGCTTTTGAAATCATATGATGGAACTTCGTCCACATGATCGTGAAGTTACTAACATCCACAACTTCAAGATTTTCGGTATTTTCACCTATATCGAGTTGAATAACACTGACATCATCGATCTTTAAAAGCTTCAATGTCCCTTTTCCGACGAGATCAAAAGCCTCTAGTGTACAATCTTTGAGTTGTAGTTTCTCAAGGCTATCGGCCTCGAGACTGAACTTCTCTAAGCTTATGGCTTCAACTGTTAGATCTTTTAGAGAAGGGCTATTCAACTCCATTGAGGCCTGTGCGTCTGACATGGCGATATCGAGGCTTAAAAGTGTCAAAATCTCGATTTTCGGGCAGGCGGTCAGTAGGTAGCTTAAATCAAGAGCGGAAATGCTGATGTGGCTTAACGAAAGGGATTTCAAGCACGGGAAGCGCTGATAACTAGGCTCGATCCCACTTATGGTGTTATGTGATAGATTCAACACTTGGAGTTTTTGACGACCACATTTTTCGATAATGTTAATGGTGGGTGATGTTCTTACATTATAATGTAGCTGTCTCAAGCTATCGCGAGTGTACATGAGCCATGCGATCACGGGGGCTGCCGAGAACTCATCAACATCATCCATGATGATGGAAAGAGATTGGAGCCCCGTGGTTTGGAAGATTGTTTGAGTGATGAGAATCTCAAGCCTGCTTGTCGTGAGCTCGTGATAAACGGGCCAATCATTTGAATTGAATGAGAGCGTGTGGAGGTGGACCCGCCAAGCTTCCCGCCATTTTCTGCAAGTGGCAGATGCAATCACGACATCACGAGCGGCTCCAAGGCGAGAGAGGATGTTGCCTATGACTTCCACAGGAAGACGCTCCATCTTCAAATCAACGAACAAAAGAAAACTTGAAACTCTTGTTTAAATCTTGCAAAAGGAAACATAGGATTTGTCAAAAAGACATGTTGCTCCATACAAAAGGAACAAGAATTCACGATGCATAGTAAGAATGCTTGATTCAGTTTACAAATTAGATCAATCTCATCCACTAATTGTTCACTGATTTCTTCAAATTTCAGAGTAATCTAACATCTTAGAGTAATCTAACATATGATGATGAAAAGTCCCATGAATTCAAATTGCAAAATAAACCAAATAAGCCACTTAACAAGCCGAAGAAGGATGTCATAACAACTAACATATGATAAACAAAAAGTCCCATGAATTCAAATTCCAAAATGAACCAAATAAGTCACTTAACAAGGCAAGAGAGAATGTCCTAACTCCTAACGACTAACATATGATAAACAAAAAGTCCCATGAATTCAAGTTTCAAAATGAACCAAATAAGTCACTTAACAAGGCAAGAGAGGATGCCCTAACGGCTAGCATATGATAAACAAAAAGTCCCATGAATTTAAATTACAAAATGAATCAAACAAGTGACTTAACAAAATGAGTAGAGGATGTCCTAACGACTAACAAATGATAAACAAAAAGTCCCATGAATTCAAAGTTATATAAACCAACTAAAACACTTAACAAGGCAACAGAGGATGTCCTAACGACTAACCTATGATATACAAAAAGTCCCATGAATTCAACTTACATAACAAACCAAACAAGTCACTTAACAAGACAAGTTAGGGCATCCTAATCTACTCCTATTAACCACTTACACTTTTGAAGGATTTGAACCCTTCAAACTTTTGAACCCTCTAACAAAACAAGTCACTTAATGAGATTACAATCATAACAATAAGCCTAGAAACAAAAGATAACCGATTTCATTGATTTGCATCACACCATTAATATCATATTGCAGTAATTCAGTTTGCATATGGACTGAACTGATTAAGGGAAAGGAGAGTGTTTGGATATATGTTCAAAAGTGATTACTGCAATTTGAAGTCCTAATAAATTATAATTAGCCATTGAGTTACTACTGGTATAATTCCCAACATCCAGATTTCAAAATACTATCAACAAGTAGTTGCTTTGCAACAATTGTTCAAATCAATAGAGCACATCAAGCCAATCTAAAAGCAGAAGCAAGAACACAGGACTGTTCATCAAAAGCCCTAAATATGCAAACAGCTCAAATCTATTGCACTAATCGACCCAAATCACTTTCACCTACAGAATCAATGAAGATCCATCACAGATTCAAGCATATCAACCCCAATAAACGAATTCACGCATCAATCGACTGATTTTAACTTCGAATTGAATAAAAGACAACACACCAACAAGTGTTTGTATTTCAAACTGAAAACACAGAAAGAAAGGTCAAACATACCAGGAGGGTGAAAATCAAGAATCTTGAAGCAAACCCACAAAAGATTGATGAAGAAACAGCAGAGAAAGATGATGATTTGTGTTAGATCGAATCTTGGTGAAAGGGTTTTGATGTAAAAGATGTTAGGGATCGAATCTTGTATGTTCGAAGGAGAAAACCTTTTAGTTTCTCTCTCTCTATTGTATTGTATTGTTGTTGTTGATGTTGATGATGGATTGTAGGTGTAAATCCACTCTGGTGCGTGTGGGATGGATTGCACGTGAGATATCTTCAACTTCATTAATACCCTCACACTTATGACTTATGTGGGTTACCAATCATTTTGAAGAGAATTTCTTGAAAATATCTTCAAACCTTAAATTCAGTTAATATAATGTTGTTTTTTAGGGAGATATGGTTGGAATTGAACTCGGGTCGTTAAGGCTATGTGTTATACTTTTATGTGTAGTGGACTTGACTAACATGATACATAGTTAATTACTAGCAGAACAACGTTTTTTTTGGGTGTGTGAGAGGTGTGGCCCTCTCTGACGTGACTAGTGGCCACATTCGTGGAGCTCACTGCCGCATTTAGACCATTTATTTATCCTTAGATCAAAACTCTCTTGCTCACCCTTCACGCTTACAAACCAATTACATATGTTTGGTAAGTGTGAGCGTGACCACACTCACTGCTTACGTGAGTGTGTTTTTAAATCACACTTGTTAAAGTGTAACACATAGTCTATATGTAACTCTTTATTTTTACCAGACCACTGGATGTGCATCTTAATCTCCAACCTGGCATTTTGGCATCACTCTAAAATTAGCTTTACTTAATGTAGTCATATTATATGGGTGTATCGTATACGGAGTTATGCAAGTCATATGCAGAAGTGTTTATACATACATATGCAAATCAAATCAATATTGGGACAAATCAAAATAGGGTACGTTAAGTAAAAACATGATACTTTTAACCAACTCCGTAATTAGTATGTGACTGTTATACTTGATAAACTTAAGTTAATAATTAAGACATATTGTTTTTATATAACACGTAAAAATTATAATATGGGCAGTTGTTACAAAGGTAAAATGGTTGTAATGAAATAGTATACGTAAACTGACACGTTGTCACGATCAATATTAATTAAAAACTATATTAAGATTAAATTTAACATCCTTACTTTTATCAATGGCATGATTAGTCCACACAACCCATCTTTACTTCCAAAAAAGAATTTGGTCTTCGGTATTATGGTTTCACTCTAGTAGTACAACATCATCCATCTCACCCCCTCTCACCCATTCATCATCAAAGAACTGGTTTCACTTTCATTCACCCATTTTTTCTTATTCTAATATAATTTAGTATTATCCACGCAACCACCTCCTTCCCCCTCACGCACGCCCCGTAACCCATAAGGGTACCATGCCTCTAACATTGTCACATCAGCTCTTACGCCTGACGTAAGACCTAATTGAGAAGGTAGATTATTCAAAACTTGTTCTTACAGAACAGGAAAATAGCAATATGCAGCGATTTGTTAAGTTTTTTAAAGTAAATTTTAAAATATTTCATAAATAATACAAAATATAAAAATTCTTAATTTCAAAAGAAGAAATTGTTGTTAGGGAAAAATTTGTCATTCGGCAAATGATTATATTTAGGTCTCACGATCAACCTTTATGGAGGTTGTTTGCAATCATTTCTACCCGTTGTGATGCACACGTATTTCTCACCCACCTTTTAAAATCGTAGACCATTGTGTATCATCATGATAATGTTAATTTCAAATAACGGTTATTTACAAACTCGGTTGCATTAGCAACTTGTTGATACCACGGTGACAAATTTTACTAAAGGGATAAGAGTATCGTATTACTTGTCATGCTCATAACATGTAATATCACGTTATACTTTCAAGCAATTAAATATCATGTAAAGTCATCTAATGTTGCAACAGTGCATCCATATCAGTTTGAAAGAAATTCAACGAGTTGCACCACAAATCATAACCATACTTCCAATATTACTGATTAACATAACATAAGTGGAAACGAGTAGTAAATCCAATCAAACATGTGCTTCAAAAATTATTTTGCATTCTTCCTATAGTTTGTAACTTAGTAAATTCATGTGAACAACAAAATCATTTTCCCAATCATCAATACATAGATAGTTTCCAAAAGATACAAAAGGAATTACAAAAAACGTAAAATAGATATTACATAATTGTAAAGCGATTAAAACTGGTATTTTCTAGTAATATCGTTGGTTGTAAAATCGAATAAACTAAACCGCTAGCGTTGGTTGAGGGTTCTTGTTCAAACAGGTCTTTTAAACAAAATATATCGCCTCCCCTAAGACGGGCGCGACTATCAATCAAGGCAATGGGCAAAGAGTAATTGTACCACTGGAGATGGTTCATGCGTTAGAGCTACCACCGGGTTCTTTGATTTTTTTTATTCTGTTCGTGAAAAGGAGCAGTAGTGAAATGAACAAATAGAGAGTGCCCCCTATGATACTTTGAAAGGTCTAAGTTGCTGAACATGGTTGTCGATAAACTCAGCCACCAAAACATAAAGGTTGTCAGTGATGCGTGCGTTTGAAGGGTAAAGTGATTCATGAAGGTGAATGCGGGGGCTTAAGCGTCCTTTAGGGTTCCCAGGTATATCTTATTGCTAAGGACACAACATTAAAAGAAGTCTTCCGCTTATATAAAATTCCAAAATCTATCCACCGACCTACGTGAGACAACTTTTATCCATTTCCTCTTTCAAGTTTCATATCAAATTCACTACTCTGAGCATAGATCTCCCATTCATCTTAACTTCATTTTCTACACACTTTAGCTCGTAATGAAACTCTCATCAAGGAGAACGCACACCCACAAATTATTAATTATATAACTTACATATAAATAAAATTATTTGTGTCAAAAGTTAGTGAAAAATCAAATTTTCACTAATTTTTCTTACACATCCTCGCAAATATTTTCCTTCCATCTCAAATGGACAATCAATTTTTTTTCTTTTGCAACCCGTATCTAGACATTTTTGTAACAAATTAAATGGTTTTGACTTGATCAATAGCCAAGAAAAATACATTTAATATCAGTGTGCAAGCTTTTATAGATCGAATTTTAGGTGGCATGTACATTTAACAGATTAGTGGTTATGATAACAGCCCGAATGGGCAAGCTATGGGTTTCTATACCCAAACCCATTACATCAGTATGAGAAATTCTATTTTTTTATGTATTAAACCCATTCCTTCATGCCCAATTGCCCATACCCTTAAAATGAACATACTCAAGAAACTGTAATAATCATCTAAACTTCAAATGTGTTTAAAGTAATCATTTAAAAAAAAAAAGAACTTACCAAAAGTCATTGCAAGAACATGATCCATCAACAAAGTGATGAAACCTGCTATTATCTCTTAGAATAATCTTTCTCCCCTCAACTTTGGAGATCAACTTGATTGCAGAATGGCAATCAACACAAACCCTGATGTTTTTCTTCACAATTATCGGTTTCCCAACAGGCAGACGTATAAGAGCATATGCTATAGCCATCCTCTCGCTATGGCGGTGAAGAACCTTCACCTTCATATCATCATCCAAATCAAGTGGGACCGACTCAATATCGGGAACATATCCAGCTTCAATTATCTTTTCCAAAAGACTATCAAGTTTCAAGTCGATTTCTTTCTTATGTGGATGACACCAATCTTCGGCTCCAAATACATGAACTTTATTATCAACATCAACCCAACTATAACCAGGAAGTTTCTTTACGTTTCCATCCTTCATCATATTTCTAACATTCCTTACATCCTCCCATTGTTGTTCTTTTGCATAAATATTCGAAAGTAATACATGAGCCCCACTGTTTTCAGGGTCAACCCTCTTTAGACTTTCGGCTGCAAGCTTTCCCCTTTCTTTATCACCATATTTTCTACAAGCTGCAAGAAATGAACACCAAGCATATGCATTTGGCTCAAATGGCATTTCTTTAATAAAGGTTTCTGCTTCTTCAAGCCTCCCAGCTCGGCCCAATAAGTCGATAACACAAGAGTAATGTTCTGATCTAGGTTTTATGCCATAAACTTCTTCCATGGAATTGAAGTAACTTAATCCCTCTTTAAGTAACCCTGAATGGCTGCACGCGTTTAGAAGATTGATAAAGGTAACAGCATTTGGTTTCAAGTTTTGAACCACCATCCTGTTGAACACGTCTATTGCTTCGTGTCCTAGACCATGGTGAGCAAAGACACCCATCAATGAATTCCATGCATACTCGTTTGCTTTAGAAATCGTTTTGAATGCTTGGATTGAATCATCAAGCAAACCACATTTCCCATACATATCAACAATGGTAGATGAAACGAAAGGGTCTTGATCAAGCTTGTACTTTAACACTAGCGCATGAAACTGAGATCCTTGTTCAAGCGCAGCGTGATTAGCACAAGCCTTAATTAAGCTTGAAAAAGTGAACTCATTAGGTTCAATTCTTTGTCTCTTCAACTTGACAAAAACATTCAACGCCTTTTCGATTTGATCAGATTCAACATACCCATCAATCAAAGAAGTATAAGAAACAATATTCGCACCTCTAGAGTCTATTTCAAGCAATCTTGAACCACTATCCATGTCTCCTACTTTACAGTACATATCCGTAAGTGCATTGCTAACAGAAACATGAGGTTCAAACCCTAACTTCACCACAAATGTATGAAGACATCTTCCAAAGTTATACGCTTTAAACGACCCACAAGCACAAAGTGCACTGCAAAGTAGATACTGATCAACTGTAACATCTTCAATCAGCATCTTTCTAAAAGCCACCAATGCTTCTTCATAATAACCATTTTTCGCGTACCCATCAATCATCGAATTCCACGAAACTTCATCCTTAAAAGGCATCTCCTCAAAAACCATACAAGCCTCAATCATCAACCCACACTTCGAATACATATCCGCCAAGTTACTACCAACAAACAGCTCATAACTAAACCCCACTTTAAGAGCAAAGCAATGAACTTGCTTCCCAATTCGAACCGATTCGAGAAAGGAACAAGCTTGAATCACACTAGAAAACGCAAATTCATTCGGGCTTTCGCCAGAGACCCACATGCGGCAGAATGTAGCAACTGCTTTCGTGTACTCCGAATTCTGCGAAAACCCGGATATCATAGCAGTCCAAGAAATCAAGTTTCGTTGAGGCATTTCATCGAACACCTTGTGGGCATATTCAATCTGCCCACATCTTCCATACATTGATAAAAGATGATTGGTGAGATAAGTGGATGATGGGTATCCGGAGGTGATGAGCTGAGCATGAAGCTGTTTTCCGTTGGATAACTGCTTCGATTGGGCGTAGGTTTGAAATATGCGCGCTAAGGTGTTTGAGTCTTTGTGCAAGTGTTTGGTTAACGTTCGAAATGTCATAACAAATGTTTTCGAAACATTTAAGGAAGATAGATCCAAAACCAATGTTCAAAACAGAGTGAAATCTAGTGATAAAGTAGTGAATGGTTGTAGTTTCAGATCTTTAAAGTAGAAGTGCAATAAAAGTTAATGTCCTGCTGTGGCGCGTTGATTTGGATCATGTACCGATTAAAGTTTCGTTGATGTCTAAAAAGATAAATGTTCCATCTTTTTATTGTAGCCTCTGTAGGGAATGTCCCGAGTCCTAGGACCATCTTTTCATTGGTTCGGCTTTGTTCGATCTTGTTGGGACTATATTTCCCAGTGGTACAGTATCTTTGATTTATTTATTTTTGTAGTTATAGATGTCATTAATTTTCATAAGTATTCTCCTGGTTTAAAGTTGAGGACGAAGGTTGGTTACTCTATAATTTTAACGGCTTTGTGGAGCATTTGGAAAGCATGAAATACTCTTATCTTCAATCAAGTTCAGATCTCTTCCAGCAATCTAATTGAAGAAATCAAGGTGATGAGGTTCCTTTGGATAAAAAACAGGTCAAAAATTGAAATCTTTAACTTGAAAACAATGGTGTAATTTGGATGTACACTAACATGTACTATTCTTGGTTTGTTTACCATTTACCATTATTATAATTTAAACCCATTTTAAACTCAAATAAAATAACTTGCGATTTGATGGAAGACGGTAAAAGAATGATCAACCATTGGAGGTTAAGATGATCGACTGATCGAATTAGGGTTTTGTCTTTTTTTCTACTCACCCAAGACCCAAAATTATATATATCAGTTATTGACTTTAAATTATAAGTGTCGTTTTTTTCAACTCACCATGGCCCAAAATCTTTCGACGATTTTCAAGGACGATCTGTTTTCAATCAAGCATCACCAGTGAGTGTGATGAGTAGTAACTTGTGATGAGTAGTAACTAATCAATCAATGAACAATAGGATTAGTCGTGACCGGACAAATAGTAGTAACTTAGTTATTTTGCTCTTCTACATGTTTGTATGATATTCGATGAGTTATGGTTGTTTTTTGAACTTAGGCACTTTCAACAAACGTTTGCTTATGTGTAAGGTCCTTGTCCATGTTACTATCTATCTATGTGTATAATTAAATTTATTAGGTGGTGGGTCGATGGGTACATTAGTAATGTCACATTACAAAGGGCAAGATTCCACGGGCCGCTACCTAGAAGAGGATCCTATGCTTGAGTTTCCATAACGATATCATGTTCGCATGTAGCTTTCACTCATTTTCCATCTCTAACCTTCTTAAAGATTATTAAGGTATCTACACTGTCGCATAACCAGACTAGTATGGAGCAAATAACCAAATTAACCGAATTAACTGACACAGAACAATTAACTGGTCGTCCGGTCAAGCCATACCCTATTAACCCAAAATTGTGGTTCGGTTTCAGTTTTGATGTGTGACATAACCAAAGTAAAGGAACAAGACCGAATATACAACATTAACTGATTACCGAAACCGACAACTAAAAACACATCGGCTAATACAAACCAATAACCAAAAATTTCGGTCCCAGTTCAGTAAGGGCTCAAAACCAAACCGAACCGAACCGAACCGTCAATAAACTTTCCAAACCAAGGACTAGTCTCCTTTTGGCAGTTTTGGCCAACCTATGTGCCCCCCTTGGCTCCCATGGCAAACAAAGACACGTACACTTGTCAAACACCACATAAACTCACACACTACAATACTTCATCATATCGACGTGCATCAACACACTCCAAAAGAATTCCTATATTCCTACATAAATCTTCATCTTCTTCTCCACACAAACATATGCATCTTCACAAATCAATCACACATTCACATTCTTCTGCACTTCGTTCATAACAATTCACTCAATCTAGTACCAAAAAGAGCATCAAAATCTCCTCATTTCAATGGATACACACCAAAACCCTAATCTTGAAACCACCCACAACTTAACATCTTCACAAGATTTCAAGAAAACCCATGAAGAGTTCTTCATCAAGAATCTGAAACAAGCTTCTGATGATGATGTAATGATCGAATCATGCGATCACAAGGCGGAGAGTGGTGGCATACCATCATCACATGATAAAGAAGCAGATGCATCAGTGAAGATGGTGGAGAGTGGAAGAGAGAGGTTGAAGAGACACCGGGTGGAGATGTCGGGTCGGGTATGGATACCCGACATATGGGGACAAGAGGATATGCTGAAGAATTGGATAGATTGCACTGTTTTTGATTCTTGTTTGGAGAAGAGTAGCATAATGTCTGCAAGAGAAGCTTTGATGTCATCAAGAAGAGTAGCATAAGTTGTTCATTAAGTGGTTGAGATTTAATGAGGTTTTAGTATTTAAGTTTCAACAACGTTGTTTCTTGTTTTGGAAATAAGGAACATCATTATATATTGTCTAAGGGAGTGTCCAAAACATATCCTTTTTTTATAACTTTAGGTAATTGTCAAACTGAAGTAGATTATTGCGGTAAAATGTCACTCCACTGTTTAAAACGTTAAGGTTTAAATCATATAAAGTGTAAGTATGCTTAGTTAACGAGAGTAAATTAAAGCTCTTTAAAAGAAAAAATATTGCTATGTCATAGTAATTATATTTCTAATTTTTTTTTAAATTCCTAAAACGTTTTTTACCCACTATTTTTCTCATTTTGTCTCTTTTAACTTTCTTCTATTAAAAATATGATTATTGCTCTGTCATAGTGATGATATGATGATTGTATTATTCAGAAGGACGACTATATCATGCGACAGACAATTATGTTCTTAGGACGGATGAATGTGTTATATGGTCGGATGACTGAGTTTATTGTCATTATAGTTTTTTGAACTTTGACGTACAACAATCTTACCCCAATCGTCTTTAAAAATGCTAGCAATCAGTGGGATTTTGAGGTAAGTCATTCGTGTTTTGAGTTTGATTGCTGATAAAATCAAGTGTGAGGGCTGACACCTGTATTTAGAGGTCAATTTGTGGAATGAAAAAGCCAAAGTAACATTTTGAGGTAAAAATATGGTTAAATGAGTATTTTAACAATTTTTTCTATTTTTATATACTAAATGACAAAAAAGATCATCTTGTTGATTTGATGTTTTCAAGATGTTGAACCATACGTCCTAACAATACATATCAAGATTTCTTGTTTATTTGTAAACTTGAGTAATATAAAATGACTAGTAACAATTTTAACAAACAATACACATGAGACAGGGGTTGTAACCTTCCAGATAATATAATCGATCTAATACTAAATATACTTTTATTGATATTTTATTTGATTAATATGATCTCTCTTTTTCTTTGAAAATGCTTAACAATCATAACATCATATGTCAGTTTCGAAGATGTAAAACTTCCAAATAAAAACTTGCATATGATCGTTTTAAATCCATATACATATGTATTTATTTTATTATGTTGCCGTGTTTATAGACTTCTTGTTTTAAGAACGAACGGAAACACTCTAAATTTACACCGCTAGTTCATGCCAGTATTTGAACACATGACCTTACATGAAAAAGACAACTTACAATACACCTAAGTGCCATTGGACGACCCTCTGGTATCCATGTTTATATCATTGACAACCGTCTCGTTTTTCTCGTGTGACACATCGGTGTCACATCAATTTTATTTTATTTTTATTTTTTCCTCAGTTTTCTGTGTTTACCTTTTTTTTCCAGTTTGTTATACCGTAGTTTTGGCGGATTTCGCGATGGAGACGGCTAAATTCGTATTTCAGGTGATTGTGGGGAATCATTGAACTTGTTTCTGCAATATTATTGATTTTGCATTTGCAGTGAAGTTCAAAGTTTTTTAGTAGAAATGATCAGTATGATGAATACCCATGTGATAACAAAGAGCTTAGGTCTTCTTATATTAGTATGATTTCATCGATGGACTTTCAAAGCAGTTGCCTTATATATATTTGGAACAAAACAGTATGCTTTTACGCGAAGATGCTTCCATACGTTCTAACTTCCATGATCACATCTTGATTCTTATTGAGGATTAAATGCATAGAGAATGAAAAAGATAATGGTGCTTTGGTGTTTTTATGAAGCTGTTGTTTGATCATAATATATTTCAAGATGATTGATGTTACCTAAGTTGATTTGCTCATCTTAGAACTTTCAGACTCGTGAACAATACGGGTTGAAGCATATCTTGGATACCAAAGACCATATCAATGCAGGTTATGTCACCAATGAAGACGTTATACTCCAGAAAATTAAACTATAAGACGTCTTTAAGTGCATACTAATTCAAAGTAAAACTGGTTCATTAGTGGAGGCTGCGCGGGTAATCAATGATTTTATGAGAAAGAAACACATCTATACAATAGCAGAGTAACAATTGTTATGTATTTCTAGTACAACCCACCATTTACGCTCCCATATACACGACTTAATGCTAGTCGTCTTGAAGTGGATAGGACGCTAGAGTAGATTCTCATTTTACAAGAATCAGCAGCCTAAGCACACATAAGTAGTAAGATTTGTTAGAATTAGTTACATTAAGTATACAAATTAGTTGGTTATGTTGTCACTTGTTAGTCTTGTAATCTCTAGTATAGGTAGGTGATCTATCTTCTATTTTCTGTTACAATTTGTGACTTCTTAGAATTAGATTAGATTTCTATTATGAAAACTTCTCGATGTCTGTTGGCACAAAAAATTCTACGTTTTTAGCAAATCAATCTATACACTAGTGAGTTTAGACGAATTTTATGTTTTTGCGTGGTCATAATTGCAAAAAATTCATTAGTTTTAATATTTTTTTCAGGCTTATAGATGTGCACATGTGTAGCCCGAGTGTAAAAAAACATACAAAAAGTTACACATTTCCTAAACCAAAGAGTGTGCAGATCTCATATTTGTTGAAGTGAAACTTGCCAGCACTTCAACTTGTTAATTATATCTGTTTACCATGCCCGTTTATACCGTCCTGTGAGGTGATTCTAAACTGATGACTGCAAATGTAAGAGCACTTTAACCGTTTGTCTGTTTCTTAAATGTTGTCATCGTGTAAAGCCTATCATAATCAGATGAGGTTCTTAATTGTTTACTTTGATAATTCCAGATTAACATGAGTGACAGCATTAACACAAGTACTTGTTGGTTGCACAGACCCATCAATAGTTTTTGTTGGAGATAATTAAGTTTAGCATAGTCACTTTAGTTATATTATATCGTAAACATTATATAGTAAGTATAGTATCATTAGTATGTACCTATGGGTCAGAATGGGTAGATAGTTTGTCCCGCCAAATGTAACTGTTGATGACAGTTACAACAGTTATGTATAACCGTCATATACGCCTAGTATATATAGGGACGATGGCTGTAATATTGTTGTTTGAATGTATGATCATTATCCAGATTATAATACAAATAAAAAGATCAAGTTTGTGTTATTTCAAGTTCATTCGCAACCTTCAGTTTTGCTGTGGATGGGATTTACTGGGTATGGTTGTTGGTACTTGTTGGTTGCACAGATTAACGGATTTATTTGTCAACTTTTACTATGGAAACTGATCACGATATAAGTTCAAGCTCCTGTTTTTATCGTGGATGATATACAGTAACATGGGGCTTACAGCTTACCGTATTTGTTGCACAGTTTCTTAGTAAGTTCATCTTCAAAATCATTAATCACATAAAATGTTCAGTTATACAAAAAGTAATTGGGTCCATTGGAAGAGAACAAAATATGCATATAAGATTACTATCTAACAAGTAGAATGGCAATATAACTTTCAAAAAAATTTCTTTCCAGCCTTTTGATTGAGCTAAATATAGCATTATCTTAGCTTTCTTTCATGTTGTTACAATTTTTCGCTATCTTTCAGCTTTACTGACTACACATACTTTAAATGTTGAAGCTACAAAGTTACATATCATGGACTTCAGTTTGATTCAGGTATGCTATCTAAAACAGGCTTCCATCGTCCACAACTTCTGTTATCTTCAACATCTTCAATCACCACAGCGACGTTTGAGCTTTCTTTTGTCATGCGAGAAGTCAAATCGCCTACTGAAACCACGCCTTTTCTCAACATCACTTCCAACTCTTGTTTGGTTATCACCAGCTTAATCCTCACAACTTTAACAACGCCTTCTGGTTCCGCCTCTATAACTTGATGAACTTTCATCGATTCTTTATGTTCGCTGACTTCTTGACGTGTTTGCATGATCCTGTTATGTTTAAATATACAGTTTCCCATATTTGCTCGTTTTGTTTTTATTTACAAAGCGGCTAACAAGAGCGTTTTTTCAGTATCCAGACATGAAAGCCTGATTAGATTTTTTGT
Source organism: Flaveria ramosissima (assembly GCA_025215565.1). Classification (NCBI taxonomy): domain Eukaryota; kingdom Viridiplantae; phylum Streptophyta; class Magnoliopsida; order Asterales; family Asteraceae; genus Flaveria; species Flaveria ramosissima. The sequence goes on from CM046038.1 coordinate 50,922,074, forward strand.
TGTATTTATAGAAATCAACCAGGAAGATGCCCTTGTAGTTTCCACTCATGACAGAAATATCATATCACACTTTGGACCCCACATTGATTCTTTGTTGGTGCTCATGTTCAGTTGATCTTCTCATATTACCTTACAAAATTCAATTTGTATTGCTGCTTTAACCAAATATATTACTGAGAGTGTATAATTGTATAATAGTTCAGCAATTTCATACAAATTTACCCATTTTGACCCGAACATATGATATAACCCATCCATTGTTAGATCGATCATTTTCATTTCTGTATACATCTTGTTGGCTAACTTTACACCGCATCGCCTTTGCAGTAAGCAATAATGGTCCTCGGTCGCCTTCCTGGATTAAGGTAATGTATCTTATACATCCTTTTTGATGTGGGCCCAAGTGTGGATGAGCAAGCTTTAGTCTTTTTGGAGGCCCAAGATCGCTTATCAAAAGGGGCTTCACTGAAATGGCCCTAACTTGGGCTAGAAGTCTCCGTTTTGGGCTCACGACCAGTCAAAACGACCGTTTGGGTCATCGTTTCGGCCCAAAAACGGCTTATTTAAGAGTTATTTCAATTTTTGTTTTATTTTTACATTTTGTTGGACTTTGCTTTTGGCCCAGTTTTCGGCCCGTTTATGTTTTGTGGTCCATTCGAATTTGATTTTGTTTCTTTATATGATTGTAAGAGATGGGAGGAATATTATTCAAGTTATATAAAAATCTGTTTTTTCTCTCTATCACTGTGTGTGTTAGTGATCAACCCTGATTATCGGTATTCTTTGTGAATCAACGATAGTTAGAAGGATTGTTCCTAGTATTCTTGTTGAATCAACAGGTTCAATTATCTATCTCTCTGTTTCCAACTGCATCACTTTTTCTCTTTACTCATAGTGCCTTAATGCTGGTTAAAAGATTAAGATGTCCATTATTTTGGCCTACATATGATAACCAAAGTGGATTGTTTTCACACACCAAAAGTTACATTGGTAGGTCGGTTTAAATAATAATGTAGGACCACTAAAGCTTGTACTTAGTGGTTGACGATTGCACTCTTATAATTATGTTTCTTTAGCACTACTATATCGTACAACATTGACTATTTTTGAAATTTTCTTTTGGGTAATAAACTATTTATGTTAAGAGCAACACATATAAGAATGTTATTTGATTATAAAGAGTTATACACTATGTAACTTTATCAAGTATGTGTTTGAATATGATTAGAACGTAAATGTATTCTTAAGATTATAAGCAACTAAGTATTATCATTTGTAGAATAATGTAGGAGTGAGCAACGGATCGGTACCGAACTGAACCGGACCGACCCGCCCATAACCCGAAACCGATAAGTGGTTTATATAAAGAACCGAGAACCGGACCATTTACATAGGGTTCGGGTCGGACCGAACCGAGTTAAATGGGTCAGTTCAGCATAATATGGTCGTCCAGACCGCAAATGTTTTTTAGGCTCGTCACTTGTGCTTTTTGTCGGGAGAAAAATAAAACTTAAAAATATAAATGAAACCAATCAATGGATTTGTTTCTTAGATTCGTTATTGTAACATAGACAAATTGGTACCATATTAAAATACAAACCGTACATCAGTTGTTTTAGGTGTAGCGTGTAATAGTATTTATCTATAACCGATTAAAAGTTTATTGATCTGAACACTTCTATTATATGCTAGTAAAACATTTTTTTTACATTTTTGGTGTTCAAAAGCAGCCCATTTAACATCTAAAAAGCAAAAACCCAACTCTTTTATTTCCTAATTGTAAGCAGGACGAACCGAACCGAGCTCATACCCACGGGTTTGGACCGAAACCAAAAAGTCGAACCGTAGACCAGAACCGCTAACCCATAAACGGGTCGGTCTCAGTTTTCACGGGTCGGTTGCGGGTCTTAACCGGGTCGACCCACGAAGTGCACACCCCTGGAATAATGGATACGAATATTATAAATACCATATGTATGTGTGTAAGTATGCATGTATGTATGTATGTATATGTGTGTATAGTGGAGGGATTTATGTATAACACTATTTATTGCAAGAACAATTGGAACAAATTGAACCATTCATTTTTTTCAATTTTAAAATATTAAAAATTGAAGAAAATGATGCAAGGGTAAGTTTTATTGTTACTCGCTCATCTATCCTGAAAGTTCAACAAAATGAATTTTATGTACATAACATATATATGTGTAGTGAAACAATATGAAACTAATTTCATGAAAGACATATGAACAAACTAATTTGATGGCTATGCATTTGTGTGTAGATATGTTGTTTGTGTTCTTGTAATAATCTAATGTTATGTAAGAATCTCATCTATATAACATGTATGTGTGTAGAGAGAGTATGTAATGAGGGTGTGATGAATGTTCACTTTCCCGTTGGAGGGTGTACTCATATGACTAGAGCATACGTACGTTGTTGTTCCGCTTATTGTACCGAGGTGTGCCTCTTGTGACTTGACACATAATACCAGAGTTGCTACTTTCTTGTTGTATGAGCACACCGCCGTTTAACGCTAAGAATGTTATGTCGTTGCATTTAATATCCATGTTGAATATGCCTTAAATTATGGATCCCCATATTGTTTTCTGTTAATTTGGACCAACCATTGTGTGGATTTTGATCTTCTACAGCTCTAGCACACTATGATCTCATAGGTCCGGATCAACAATTGTTAGATCACAAATACACTATCATGCACCTTAGTCTAGCATGATGTGAGTGCTACAAATATCTTTAAGTACTTAACATTTTCTTTACTTGTATCTACATGCTTTGTTTGTAGGTACGATAAGCACATACATCTCGTGTTGTGGGTGTTGACGTCGTGAGTTCATAGGTTACAAAGTTGTACATTTTTACTTATATACTTTGTTTGTAGGTTAAATGAGCAAATGTGTCTCATATACTTTAAAACGCCCCATGGGGCGCTACGACTAATCAGACTATACACCATGTTGCATTCCTGCTAGAATCATACTTTTTAAGACTAATTACAATCACGAACTCTAAGGTGTCGTGTAAGGCCTTTAATGGAGCTCCGTCACTAACCGTCTCTCAAAAATATACAAATTAGACAGGATTGGTGATCGGTTTACCATAGAGAAGCAAAAAGCTATTAGCCTTTCTAGTGTAAGAAATTTCATATAGTCTGAATAAATGGAAAGAACACTTCTTTTGTCTTTCACTTAGCGTCATTCCCTTCCACATGAATTAGAGAATGACAGATAATCCTTTGACGGATCTCGTTCTATCGAAAGGTGAATACAATCGGAGACTTATCGACCTAGTAATGGCGTGGATTAGTCAAAAGTCGAAACCAACTTTATTCGTTAGTTAATGTTTTTTTAGAGCTCCACCATATTGTTTCACCATAGGTCTTGATCAAACCCACCAACCTTTAAAGTGTTCTACCAAGATGAAAATAAGAATATGAACAGGAGAAAGTTGTCAGTTTGTCACGCGCAATGAGAGTTTTACAAAAACTTATGCCTACCTAGTAAAGACAAGTTAATTCAAATATGATTGCAACTTATACATCCACTACACAAAGGATTGAATATGTGCTATGTGATGTTAGATTGACATATGCAATGATTTAAGCCGTATGAGGTTATATGTTATTGTTGTGACTTTTCAATAACCAAAGAAATTAAAGAGTGAATTGTTTTTTTTTTCTATAGTTTGGTCGTATTTATAAATTTCATTTAAAAAAAGATTTCTTTTGTATCTAGTTACCCAAGATTTTTAAAACTTGTTATTTTCATCCAAAAATGTTAACACCGTTAATTTAAAATGTTAAAAATGGTGATTATAGAATTTTGCATTTAAAGACAAAAAACTAATTTATGTTTAAGTATTGTTGTTAAAATTTCATTCAAGTGTTATTGTTCTATTCAGGAAACGACATTTCATCTTTTCATGTTCGAAACTTTCATCATGATTGAATCACGAGATGGTCGGTTTCATTGTTGGGAGAAGGATCGGTAATCCACTATTAAGGGGTTGTATAATAAAAACTATCGTTTCTAGTCGCCATCTCTGTGTATATCATGATTTAGTTTCACTCGATTATGGTTATGTAATTGAGGGTTTCGTATTTTAAAGGGTAATTTTGTCAATATACATGTTTACCATGTTAAATTAACGAACTTAACGTTGTTAGATGAAAATGATAATTTTTTAAACTCCTGGGGAACCAAATGTAAAAAAAAGTCTTTTCTAAATAAAAATGACAAATATGACCAAACCACTAGTAGAAAAATAACAATTCTCTCTAAATTAAAAACCAAAAAACATAAGCCGACGAGGAGAGGATGGGGTCGTGAGAAATCCGCATCAGGTAACTCTCTCACATGCACGCCAACCGCTGGTCATTTTTCATTCCTTTTCAAATCTCACAATGAATTGTACTTAACCTAAAATTTAACTAGACGGGGAAAAAATAATCTTCACATGAGTATAAGTAATAATTTATCGAATTGCACTTTAAACTTTTTAATTATGTTGGCGGCAACATAAATTTATCTACATATGGTTGTTATTTTGTTCTCGATGTGTTATGATATTTTGTTCCTTTTCTAAAATAAGCTTTTTAAAATCTAAATGCGATCTAAGAAGATATTATATTAGTTGTATATTTAAGATGGCTTCTTTTCACAAATTTAATTTAGTCATGATCTTTTTATAAAATCATACAAAGAGTCTCCATCATCTTTTGCCACCCCCACTTAAAAAAGAGTTAAAAAAAGAAAAGATGGCTCATTTTCTACCAAGTATTTAGTTTTATATTCAGAAATTTGTATAGTAACTTCTAAGTGACAAAGTGTTAAAGCGTCCCGTTTATCTCATTTTCCTAATTATTTAGTATTTTCAGTTATAACTAATATTAATGTGGCATTTTATCATTTACTAATCAAATTTGAAAATGTCACATACGTACTTTTAAATAATAGATAAAATAGGGTCTGTTTGATATAAAGTAATATAATGAATGAAGGAATTGAAATGATAAGATAAATGAATAAATAAATAAATGAAATAAATCATTACATTATATTATATTGTTTGGTTATCATATGAAATAAAATGAATTATTATTTTATGGTGTTTGTTAGGTAGGAAAAAAAATGAAATACAAAGCTGTTACGGTGGTGATCAATGGTGGTGGTCGCAGCCGTTGGTGGTTGTCGGTCATGGTGGGGTGGTGGTGACCGATTGTGGTGGGTAGTAACCGGTGGTGGTGGCGGCCGATGGTTCCCGGTGGTGGGGTGTGTAACATCCGTCATTTTTCAAGTTATTAACCCGAACCCGAACTTATTTTGAGTTATTTTTATTTATTATTAAACTATGTAATAACTTTAATGGATCAAATATATTAAATATGCAATCAAGTTATTAATTTATAAATCATTTTTTTCATAAAGACTTATTAATCATTTTATAATAAATAATAAATGGAAAGTGTTATTAAAATTTATTAAATTATAAAATGAATCCAAACAAACTTATACAATTTTATAAGTAATTATGAATTTTAATTATTATGTAAAAATAAATAATCAAGTTATAAGGTTTCAAGATTATAAAAGTTTTAAAGATTAATAACTAATTAATGTGATTTAATATTCAAATTAGTTTGTATAAGTCTAGGGTGTATTTGGTAATTTCTAAAACTTAATTTAAAAGTTTCTACATGAAATAATAAACAACCTAAAAATCAGGGACCAAATATGTAAATTGGATTAAAACCACCCAAACCGCCGCCCCACCCCCGTTTTTCCGGCCATCATCTCCGGCCATAGCTCCGGCGACCTCCTAACGTCGAAAACAATCGATTTCAATGCCAATTAATCACTCTAATACCTTCGGTTGTACTATTCGGAGTTAATACCCAATTTAATTCGTATAATGAGCTCGTTTAAGGTTATAATCGAAACGGAAACAATACATTCGAAACCGAAATTGTTTTCATCTCAAACGTTAACACCATTACTCAAATTAATTGAACAAAAACGCTCAGAGGATGATTACGAATTCAGGCATATCACCCATTGTTGTTAACATCGTAGAACTTCAATCATATTATACACGAAACACCCGAAACCAATTCATAACTCGAACGCCTCTTCTGGGCATCTTAAATCAAAATTGTCTGAGGGCTTTTGCTTGTTACCATCATACGAAGCTTTCCAAGTGGTCAATCGAATCAAACCATCAAGAATCAGTTCTGTTTGATGTCTCCACGATCGCACGTGTTCATGTTCTTGTTTGCTAACCAAACGAAACCAATCTAGGTAATTAAGAGCATCTATATGCTCGGTTTTACTTGGAGAATCAAAGCCCTAATTTTAATTCCATTAACAACTTCGAATTCGTGGTCAATTTGATGCGAATTGAAACTAGGGTTCTTGGAGAATTGGGGGTTTGTTTAAAGTTTTGTTTTTATCCATTAAAACACGATAGAAACCACGGCTGAGGTCTTGGTTTACTGGTTCATTGTACACATCTCATCCTAGAGGTCCCGGGTTCGAACCGGGCCTCCATCAACCTTGTTTTTAAAGTAGTTTTTTTTTTACATTTTATAAATTAGAAAAGTATTATCATATTATAAAATCAAATTAAAAATTATTTCATTAACTAAATCCTTTCTGAAATTATTAAATTTATTTTTAAGTTTTCAAATCAATTATTTCCTAAAACATAACAAACGTTATAGAAACATTAGCAATTATTTTATGTAATTGAAATGTTATAAACCTATTATGGTTCAAATATGGATTATTCTAAATCATTATAAATTTATATGTTAAATGTACAATTATTCAAATAGTTACTTAAATAATTATTTAAATAATTAATTATTTATTTATTCATTTAATCATGTCATATATAATTAGTTAATAACGTTATTTCTTACACTTTATTTAAGTTTTTGGAACTTATAAAACAATATAATTTTCTATTATTTCCTTATTATTGTTTTAAAGTTTTGATATTATAAGACTTTTACAAAGATCATTTAAAACGTTTAAAAACCTTATAAAATGATAGTTTTAAGGTCATTTAAAAATAAATATCAATTAATTACCTTTATCAAATTCTAAATAATTAATTATTAAATTATTTATCTCTTTTCACATATCGTATTTAATCATTAATAATTCAATAAGTTAAATCATTGAATTCTTGTTTTTTTAATTGATTGATTCCAACATTATGAACCTAAAACATAAACAATTGCTTTATTTTATTTTGCTTGATTTATTTATTAAAAATTCTCAAATTTCCAATTGAAACCCTAGTTCACATTTATTCATTAATCTTACCTTTAAACTTAACCTTGGAATATATATACGTTAGGTATCTTGTAAAAAGAAATCGTTGGAGCCTCGTTTATTTTCTTATCTTCATCTTATTTATTTCAAGTGAGTATTTCTATACCCTTTTTTCCTATTTTCACACTTCGGGGTGAAACATGTTACTTTATAACCATTGCACTTGTAAACGTTTGATTCTTGTAAACTTATGGCATTTCACCTGTATGTTGTGGTTAGTTGAACTTGTGGCTACCATGTAATGTCGAATATATGTACAATCATTAACTATTGCTAGCCTAGCGAAGTCATAGATCTATGGGCCAGACAAGCCTGCTTGGTTGATCCAAGTACACTTAGCTAATCGTATATACTTTTAAACGTTTGAGACTTGTAAAACTTTGTCGAGGTTTGATTGTGCATTCTGTCTTACATCCCTAGTTTACTTTGTTCTCTAACTCACAACATGAATTGCCATCTTTTATATACTTATGTATTGCAAACTATGGAAATCTCACCAACATTATTGTTGACCTTTTATTTGTAACATGTTTCAGGAAATACTCAAGCTTGATCGCCACTTTTGAAGTTGTTCACACCTAGGAAAGGACCTAGTTAAATAAATGAATAAGCTTGTTATGTTTTCTTTATTTGAGACTTATGTTTGTAATATTACATTTGAAACTTATGAAAAATATATTTGGATTTAATAATAGCGTTATGTGGCTGTGAACGATATTAACTCTCACTCCTCGACGTTCCGCCGTCAAGGTTGGGGTGTGACAGGGTAGCCGATGTTGGTGGTGGTTATCGTTAGTGGTTGTGGTTGTTATAGTTTTGGTGGTGGTGAGCGGTGGTGGTCGTGGTTGTGGTGGTAGTGGTGGCCGGTGGCGACCGATTTGGTGGTCGGTGGTGATTGGTGGCGGTAACGGTGGTGATGGTGGAGGTAATTAATGATGGAAGAAAAAATGAAATGAATAAAAAGGGTTGGATGGAATGAATTTTGTTGTTTAAAGAGTGAGATTGATTATATATTGATTTATTTTATTCACTTCTCTGACCAAACATTTTTTTTATTTACTCTTACTGGTTTATTTCATTTCGATTTTCATTGTTACATACCAAATGCTACCTAAATATTAAAAAAAGCATATTATAATGTTTAAGTCGTCAACCCATTATTTTGATTTGTTTCCGGCACACAATAATCAGAAAGTACATGCTCATTTAAGACAAATGGAAGGTTAAAAAAATTACAAAAATGTTAGAGTAAATTACAAATTTGGTGTTGCATACAACATATTTTGTCTTAATCTTCATTAATTACACGGATCATCATTTATTGTTATAGTTTGTCACATATTACATTATTTTCACTAACTGAAGTTAAATTTCTATTAAAGTATAAAATGTCATATGCCTCGTCAAGTAAAAATAAATTAAAAGATAAAACAACCCCCCCCCCTCGGCCGAAGTTCCACGATGTTTCAAATCCATCCTTGTCACTCTTTCTCATCTTTCTCTCTGAACCTTCTTTTCATCGTCATTTTCTCCATTAAACTCACCAATATTTGTGTTGCTTCATCCTTGTTACAAAACCTTTGGACCCTACAAGAAATTCCTACAAAAATATATGAAAAACACTAAACATAAAGTATGATTCTTGTACTTATTATAGACGAAATATATAATTTTTTATATACCTAAAGAACGAGAAACATAATTAACTCACATTGCTAGACGGTGGTTCTATAGTTTATTAGTTTTAGCTGAAAAATAATTCTTTCTTTAATGGCTCATTTGGTGGTCCAGTTCCAAAGGTCTGTTAGGTCCATTCTTTTTGGGTCCAATCTTGAACGATTCAGGCTCCTATGATCCAATGGGTCCTTGGCCCATTCTATATGGTTTTCTTAATATGTTTTGTTTTATTTTAGTACTATATTTATTATGTATGATGTATGATGTATGATTTTTCATATATGTAACTTTTATATTCAGTTTCTCTAATTGAGCATTTTTTTGTCAACGTTATAGTTCAACATTTATGCACACATTTTTTTCCCTTAAACATATAGTAAGTTAAATTAATATGAAAAACAGGCAAATATCATGAAAAACCCATAAACATTATTAAAATGTAGTACGAAATAAAAAAGAATAGGCAATTTATGTGGCTTGACACATGATTGGGTTGAGATAGAACTCGGCTTTATGCTCGGATTCAGGATCATGGGGACTCGCGGGCTGGGCATCGGGCTAGTGAAGCCCTATTTCGAGCCAAGCTTAAAAAGTTAATACCAATATTAAGTTAACTTATTATGTGCAACTCTATATGTCTCTAAGTCATAATTGATTCTTGTTAAATTCGCTCTTGGTGTTATAAATGATTACGATACGAATATAATATATCATCTTTACCCCCATTTATATATAATGTTGCTCTCTCATAATGTATCACTATATATTGTACATTGTACACTATAGATTGATTGTATGGTTGAATGAAAACGAGCTTCTCCCCTATTTTGCTCACTTGCATTCGTGGAGGTTATTAGCACGAAGATGTTGTCGACATCGCATCTCCATTTCTCTCTAGCATTGCCAACTTTTTCTAGTGAACCCCACTTGCACCATCACATATTACATTTGTGTCTCAACATGTTAGATAAATGAAGAAGGGGCGTTTACAAACGAAGAGGCTTACAACGAGTGGAAACAAGTGGAACCCGAAATGATGAACGCCAATGATATTGAGCTTTCCTCAGCGAAAAGGTAACACGTATATTAAAAACCTTTCTCTCTTTATATCAATAAACATATGAAAGTTTTGTTATTTGATGGAAAAAACGATAGTATATGTAACCAATTGAACACTCGACCTTGCTACTTGATCCGCTCACGAATCACTCTAGAGCAAAATCGAAGCCTGTGAAAATCATTTCCAACATTATACCTTATGAAAGCTACAGATGAATGAGAGCTACAGGTTAATAAATGATACAAAAGAAAGAATTGCTACGGAGAGTTACTTAAGTTAGTCATTTGTTGTTTAACAGTTTAGTTGAATTTGTTAGTTTGTTAGAGACTTTTTTGTATATGTACTTAGCTTTGTTTTTGTTATTTCAATCAATAAGTAATATATTGTTTTCTAGACCATGAACCTTGTGCTAAGTTTATTAAGGTGTTGTTTGTTTTTTTTACAGCAAAATGTTTGCAGTCTGCGTATCACATCTGCAGACATTTGCAGGAGAAGAGGTGGACCAAACCTCTGCAGTCTGCAACAAGAAGAATGTCTGTTTTTTAACGTCTGCAGACTGCTAAAATCAACTGGTGGTGGTATACGGCGGTGGTGGTGATGGTAGATGGTGGGTGGTGGTGGACGGTTGGTGGTGGTGGTGGCCGACGGTGGGTGGAGGCGGACGGTGGTGGCGGCGGACGGTGGTGGTGGAGGTGGATGGTGGTGGTGGACATGGGTTGTGGTGGGTGATGGTATTTAATCTTCTGCATACTTTAGAAAACTTTAGAAGTGGTTGTGTTAAATCTGCACCATGCAAACCTCGAGCAGACTTTTTTTTTAATGAAAATTTTTCAAAAAAATAAACACTCTGCAGACCTTAACATCTGCGCGTGGTCTACGCGCCGTAGACAAAAAATGTTAGGAAGAGCTTTTTTGAAAAAACAAACACCCTCTAAGATTTAATAACATAATAGAAGTCGCATTCGCTCTTTGAAAGATGATGAAATAAAAGCATGAGGTGAAAATGGTCAAACATATAAAGGCAGAGTGAATACGCGAAAGCAATGTTTTCATAACTGAATCAGACTTCAAACCGGACGCCTTACTGGTTTGGTGGTCGGACCGGATTTAAGAACCAGATGACGTCATAACTATATATATAGTAAGTTATATATATTATTTAAAGATAAGTAATTTATATATGTATTATAGTTATATATAAAACATAACTATATTTTTATATACAACACACTAATTTATGGTTCAACACCCTGTTTTTACCCATTAAAATAAAAATAAATCAAAATCCAATTCGAACCGGTTTGGTTTCCCAGTCCGGCCACCGATTCGGGACGAACCGGCCGGTCGAACCACCCCAAAACGAGTCGATGCGAACCGGACCGGCCACCTATCTGATCCCCGGTCGGACCGGTTGGACCGGCCTGTCCGATCTGGTCCCAACAACAATGCGCGAAAGACGTAGTTTAAATAGGAAATGTATCTCCAAATTAATATTAGGGCTTGTACTTGGTTTTAAACTACTTTAGGAGCAAAGCGATAAAGGCACTAGGGGTGAAAACATTTGTAAGCTTCCCGCCAAGAACCTGCTTCTAAGAGTCGAAGCCATGGGGTTTTTTTAGAAGGAACCGCCTAATGACAGGGTTCGGGGCATCATCCATTGGCGTTGTAAAGAGTCGGATGCCCTGACAATGGCCATGGTGATCATCAAAAAAACAAATAATTAACTAGTCATCAGCTTTATCTAGGATCTTCTATAGAAACTTACATCGGTTGCAATTAAACAAATAGAGACAACTTTGATCAATGACAATTACATGAGTGGCGACAACATTTACAACTAGGAAAGAAGTTGCAACTTGGTGAGCTAAGCTATCATTGATGGAGTTTTTAATGATACAACTAATGACGTTTCTCGTTGATATTATTAATTACATTGTCCGCTGGTAACCGCCAGCTGACACACTTTTTTACAAAAAACTCTATCCATTTCTCAACCATACCTTAAATATCGTTATATGTAATTAATACAAGCATCATTTGTGTTTAACTCTTCACATGTATATAATATTCAATTATGTGTTTTTCTTTTCCTTAACATAGATTTCTCTAAATGATGAAATCATCTTTTCTTTTATATCTCAAACCAAAAACCACTATAGTTACATCTTACAACTAGATAATCAATATAAATTAGGAGACGTAGAGTGCACACTCGATCAAGGTTATTTTGAATTTAATGTTTTAAGAAGCGAAGCCATGGGGTTTTTTCAAAAGGCACCGCCCAATGACATGGATATGGACAACATCCCTTGGCATTATAATAGGGTCAGAGCCCCTGAAAATGGTTACGCTGATCATCAGACAGAATAAATTATCAACTAGTCATCAGTGATATTTAGAACTTTCTATAGAAACTTAGACTAGTTGCAATTAAGCAAATAGCGACAAATTTGATCAATGACAGTTACACGAGTGGCGACAACTCAAAACATTTACAACTAAGAAAGAAGTTGCAAAAGCTGCCATTGATAGAGTTTTCAGTGATACAATTAAAGACTTTTCTCGTTGATATTATTAATTACATTGTCGGTAGGTAACCGCCAGCTGACATACCGTTTGACGAAAAACTCTATTCATTTCTCAACCATACCTTAAATACCGTTATATCGTTATATGTAATTAATACATACATTATTTTTGTTTAACTCTTCATATGTTTATAATATTTATTGTATGCTCTTCTTTTCCTTAACAATGATTTCTCTAAATGATCAAATCACCTTTTCTTTTATATCACAAACCAAAAACCATCATAGCTCCAACTAGGGTTGTTGTTCGGGTCAACCCGACCCTATTAAGGGTTAATCGGGTCGGGTTAATCGGGTTTTTTAAATTAAAAAGCTAACCCGTAACCTGACCCTATTAAGGTTTGGGTTAGTAGGGTTCGGGTTTCGGGTTAGTCGGGTCGGGTCGGGTTGATCGGGTTAAGGTCTCAAATTCAAACATAATTCATAGTAGTTCATGATCAAACATTCAAAAATTAAGGTCTCTAATTAATGATCAACAAAATCACAAACAAATTCAAAATCCAATCTACGATCTTCAAATTTTAATCTTGTAACCTCTTCTTCTTTCATCAAATCTATATAAATAAAAATTTTAATTATTTTACATCACGATGCTATATTAAAAGATATTAATAACAAATTAAAGAAAGTACCTTTTTCAATTTGAGTTATTGTTTCAAGATCTTCTTTTTTGTCCGAATTACAACCTATAAGAAGCCAATCTTGTATGCAAGTTAGGCATTCAATAGTTTTATCACCTAAAGAATTCCTATAAGAATCCAACACCCTCCCACTCGTGCTAAACACCGATTCTGATGCGACCGTTGAGACAGGGATAGCAAACAAATCTATAGCCATAAGAGATAAAATTGGAAATCTTGGGCTATTAACCTTCCACTAAGTTAATATATCAAAACTAATATTAGGATTAAAACCTTCAACGCTTTCACCCAAATACTTATCTAACTCACTAATGGAGTGATTCGATTTTCGAGTCGCTTTCATCTTATTTCTCAACCTATCTCCAAAAGACTTGTTGTAGTACATGCAAGATTCGTTGATGTTGAAGATGTAGTAGGTGGTATTGGTGGAGCATGAATTCGCACATAATCTTCATATAACTCTTGCATTGCATTCATTATGTGTTTTTTCTTTAACTGATTCAGTTATCTTTTAGTATTATTTTGAATTCTGTAAAAGAATATATATATACATATATATATATATATATATATATATATATATATATATATATATATATATATATATATATATATATATATATATATAGGGGAGGGATCAAATGAGAACTCCCTTTTTTTGTGAGAACTCTAGGAACCAATGTGAACCACTAGTTTTCAATGGCAAAATTGTAATTAACAACAACATAATCAAAAAAATCATAAAATAAAAAATAATAAAAAAATAAAAAAAGTAAAAACACAGAAATGTTTCTCTCGTTTCCCTCTACCATTAAAAAAAATAAAAAAATTATAAAAAATAAAAAAATCTCGTTTTTTTTACGAACGTCATTTTACACATATGTAATTCTTGGAATTACACATGTGTAAAACAGAATTTACACATATGTAATGACTAATTTACACATGTGTAAATAACGGGTGGACGAATTTTTTTAAAAAAATATATCAATATGGTAGGCGTTGGAAAGATAAAAAAATAATGAAATTAATGGTGAAATTTTTATGAAAAAATAATGTCATGAAAAAAAGTTATGAACGTTTTAAAAAAAAGGTGGAAGTGGCATGTGATTAAAATGTGTGGTTGATATTGGTTCCTAGAGTTCTCACTAAAAATGGTGGTTCTCAAGATAATCCTACCATATATATATATATATATATATATATATATATATATATATATATATATATATATATATATATATATATATATATATATATATATATATATATATATATATATATATATATATATATATATATATATATATATATATATATATATATATATATATATATATGATTCGGGTTAACCCGAATAAGGTTATATATTTTAAAATAAACCCGAAACCCGACCCTAATAAGGATTCAGGTTAACCCGACTAACACGAATAATTTTTTTAAACCCGATTAACCCGACCCTAGTTATCTTATTCGGGTTCGGGTCGGGTTATTCGGGTTCGGGTATTTTGGACACCCCTAGTTCCAACTTACAACTAGATCATCAATTCAAATTAGTAGATGTAGAGTGTACACTCGACCAAGGTTATTCTAATTTAAATGTTCTAATGGGTGAAGCCATGGGGTTTCGAAGAGGCACCGCCTAATGACAGGGTTATGGACAACATCCCCTAGCGTTGTAGGGGTGGAGCCCCTGACAATGGCCATACTGATCATCATAAAGAACAAATAATCAACTAGTCATCAACGATATCTAAGATCTTCTATAGAAACTTAGATCAGTTGTAATTAAGCAAACAACGACAACTTTGATTAATGACAATTACACGAGTGACGACAACTCAAAACATTTACAACGAGGAAAGAAGTTGCAACCTACTGAGCTATGCTATCATTGATGGAGTTTCCAATGATACAACTAATGACGTTTCTCGTTGATATTATTAATTACTTTGTCGGCAGGTAACCGTCAGTTGACATAACTTGTGACGAAAATATCTTTAACACTGATATATGTTATTAATATAAACATCATATGTGTTTAACTCCTCACATGTGTATAATATTCATTATTTGCTTCTCTTTTTCTTAACATATTTGTCTAAATGATCGATCAAATCACCTCTTCTTTTATTACACTAACCAAAAACCACCATAGTTCCAACTTACAACTAGTTCATCATTCATCAACACAAAGCATGAATGCCACGTCACAAACTACACATTTACACATTTACCCACAAGCTATTGTATAAAGATAGAAAGCACCCAAAAATTCCCACATGTGACATCAACACAAAGACCACCGCCAAACGTATTCCCAAACACCCTCACCCCCCAACCAATCACATCCCGCCACGTCACCCCCCAATCCTGATCTACAAATCTCATTAGCTATCACCACCACGTACCCTGCAGCCCATCACACCAGATCACTCCCTTGTATACACGTGTTATGGTAACAACAATAGGTGCTTTAGCAACGTGACAACAGTCGTTCCCACCATCATCTCTACATATCCCCCTTCTCTCTCTTGATTCACACAGATAACAACAGTGTTGAAAGACCTTAATCGACCTTAATCTTATTAATCTTTCTTAATCTTGATCAGATATGGTGGGAAGAAAGAGGAGGAAACTCAGATTGTAAGTTTTCTTGAAAAATTTGAGTGAATTTCAATTGGGTTACGTGAATCTTGATTGTTTGCTTTGGGGGTTTGAAATTGTTATTGGGTTTTTGTTGAATTTGGTTTTCTGGGTGTGTAGATGTGAGATCTGTGTTTAATTTTACAGTTTGATTACTGGGTGTGTTCAATTCGAGTGAATTGGGTTCGAATTGGGGGAATTTGAACCGACAGTTGATGGTTTCTTGTAATTCAGATGAAAGATTTATGAAATTTGATGCATTTTTTGTTATCGGGATTGGATTGGTGAATTGTTGTGAAGTTTGGGATTTTGGGTTTTAGGGTTTCTGGTAAAGACTTGATTTTTAGGGTTTGTGTTTGGTAGATGAATTAAAGAATTTGTTAATGTGTTGTGTTTGATGGGTATAATTGGAAATTTGGAATATGAAAGAGAAATATGTTATTCCAATCTGCAAATTTTTTGTTCTAATTATGGATCACAAATGTAGGTTCTTGATTTGTCCAAATTCACCTGTTTCTCAAAATCTTGTTTTTGCCCCTAAAATGTAAAGATTGCCATAATTAGGTTAAATTTGACACATAATTGCAGAAATGATTGGTGTAACACCAAGCAATCATAATCAGTTTTGTAGCAGATTCAAACACCCCCTTTAGTTATTACTGGTTGTGGGGTTCTGGATCATGTAATGACTCAGATCAAATTATTATACCAAACTTTCAAGGGGTCAGTGGTAAGCGTTTGATTCTCTTTGTCAAAACTGCACACTGCTTTTTCCCTTTTAACCCCTTGAAGGCCACATATTTGGTGCAAGCTGTGTTTTACCTGGTCTTATTGATTAGCATGGTATTGATGAGGCTGACGGGTTTTCAAGGTTATCGAAAAACCTACTACACCAATGTCCCTTTGTTACTTATATAGTTATATGATTTTGTGTTTGTAGGTTGTCAGAAACATTTAAAGATGATAAAAGAGTGTCAATGAAAGAAAATAACGAGCAGGAGCATCACGAGACATGGTCAGCCCTTCCGGTAGAACTTCTGGAACTAATAATCTCTCGGTTAACTTTAAAGGACAACATTCGCACTTCTTCTGTCTGCAAAAGATGGCTTTCGGTTGCTCTATCTGTTAGAAAAGTCAACAAGCCACCATGGCTCATGTACTTCCCTAAACTTGGCCGAGTGTTCGAATTTTACGATCCATCACAACGCAAAACATACTCTCTTGAGTTACCCGAGTTACATGGATGTAGAATCTGTTACAATAAAGATGGTTGGTTATTGCTATACAAACCAAGAACACAGCGTGTTCTATTCTTTAATCCCTTCACGCGGGAGATGATTAAATTACCAAGATTTGAAATGACTTACCAAATAGTTGCATTTTCAACTTCCCCAAAGTCTCCAGACTGTATTCTTTTTACAGTCAAACATGTGAGTCCGACTATTGTTGCTATAAGCACGTGTCACCCGGGTGCAACCGAGTGGACCACTGTGAATTACCATAACCGGTTGCCATTTGTTAGCAGTATTTGGAATAAGCTTGTGTTCTGCAATGGGCTTTTTTATTGCTTGAGTTTAACTGGGTGGTTGGGAGTTTATGATCCAGTGGAGCATACATGGAGTATTCGTATTGTGCCCCCACCGCGGTGTCCTGATAACTTCTTTGTGAAAAACTGGTGGAAGGGGAAGTTTATGGCGGAGCATAAAGGTGATATTTTTGTTATATACACATGTTATAGTGAAAACCCGATTATTTACAAGTTAGATCAGGTGAATAAGGAGTGGATAGAGATGAAAACCCTTGAGGGTGTGACGTTATTTGCGAGTTTTTTGTCATCACATGCAAGAACTGATCTTCTTGGAGTGATGAGAAATAGTGTTTATTTCTCTAAAGTTCGGTTTTATGGGAAGCGTTGTATATCATACTCTCTTGACCAAAAACGGTACTACCCTCGGAAACAGTGTCATGATTGGGGAGAACAAGATCCATTTGAGAGCATTTGGGTTGAACCACCTGATGACCTTTCATCCTTCAGCTGGGAAGGCTAATGGAGCAGGTAGTTTGCTTGTATTTCTCTTTGTATGTTGTCTTGATTTCTGTTTAATACTATTTACTTTGTTGATAGTATACTTTGTTATGAAAAGTAATCTTTTTAGCATCAGTAGATACTACAAAGTTAGTTTGAAAACTGTTTTGAGTCTGCTTATGTACCAAAATATTACATAAAAGCTGATTCCGCTCATATTGGTTTTAGACGTTATACAGTCGATATATATCATTGGTATTTGTTGGCACGTTTTTACCAAAATATTACTCTGAAATAACATTTTCTCAGGATATGTCTGTGGTTAAGCCGTGTTTGTTTTTTGCAGCGTTCTTAATTCAACGCGTATTGGTGTCCTTAGCCACATGGAGTCATGGAGCAGCGGTTAATAAGTAGTCCTTTGGCAAATGTAAACCGAATAAGTAGGATTGCAGTATTTATGTATATTAGGAAATCATGTTCAAACTGGAGCAGAGCAGCCCCAAACAGGATTGCAGCTTTCAAATGGTTCACAATGCTGATTAGTAGTAGCAGAGTGCAGATTATATAGTTATATAATACTTTTTTATGTACCTGAGTTTTGACCAAATACTTGATGCATATTGGTTTTGGTACCAACTTCATATCATTTGCATCTTTGTATTAAGTGGAAAACTCATTAGTAGTTTCAGTTTGTATCATGCTTAGGCTAGTTTGATAAAAATCAAAACCAACTATTCGGTTTGTTCTTGGTTTTAACCGCACCGTTTGTTTTCTTTTGTACTTGCTAACCAAAATCTAGTTGAGTGACGTGTGTATCATGTCTAAATCAGAAGGCATCAATCCATCATCAAGCAAAAACTTGTATATTAACACAAGAGGGTGCACAATGTCTAAACATAGCATTACTACTATCAGATCACTGATACCAAATGTAAGATAAGTGAAGCCCAAGTAACAGAAAAAGAAACAGTTATCAAGAGGTTAAAAGAAACAAGATCAACCAAAAAGAGCACACTTCATATCTTCTGATCCAGTTATAGCACACTACTGGCTTCTCATATAAACAAATGCCTGAAGTCTCCATTAGCAAGTTGGCAAAGCTGGTTGAAATTATTTGTATCTGCGATGTCAATATACAAAAAAAGTTAGTACAAAATAAACGCAAAAGACATTTTAACATATCAAAAAACAATCAAGCAAAGCATAACGACACGACATCCTAGATATACGAATCATTCTTTTGCTTTACAACAGCCCAGATATACAGTGTGGGTGGTTGATTATTTGAAATAACTAACATACCCTTATTATCAAATGAATTTCTAATGCATCACAAGGATACACACCAACCCTGGTCCATGAAAATGTTGCATCAGTATGTCTTTGTAGGATGTCCCAAAAATATGTATTTCCTCATTTTGCAGTTTTCTAAACCATTCCAGTTTCATCCCATGATCAACCGACCATGATTTTAAACTGAACTAATTACAATTCCAGATAATTCAGCAAACTAAACAGAGACTTAACTTTCATGGCAGTTGTGACTTGCCCCTCATGTGGGACACCACAGTGTGGCTAACCTTTTCAAGTCATTGTGTTTGCGAGAATAACATATTTATTTTTGTTGGTATTCTTTCATTCGCAAATCAAACAGAAACAGTCAACCAAAAAACCATAAAAAATGATAGTTGGCATTTCAAACTTCTCATGGATACTTCTTTTTGAGGCATTAAACAAGTATATGGTTTCCTTATACAAATGGTAGTTAGCCAGAAGTAGGAATTTAGAAAGAGAATTTCAAAATTGCGTCCCAATAAAACAAATTAAAGGCAAGTGCTACTGATTAACTTATTTCAATTTAATATGATTAATATCTCCCTGCTAATTTTTTAAAAAAGGTAGAAGTAAAAATACTCATGTCTTTTATTAAGACATCCCATAATGCCACTTTGATCAAAATTGAGGCTTTTTATACAATACTTAGTAAAATGAACCACATAAGATGAATAGCATGTGTATGGTCTAAATAAGATTGGCAACACTCCTATAGCTCACATACAGTTCATCTATACATTAAGTAGATCTAGTGGTATATCAATTAAATCAAAAATGAAGAACAAATTTACTAATGCATACTACACATGAAACCATCATTTCAAGAAACAAGAACTTTTAATCTTTAAGCAAACAGCTTACCAAATGAATCACCAAAGTTGGTCACTATCTCCGCCCGAATAGACTGTGCACCATCAGCAACACCAATTACTTCAACAAAAGTAGTAAGAGGAGATGGCATTTGACCCTTCACAACAATTTGCTTTTCATCTGTTGACCTCCCAGTCAACCCACCAGCATCAGGCCTCACCACCTGAACCACCGTCCGCACTCTTCGGCCCACGTGACTGCGAAGAAGGTCACCGTTCACAAGTGCAGCTGGGTTTGATGTATCCATCTCCTAAAATACATATTAAAATTCATTCAATTGACAAACCAACAATCTTAATTCCTAAAAAAGCAAATAGAAAAACTCCAATGTAAAGTATACAAATCCATTTGAAAATGCAAAAACCCACAGAGGATTTTCATCAAACCGGTGGTACGCATGCAATGTAATCAGTCATAATGTCATACATCTCAAAAGAGAAGCAAAAATTCAAAAACCCACATAGGATTTTCATCAAACAGGTGGTGTGCATTCAATATAATCAGTCATAATGTCAATTTCTTTTAAAGATCGATAAGACCCACGAAGATAACCAATATATTTTCAATACTAGCACTAGTATCAAATCAAAAAACTACAATCAAGTGATTAAATAAAGATTATCAACAGATCAAGGTACAAACAAAGTTACAATCAAACAAACATAAAGGATTCAGTATCAACCTCTTGATGTGGGTTGCGAATCGAAGGAATCAGAAGAACGATCTTGCAGAGAGACGATCGGAGATGAAGAGGAAGATTGAGGTTTCTTAAACAAGAGTTTGTTTTATGTATTTGGGCCCTAAAGTCACAAAGGCGGTAAAAGTTCCCGCCAACCCGTAGTTAGAGTGGGTCGGACTCGGTTCGAGTTGATTTGAGTATGTCAGGTTGCGTTCACAAATCAACCCGACCCGTTATCAGATGCTGGTTTATTGAAAATGAAAAATTACCAAATATCTATGTGTTTCAAGAAGGAACTCAACCATGCCCCTTTTCACACGCACTATCACGCTCGTGGGGTGGTGTGCGTGGCGTGATAGGGTGCTGCATTCAGTAACGACTCATTATGGGAGGATTTAGTTTTTTCTTAGATGTGTTCACGTTGCATTCTAAAACCTCGTACGTGTGTGCATTCATGTTTATTGGTTTACAATATATCCAAAATTACAAATTGGTTTGTAATCTATTTGACCAGTAGGTGTGAAAAAACATATTTAAAAGCGTACTGTTATAATAAAAGATTAGTTATGTATACTATATGAATATACGTGTAAGAATGGTAATAATGTCTTTTTAACCATAAAATCTTAAAATCAAGAGTTGTACAAGTTATGTTACATGAGTTACAACCCACTAAGTTATGTAAATCATGTGTATGAATTAAGTACCATCACCATCACCTTCATCGACTATTTCTTCAAAACCGCTTCTTTGTTTATGCAGATTTGAATTCAAAATTCAAGCCATTGTTCTCTTTGTTTTTCTTTTTTTCTAAAAATCCTTCTACAAAAGGCTTAAGTTTTGGTACCGGCGAGCGTAGTTGAATAGATCCAAAGCTCGATATCTAACACATCTTTTTACCCTTACACATATCATTCCTCTTTCTTTCGTATTCTCTCGTATGCACACAAGCATCTAGATAAGGCAATTGATTGACCTGACCACCCATCACCTACAACCAATGGTTCAGGGCTTTGTCCTCTTCTTACATCTTTTAGATCCAAATCCAACGACGTGAGATGGCGTCGATTTGATCTGCGATAGTGATATGGTAAGTCTAGAAGAGTTTTGTCGGTGTTCTAGACCAATGTAATGTTTTTATATGTTGTTTTCAGGTGTATTTTTCTTGTAGGACAGGGAGAAACCACCTAATGTTGTGGTAGTTGTTATGGCGGGACACCAATTACAGTGGTGTTGGTTGTGAGAACTGACCATAACATATTTCCGCCTAAGAAACTTTTGGATCATATATCTTTCAGACATGAATCAAAGATGTAAAACTTGATTCTTCATAAACAACCTTTTAACATTCATACGGAAGACCAACTAAAGGTTATTGTATTATTTTCAATGGCGGAGCTTAAGTACTCCTATGAGGAAGGGTGCGAATTTAAAATTTTTTAGTGGGGGTAAACCTGATATGTATAAAAAAATTACAATATCGAGCCAAAAATTTACACAATCGGACCGAAAATTAACATTACTGACAAAAAAAAAGAGAGCACCCCCCCCCCCCGACCCCTTATAACCTTCACCCGTGATAACCCAAGCAGCTGTTGGCCGTTCTATCATTCAAATCTTCCTTCCTCCCGTCTTGATAGATAACTTATATATTTAATGTCTATTTTCATGGATGTATATGCAATTATCAAGTAAATTAAGAGCAAACCTAGCAATGTAGATAGCCCTAGCTTGCAAATTGATGTTTGCCTTGGGTATGTTATCACGTTTTCAGGGTTATGATGTTTTCGTTGTTCTTTCTGCTTCTTATATATATTTTTGTTACTTTTTTCTTGTGTGCCTAAAGCATGTTATGTTCGCCCTGAGGTTAGGGACCTTTCTTCGTGCATAGAATCAGTGTCCATCAATTTGCATTGTTTGAGGGTTGCTTACGTATTACGTTTTTTTGTGTTTACTTGTGTGCTCATTCTATCGGTGTCTGACTATGTTATGAGGTAAAGCATACTGTTGGTTTACCATACATAGGCTAATATGTTTGCATACTATAAGATTATTAGTACATTGGCTGTCATCACGTCTTGCTGTTGGGAAAACATTCACAATTCGGGTGCAATTCGCAAAGACGTCAGCTCCAAACTCTAGCATGGTAACAGTAAACCGAGTGTTCAAGGAGCATTTAACAACCTAGATAAACGTCCCAATCACACCACCATCATCAACTAAAAAAAGGCACATGCATCACAAATAGACGAAGCCCCATGCCAATCTACAAAAGCTTTAACGCTAAAAGGCAGCTTTACCAGAAGGGTATTCACTCAAAAGCCATGAGTGAAACGAAAAGGATATGATGCCCAAACTAAGCAACATACAAAAAGCAGCTACAAAGTATTTGCACATGTTATTATTTTGTTAACACCTACACATACATATGGGTTGCAGAAATAATAGCTTTTGGTATCTGATGTAAATACAATAACATATATAAACCATCTAAAGCAGAGACTGTTGTTAATATCAATGACATATGGTCTGCAAAAATTATTAGCTTTTTGTATCTAATTGTATTCATCATATACATGTACGTCTGTGATTTGGATCTAAATTACGTGTTTCTAACACCCCATCGTGTCTTGAAAATGATTCACGCAAATGGAAGCTAAGATGATACTAGAGTTGTAAACGGATTTGAAAATTACATATAACAAAAATTTGTCGCATCGTATGGGCACATTTGCTATCATCATACTATATGATAATTGAGATATGTAAAGATTATGACATTGATGTACTACACTGATGCTACGAATAAGAAAACTTACAAACGCACAATACAATATATCACTGGATGAATTAATAAAACCGACAAAAATCGAGTACCACGTTTTAAATTGTCGTCATCGCCGTATCACGCGGGTCCCCAACTAGCTGTTTAATCAATGTATATATAATAAACTACATACTAAATTCAAACTACTAATATATTTTTTCTGAAGTGAACTTTATACCGAGAGTATAAAAGAAAACTAATTTGACTTTTATAGTCTCAAATAAAAAATATTTATTTTACAAATTATATTTAATATTAAATAATAATTAAATTTGATAATCACCTTTAATATTATATATTTATATAAAAGGAGAAGCTTAACTACGTGAAACTTTTATGCTCTTTTGTTTTAAGGAAAACTTCACAAAATAGTAATCAAGTTTTAGTAGTGTTTCAATCAGGTCACTCAATTTTTTAACTGTTCCACTCAGGTCATTTAACTTTGATTTGATGTTCTAATCCTATGTAATTAACCTGATTAGCATGTAATTGTTTTTCTAATCATCTCCCTCTACTTGCACCATCAACCACCGTTCTCCTCTACAACTCCACATTCGAACACCCCTCTCCCTCTACCTTTGATCACCTCCGACCACACCATCACTGTCGTCCTCTCACCATCACCGCCCCAGACATTTGCAACCCACCCAAATCCCCGCCCCCTCATCCGCAACCCACCCAAAACCGCCCCATCACCTTCGACTCCATCACTTGTGACCCTTCCATCTCCGCCCCATCATCTTCAGCCACTATCACCCACCCAAACTTAAATTTTTTATGTTTTTTACCTGCTATTCAGGTTAGATGCATAGGATTGAAACATTAAAATAAAGTCTAGTTACCTGATTAGAAAAAAAAATTTATGAGTGATCTAATTAGGACAATTTTGAAACTTGACTATTCTATAAAGTTACCTATTTGTTTTAACACAAAAGTTTAGTATTTTACATGATGGTCCCTCACATCCATATTTGCATCTTTTAATGTATGCTATTTATAAAGGTTTATTTACTATGGTTTTATTTTAAGTGTAATATTATTGGTAACAAATACTTTAATCTCTTACACAACAAAATTTCCTAGTTGCTTATGATAGTGAGAGTTAATTTTGTAAATGGTTAAAAAAAGTAACACATTTAGTTTAACTTTGAAAATAGCTAGGTAATTGTATCAGCTTGAATATCTAAAAGGTTGTTTGATATGCTCTTAATTATCATTAAGATGCTACATTTTAATGGTTCATAGTCTCTTAATCGTTAAGAGATGACCATTAAGATAGAGTTACCTCTTAACCATTATAGGCTATGGTTAAAAGACTATAAATCATTAAGAAGCTATAAACCATTAAAATGTTATCTAACATCCTCTAACACTAACTTTTATTGTACATTATTTTAAGTTGATCTAAAATTACTATATATCATTTTAAACAATGGAAATCATTTATGTAATTTATTTAAAGATACAAAATTTAATAACAGAAACTAATTACTCCACCACCCCACAAAAAAAGAAGAATATATGTTTACATATTTTCACTTCTTAAAACCACTAATTACATATTTTCCCAAGCCATAAAAATTAATTACATATTTTCCTTTCCTAAAACATATATATTACATAAATATATATTTATTAAAATTAACTTATTAAATAATTATTTTAACCTTGTGTTTTACTGTGAAATTTTCACACATTGACAATTTCTAATTGTTATTGTTTGAGATTTGACACTAAATTTATCGGTTATTTTTGTTTTGAAATAAAGGTTTAAACTTTTGAATTTGGATATGTAAGTTTGTTGTTTTTCTTACATAGGAAGCTCATAGTATGTGATTGATGATCTTAGAAAATAAAATATATAAAATATCGTAGTAAAGATAAAGATAAATAGTCAATCAATAAGTTAATTTTAGTGAAATAGATAAATATGTAATATATATGTTTTAGAAAGCACAAATATGTAATGGAAAAAATATGTAAACGCCTAAAAAAATACACCATGGTGGCCTACCCTTGCTTAAGACTTGTTGTTTCTAGTCAATGCCATAAACTTAACCATTAGTTTTTTTATATAATTTATATGACACTTCACTAATTAATTGTTGAATCATTCTATTGGTGTGTGTGCTTGTTTTGGGTTTTCCGCCGCATCACACGTTCACCCTCTAGTTATGTTACAATAATTTTCAATTCTATAAATTATGAATTAAAACCAGACGACGAATCATCACTAGTATCATGATTTTTAAGCTAGACGATGAATACATTTTTTAAAGTTCGGTGAAAATTTGAAGACATTTCTTGGTACGTATTGGGTATTTTTAATTGAAGAATTTTTTTTTAGAAAACTACTCGTTTACCGATTAGCTAACACTCAAAACTTGAACAACTCATGACATGACATTCGGGATCAAACCCGCCAG
Organism: Flaveria ramosissima; assembly: GCA_025215565.1. Taxonomy (NCBI): domain Eukaryota; kingdom Viridiplantae; phylum Streptophyta; class Magnoliopsida; order Asterales; family Asteraceae; genus Flaveria; species Flaveria ramosissima. The sequence goes on from CM046038.1 coordinate 50,948,207, forward strand.
GGGTAGCATATCATTGAATACGAGGTTGTGTTCCTGTCGGTTTTCTCCTCCCCTCTCATTTTCGTTAAGACCACTCTATCTTCTCTTATCTGGGATGATCTTAATATTAAATAATCTTTGTTATTTGAAATTAATAAACTTGTTTTTCTTGATGTAGTACCTTGATACAAAAAGGAAGTACGAACTTCCAAAATTCGTGGTGAAGATTCCCTCTTTCAGTCTCGCACGTTAGGGAGACATTCTAACTAATACGATTTTTGTTCCTGTTTTTTAAAATCATTTTATATTATCTACACAAATTAATTCAACTCTTTTCGTCCACATTCATCTTTCCACCAACCTTTAACTCCACATCTTATAATACACCAAATATTATATATTATTTATATGTTTGCGTATTATCATTTATACATTTTTTACATTAAAACAAATTAGAATAAGACTCTAAGTTCATCAAACCAACACAATATCATAGGCCCACGTATTTAAAGTCAAAAGGTTGACTTTCTTTATAACATTCTCCTATAACACATATAATACAAATGCATCCACCCAACTTTACTCATCCAACGCCATTACACAAAAACAACTTTCTTTTTGTTAAGAGGAAAATGTTGGGGAAGAAGATTGGTTCGTTCAAGAACCTAGCCAAAAAGGGTAAGGTTCGAGGTGACACTGAGTCATCACAGTCTGAATGGTTACTCAGAGACGGTGAAGAAGAAACAAGTTCAACGTCTCCTTGTTCTTCACCATCTTACAAAACCCCAACTGGGTTTTTTACGCTATACATTGGTGAGGAAAGGCGTAGGTTTGTTGTCCCGATGGGTTACTTGTCTCACCCTCTTTTCAAGATGTTGTTAGAGAAGTCATCTGAGGCGTTTGGATTTGACCAAAAGAATGGATTGGCGGTTCCGTGTAGTGTCAATGCTTTTCAGGAAGTGATAAGTGTTGTGGAATCTTGCAATGGAAGATGTGATTTGAGTAGTTTGGTTGAAGAGTTTATTTAGAGCATTTATGCATCTAGAATAGTAAGTACATGATATACCATTGTGTATTGGTCACAAATGTTTTTGTCGATCTTCTAGTGGTTTGTCTTGGTCTAGCAATAACATATATATTGAACGAAAACCTAGGGTTCGTAGTCCCAACCATATAGCCAACATTCATGAGTTATGCGCGATGATTTGGTCTCTATGAACCTGGTTTAATGTTGTAATTTGATAAGCTATCATTATACTTAGCCTAGTAGTTCATCATAATATGTTGATGATTCTAGTACTTTACAATCTAAATTAAAATATGATTTAGGAGGCGAACAATGCATAAAGTACAAACCGAATCCGAATCTCATACACATTGAGTGACATGGCTAAGGAGCTTACAAACTTTTACTTATACAAAGAGAAATACAAGATTTGTTAAATGTTACCATATATCGGCTTGTGTTGTTGGTGAGCGCCCATGCTAATGAGTTTGGCCTTCGTGTAAACAAGAACTTTATAAATACTGAATATGAAACACATGAGACAAATATTATTCTAAAGTAAAGATTGCTTATAGTCTACAATGTCAAATTTATTTGGTACAATACAAATCTTTTAATCACACATTGATGGTTGAAATCCAATAACAAACCAAGCATACAATTATTCATGACCCGATTTAGAGCAATGCATAATCAACTGTTTATATTCCATTAAAAACATGATACGTAATTTCGTTAAACAATCTAACTACAGTTAACCTAAAAAACATTTTTTTAAAAAGATAGACCGCTTAGCATACATACTTGCATTGATGTTGCCATGTTGGTATAAAGAATCATATACGAACATATTTATGAAATTCTCTATCTTCTTGCTCTAACATTTGTGTCTAATCCAATGCATTTCATACGGTTATTATTTTCAAAAAATTACATCTTATACACAATCCAAGTTACAAGGTTAAAAAAATTACACAACATATAAATGATAGAAATACAAAATAGATGTATGGTAGTCTAGAGTTGGGCATTTCGGGTTTTGGGCCGTACCCGAAACCGGGTCGGCCCAACCGGGTTCCCGGGTTGAGGCGAAACCGGGTATGAACCTGGGTTGGGTTCACCTACTTGAAAACCGTACCCGCTATACCCGGGTAGGGTAGGGTCGGGTCCGAAACCGGATCCAATACCGGATTTAGTTTTTTTTTTTCTTTTCTTTTCTTGTGTGTGTGTCCAATACCAGGTTCAACTCGGGTTCAAACAGTTCAGGTTCGATAAAGAACTCAAAATCTAAAACCGGTTCAAACCCTACAGGTTTAAACGGGTCCAACCCGGATACACCTATCATCAGGTACTACCCACATCCGGGTCTGGGTTAGATCCGAACCCGGTTTTTATGCCCACCTCTGTGTTAGTCATACATCGGCCCATTGGGCCAAAATGGTTACTTTAAAAACCACTATCTATCAACTGAACTCACTGAGCCCACCAGATCACACTACATCTCAAATGAACGGTCGGATCAGATCAAACAACACCTCAAACGAACGGTCGGATCAAAAGCAAAGAACCACACTTCAAAATTTCAAAAACTCATCATTCATCCCGCTCCATCTTCATCAAAATCAAAGTATCAAATACCTTTCAAGAGATATAGAAAGAAAAATATACACCGGAGTTTGATCGGAGATTGATCGGAGTTCGATCGGAGCAACAAATCTGCAAAATCCCATCTTTCACACAATCTGTGCGTAAATATGTCCAATCGCCATGATAAAGGCGTCAATGTGCAGGTGCTTCTGCGTTGCAGGTACGACAAGTGTTTAATACACGATCTATCATTTTTTTTTTGATTTAAAATGTTGTTAGAAGAACGAGATCTGATGGGTTTGTGGAGTTCTGTAAGTTTAATCAATGTTGGTTCTTTTTTGTGATTTGTGGTGTGTTGTTTTGGGTGTTTGGTAGGCCGTTTAGTAGCGATGAGTTGAAGAACAATGCACCTCAGGTGGTGAAGTGTGATGAGTACCAGAGGGAAGTTGCGGTTTCTCAGAGTATTGCTGGGAAGCAGATAGATAGGGTTTTTACTTTTGACAAGGTACCTTATTTACGATTATGGGAGTTTGCTATTGTAAATTGATTAGGGTTTTGTTGAATCCGACAAATTGTTTCTACTTTTTGTATAAAGAAAGTCCATTTGTGTCTTTATTGATTCAGTTTCTCTATGTTAGTAGTAATGCAAAAAATTGTAACCTCTAGGTTTGTTGTCTATTAGAAATGAGTTTGACCAAAGATCACTCGATTTTGAGGACACTATAGCTACTGATAAAAGACCAATTGATAAAAAGATCATTTATTAAATATTGTATAGAACAATCATTAATAGTTGAAGTTACTTTTCTATTGAAGATTGTTAAGTTCATTGATCTTCTGATAGTATGCTTTGGATTATTTTTAGTTTTTTTTTGTTTGGATTAGGATGGTGTAGTTTTATAGCTCATTCGTTTTACTTTAGAGCTCAATGTCCAGATGAGGCTTTAAGTTGTAGGTTTTATTCCATCTTTTTCTCTAACAAGCGTGATGTTTGACTAGAGAGTAGAGACTAATACTATAGTGTGTTTTTTTCACCAGAATCAAGTAATTAATACTCTGATGATTATTGATAACGGAGTAGTCTTGTTTTTAAATCTTAGTAAAAATTGAGTAAATGAATTCATCTGGGGACATTCTTATTAGGATGATGTTCTATTCGTTTTTGGATGAAGAGAGTACTAGCCATCCAAAGGGAAATACTACACTTATATAACTTCATACTGCAATAGCAGTTTATTACTCCATTGTTGATGGTTGATACTGCATAGTTACTAGACAAGCATTAAATGATTCAAACTTTTCAACTTTATGCAGGTTTTCGGTCCTACAGCCCGCCAACAAGATTTATATGAACAAGCTGTTATTCCAATTGTAAATGAAGTTTTAGAAGGATTCAATTGCACCATTTTTGCTTATGGACAGACAGGCACAGGGAAAACATACACCATGGAAGGAGAATGTAAGAGGTCCAAGGTATAATACATTTTAGAAGTTCATTAGCCTTAAATTGTACATTAATCATATGTATTTATTTATAACTGTGCATCACTTATCGAATCTTAGAGTGGGCCAAATGGAGAGCTGCCGCCAGAAGCAGGCGTAATACCCAGATCTGTGAAGCAAATATTTGACACGTTGGAGGGTCAGAACGCTGAATATAGTGTTAAAGTAACATTTTTAGAACTTTACAATGAGGAAATCACTGATTTGCTTGCTCCTGAAGAAATATCAAAAGTTATTGTCGAGGATAAACAGAAAAAACTCTTGCCTTTAATGGAAGATGGTAAAGGTGGAGTTCTTGTGAGAGGTTTAGAAGAAGAAATCGTAACAAGTGCCAGTGAAATATTTACATTACTTGAGAGGGGGTCCGCCAAACGTCGAACTGCAGAGACTTTACTAAATAAACAATCAAGGTTATTGTTTTCCTGCAAGCTATTCACATTTCTTGATAGCTCATAATCTATCAATCCTTACTTGTGAGGCTTATTTTTTTCAGTCGGTCACACTCACTTTTTTCTATCACAATACACATTAAAGAGTCAACCCCAGAAGGTGAGGAACTTATCAAATGTGGGAAGCTAAATCTGGTTGATTTAGCTGGTTCAGAAAACATTTCTCGTTCAGGTGCAAGGGAGGTAATAATTCAACAAAAACTGGTCATATATTATTTAACTTTTGTTTTCAAGTCACTGAAAAGAGTATATTCCTTGTAATATTTATGGTAAAGTTTGTAAGTTCTGTAACTCTTAGGGTCGTGCCAGAGAAGCTGGAGAAATTAATAAAAGCTTACTTACTTTGGGACGAGTAATAAATGCTCTAGTGGAACATCTGGGACACATCCCTTATAGGTTTGGATTCTTTTCTTGAATAATGTATAGTTCTTTCTTTTGAGTTGACAATATATGTAAACTTTAGTAAAACGGATATAATATTTTCAGGATTATGGTAGTATATATATGCTTTTTTCAGTCATATATGATCTTGATGGTAGATTTCTGATCATTCTAAAAATTTAAATTCCAGGGATAGTAAACTGACTCGTCTACTTCGTGACTCCCTGGGTGGAAGGACTAAAACATGTATTATTGCCACTGTATCCCCTGCTGTCCATTGTCTTGAAGAGACCTTGAGCACATTAGATTATGCTCACAGGGCAAAGAATATAAAGAACAAGCCAGAGGTATTGTGTCATTGTCTGCACATTCATGCCAATTCTTGCTTTTGCCAAATCCTTGTCATTTGATCACTTCATCTTCATTGATGGTTTAGTTCAATTGTTTTTTTTTTTAACTAGTTAAACAATGAAGTTGGATTACATAGTTACTGTGTTATTTTTGTTTTTGAGTAATTGTCATATTGGTTTTGAAAAAAATGTTACCAGGTTTGCATCTTTATCTGGGATGATAGCATATTTTCCAGCTAAATCATTCAGTTCTAGTGTATTAGGGATTACGCGAAAATGTTTATTCAATCTAGTTAAATTTCACAACCCATTTCTTTGTGTTTTTTGGAGGGAACTAACCATCCAAATATTTTTTGTTTCAATTAATATGTTTAATCCTCTTTTGTCTATCTGTAGGTAAATCAGAAGATGATGAAGACAACTTTAATCAAGGATCTTTATGGTGAAATTGAAAGACTCAAAGCTGGTAAAACAATTGATTTGTTTGATATTATCTTTGAAATTTAAAATGAGAATTAATTTAAAATTACTAATGATACTGTAATTATCTTCCAGAGGTCTATGCTTCACGTGAAAAAAGTGGTGTTTATTTACCAAAAGAGCGATATTACCAAGAGGAAATGGAACGAAAGGTGTCAATGCTTTTGGCTTTCACATTATTATTTTGATTCATAATGTTTACTATGAATTATATGTTGCATCAAAGCATTTTTATAATGACCAGGAGCTGTTTTCTTTCTGTGTTTACATTATGTTCTAATTTTTAACTTCTGTGAGGTTTATGCTCCAACTTTTTGTGTTTAACATCACATGCACCTAATCTTATGGTATTATTCTTTGTTTAGTCAATGGCAGATCAAATTGAAAAAATGGGAATCAAGATGGAAAGCCAACAAAAGGTTAGTTACAGTTGGTTATTGTAGTTCACTTGTTTCGAGACTTTTTTTTCTTCTCATTTCTCCTTTGGTGACATGCACAGCAATTTGAGGAATTGCAAACTCAGTTTAACGCTAAGGTAGAAGAGTGCTCTGATTTGAGCTGCAAACTTGAGTTTACACAGGTAAACTAAAACTTGTGATTGACTGCATTATTGTGGGATTCTTTCTTTTCTTTTTTTAAATAATACCCTTGAATCCTTGATAAAGAAAGCCTGATCCCCTTTTGTTATCTTGTGTTTTTCTCCTTGCATAGAACACACTGGACCAAACCAATAAGGTGTTGGCTAATACCGAGGAAACACTGAAGAAATGTCAGTATGCTCTCCAGGAGCGAGATTTTATCATACAAGAACAGAAAAAAGCAGGTATATCTGGTTGTTTTTGGTGTCAATATTTTAGTAGCTATGCATCTTTTACATATGGATGAATCATGTATACAGAAAATGCATTGGCTCATCAAGCATGCGTTCTCCGGGCTGACTTGGAAAAATCTCTTCAGGACAATGCATCATTGTTTATGAAAATTGGTATGCTTGCTCTCTTATTTACATACACGTACATTCATACATACATGCACACATACATACTTTGATATTTAACTATTATCTTCTTAATTTCATGCAGCAAGGGAAGATACACTGAATGCTGGTAATAGATCAGTTGTGAATAAGTTTGAATCTGAGCTGGCACAAGATGTTGGTTCTCTATGCAACATGGTGGCTGCATCTGTATCCCAGCAAAATGAGCAACTTCAGTGCATTGAGAAACTTTGTGACACTTTTATCAACATTAATGATAAGGTGCTGCTTGATTAGTCATTTGTGTCTCCAAGTATATAATGTACCCACACAGTACACACTAGTGACTTCATTTTTTTATATGGTTTATGATACAGGCCATCTCGGACTTAAAGAAAAAAGTATCTACATCTAGGAATTTATATATTTCTCATATTCAAGACATGGAAAATGTTGTACGTTTGCACAAAGCAAGTGCTAATGGAAGTTTAGAAGATATTTCGGCCAAAGCCCTTTCTAATGCTCGTTGTGTTGAAGAAGTAAGTAAAAACGAGAACTTTCCACTAATTAAAAATTGTCTCTATTGTTATAATTATACAATTTAAACTTTTCATGCTTTGTATACTAGCTATTGGCTGAAGAAGCTGCAAAAGGACAATCTATATTTGATGAGCTACAGGGCACTATATCAACTCAACAAGGAGAGATTGTGGGTTTTGCCAGAGAGCTTAGAAAGGTTTGGGCTCTCTGTTTACATGAGAAATTACATGATTTTTTTGATCTTTCGTTATGAATTCGTGTTTATTGGAGTTTGGGATATTTAACTTTTTATAGAGATTTGATGATAGCATCCATCATACAACAAATATATCCGAGTTCATCAATGGTATGTTTGATAAGCTAATGGAAGAATCAATAGAGCTAGGAAATCATGCAAATCAAGTTGACAAGCTACAGACAAAGAATATTGATGAATTTCAGAAGGCATACGAGGTACATGTAGAACATTGCTTTAATAACAAATAGGAAATAACACCTGGTATGTTTAACTTAAAATAAATTTCTTCAGGAGCAATCAAGATCTGATGCACAGAAGCTTATTGCTGATGTCACAAGTTTAGTCTCGAGTCATATGAGTAGGCAAAAAGAGATGGTGGATGCACGTTTAGCTGGTATAAGAGAAACTGCTGCTGGAAGCAAGACAGTTTTAGAAGGTCATGTTTCATCATTAGAGGGAATCACAACAGATGCCAAAAGAAAATGGCAAGAATTTTCTTTACAAGCAGAAAACGATGCAAAAGACAATGCTGACTTTTCTGCTGCTAAACACTGCCGATTTGAATTATTGCTACAAAAATGGTAATCAAGTATCTAAATGCAATGTTCTTTATTTTGATGTTATTTAAATGATTATATCTTGTTAATGGTTTCTTTGAACTTTTATATTCAGTGTTAATACTACTGATATGGCAATAAATCATTCCAAAATGACACATGAATCGATTATTGACATGGGTCAAAAACATGTCTCATCAATTGAGGAACTTGTCAGGTGAGTTATGTGTGCTTTTGTATAACTCAAAATACAATTTCTAGGAAATATAACTAAGCTTTTGATCGAATGTGTTCCTTTTGTTAGTTGCAATGCAATGAAAAACTTGTAAATGTTTTTCTTTTATTTGAACTCTGCAGAGGTGCTTCTGAGAACAACGAGCTTCATGATGCTGAAGTCAGTTCTGCAAGGAAAACTGCTGAAGAGGATGCGTTAAAGAACAGCGAGGACATCATTAAACACATGGAGGGTAAGTTTTGGGGGATCATATGTTTGTTTTTGCTCAGAGATTATAAGATAACAGTATTTTTACAACTTAGAGTTGGCAATTTGACCAATCTACGTGTGACAGGTCAATATGAACCATTTGTCACTAACAATATTTCACGCATGGATACTTTCTATAGGTACATCACAAAAGGAGCGAGAGGCTGTTCATGGAATCTTAGAAACCAGAAAAACACAAGCCATGTTTCTTGAATCTTTACAAAAGGATCACTCTACACAATCTAGTGCAATACAGCAGAAGGCTCATGATACTTTCCAGCAGAAATATATGGTAAGATAATACGCGATCAATCCTTGATGAGTCATACTCATACATACCGACAATTGAATCCTGATGATCATTAAATTGTTTATTGGTGCAGGATTATGAACCAACTGGAAACACTCCTGTAAGACTTGACACTCATGTTCCCAGTAAGATGACAATAGAGTCGCTTCGGGCAATGCCAATGGAAACACTATTGGAGGAGTTCAGGGAAAACCATTCATTTGATTCATTTGAAGCTAAAGAAGCAAAGATTTCTCCTACTTCTCGATCACCTCTAGCGGAAATAAACTAAATAGCAATATAGCATAGTGTTGTTATTAATGGTTTCGGGTGGATCGTATTTGTTACTTTGTATATTGTCAAAAATGATGAGATAGTATGATAGATGGATCAAGTCACATAATCCCTGCTTGGGATTTGCAATGTAAGATTTTTATTCACTTCAAGTGAAGATTTGCATTATTTGGTTTCAATATGGTAACTTTCATATTGTATATTTGTATGCTTTGTGAATGTACCATATAGATTTGATGGTGGTACAAATAGATAAACTTTTCATTGCTGTGACTTGAATAAGTGGAAAAAGCAGTAAAAAATAAAGAAGTATTTCACTATGGGAAAATAATGAAAAATAACTAAACTAATTAAATTTTGTAATTTTATGCTTTGAAACACGTGGATAAGTCTCTTCATGAAAATATTATACAATTGAAAAGGTATTTAAAAAAAAAATAAACACGTGTAAACACATAGAATAGAAGTGAGGACGCCATACTCAAACACACGTTCCACACATGTGGATACATGGTTTGAAAATCTACTTTGCTCTTAACTTTGAAATTAAGGCGAATGTTAATCAAATGGTGGAAGAAAGGTGCAATTCGAAGATTTGCTTGATGAAAATTTAAATATTTATATTCTAATTTTTCTTGAAATTTGTGCTATGTTCAAAATGAATGAAACTAGTTACATTTATAAGTGGTTAAACTCATACTTCTTAAAAATAGCGTTACATTTTATAAATAACTAGTGTTTTCTCCCGCGTTACACGAGCAGGAGTTTGATTGCTTTCGGATCTTATACCACGTGACTTTGTTTGTTGTTGGCTCGGCTCATCGGAAATCACAAAAACAAATATCAATACCGGTTCTGATAATACCTATACCGATAATGATGATTTTCATTCATAATTAGTTCAGTTCGTCACGATACTGCAATAATAATTGTGCTTGTTATAGCCTACGATACAAAAAACACTTGATTTTGAGTAGAACTTTGTTTTGAGAAAAAAGTTATATCGGAACATTGACAAAAAATATAAAGACAACTGCACATTTTGTTTTGTTTATTAATGACAAAATATTATAGAAAGACGAAATTATTAGAAAACAAAACGGGCTTAAAACGTAAGTTATATATGATAAAGGGAGTGAAGATGAAAAAAATAAAGAAGGGGGGGGGGGGGATTTGAAAAACCAAAATATATTATGCGAGGAAAACACGAGGAACAATATAAATAGTAAAATACATTCCTTAAGTCCACTAATTCCCACCAACAATACAAGTAATAAACTATATTATACACATAAAAATATATACAACTATGTTCACATACTTATATGCTATGCCATGACAGAAGAAGCACACATGTCAAAATACTTAAATTCCAAGACCATTAATTCCTAATGATTTAATCACATCTTATCAACTATTCTTACAAACAAGCCAAAACAACAATGCATCATATTTGACATACCTATAGTTAGCATCACATAAACTCTTCTTACCAAATCAACAAATGTAACATATCTGACATACATGGAGGTTGCCATTTTTAAGCTTAAAAAAACTAAAGATACGCGTTTCTATTTATAGAAAGCTTGATTTTGGTATTTTTAGACAACTTTATCGATGGGGTACCATCCAAATGGGCCATATCGACAAATGACTGAAAGTTCGCATCATGTTTAAGTTAGTTTCTCAGAACTGTAGTGGAAAAGAAAAAAACACTATTGATATGAAATATATATTTAAAACAAAAGAAGTTATATAAAACTACTATGTTATAACCCCGTGTGTTATACGGGTTAAATAAAAATAATATTAAATATTTATTAACGAATAGTTAAGAATTGTAAACCATTAACTATAAAACTACCTTGATTAGTTGATAAAACATTTTTACTATAAATATTGCTTTGAAAAAATTTTGTTTTCTTTATTAATATCTTATTGTTTAAAAACTTCAGGTTTCTTTTTGTAAAAAATATTTTTATATAAAACTTTTCTCTTTAAAAAGATTGATTTTGAAATTCATAATATAAAAAGTTTTATTGTTTTAGAAAAAAATTCATAGTTTTTGACAAGTTTGATTTTAAAAAAGAATATTTTATAATCAAAGTACTTTAAATATCTTTTAAAAATTAATAATTAAAAGAGGACTTGGATTTATAATACAGAGAGAGTAGAAGAAAAATTTAGAAATTAGTTATTTGATTTTTTAAAATAAAATAAATAACATGAGCGGAAAAAATAAAGCGAAAAGAATTATAGGAATGTCATGTGACATATTATGTAAAAAATTATCAGATTAAATTAAAAAAATAAAAAGCAAAACGTAGGAGAGAAGACAAGTCAACTGTTTATAGTCGACTAAAATTGAAACAATAATGTTTTGACTTTTGATTCACACCCATAACTTCAACTTTTTGCCAATGACTCCTCAACATGCCTTTACAGCTTACTCAACGATTTTTCATTTTCTAGAGTTTGACTTTTGACTACGAAACAAAATATATCAAAAGATTTAATTTGAAAAGGTTAAAATTAGACACGTAGTCGTAGGGAAATAAGTGGACGTAAATGTTTGATTTTTTATATAAGGTATCTCAACCGTATTTATAGTTATTAAAGTTATTAAATATGTATAAAAGCCCATGAAGCTTTTCAGCGGTGATTTGTTACACGTCAATTGATCAAAATTTGAAGATTATAATAATCACGTGAATCATTATTATTAGTGTTTTTTAATCAAATTATCATCGGTGACTATGAGTGTTCATAGAATTGAATCGAATAATTAATTTACTTGAATTTTGAAGTTAATCAAAGTTGAACTTGAATTTCGAAATTTAATTAAACTCGAATACAGAATACAGGTTTGGAGTTGAGTTAATTCAAATTTAACACAAAAAATAATCTAATAATTTTATTTATTTAAAAATTTAATGTAAGCTCGAAACATGTAAAGGTCAAATGACTAAAATCTAAACTATAACATCATATTACAATTTCAAATTAGTAAAATGATAAAAAGTTTCAAATAACGTTACGAATGCCAATACTTAAAATATTTAAAATGACAAGTGACAACATTCAAAACATATAAAATGACAAGTGTCAACATTCAAATTCAAGTTCATGACAAGTGACCAAAATACGATGAGTTAATAGCGATCAACTTGACCTTTGATGGGGGATGATGACCAACACTAACACCTATGCTTTATACATGTGGATTTAAAAGCAAACCCTGACCATTGAAATCAACATATCTTCTCTCCTCCCTCTCTTCTTACACCTCACTACAACACACGTCCCACCCATTCTGCTTCTAGCATAACCGACTTTTCGGCCAACCCCCTCTACGCCAAAGAGCCCTAGGTATAATGACTATCCTTTAAAACCACTAACATGACACGGGTTATACAAATATACATCTTATAAATAGATACGAGTGTCTCTGAAAGGATATATTAGTGGCTAAATGATTTATCTCACAATCAAAAGGTTGAGGGTTTAAATCCTGCAAGTTATAAATTGTGGTGTATTTGTTTTCAAGAAATTTAGAAATGTTTTATGAAAAGAAGTATATACAACTTTTGAAAATAAAATCTTCAAACAATTGTTTATGGTCACATTGAAGAAAACAAACTAACCCAACTATCTTAGTTGTATTAAAAGGTTCGATCAAGTAGCCACTAGCGATGCTCGTAGACTCAGGGATCAACCACTTGCACTCAACAAGCCCCTTTACTCCTATGTAAATGAGCTTGGGCGAGGTGACCTCGCCCTCATGAGCTCATCTCATTTTCATGCACCATTTGCCAAATCTAACCCCTTTAGAGGCTTTTTTTTAATGATTTATAGGTTCTTGATAGTTAATAGATAATCTTAAAGAGAACCTATGAAGCAGATATTGTATGTTGTATGTATGTGTGTGTGTGATACAAGTTCGAGGAAGCAGATGTTAAAAAAATTGGCTTAATTTAATAGTTTAAAAAATAGGTTTAATTTAATTACAGAATATTTTACCATTCTGCAGATTTTCAAAAAACAAACAGTTTTTTTCTTGCAGACTGCAGACGTTTGGTCCACCTCTTCTGCTGCAGATGTGATCCGCAGACTGCAGACATTTTCTTGCAGAAAAAACAAACAACACCTTAATCAAATAAGATGAATGATTTAGAAAACAAATATGAAAACTGTTATGAAATTCATACTAGAAACCGTATGAAATGATTTCTCAATTCATACCAAATGACTTATCTTTATCTAGTGCAATTAATCATTCTAACTAGGTTATAACTATCTTAGTATATGAAATACAATTTATTTGCTTAGAAGATGATAGTGTAGGTGGTTTGAATCAGGAGATGATGAGAGTGTGGGCGGTTGATCGTTGGCAGAGAAGGGTGTACCAACGGGTAACTTGGAAGTTTAGACAATGGAGAGGGTGGGTTCTTTTGTTTTATTTTAATCAAGTTCTCCAATGTCCAGTGTTTATAATCTCATTTTAAAGTAAGGTAGATCAGTCAACTTTACAGAAAACCCTAAACCCCTTACATAAAACTAACTGAAGTTATAGTATCAGAACGAAATAAAAATCGTAACAAACACCAAATCTAAAAGAGTCTTAGTGCAATTATTAGCACACAAAAAACGAAATTTGCAATTTTTAACTACTTATGGGATAAAATGTGTAATATTGTGTAAATATGAAGATCAATATATGGAAAGCTTTAAATTTTGTAAGTATCCATTTCTAAAATTACATACGTTCATTCAATTATTGTTACAACATTGAATTGTGTATTTGAATATTTTACGATCCCCTTAATGAATATATAGCCATGTACTTTTGTTGCCATTAATAATACAATTTCATTCTCCACTTTTCTTTTGATAAAAAAGCAATTTTTATACTAGCAACAACCATACGCGTCACCAAAACACTTTGTAGCATAACATTTGTGGAGAACGATCCAAATTTCCTACAGCATTATTCAAGGTTTCATACAAAAGTGTAAAGACAACTAAACAAGTATGAGTTGCACTATAGGTCAACTTTAAGATTTACTCATAAAGTGTTTTGTATTTTAATTTTTTTTTTGTTTCTTTTATGCAAAAGTTATAACATGTTAAATTCTATCATACTATGACAAAAGCGCAAAATGTCTTATTTAACTAAGTTATAATCTGGTTGACTGGTTTTCTAATACAACGTGTTATAGAACATCTTAGTGTGCTTAGGATTGTAATTGAACCCGATTATATCAACTAATAGAATCCAGTTGTTAGTAAAAATCTGGGTTGTACATCATCGGTAGTCCAACTTATAGTAAGAAACCAGTCTCTATTTTAAGAATATTATATTTTTTAAAATGTAATAGAAGCTACTTTTTAATAGAAAACCCAGATTCTATTACATTTTAAAGAAGTTTTACAATTTTATTTCTTAAATCTTTTTGTTCAACAAACATTGTCATTTGTCTGTAAGAGAACAAATTATAATTAAAATCATATCATATAAGATAAATACCACTCAACGTTATCTTTGCTCCTAAATCCTTGCATCAACCAAATAAACTAACATAAGCATCTTGAGAGTAAAAAAACACAAGATTGCAGTTAAGTAGTTAACATATACATCGATCATGGATTAATCGTCAATTTTATGTTCCGAGCAACCACGAAGAAAGACTATGGCAGATAGTATGACAAAGCTTTAGATTGATTGCCTAGACCCCTTTAAAATTTACAGATTAGAAGTAATTAATAACAAGACCACATCAATGTCATAGCCGAACTATAGATCTAGTGTTCAACTTCTGTATTTTTTAATAGTTAATTCAAAAGGGGGCACTCAAACAACAGTAACAACATGGCATATGCAAAAGAAATGTTGAAGCAAAATCAAAATTCGAAATTAGAATGCTTCTCATAAAAAAACCAATTAATTTAGAGATTTTACCATTAACTAAGGTGTTTATAGATATAATCCTAAACTTCTAGAATTTTTTTTTTTAAATTGCAGTTGCCGCTATTGAGGACATTTCTTGTAGTGTGCCAATGAGTTTGGACAAATATGATAGAGGTACTCTCCAAATATCATTTTTCTCTTGTGTAAGAAAATATATCATTTATGCTTTGGTTACTCTCTCCTCAGCCTCAAGTAAGTAAACACCACTAGACCTTATCTATTTATCTAGTATTTAAAGCTTGGGATAATGCAAAAAATGAGGTCTTCACTTATTATAACGACTATATTTCTAAAGAGAATGTTACAACAGACTCAAATTTAACTGTTGATACATCGTTCCACACTAGGATAAAGTGGATGATATTTTGTCTCTCTTACAATCTTTCTTTAGGTATTTTGATTCATCTTTTGTAAACAAAAATACATAACACCTATAAATATTCTTGAGTGATTATATATTTTTAAATCTACATCTGATCAAGATCAGTTAGCAAGAGACCGAAGCAAACGAAAAGCTCACATTTGATTCATACACTTAACTATAACTCTCATATATTGGCCACCGTGTCAATTTCTAATAAGATAAAAGTATATGCAATCTCGACCATCATTAGAGAGTAGTTTTTTGTGATCACTAGCAATTCATCTTTGATCTTTCAGTATGAACTATGGGAACCGCCTTACATATATGATCTGTTTTGTCGACATAGTATCACTGGGAGATTACTGATGCTCAAGCAATCTTCACAATACGATCGTCCAGTGAATTTGTCTAGTGAAAGTTGTCTTTTTTATAGTGTATCAAGTTATGATGCACAGTTTCAAAAAATCCAAACAAACCAGTTAGAGTAAATTGTAATTTTCATACCTGTGTTTTGGGGGTGTTAACAGGATCAGCCCCAGCTTAATAGTTTGCATACCTGAGTTTACGAATGCTAACACTTTACATACCTCCGTTCAATTTCCGTTAAACAACCGTTAGATCTCCCCCCACGTGAGGGGCAAAACTGTCAATTCACGTAATTTATTAATCTTTTAAGAGTAAATTGCAAATTTCATACATGTGTTTTAGGGGTGTTAACAGGATCAGTCACAACTTAACACTTTGCATACTTGAGTTTACGAATGCTAACACTTAACGTACCTCCGTCCAATTTTCGTTAAACAAGCGTTAAATCTCCCCCACGTGCTCCTCACGTGAGGGGCAAAACTATCAATTCAGCGTGAGCAGCCTCTACAACAACCTCTCTCTCCAAACCCTACCTTCCATCCCCTCCCTCCAAAACCTCTCGCCGAAGACTCTCAAATTCACCGTTTCCCACCGCTGCCTCACCGCCCTCAAACCCTACCCCGCCACCCACATCAACCACCTCGCCGTCAACAACCACGTCGGAACCCTACCGACGGTGGAAGATTAATAAATTAGGTGAATTGACAGTTTTGCCCCTCACGTGAGGAGCACGTGGGGGAGATTTAACGGTTGTTTAACGAAAATTGGACGGAGGTACGTAAAGTGTTAGCATTCGTAAACTCAGGTATGCAAACTTTTAAGTTGTGGCTGATCCTGTTAACACCTCTAAAACACAAGTATGAAATTTGCAAATTACTCTAAAAAGATTAATAAATTGGGTGAATTGACAGTTTTGCCCCTCACGTGAGGAGCACGTGGGGGAGATTTAACGGTTGTTTAACGGAAATTGGACGGAGGTACGTAAAGTGTTAGCATTCGTAAACTCAGGTATGCAAACTGTTAAGCTGGGGCTGATCCTGTTAACACTCCCAAAACACAAGTATGAAAATTGCAATTTACTCAACCAGTTATAAAGTAGTTCATAAAGCCAAATAGAAAAAAAAACCATCTTTGATTTTATTGAAAAACTTAATCACATTAAGTCGTGATAGCTAGCTAAGTCTTATGTAGAGGATGATTACTTAGATAAAAATAAAATAGTTTGAAAAAATGTTACAAAAAAATTAGAATTTATGTTCGAAAAAAGTTAAATTAATAAAATTAATTGAATGGTAATGTACATAGGATGTGATATTTTTATATAGTTTTATTTATACGTTAAAATTTATATAATAAATTTACATGATTGGTAGTATGAAACAAAGACTTTAAATACAAGCCATTCATTGATACAAAACTATTTATAGATAAAATAAAAGATTCTTCAATATGCTTCAATATCTTTTAAAATAATTGAAGGAAGTTACTCTAAAAACAGGAAAGAACAAAGATTTATTATATTAATTTCTATTTATGTCAACTAACAGAATAGGGGTGGAGTCGCTCAACTTGTCCATTTGACTCTGTTTACATGTAGATGCATGAGTTATCAATCCCACATTTCCACTCACCTCCAATAATAAAATTTTGCACATGATAGGTGACAACATTTATGGGGTGTTTGGGTTTCTTCTTTCCGCTTACCATTTCATTTTGAAAATAAAACATAATAGTTGAAGACAGGGGCGGAGCTTGAACATCAACGTAAGGGGGGGGGCGGGGGCGGGGGCGAAATTATTAGTTTTTAAGGGGGGCGAACTCGATATTTTTATAAAAATTTACACTACTGCGTCAAAAATCTACACTGTCACACTAAAAATTAACACTACCGACGAAAAAAAGAGTTTCTCTATTATGTTTATTTAACAACATTTTTTTCCTTCTAAATTCATAGGGACAATATCATTTTTTACTTTTTCTTATATTTAACTAAAAGATAAAAAAAATAATATATAATCTATAGTGATGACATAGGACATCTATAGGTACAACTTTGTAGCCACAATTTGTACAGGGACAACATGTAATTACAATAGGTCGACATACACTATAGTGCGCGACGTCATGTCCTCGCTATAGACCAAAAAATAACGCATCATAGCCTTTAAACCTTATAGTGACCTTTGTCCCAAATATAATATTGAAAACATTTGCAAAACATATAAACTTAAAACACACTATTCGTGTATTTTAGCCCAAGTGTGGGACTCATGAAAACTGAAAAGATCACATTCTTCTTCTTAGAATGGATGATAGTCATTATAGCAACGATCTCGGTTTTTTAAGTCATAATCGTGATCAATAAACACTTAGTTGATTGATTGAGTGTTCCCTAGGTCCTTAGCTCTTTATGACATGATAACTTAATTTATAAAAACATATATTCTTATTTTTATAAGAAAAAATTAGAAGATTTCTTCCAATCAAAGCCCTACTAAGGCTTTAAAGGGTATGTAGACTGCATGATCGAGTTTGGTCACTCAACATAAGTGTTACCTCTCAAACTTACTAAGTCACATTTGGTTTGATAATGTAGAATCCTCTAAGAGTTGAAAATAATATATTAAGTAAACAAACAAAAGAGAAAAGTTTTTCAAGATACTTGTATATATTACTTCTCAACTCAAAGTATTACAAGACTCTTACAAACATGCTAAATGAGTTACAATGAGAAACTATATATATATTACAATCTACAGCCGAATATACTTTGATACCAGCTAGAAATTTACGACTAGGCAAATACTACATTGCTAGAAGTAAGATATCTAAGATAAAATACTATCTAAGATTTGGTAGTCATGACATGTTCGTGACTTACCTTTTGTCATCAACTAAAGTTGGTAACTGTACTAACTGATAAGGGATGAACAGTGGAATAAAGTATGGTCAACTACATGGCGTGAGAAAACACCATGCAGTATCTCAGAGGTTGCAGCGGTGTGTCAGAGGAACCATACTTATGTCCACTGGTTCATAATAGGTTCTTCCGAAGGTTAACTGGCTTCGAAAGAACAAGTTCTTCCGAAGCCACTTATACTTTGGAAGAGGCTACTTCTTCCGAGGCTTGAGTTGTTCTTCCGGTCTTCATGCTTCGGAAG
Source organism: Flaveria ramosissima (assembly GCA_025215565.1). Taxonomy (NCBI): domain Eukaryota; kingdom Viridiplantae; phylum Streptophyta; class Magnoliopsida; order Asterales; family Asteraceae; genus Flaveria; species Flaveria ramosissima. Next base: position 50,967,179 of record CM046038.1, read on the forward strand.
TCATTGTCTTGAATTCTTCTAAGTGTTGAACTTCGGAAGAAGGAAGACTTTGTCTTCAAAAGTTAGAGTTCCTCTTCGGAAGCTCTTTCAGACTTGACTTTCGGAAGCTCAATGCCTTCGGAAGTTCTTTATCAGTTGTACCAAAATTGTCTAAGTGTTGGTTTTGGTTGCACCAGCCTTACTTGATCCAACATAGACCCTCTCATAAAGCATGCAAACAATCTTCCAAAGCATCCTTTTAGTCTTCTAGAGGGTCCTCCAGGTCTTCCAATCCATCATTCAGGGCTTCACACGATGCCATTCTTCAAGGCATGGCGAATCTTGCATCGTTAGTTAGCGAGGCCTGTTATATTAGTGGTAGGGGATATAACCAAGGTGCCTGTCATATTACATTATTGGTAGGGGATATAGCCATCAACATAGGATCATTTCCTTGGGTGTGCTCTTATGCCATTAGCTAGGATGTCTACACCATCTTTCCATTGAGTGTAATCCTTCTATAACACAATTTCCCAAGGTGCTCAGTCTCTTTTGATAAACCATTTTATGATTCTTTTACCTAGACTGCATGTTTATAACTATGTGTCCAAACCATTTGAAGTGTGTTGAATAGATCTTTGCTTACTAGCCATAAATCAACTTAAGTTGAATGTTTAAACATAAAACTATTTGCATATTGTAAACAACAAAACAAATAGGTAGTCATTGCCTTATAAAGAGTTGGGGCGTGTAATCAAGTGATAAGAACACACACAAGATTTATGAATAACTCTCATGTTTATTATACTTAAAAAAATAACTCAAAACTTAATACAATACTCTCTAATGTATTAACCTAGCTCGGTACATACATCCGTATATATAGACTAACCCTAACTTGAGTAGTAAGTCATTACCATACTAATTACAATATAATTAGAAAACTAAACCAATTTTAATCAACTAGTCAATACTAGTCCCCCAACTTCACAAGCTTGTGTGTCATATCTAGAAAATACTCGAACACGTAGAAAGCTTCTAGGAGTATCTTGGTACACCGACTTGTGGCCAAAGACTCAGGAATTACCACCAACATGAAAAACACTTAAGCATTTATAAAGGGTTAGTGTGTAAAACACTCACTGACACTATGCTTGAAGTTATAACACTGTTTTTAAGTCTCATAACCATGTGTGTGGCTTTCTTAGGGGTTGTTTAGCAACTTTTGAATGATTAAGTGCTGAATCAATAAAAGATCTGAATCATTAAGTGCTGAACCATTAAGATATCTGAACCAGTAAGAGCTAGTATATCGTTTAACTATTCAAAAGCAAATGTCTGATCAATTGAGATAAGAGGTCTTAACCATTCAGCACTAGACCTCTTAACCATTCAGCATTAGTATAATACTTAACCATTCAGAGGCAAATGTCTGAACCATTCAGACGTTTGCTCGCGAAACAAACACTCTGAACCATTAATTGAACCATTAAGAGACTGATTCGATTGCTATCAAACAACCCCTTAGTTTGATTCAACTTCGTTAGTTTGATTCATTATTGTTATGAGTTTTTATGCACACGTATAAAACAATGTATATGATTTATTACAACATGTCTACCTTTTTAGGTTTGATTTACTTTTTGTTTAGATTAAGTGGGTTAGGCTATACATAGTTACATACCATGTCCCTTACTTGTCATACCTCCCTCTAAAACAATCACATGAAATAATTCTTTTCTTTAAAAGTTAAAGAAACGTGTAATATTTAAATAATAAATAAAAACTTTTTGTCGTCCAAAATTTTTTTACATCTGGCTCCCCCAAAGTTTTTAAAAATTTACTATTTTTATGCAAAAACATTAACTCAGTTAATTTAAAATGTTAAAAATATAAATTGACAAAATTACCCTTTTAAGTACAACCAAAATCTCTCAATCACATATCATAATCTAGTGGAACTGAATCACGATACATAAAAGATGACAACTAGTGCAATGGTCTATATTATACAGTCCCTTCAATATGGGTTTCCGACCGCCACAAGAAACCAGGTCCATCCTCCTCCCTTATCGATGAAGCTGACAATCTCGTGATTCAATCATGATGAAATGTTTGAATATAAAAAGGTTTCGTGAATCGAACAATAACACGTGAATGAAATTTTAACAATAATACGTAAACATGGATTATGATTTTATCTTTTATATTAGATTTTTGAAAGAACCAACCAATATTAACAACAATATGTAAACATGGATTAGAATTTAAATAAATATGAATATTATATTTTTGAAAGAACCAACCAATATTAATGTAAAAAGTTACCCTAAATAAATAAAACAAAAAAAAATAATAAAAGGCTTAAATTGTATTTATCTATATATTTTATGAGTGAGTATAACTAGTAAAAATAAAATAAAAAAAGTGTGTATATATAACAACATCCAATTAAAGTCAAAAGTATATAACAGGGCATCTAGCTTATTACATCAGTGGATCTAACTTTGAATTCTATTGTAATGAATTTTAGTGTATAGTTATATATTAGGTTAATACCCCGTGTATTACACGAGTTAAATAAATAAAATATTAAATAGTTATTAATAAAAATTAATGAAGTATAAAACGATATTTTGATATAAGATATAATTGACATTACATACAAGTGATAAAAGAACAATATCATTTATTAAACTTTTGTTAAATTTCTTTTATTTTTATCAAAAAAGTTGGTTTTAAATAAACTTATTCAAAACAAACCATTTTTAAATAAGTGTAATTTTTAATAATTTCTTTAAACTTTGATTTTTAATTATTTTTGTTTCATAAGAATTTTATTTTTTAGAAAACACATGTTTTAAATTATATTGTGTTTTTTGAAAAGTTTGATATTTTTTTAATTTTTTTTATTTTATAAAAATTTATTTCTTTAGAAATTACATTTGTAGAAAGATCTCTTTTTTAATTTAATTAAAAAGATTGATATGAAAAAAAATAATATCATTAGCAGTTAATGTGATATTTATTAGAAGAGAAAAACGGAAAAATATGATTTTAGAAAGCCTAGAATTGTAACATGTGACTTTGATAAATCTTATTTTATTAGTGTATATATAGATAGACGAGTATGTTTGACTCGTATATATTTGATTTGATGTTGTGATAGAATTGATGTATTGCGTTATAATGACTCGTCAAGCACTTTGATAAAAATTTATGCACATATTCAGATCACTTATTGAATACACGTACATTTTGTTAGCTTTTATCACTAAAAGTACAAAATGTGGTTCACATGTATTATATATTAGGTCTGTTATAGTTACAACCAGAGTGATATCTGGATGTCCTCGATACGGCCCGTAAGAGCCTTTACGGGCCGTATTGATCTGTACATATCAAATCAGTCAATTCATGAGTTTTTACGACCCGTATTGTCCATTACGTCCCGTAATGACAGAGTCGTAATGAGCCTTATGACCGTAAGTAAAATTTTGAATTTTTTTTATTTTTTGACATTTTTAATATTTTTCATTCATTTATGATTTATTAATTAATAATATTTTTTGGGTTTATTTTTCGCTTTTATAAAATACTTATTTATAAGTTATATAAATAAATGTTTTAATTAGAGCATTCACATTCCGTTCTCTATAAATTTATGAGTGTAGTCTTTATATTATATGAAATGTTTGTAAGTAAATTATATAAAAACATTAGTAAATTGTTTTATTAGGACATAATTCTTTCTCTTTTTTTGTCTGTCTCTCTATATGTGTGTGTATAGAGAGAAAAAAAAAAATATACCAATAACCAATATATGCATTTATAATATATTCATATAAAGAATAATAGAATATCTCAATAATCAATAGGGAAATGCTATATTTTAAAATTAATTAGATTATAAAATAATAAGGGTTGATTTATACAAACACCCATTTATGTTATTGAGACACTTTATTGTCTCTATCTCTTTCTATGTATCTATATGTATGTAAAGAAAGATATAGAGAGAGTACATAAATTGGGTGTATCAATAACATACCCATATAATAAATTTAAGTTTATTTTTTTACTTTTATATATACCTTTAAAGTAAATTTAAATTCTTTATTTTTAATTTTTTTGCTTTTATAAAATACTTATTTACAAATTTTACAAATTAATTTATATTAAACTAAAAAGTACTATAACCTAATCAATTTTAAAATATTAAAAACATTTATTGAAAATAATAAAAATTTAAAGCAAAAAATTAAAAAAATAGGAAATTTCACTTACGGTCATAAGCCTTGTTACGGCCCCGTAAATTAAAGTCATTACGGGCCGTAACGATCAATACGGGCTGTAACATTTTATAAATTGACTGATTTTGTATTTTGAATAATATGGTCCGTAAGAGTCTTTATGGGCCGTGAAAAAAATTCAAAGGGTGTCCGCATAACACCTGACAGTGTGTTCCTATATCGGACCCCATTATGTGTACTGTAATTCTGAAAAAGCAAAAGGAAAGAAAAGACGAGTCCTCTTACTTTTTCTCTTTTGTTTAGGGAATAGGCAGCAAATGTGATAAACTCAGACATGGGTAAAAAAACCGGTTCGGATATTTAAACTAGTTTAGAGACTGGTTTTTTCAGCCCTTGAAACCGATTCGGACCAAACCGGTTGGAGCCCAACCCGAACCGCCGAGCTACAATAGGTCCGGTATAATTTAAACCTAAACCGGTGCCAAAAAACCCGGTTCCAAACCGAACTCCAAACCGGTTTTTTTACAATTTGAAAACTAGCCGTTGGAGGCCAAAAAGAGTCCTTTTTTGGCTTTTTTCACCCATTTGAGTATTTGACCCCCCTACACTACTATAAATAAGTTGTTATTGTTTTGTTTGAATCACAACAATCAAAAACTCTCTCTACACTCTAAAAACTCAAAAACACTTACTTTTCTCTTCACAACAATCAAAAACTCTAAAACATGGCTTCTTTTAGTGCTCAATCTTCGGTTGGTAGTGATGCATATTCTCAAAATATGGTTCTTCGGGTTATCTCTACTACGAGGAACAAAGAAATTGGTGCCACTATGATTTGTGTGAGACATCGTCAGGTCGGAACAAGGCTCGTTGCAAGTTGTGTTAAGTTGTGTTTCAAACTTTTTTCAAATGATGTGAATTAAAAAAATCACATCGTATTAAATATTGCAAAGCATTGAAAGGGGAACCGTCTCGAGGTCAAACTTCGATTACTAATGAAGGCAATTTATGGGCTTACAATGTTGAACGGTTCGAGAGCAAATGACACGTTTTGTCATCCAAGAAAACTTACCATTCAAACACTTTGACAATGAGCGTTTGACTCAGGCAATTTAACGAACTCTCCAATCGCGTTACATACATGTAATGTCACACCCCGAAAATCGCAGCGGAAAGTCGCGTGACGTGGTGGTAACGGAAGTTGGACTTGACCCAACTTTCATGGTCAAACGTATACTAAAATGTCATTTGTTATTAAAAACCATTAGTCACATCATACAAGTACTCGGTTGTTCTACATCATTACACTTTTAGTAGAACGAATACTACTTTTTATTACACAAACATGGTTTTATTTAAAACATTTAAAGTCTTAACGTTTGACCCTTCCAAAGACAAAATTCCGGATTCCATGTCAAGCTCACATATAACCCTGAAAAGCACGAAGGGTAATAAAGTCAACATGAAGTTGGTGAGCTTTCGGGGTTTTGAAATCTTGCAACCATACATCTCTTTTAAAAACCATATGATGAAACAAGGCATAATATAATCCACATAGACTAGCTAGGTACTATGTTATTTAGGTCATAAGCCCATAATCAAACCAAGAAACACGTCGTTGCCCCACAACTATCCAGACATATAAACTCCCTCGCCACAACCTGACCAGTGCGACTGGTCGCGAGGGCGGGCCATTCTAACCCGATAGATCTACCAATATATTCTGCGGCCTCATCCCCGAGGTTAATGATTATAGAGGGATCTAGATTTCAGTAGTATATAGATCCATACTACTGATTCAAACTTATACCCTTATATATATATTATCCCGTTTAACTCATCATATACTTTAATAAATCATTTCATGCTTTTCCCCCAAACAATTTGAAATAATACATTTTAAAAATGGGGCCGAAGGACTCACCTTGAGCGTAATCTTTGAGGTTAACCAATGTGAAATGCTTTTCAAATAGTAAACCCTAATCATAAACATTATGATTATTATGCGATAATTCATGTATAAGAATGCACTTCACCCATTCTATATGATTGTTCGAAATGATACGTTTTGTTTTAAAATTACATGTTTTATGTCCTTTATTATAAGTCCTGACTATAAACCACCAATTTCCTTGTTCCTGGCTTAGATGTATTAATTTTTACTAACTTGTCACCAATAAACTTTGAGTCAAAAAGTCTTATTATACCATCATCTTGGGTGTCTAAAACCTTCTTAAACAGAGAGTCAATCATCTCTACTTCGGGTTATTATTCCTAAAAATGATTATCTGATCGGGCTTTCTTTTACCTGAGTTCATGTAGAATTCAAGAAGTAGTTTCCTCATTATTAATTATTTGATTATTAATTCATCTATTAACTTTTCCTTACATGACTTACTAATTAGTCGTTTAAGTTATACTCATATATTTTCTTTTTATTAGACATAACTTGTCCAAGGTATGCTTCATTCTTAGTCTTGTATGTTTTTGATGTTTCGACCGTCGTTTTAATCGGGTTCGTTAGTTATGGTTTTTCCTTGGTCTTTTGCTTACTCTTAACCATAATTCTTAGTCTCAACATTCTTTAGTAGACTTTTTGTCTAAGGAAGTCCTTTAATTATGTCCAAATTTTCTTTTATTTCAACCTAGTCATCTTTCACTAATATTATTATCAAAATTACCTAAAATCCTTGATCTACCTATTATTCTAAGTTATCATGTTAATAATAATCCTTCATCCAATAAATCTCCTAATGTTCTTATCAAGACCATATATCATCATTTTTCCCATCCACAAGATTAAGCCTTCATACATACATAACATACCCATATGTACATACATTTTTACCACCTAAATCCTTAACATAACATGGTTTCATCCACTTAATCATCCATTTTCAGATTTATCAAACCATCATAATAGTCATTTTACATACAAAATCATCAAAACAACCATTTCATACAATACCTAAATGGGTGAACTAGGGTTCATCAAGATTCCTGATCTTGATCATCCATGCATGAACATAAATATACATTGTCTATCTAATGTACCTTACTAGATGGAACCCTTAACGGAATGCAAGCTCGATTCTTGATTTCCCGATGAAACTTCGGGTCTAAACTAAGTTCCAACTAGAGTGTATATACAAATGAGGGTGGTTATTGTTGGTGTTAGCCGAAGGTGAATGAAGGGAGAGGGGGGGGGGTTCACGGTAGCGTTGGATAAGGGTGATGGGGTGATGGCTTCGGGTGAGGGTGGTAGTAATCGTGGCGGTGGTGAGCGACGGTGGTGGTGATGGTTTCGAATGAGGGCGATGGTGGTGCTGGAGATGTCGGTTTCGGGCGATGGTGGTGGTGATGTTGGGTGAGAGCGACGGGGGCGGTGAGGGTGTGTGGAGGTGGTGGTCGCGACGGTTTGTGGCGGGTGTGTGGGTGGCGATCGCGACGGGAGGTGGTGTCGGGCGTGGAGGCGATGGTCGCGGCAGTGGGTGGTGATGTTGGTGCCGATGGTGTCGGGTGCAGATGATGGTCGCGGTAGGTGACCGGCGGGAGGTGGTCGGCGAAGGGGGAGGGGAAGGGGAATGGGGCGGCCGATGGGAGGGTGGTGGTGTGTGTGGAAGTGGAGTGGAAGTGGAAGAGTTGTGTGTGTGTGTGATTTAAACACATTCAAGTGAATGTGTTGTCTTGCATGCAAGACATAATGATCCATCTTGGATTTTGCAAATGATTAATCATCCATATTATTATTATTAATATTAATATTATTATTATTATTATTATTATTATTATTATTATTATTATTATTATTATTATTATTATTATTTTATTATTATTATTATTATTATTATTATTATTATTATTATTATTATTCAAGAAATTGTTAAACAATTTGCAAGGTTTGTTAAACGTTAACGCAGGGTTTTGTTTAATTAGACTTAAACGTTAAATAATCATAAATTAGTTATTGCGGATGGTTTCGAGAGTTGATCTGATTTGACCGGGTGTCACAGTCTCCCCTCGTTTAAGAAATTTCGTCCCGAAATTTACGCTGTTGATTCTGAGTCAAATCTGGTTTTGAACAGGTATGGGTACTTTTGTTGTATTTCATCTTGGCGCTCCCAAGTAAATTCAGGTCCCCTTCTAGAGTTCCATCGGACTTTAACTAGCTTGATTTGCTTTCGCCTGAGTTTCTGAGTTTTCCAATCTAAGACCTCTATTGGCTCTTCGATGAATTGGAGTTTGTCGTTGATACTAACTTCATCTGGAGGGATAACTAGAGATTCATCTGTCATGCATTTCCTTAAATTAGATACGTGAAATACATTGTGCACCTTACTTAGTTCCTCCGGTAATCTGAGTCGGTATGCAACTTTCCCAATCCGTTCCAGGATTTCAAAGGGACCTACAAACCGTGGACTTAGCTTCCCTCTTTTTCCGAATCTCATAATTCCCTTCCATGGAGATACCTTCAAGAACACTCTATCGCCGACCATGAATTCTAATGGCTTCCTCCGATTATCTGCATAACTCTTTTGTCGACTATTAGCCATTTCCAGCCTTTTTCGGATCTGAACAATCTTATCCGTTGTTTCTTGAATGATTTCTGGTCCTGTTAATTGTCTTTCTCCAATGTCGGCCCAACATAGCGGCGATCGGCACTTTCTTCCATGTAGTGCTTCAAATGGAGCGGCCTTGATGCTGGTGTGATAACTATTATTATAGGAGAACTCAGCTAGTGGTAGATGAGTATCCCTATTTCCACCAAAGTCGATCACACAAGCTCTTAATAAATCTTCCAAAGTCTGAATGGTTCTTTCGCTCTGTCCGTCCGTTTGTGGGTGATAGGCCGTGCTCATATCTAATCGGGTACCCATGGCCTCCTGTAGGGTTTGCCAAAATCTAGAGGTGAATCGACTATCTCTATCAGATATGATTGAAATTGGTACACCGTGGCGTGAAACTACTTCTTTGATGTATAGGCTTGCCAATTTGCTCATACTGTAGGTTTCTTTCATTGGTAGGAAATGTGCAGATTTTGTTAGTCGATCAACAATTACCCAAATGGTATCATATCCACTTGCTGTCCTAGGTAATTTTGTTACAAAATCCATGGCAATGCATTCCCATTTCCATTTTGGAATTTCCGGCTGTTGTAGTAGTCCTGATGGTTTCTGGTATTCTGCCTTTACTTTAGAGCAGGTCATGCATTGGTTAACATAGGTAGCTACGTCTCCCTTCATGTTAGGCCACCAGAAAAATTCCTTCACATCATGATACATTTTGTCGATTCCTGGGTGAATCGAGTACCTTGTTTTGTGTGCCTCATCAAGAATTACTTTGCGTAACTCTCCATGCTTAGGAATCCACATTCTTCCGGCAAATCGTATCATTTTATCAGAACCTGTCGCTAACTCCTTGACCATCCCTCGCAGACCTTCTCTTTCTAGGTTTTCTCCTTTTAATGCTTCGAGTTGAGCACTGCGGATCTGGTCAGTAAGGTTCGAGTAAATGGTAAGTTTCAACGCTCGCACTCGCAGTGGCCTTTCCCTTTCTTTCCTACTAAGAGCGTCTGCCACAACATTTGCCTTGCCTGGGTGATATCGGATATCGCAGTCATAATCATTCAACAGCTCCACCCAACGGCGCTGCCTCATATTTAAATCCTTTTGATTAAAAATATGTTGCAGGCTCTTATGATCCGTATAGATGACACATTTGGTTCCATACAAATAATGTCTCCATATTTTAAGAGCAAAAACGACAGCTCCTAGTTCTAGGTCATGGGTGGTGTAATTCTTTTCATGTACTTTCAATTGTCTTGATGCATAAGCAATGACCTTATCTTTTTGCATCAATACACACCCAAGGCCTAATCGCGAGGCGTCACAATATACTACAAATCCCTCAGTTCCATCTGGTAGAGACAGTATGGGTGCGCTGCACAACTTCTGCTTTAGTAATTGAAAAGCTTTCTCTTGATCTTCGCCCCATACATAATTTTTGTCCTTACGGGTCAATAGGGTCAATGGTTGAGCTATCTTTGCGAAATTTTCTATAACCTACGGTAGTAACCAGCTAACCCTAAAAATTGTCGCACTTCTGTTGGAGATTTGGGGACTTCCCAGTTCTTAATTGCTTCTATCTTGGTTGGATCCACGTGGATACCCTCCTTGTTGATAATGTGACCGAGGAATCGAACTTCTCGAAGCCAAAATTCACATTTTGAGAATTTTGCGTACAGCTTTTCTTTCTTTAACACGTTTAGGATTAGCCTGAGATGTTGCTCATGTTCTTCTTTGGATTGTGAGTATATCAGAATATCATCAATGAATACTATCACAAACTTGTCTAGGTAGGGTTTACAAACCCTATTCATGAGATCCATGAATATGGCAGGTGCGTTGGTTAATCCAAACGGCATTACTAGAAACTCGTAATGACCGTAACGTGTTCTAAAAGCCGTTTTTGGGATATCCTCTTCTGCTATCAACAGCTGGTGATATCCAGACCGTAAATCTATCTTCGAGTAGTAGCTGGATCCTTGCAATTGATCGAACAAGTCATCAATTCTTGGTAGTGGGTATCGATTTTTAATGGTAAGTTTGTTTAATTCTCTATAATCGATACACATTCGGAATGATCCGTCTTTCTTTTTGACGAATAGCACAGGTGCTCCCCATGGAGAAAAGCTTGGTCGAATGAACCCTTTTTCTAATAATTCTTGCAGTTGCTTTGACAACTCCTGCATTTCGGAAGGTGCTAGTCTGTATGGTGATCGTGCTACTGGTGCAGCTCCGGGTATCAAATCAATTTGGAATTTGATCTGTCTTTGTGGAGGTAACCCTGGAAAATCTTCGGGAAATACCTCTGGGTATTCTCGTACAATGGGAATATCTTCAAGTTTTCGCTCCTCATTCCTAGTGTCAGTGGCTTTTATCAGGAAGGCAGGATATCCTTCATTAAGGTATCCATATGCTTCCATGACACTTATAATTTTGAATGAAAGTTTTCCCTTTTCTCCTTGTACGATTAAGAGTTCTCCACTAAGAGTTGGCAATCGAATGATTTTCTCGAAACATACTATTTCAGCATGATTTCGAGAGAGCCAATCCATTCCAATAACCACATCAAAACTTCCCAGATTGACAGGTAATAAGTCAATACTAAAGAGATGGTTGTTAAGTTGTATCGTGCAGTTTCTAATTACTTCATTGGATTCAATTTTCTTTCCATTAGCTAACTTAATAACATACTTCTTTCTTAGCTTACATGGTTTAATTCCCAATGATGATTCAAACTCTTTGGATACAAAACTTAAATCAGCACCAGTGTCAAACAAAACAGAGGCATAATGATTATTGATAAGAAACGTACCGTTGACTACTGACGGCTCTTGCTGTGCTTCCTTGGCATTCATTTCAAAGGCTCTCCCTCTGGCCCTAGATCCATTCAGTCTTGGACAATCCTTCTTGAAGTGTCCATCCACACCACATTCATAGCAAGCTTGATCATTTCTGATCATCCTCCCTTCAGGTTTTGCCCGACAATTCTGGCTTAGGTGTCCGAACTTATGACAATGAGCACAAATTTTACAGTCACCAGTATGGGGATATCCACATTTGCTACATTTTCCTTGAGGTTCTTTGGTTGATCTTCCATTGTTCGATGTTGCCACATAAACCCGTTCAGATCTCTGATTAAAATTCTTCCTGTTGTTTACTGGTCCCTTGGGATTTTCAAACCACTTTCTCTTTCTATCAAATAATCTTCGGTTCACTTTAACCGTCTTCCTTTCAATTTCCATCGCACTCTTTCCTTGATCGTCCTTCTTGATCAGGGTTCCATTCCGTATTGCGTCATCAGTTAAGGTGTGTGCAATAGCGATAGCACTTTGGATGGTGGTTGGTTTGGAAGCTGTAACATTGCTCCTTATTTGAGGTGCCAATCCCCATATGTATCTTTCAATTCGGACATATTCCGGCGTGACCATTCTAGGTACTAACCTTGCAAGGTCATTGAATCTTGAGGTGTATGTCCGAATCTCAGCTCCTTTCATGGTATGATTCCAGAATTCGGTCTCAATCTTCTGGAGCTCATTGCGTGGGCAATATTCTTTAAGTAGCATCTCCTTTAGTTGTTCCCAGGTAAGTTCATATGCGTTGGTATCGCCCAAAATTTGGCGTTGGGAATTCCACCATGACAATGCTGCATCTTGAAAGGAACATGCTGCATACTTGACCTTTTGATCGTTGGAACAATTGCTTATCGTTATAACCGTCTCCATCCTTTCGATCCACCTGATTATATCTAACGGTCCTTCAGCGCCTGTAAAAGTTCTTGGGTTGCATCCTTGAAATGTCTTATATGAACACCCTTGTGGTTGTCCACCTGATGAACTTCCTGGGTTTCCGTTCGTGCCGGATCCATTGTTTGCACCCATACCGGAACCTACGTTTGAACCATTTCCTGCTCCGTTTCCAAGGCCATTATCTGTATTTTCTTGCCTCCTTACTTGACCAGCCACTAGATTTGCATCATGTTGTTCTAAAGCTGATTTGACGTGTCTAGCTATCAATTGGGCTAGTTCCTCTGGGGTGGATGGTAAATTGGCGTTTCCACTTGAGGACGTATTTCGGGTTACAGGTGGCATGATTCAATTCTGTTCCGAAGGTAGTGAAGAAGGAGTTCAGTTTACGTACGTTTGTTATTATATTATTATAATGGTATATTATATAAGAATATTCTATATAATTGATTCCTTAAATAATCATACAATAATTGAATATTCATGCGACTAAACACATCTCATAAGGCATAACTTTTAAAGTTTTCATAAGCGTCTAGTTCATCCATGGTTATTAATTACATACGAGTTAGTCATCAAAAGGATCATAAGTAAATCAGTCTACATGCATCATCGAGTTTATAACTCGGTCAAAAGATAATGTTCAAGTACCCCGGCTAATCTCATAGTCATACTAAAACAAGGTTCCACTACCAACATGCGTGAGGTAGGTAATCATCATCAAACATAAAGTAGCCATAGCCATTGATGTCTCCGCTCTCTCTCCCATCACTATCGCGTACTGCTGAGCCGTCACCAATGCTGTCTCCGCCACATCTGCCCTCTGCTCTGCCTGGGTCAATCGATCCCTAGTCTCTGCGAGGCTAGTCTCCAGGTCGGCTATACGGAAGTGCATCTGGCTCATAGCGCTGTCATCCAATAACCTTTCTTCCTCAATCATCATCAATCTTCCATCCAAAGCTTGACTCACCTCCTCTTGAATCCTTATCTTCTTTCTGGTAGACAGTAGCTCCTTCTCAAGTCGCACACACTGGGCTACTAGGGTAATCATCACGCGCTCGATGGACTCACCACCCAAAGTGGTCCTGTGTGGCGCAGAAGACGACTCTCCTTCCTCAAAGGTGGAAGGAATCCCATCCCTCGAAGCCCAGCCTCTCATGGCATCCATAATCCATCTCCACTGATCGTCTAAAAGTCTGGCCCGTTTGGGCATAAGCGTACTCTCCATGGCATCATCATCCATCACCTTTCTCTTCTCTCTACGTTTCCTCCGTTCATACACCAACTTAATCCTTGGCGGTGCATCATCCACAACCGCCTCTCTCTTCTCCCTGCGCTCCCTTCGCTCATACACCATCCTAATCTTTGGTGGGTGTCGCATGAGGGGAATAGTAGCAGCATGAGTCACAGCAGTATGAGTCTCACTCTCTGAGGCCAAGCCAACTGGCTCCTCAGCAATGGGCTCGAGTGCGACTGCTGGTGGGGTAGGGCTCTCATCATCGGACTCAGATATCCAACCATTCCCCGAGTTTTCCATACCCGGGTACATGGTAGCTGCGAAGTATGGCTGAGTAGGGTGATACCATGGTGTCGAGGAAAGAGGCTCGGATGAACCATCGGTGCTACTGCTAAGGTCAGGTGCTCTCTCTCGGCTAACACGATCAGACATCTACAAATAGAGAAATGCATGCATGCGTACATATTAATTTTTACTAAATTCTAGCATACAAAATTAACAATCATAATTTTTTTTAATAAGACTATTATTATGCTTTTGACACGGAATTGTCTTTGGAGTCAAATAATCTTTTTAAAGGTTATAGTCTAGATTTTGAAAATACTCTCTAGTTCACTATAACCGTTGGCTCTGATACCAACTTCTGTCACACCCCGAAAATCGCAGCGGAAAGTCGCGTGACGTGGTGGTAACGGAAGTTGGACTTGACCCAACTTTCATGGTCAAACGTATACTAAAATGTCATTTGTTATTAAAAACCATTAGTCACATCATACAAGTACTCGGTTGTTCTACATCATTACACTTTAGTAGAACGAATACTACTTTTTATTACACAAACATGGTTTTATTTAAAACATTTAAAGTCTTAACGTTTGACCCTTCCAAAGACAAAATTCCGGATTCCATGTCAAGCTCACATATAACCCTGAAAAGCACGAAGGGTAATAAAGTCAACATGAAGTTGGTGAGCTTTCGGGGTTTTGAAATCTTGCAACCATACATCTCTTTTAAAAACCATATGATGAAACAAGGCATAATATAATCCACATAGACTAGCTAGGTACTATGTTATTTAGGTCATAAGCCCATAATCAAACCAAGAAACACGTCGTTGCCCCACAACTATCCAGACATATAAACTCCCTCGCCACAACCTGACCAGTGCGACTGGTCGCGAGGGCGGGCCATTCTAACCCGATAGATCTACCAATATATTCTGCGGCCTCATCCCCGAGGTTAATGATTATAGAGGGATCTAGATTTCAGTAGTATATAGATCCATACTACTGATTCAAACTTATACCCTTATATATATATTATCCCGTTTAACTCATCATATACTTTAATAAATCATTTCATGCTTTTCCCCCAAACAATTTGAAATAATACATTTAAAAATGGGGCCGAAGGACTCACCTTGAGCGTAATCTTTGAGGTTAACCAATGTGAAATGCTTTTCAAATAGTAAACCCTAATCATAAACATTATGATTATTATGCGATAATTCATGTATAAGAATGCACTTCACCCATTCTATATGATTGTTTGAAATGATACGTTTTGTTTTAAAATTACATGTTTTATGTCCTTTATTATAAGTCCTGACTATAAACCACCAATTTCCTTGTTCCTGGCTTAGATGTATTAATTTTTACTAACTTGTCACTAATAAACTTTGAGTCAAAAGTCTTATTATACCATCATCTTGGGTGTCTAAAACCTTCTTAAACAGAGAGTCAATCATCTCTACTTCGGGTTATTATTCCTAAAAATGATTATCTGATCGGGCTTTCTTTTACCTGAGTTCATGTAGAATTCAAGAAGTAGTTTCCTCATTATTAATTATTTGATTATTAATTCATCTATTAACTTTTCCTTACATGACTTACTAATTAGTCGTTTAAGTTATACTCATATATTTTCTTTTTATTAGACATAACTTGTCCAAGGTATGCTTCATTCTTAGTCTTGTATGTTTTTGATGTTTCGACCGTCGTTTTAATCGGGTTCGTTAGTTATGGTTTTTCCTTGGTCTTTTGCTTACTCTTAACCATAATTCTTAGTCTCAACATTCTTTAGTAGACTTTTTGTCTAAGGAAGTCCTTTAATTATGTCCAAATTTTCTTTTATTTCAACCTAGTCATCTTTCACTAATATTATTATCAAAATTACCTAAAATCCTTGATCTACCTATTATTCTAAGTTATCATGTTAATAATAATCCTTCATCCAATAAATCTCCTAATGTTCTTATCAAGACCATATTTCATCATTTTTCCCATCCACAAGATTAAGCCTTCATACATACATAACATACCCATATGTACATACATTTTTACCACCTAAATCCTTAACATAACATGGTTTCATCCACTTAATCATCCATTTTCAGATTTATCAAACCATCATAATAGTCATTTTACATACAAAATCATCAAAACAACCATTTCATACAATACCTAAATGGGTGAACTAGGGTTCATCAAGATTCCTTATCTTGATCATCCATGCATGAACATAAATATACATTGTCTATCTAATATACCTTACTAGATGGAACCCTTAACGGAATGCAAGCTCGATTCTTGATTTCCCGATGAAACTTCGGGTCTAAACTAAGTTCCAACTAGAGTGTATATACAAATGAGGGTGGTTATTGTTGGTGTTAGCCGAAGGTGAATGAAGGGAGAGGGGGGGGGGGTTCACGGTAGCGTTGGATAAGGGTGATGGGGTGATGGCTTCGGGTGAGGGTGGTAGTAATCGTGGCGGTGGTGAGCGACGGTGGTGGTGATGGTTTCGAATGAGGGCGATGGTGGTGCTGGAGATGTCGGTTTCGGGCGATGGTGGTGGTGATGTTGGGTGAGAGCGACGGGGGCGGTGAGGGTGTGTGGAGGTGGTGGTCGCGACGGTTTGTGGCGGGTGTGTGGGTGGCGATCGCGACGGGAGGTGTGTCGGGCGTGGAGGCGATGGTCGCGGCAGTGGGTGGTGATGTTGGTGCCGATGGTGTCGGGTGCAGATGATGGTCGCGGTAGGTGACCGGCGGGAGGTGGTCGGCGAAGGGGGAGGGGAAGGGGAATGGGGCGGCCGATGGGAGGGTGGTGGTGTGTGTGAAGTGGAGTGGAAGTGGAAGAGTTGTGTGTGTGTGTGATTTAAACACATTCAAGTGAATGTGTTGTCTTGCATGCAAGACATAATGATCCATCTTGGATTTTGCAAATGATATCATCCATATTATTATTATTAATATTATTATTATTATTATTATTATTATTATTATTATTATTATTATTATTATTATTATTATTATTATTATTATTATTATTATTATTATTATTATTATTATTATTATTATTATTATTCAAGAAATTGTTAAACAATTTGCAAGGTTTGTTAAACGTTAACGCAGGGTTTTGTTTAATTAGACTTAACGTTAAATAATCATAAATTAGTTATTGCGGATGGTTTCGAGAGTTGACCTGATTGACCGGGTGTCACAGTCTCCCCTCGTTTAAGAAATTTCGTCCCGAAATTTACGCTGTTGATTCTGAGTCAAATCTGGTTTTGAACAGGTATGGGTACTTTTGTTGTATTTCATCTGGCGCTCCCAAGTAAATTCAGGTCCCCTTCTAGAGTTCCATCGGACTTTAACTAGCTTGATTTGCTTTCGCCTGAGTTTCTGAGTTTTCCAATCTAAGACCTCTATTGGCTCTTCGATGAATTGGAGTTTGTCGTTGATACTAACTTCATCTGGAGGGATAACTAGAGATTCATCTGTCATGCATTTCCTTAAATTAGATACGTGAATACATTGTGCACCTTACTTAGTTCCTCCGGTAATCTGAGTCGGTATGCAACTTTCCCAATCCGTTCCAGGATTTCAAAGGGACCTACAAACCGTGGGACTTAGCTTCCCTCTTTTTCCGAATCTCATAATTCCCTTCCATGGAGATACTTCAAGAACACTCTATCGCCGACCATGAATTCTAATGGCTTCCTCCGATTATCTGCATAACTCTTTTGTCGACTATTAGCCATTTCCAGCCTTTTTCGGATCTGAACAACTTATCCGTTGTTTCTTGAATGATTTCTGGTCCGTTAATTGTCTTTCTCCAATGTCGGCCCAACATAGCGGCGATCGGCACTTTCTTCCAGTAGTGCTTCAAATGGAGCGGCCTTGATGCTGGTGTGATACTATTATTATAGGAGAACTCAGCTAGTGGTAGATGAGTATCCCATTTCCACCAAAGTCGATCACACAAGCTCTTAATAAATCTTCCAAAGTCTGAATGGTTCTTTCGCTCTGTCCGTCCGTTTGTGGGTGATAGGCCGTGCTCATATCTAATCGGGGACCCATGGCCTCCTGTAGGGTTTGCCAAAATCTAGAGGTGAATCGACTATCTCTATCAGATATGATTGAAATTGGTACACCGTGGCGTGAACTACTTTCTTTGATGTATAGGCTTGCCAATTTGCTCATACTGTAGGTTCTTTCATTGGTAGGAAATGTGCAGATTTTGTTAGTCGATCAACAATTACCCAATGGTATCTATCCACTTGCTGTCCTAGGTAATTTTGTTACAAAATCCATGGCAATGCATTCCCATTTCCATTTTGGAATTTCCGGCTGTTGTAGGTAGTCCTGATGGTTTCTGGTATTCTTCCTTTACTTTAATCAGGTCATGCATGGTTAACATATGTAGCACGTCTCCCTTCAATGCCTCATATTTAAATCCTTTTGATTAAAAATATGTTGCAGGCTCTTATGATCCGTATAGATGACACATTTGGTTCCATACAAATAATGTCTCCATATTTTAAGAGCAAAAACGACAGCTCCTAGTTCTAGGTCATGGGTGGTGTAATTCTTTTCATGTACTTTCAATTGTCTTGATGCATAAGCAATGACCTTATCTTTTTGCATCAATACACACCCAAGGCCTAATCGCGAGGCGTCACAATATACTACAAATCCCTCAGTTCCATCTGGTAGAGACAGTATGGGTGCGCTGCACAACTTCTGCTTTAGTAATTGAAAAGCTTTCTCTTGATCTTCGCCCCATACATAATTTTGTCCTTACGGGTCAATAGGGTCAATGGTTGAGCTATCTTTGAGAAATTTTCTATAACCTACGGTAGTAACCAGCTAACCCTAAAAATTGTCGCACTTCTGTTGGAGATTTGGGGACTTCCCAGTTCTTAATTGCTTCTATCTTGGTTGGATCCACGTGGATACCCTCCTTGTTGATAATGTGACCGAGGAGGAATCGAACTTCTCGAAGCCAAAATTCACATTTTGAGAATTTTGCGTACAGCTTTTCTTTCTTTAACACGTTTAGGATTAGCCTGAGATGTTGCTCATGTTCTTCTTTGGATTGTGAGTATATCAGAATATCATCAATGAATACTATCACAAACTTGTCTAGGTAGGGTTTACAAACCCTATTCATGAGATCCATGAATATGGCAGGTGCGTTGGTTAATCCAAACGGCATTACTAGAAATTCGTAATGACCGTAACGTGTTCTAAAAGCCGTTTTTGGGATATCCTCTTCTGCTATCAACAGTTGGTGATATCCAGACCGTAAATCTATCTTCGAGTAGTAGCTGGATCCTTGCAATTGATCGAAAAATCATCAATTCTTGGTATGGGTATCGATTTTTAATGGTGAGTTTGTTTAATTCTCTATAATCGATACACATTCTGAATGATCCGTCTTTCTTTTTGACGAATAGCACAGGTGCTCCCCATGGAGAAAAGCTTGGTCGAATGAACCCTTTTTCTAATAATTCTTGCAGTTGCTTTGACAACTCCTGCATTTCGGAAGGTGCTAGTCTGTATGGTGATCGTGCTACTGGTGCAGCTCCGGGTATCAAATCAATTTGGAATTTGATCTGTCTTTGTGGAGGTAACCCTGGCAAATCTTCGGGAAATACCTCTGGGTATTCTCGTACAATGGGAATATCTTCAAGTTTTCGCTCCTCATTCCTAGTGTCAGTGGCTTTTATCAGGAAGGCAGGATATCCTTCATTAAGGTATCCATATGCTTCCATGACACTTATAATTTGAATGAAGGTTTTCCCTTTTCTCCTTGTACGATTAAGAGTTCTCCACTAGGAGTTGGCAATCGAATGATTTCTCGAAACATACTATTTCAGCATGATTTCGAGAGAGCCAATCCATTCCAATAACCACATCAAAACTTCCCAGATTGACAGGTAATAAGTCAATACTAAAGAGATGGTTGTTAAGTTGTATCGTGCAGTTTCTAATTACTTCATTGGATTCAATTTTCTTTCCATTAGCTAACTCAATAATATACTTCTTTCTTAGCTTACATGGTTTAATTCCCAATGATGATTTCAAACTCTTTGGATACAAAACTTAAATCAGCACCAGTGTCAAACAAAACAGAGGCATAATGATTATTGATAAGAAACGTACCGTTGACTACTGACGGCTCTTGCTGTGCTTCCTTGGCATTCATTTCAAAGGCTCTCCCTCTGGCCCTAGATCCATTCAGTCTTGGACAATCCTTCTTGAAGTGTCCAACCACACCACATTCATAGCAAGCTTGATCATTTCTGATCATCCTCCCTTCAGGTTTTGCCCGACAATTCTGGCTTAGATGTCCGAACTTATGACAATGAGCACAAATTTTACAGTCACCAGTATGGGGATATCCACATTTGCTACATTTTCCTTGAGGTTCTTTGGTTGATCTTCCATTGTTCGATGTTGCCACATAAACCCGTTCAGATCTCTGATTAAAATTCTTCCTGTTGTTACTGGTCCCTTGGGATTTTCAAACCACTTTCTCTTTCCATCAAATAATCTTCGGTTCACTCTAACCGTCTTCCTTTCAATTTCCATCGCACTCTTTCCTTGATCGTCCTTCTTGATCAGGGTTCCATTCCGTATTGCGTCATCGGTTAAGGTGTGTGCAATAGCGATTGCACTTTGGATGGTGGTTGGTGGAAGTTTGCTGTAACATTGCTCCTTATTTGAGGTGCCAATCCCCATATGTATCTTTCAATTCGGACATATTCCGGCGTGACCATTCTAGGTACTAACCTTGCAAGGTCATTGAATCTTGAGGTGTATGTCCGAATCTCAGCTCCTTTCATGGTATGATTCCAGAATTCGGTCTCAATCTTCTGGAGCTCATTGCGTGGGCAATATTCTTTAAGTAGCATCTCCTTTAGTTGTTCCCAGGTAAGTTCATATGCGTTGGTATCGCCCAAAATTTGGCGTTGGGAATTCCACCATGACAATGCTGCATCTTGAAAGGAACATGTTGCATACTTGACCTTTTGATCGTTGGAACAATTGCTTATCGTTATAACCGTCTCCATCCTTTCGATCCACCTGATTATATCTAACGGTCCTTCAGCGCCTGTAAAAGTTCTTGGGTTGCATCCTTGAAATGTCTTATATGAACACCCTTGTGGTTGTCCACCTGATGAACTTCCTGGGTTTCCGTTCGTGCCGGATCCATTGTTTGCACCCATACCGGAACCTACGTTTGAACCATTTCCTGCTCCGTTTCCAAGGCCATTATCTGTATTTTCTTGCCTCCTTACTTGACCAGCCACTAGATTTGCATCATGTTGTTCTAAAGCTGATTTGACGTGTCTAGCTATCAATTGGGCTAGCTCCTCTGGGGTGGATGGTAAATTGGCGTTTCCACTTGAGGACGTATTTCGGGTTACAGGTGGCATGATTCAATTCTGTTCCGAAGTAGGGAAGAAGGAGTTTAGTTTACGTACGCTTGTTATTATATTATTATGATGGTATATTATATAAGAATATTCTATATAATTGTTCCTTAATAATCATACAATAATTAATATTCATGCGATTAAACACATATCATCAAGGCATAACTTTTAAATTTTTCATAAGCGTCAAGTTCATCCATGTTATAAATACATACGAGTTAGTCATCAAAAGGATAATAAGTAAATCAGTCTACATGCATCATCGAGTTTATAACTCGGTCAAAAGATAATGTTCAAGTACCCCGGCTAATCTCATAGTCATACTAAAACAAGGTTCCACTACCAACATGCGTGAGGTAGGTAATCATCATCAAACATAAAGTAGCCATAGCCATCGATGTCTCCGCTCTCTCCCATCACTATCGCGTACTGCTGAGCCGTCACCAATGCTGTCTCCGCCACATCTGCCCTCTGCTCTGCCTGGGTCAATCGATCCCTAGTCTCTGCGAGGCTAGTCTCCAGGTCTGCTATACGGAAGTGCATCTGGCTCATAGCGCTGTCATCCAATAACCTTTCTCCTCAATCGTCATCAATCTTCCATCCAAAGCTTGACTCACCTCCTCTTGAATCCTTATCTTCTTTCTGGTAGACAGTAGCTCCTTCTCAAGTCGCACAACTGGGCTACTAGGGTAATCATCACGCGCTCGATGGACTCACCACCCAAAGTGGTCCTGTGTGGCGCAGAAGACGACTCTCCTTCCTCAAAGGTGGAAGGAATCCCATCCCTCGAAGCCCAGCCTCTCATGGCATCCATAATCCATCTCCACTGATCGTCTAAAGTCTGGCCCGTTTGGGCATAAGCGTACTCTCCATGACATCATCATCCATCACCTTTCTCTTCTCTCTACGTTTCCTCCGTTCATACACCAACTTAATCCTTGGCGGTGCATCATCCACAACCGCCTCTCTCTTCTCCCTGCGCTCCCTTCGCTCATACACCATCCTAATCTTTGGTGGGTGTCGCATGAGGGGAATAGTAGCAGCATGAGTCACAGCAGTATGAGTCTCACTCTCTGAGGCCAAGCCAACTGGCTCCTCAGCAATGGGCTCGAGTGCGACTGCTGGTGGGGTAGGGCTCTCATCATCGGACTCAGATATCCAACCATTCCCCGAGTTTTCCATACCCGGGTACATGGTAGCTGCGAAGTATGGCTGAGTAGGGTGATACCATGGTGTCGAGGAAAGAGGCTCGGATGAACCATCGGTGCTACTGCTAAGGTCAGGTGCTCTCTCTCGGCTAACACGATCAGACATCTACAAATAGAGAAATGCATGCATGCGTACATATTAATTTTTACTAAATTCTAGCATACAAAATTAACAATCATAATTTTTTAATAAGACTATTATTATGCTTATGACACGGAATTGTCTTTGGAGTCAAATAATCTTTTTAAAGGTTATAGTCTAGATTTGAAAATACTCTCTAGTTCACTATACCGTTGGCTCTGATACCAACTTCTGTCACACCCCGAAAATCGCAGCGGAAAAGTCGCGTGACGTGGTGGTAACGGAAGTTGGACTTGACCCAACTTTCATGGTCAAAGTATACTAAATGTCATTGTTATTAAAAACCATTAGTCACATCATACAAGTACTCGGTGTTACATCATTACACTTTTAGTAGTACGAATACTACTTTTATTACACAAACATGGTTTATTTAAAACATTAAAGTCTTAACGTTTGACCCTTCCAAAGACAAAATTCGGATTCCATGTCAAGCTCACTATAACCCTGAAAAGCACGAAGGTAATAAAGTCAACATGAAGTTGGTGAGCTTTCGGGGTTTTGAAATCTTGCAACCATACCATCTCTTTTAAAAACATATGATGAAACAAGGCATATATAATCCACATAGACGAGCTAGGTACTATGTTATTTAGGTCATAAGCCCATAATCAAACCAAGAAACACGTCGTTGCACCCACAACTATCCAGACATATAAACTCCTCGCCACAACCTGACCAGGTGCGACTGGTCGCGAGGGCGGCCATTATAACCCGATAGATCTACCAATATATTCTGCGGCCTCATCCCCGAGGTAATGATATAGAGGGATTAGATTTCAGTAGTATATAGATCCATACTACTGATTCAAACTTTACCCTATATATATATTATCCCGTTTAAACTCATCATATACTTTAATAAATCATTTATCAGGCTGTTCCCCAACAATTGAAATAATAAATTTTAAAAATGGGGCGAAGGACTCACATTGATGAGTAATCTTTGAGGTTAACCACATGTGAAATGTATGAACCATATGTAACCTTAAACATAAACATTAGGATAGACTAGCTAGGTACTATGTTATTTAGGTCATAAGCCCATAATCAAACCAAGAAACACGTCGTTGCCCCACAACTATCCAGACATATAAACTCCCTCGCCACAACCTGACCAGTGCGACTGGTCGCGAGGGCGGGCCATTCTAACCCGATAGATCTACCAATATATTCTGTGGCCTCATCCCCGAGGTTAATGATTATAGAGGGATTTAGATTTCAGTAGTATATAGATCCATACTACTGATTCAAACTTATACCCTCATATATATATTATCCCGTTTAACTCATCATATACTTTAATCATTTCATGCTTTTCCCCCAACAATTTGAAATAATACATTTAAAAATGGGGCCGAAGGACTCACCTTGAGCGTAATCTTTGAGGTTAACCAATGTGAAATGCTTTTCAAATAGTAAACCCTAATCATAAACATTATGATTATTATGCGATAATTCATGTTAAGAATGCACTTCACCCATTCTATATGATTGTTCGAAATGATACGTTTTGTTTTAAAATTACATGTTTTGTGTCCTTTATTATAAGTCCTGACTATAAACCACCAATTTCCTTGTTCCTGGCTTAGATGTATTAATTTTTACTAACTTGTCACCAATAAACTTTGAGTCAAAAAGTCTTATTATACCATCATCTTGGGTGTCTAAAACCTTCTTAAACAGAGAGTCAATCATCTCTACTTCGGGTTATTATTCCTAAAAATGATTATCTGATCGGGCTTTCTTTTACCTGAGTTCATGTAGAATTCAAGAAGTAGTTTCCTCATTATTAATTATTTGATTATTAATTCATCTATTAACTTTTCCTTACATGACTTACTAATTAGTCGTTTAAGTTATACTCATATATTTTCTTTTTATTAGACATAACTTGTCCAAGGTATGCTTCATTCTTAGTCTTGTATGTTTTTGATGTTTCGACCGTCGTTTTAATCGGGTTCGTTAGTTATGGTTTTTCCTTGGTCTTTTGCTTACTCTTAACCATAATTCTTAGTCTCAACATTCTTTAGTAGACTTTTTGTCTAAGGAAGTCCTTTAATTATGTCCAAATTTTCTTTTATTTCAACCTAGTCATCTTTCACTAATATTATTATCAAAATTACCTAAAATCCTTGATCTACCTATTATTCTAAGTTATCATGTTAATAATAATCCTTCATCCAATAAATCTCCTAATGTTCTTATCAAGACCATATATCATCATTTTTCCCATCCACAAGATTAAGCCTTCATACATACATAACATACCCATATGTACATACATTTTTACCACCTAAATCCTTAACATAACATGGTTTCATCCACTTAATCATCCATTTTCAGATTTATCAAACCATCATAATAGTCATTTTACATACAAAATCATCAAAACAACCATTTCATACAATACCTAAATGGGTGAACTAGGGTTCATCAAGATTCCTTATCTTGATCATCCATGCATGAACATAAATATACATTGTCTATCTAATGTACCTTACTAGATGGAACCCTTAACGGAATGCAAGCTCGATTCTTGATTTCCCGATGAAACTTCGGGTCTAAACTAAGTTCCAACTAGAGTGTATATACAAATGAGGGTGGTTATTGTTGGTGTTAGCCGAAGGTGAATGAAGGGAGAGGGGGGGGGGGTTCACGGTAGCGTTGGATAAGGGTGATGGGGTGATGGCTTCGGGTGAGGGTGGTAGTAATCGTGGCGGTGGTGAGCGACGGTGGTGGTGATGGTTTCGAATGAGGGCGATGGTGGTGCTGGCGATGTCGGTTTCGGGCGATGGTGGTGGTGATGTTGGGTGAGAGCGACGGGGGCGGTGAGGGTGTGTGGAGGTGGTGGTCGCGACGGTTTGTGGCGGGTGTGTGGGTGGCGATCGCGACGGGAGGTGGTGTCGGGCGTGGAGGCGATGGTCGCGGCAGTGGGTGGTGATGTTGGTGCCGATGGTGTCGGGTGCAGATGATGGTCGCGGTAGGTGACCGGCGGGAGGTGGTCGGCGAAGGGGGAGGGGAAGGGGAATGGGGCGGCCGATGGGAGGGTGGTGGTGTGTGTGGAAGTGGAGTGGAAGTGGAAGAGTTGTGTGTGTGTGTGATTTAAACACATTCAAGTGAATGTGTTGTCTTGCATGCAAGACATAATGATCCATCTTGGATTTTGCAAATGATTAATCATCCATATTATTATTATTATTAATATTATTATTATTATTATTATTATTATTATTATTATTATTATTATTATTATTATTATTATTATTATTATTATTATTATTATTATTATTATTATTATTATTATTATTATTCAAGAAATTGTTAAACAATTTGCAAGGTTTGTTAAACGTTAACGCAGGGTTTTGTTTAATTAGACTTAAACGTTAAATAATCATAAATTAGTTATTGCGGATGGTTTCGAGAGTTGATCTGATTTGACCGGGTGTCACATGTAAGTCGTGCTACACTTATAAGAGTTTTTTTAAAAATTTTAAAAATGCTAAAAATGAATTAATTTATTATTTTGAAAATTTACAAACCGGTGTTAACTTAACTAGTGATGTTTGGTCGACTACTCATAGTTCACCGGACTCGTACATTTGTATCACCTTACCTTGGGTTCAACCCGATTCGTGGCAAATGATGAAACGTACTATTGCGTCTGAATTGTTTGATTATCCTCACAACGGTGAAAATAACTTTTTTTATCTTATTAATATATTTTAATAATGCGTCAAATAATACGTGTGCGACATAACAACTAAAATTAAAATATAAATCAATTTGTGACGGTCTATTTTTTATAGTAGATGTGTTGCTCACATCATAAATTTAGTCATTCAAGACGGTTTAAAAATAATTGAACCAACAAAAGATTCTTTTAAAAAATGTTACGTGACATTTTAGCAATAATAAAAAATATAGTAAGTATCGTAAGTTTTGTAAATACGTTTTAAATGTTTAGTTCAGAATCGGGATGTACCTACTAGGTGGAATTTGACTTGTAACATGTTTGAAAATGTTATTGAGCAAAAAGAAAGTTTAATAGCCTTTTACAATATTTTGATAAGTCGTGAGAAGGCTGTGACTTATCATCTATCGGGTTGGGCTACTATTGAATAAATTAGCAGAATGCTTCATGTTTTTAAAACGCAACTACTCGTCTTTTTGGAGTTTATCATCCAACGAGTCCATTAGTATTTCACCAAATATACGTAATGAATTTAAAATTAAATGAGTTATCACTTAGAGGTAGACCTTATTCGGATATGATACCTCCAATGAAAGAAAAACTTATAAAATATTTTTAAAAAATACCTCCGATTATTACTTATACCGCAGCCTTAAACGCTTGATTAAATTTGTCAGAGGGTTGAAACTTTACTTGATAAAACTACTCTTTATTGGGTTTAGATGAAGAAAACCCATTTATGTTTAAACTTAAAAAACTAATTTTAATCAACAATTATCAAACATATTTGATGTGTATTTAGCAAAATATGGTAAAATATCAAACATTCATGAGTCAATAAGGCATGCGATATATGCCGAAAGTTTAAGTGATCCAATGTTTGGTTTGTATAATACTCCAAGGGATGAATATAATAAATATCAATGCGGTACCACTCCAAGTAGCGAACTCGGGAGGTATGATGGTACCGACTATTTATTGATCACGACTGCACAAAGTTTCAAAATTTTTGACTTGTTGGCTTGGTGGAAAGGTAAGAAAGATTAATTTCCCATCCTATCCACTGTAGCCCGATATTTACTAACCGTTCAAGCTTTCACGTTAACTTCAGAATCTATTTTTTGTGTTTGTGGCAGGATTATATCAATATGAATAACTTGACTCATTCCCCAAACGGTTGAAATGTCTATTTGCTTGAAGAATTATTTGGATGTAGCTGAAAGAATGCAAGACAAATGCTCACTTGAAGCAGAATTTGAATATAAAACCGAACTATACAAAGACGAAATAAACGGTGGATTTACACATGGAATGACCGATGATGAAGCGACATATGATGATTACATTCGAAATAAATTGGGTTCAAGGCGCGAAGAATAAATACAATTAAATACGCAATGAATGGATGACTATGTTAGTTTTTATTTGTTAAAAATAAAAAATATAATTTTAGTTATTTTGTAATCTTTCTGTGTTTTTTATGTATTTATTTAAATGTTAAAAATGTTCAAGAATTTAACAAAATAAAAAATATCAAATTCTAATTAAGTTTAATCTTTTAATATTAAAAAAACACAATCTGTTTGAGTCTGCTGTCCATATCGGTTTGTATAGGTTTGGTTTATATTGGCTCCAAGCTGGTTTTCAACCCGAATCAATTTGAACCAAATCGGTTTTAAGCCTACCTGATTCGGTTTCCAACCCGAACCAGTTTGGCAAAAAAAAATCGGTTTGTACACTTCTACCCTCGTGCATTAAGAGGTGATGTTAGGGGTGAGCATATATCGGGTAGGACCGAGGACTACCGATACCCAACCCATAATTGTACCAATTACTGAACCGGATGTAGAAGGGATAGAAGACACTTGGTACCTGTTTTCACCAACAATCGGTATCGGGTGGGTAAGCGGGTATTTTACTGAGGAAACCAAGATTCTTGATACCGACCGATTTTGAAAACCTAAAAATAAGAAATTCTTAATATAAATCATAGAAACAAATTTGAATTAAAATTCATGGGCGGTCTACAACTATTATCGATTTACCCTTCTTCTCCAAGCTTCAAGCGCAAGGGCATGTAATGCAATCTGCATTTTTTAATTTTGATCATAGTTTAGGTTCCTTGTGTTGTTGGTTTGCTGCACTAATTAATTCATCAAACGTAGTGCTGCTGTTTGAAGTTTTGAACCACTATAGTAGGTTCTATCGTAAACAATTATCATTCATGATTCATGATGTTATTTCAGACCAATCTATAACCATAAGGGGGAAGACATTGCTCGGGTCATACTTTAGTGTTTAAAAGAATGAGATATTAAACATGTCCTGACAATTACTACGGATAATGCCTATTCGAATGATACAACCATATCAATTCTCAAATTCAGATTACCAAACACTATGGTTGTCAGGAGATACTTACATATCCGTTGTATGACGCATATAATAAATTTGATTGTAAATGATGAACTAAATTATCAGGGATCGTCAATTGATCCTTTAAGAAATACTATTTGATACATTAGACATTCTATTAAAAGAATAGATGTATTCAAGAATTGTGTGAAAGATCTGAAGATTAAAAGTAAAGCAATATTGACATATTGTCTTTAGATGTGTCTTGGAACTCGACCGAAGGAGATGTTAAATAAGACTAAGAAGTTTGAAAAGACTTTTGAAGCTTATGATTTTATAGATTTTAACTATTTGAAAGAATTGGGTGTTGATGTTCCTATAATCACAGACTAGCATTACGCAATACATATGGTAAAAATTTTAAAACTATTTAAGCGTAAAAGCACAAATGCTTCTACATCGACACATGTATTTTATTTAAAATTTATACTTTATCTTTCATGTATTAATTTTTGTTTTTATTTTAAAAGTTCAAATACCTTTAGTGTTAACGTAAAATGTGTGAAAGAGGTGGTTACAAAACAATAAGTTGGCTTGCGAATATATGCAAAAATAAAACAATTTTTATTAAAAAATAAATAAGTTGGCTTGCGAAGCCTACTTGGCTCAACATGTTTACAACCCTACCCACGAAACTATCTCAAGGATGGTGTGGTGTATCCGTGCGTGTGAGTTGACGTGACCACTTACCCAACATATATATTTGATGTATGGAAAATGTTTTGCGCCTTTAATTAGGCGTGTTTATGGTCCATATCGACCAAAATTTAGACAAATCGACTGTTTGCGGTGTTGTATAAACGTAAACCAAGCCATGTGATGATTTGAAGGTTCGGTTTTAACGGTTTGACAGTCTATATTGTTGGTTTTGACAGTTTATACGGTTTTCGTCCATTCACTATATATCATATATCAAAAAGAAAGATGAATCTAAAGGATATATGTTATTCTCCATTTAAATTAAATTTTTTTAACAACAACAAGCATAAATATTATACCACAAGAAACCAGCGCATACACAACAAAAAACAAAAACAAAATAGAAACTAAACCATAAGGTTATGCACCAAACATACCACTTCATTTTAATGCAAAACTATCTAAAAGGATGAATATAGGAATTAATGTTATAAATTATATATTGATGCAATATTGGTTAGGCCATCTGTTGTCGAGTCGTGACCACGGGCTGCATGACACAACTGGCTTTGCTATCTGGTCGCGCAAAATCATAACATGCAGGCGCGATCAGGACGAGCGCGAGCATGGTATCGGGAGAAAAATAGAGCCGTTGGATGTTGGGTTGTGTGAAAAGAGCCGTTGGACTCTATTAATTTAAAAAATATTTTCAAAATTTTACATTATAAATACTACCCCGCACTTTATAAAAAAGCACCACGTTCCTATTATTTTCTCTTCTTTCTCTCTTGCATTCCTTAAATACTATTTCTACTAGCAAATGTCGGGTTATTGGGATGGTTCATTCAACCAAAGTTTGGATCTCATGTAAAACGAGGCTTTACAAACTTTTCATTTAGTCAAATGGCATTCCCGATAAGGTCATTGCGGAGATACAACCGACTCAAAATGTACCGCCAGTTGAAGATTTTCCTAATATTCAAGTAAAGAGACGCTGTTATCACTAGATTACGGGAGGAGCGGGTGGTTAAAGTTCACTAGAAGAGTCGGGGCCTCATAAACAAAAAAATACTCCGAAGATCACGAAGCCGGTATTTTGTTAATAATTTTTTTACTTACTAAAAATTTAGTTTAACTTTATTTATTTTTAACATTTTTATTCAATATCTTTTTGTAGCCGACTAGAAAAAATCGAAGGTGTTTTGTACGAAAATTAGGGATTCTTTCTACGAGCAAGTTGGTAGGGGGGAACGCACCGCTGATATGATTTCGGGTCGTTGGGCCGAAATTCGTAAATATGTTGGATTATTTACGAATTTACATAATCGAAATAGTCGCCGAATGCGACCTAGTTCGAATGCGACCAAGTGGTTGTGATAACCAACAAGTTTACGAATTCACTTGTGAAGAGTGAAAACAAGCTAGAGGTTTTAAGAAAATATTGTGTGAGTAAAATTTTTGACAAATATTATTTGTGAAAAATACTTAAAGATGCTCGAAATGACTCCAATTAGTTGTGGTTGATGCGTAGCAAGTACAACCAGAAATGAATACTAGTTCGTCCGCCTTGTACGGGACTTCAACCGTTTCGGGTGGTCACATATTTGGCATCGACCTACACTTAGCCGATTCAGACGCCGTAACACAAGGACCAAGTCGGGCAATTGGAAGGGATCAGGGGAAATATCTGACTTAAACTATCGATTCAGAAATTGCATCAAAGATCAACAAATAACGACGAGTATCGAGACGGCAGAAAGGCAAAAACGTTTAAAACTAGGTTGAAGAAATTACCTTTTCTTACCCCACACTTTAGTTCGCTCCTGGCATCGGACCAGGATTTAATGGAACAAAAAGGACCGTATTGGGAATTGGAAGAGGAAGATTAGTTAGATTAGTTTTTATTTGTTATGTGTTTTTTATTTATTATGTTTTTAATGAAATTTATTTAGTTATAATGTTTAATTTTATATTATTGTTTTACATTTAAAAATAATAAATTAAGTAATTCATTATAGCTGCTAATCACATTAAACATAACAGTTCAGACTACTTGATAAGAAGCTCTATATAATGTATAGTTAGTATCCAGTTACCACCATATTAATAGTTATTTCCATATGCGTGTAATTGGGTTTCAACGATAATGACAATTGTGATGCTAAATATATCATCTATTACCTTTAATAAAGCAATGTTTTCTAGGGACATGTGACAATCAACAAGGGTCTCTAGGGACACGTGACAATCAATAAGAGACTCCTCAATTGAGTTTTTCCGCCTAAAATTTATTAAATTGTGATTGCATTTAAATTTGGAAGCTATGATTTAATTAAAAAAAGAAATTTATTAATTATTTTAAAAAACAATCAACAGTTACCATAATTAATATTTTAAATAGTTTTCATATTAGAAATTGATATAATTTAAGTTTTAAATTATTTCCATATTAAAATTTAAGATCAAATAAAGTGTATTGAATTACTGATTATACGTGATCTGCTTAATGTTTAAAATTGTCTTAAAATTTTCATACATATTAAAGAAGTAATTGTTTCAAAAATAACACGTTAGTGCAGTAAAATACAATAAATTGTCATTCATTTAAATTAAAACTAAAAATTAATATTAATATTTAAGTTAAAGACAATTTATAACTAAAATTATGTGATAAATTATCATCCATTATAAACAATTTATGTTATAAAATGGCAAATTGTTTTAGAAACAAATTTAATGATAAATGAACAAAAGATATTAAAAAGTTGATACTATAGTAATCTTTGGATTTAGACATTATTTAAAATAAATGATATAGATATGATCAAAATCATCTTTGTATTTTTGAATAAATAATTTAAAAAGGTGAGTTAGGGACTTAAAGATAAAAAAACTACATTTTATTTACTCATATTGTTTTATGAAATTATTTTACAAAAAATAGAAGTAAAAACTTTTACTTTTTTGAATAACCTTGACATAGATCGCACAATTATAGTAAAATAATTAGACTTTGAAAATATGTTAATGTTCACAAGCAAAGTGAAATATATTTATTGATGAACAAGTATATTTTAACTTTGTTTAATTATTTATTATATCCATTCTTAAAAATTTTATATTTAACTTGGTAATTAAAATATTTTTGTTGTAATTCCAAGATATTAAAATACAATCCAATGTATGGGTTGTGTGTGCTCTATGCAGCACGTCTAAGCCGTCCAACAGTAAGTTGGGGCTTTATCAGCCCAATACCTTCCTGGCCATGGGAACATAAAATTTATAACGGTTAAAAATGATCTACATGAAAATAAATATTTGTTTATTCATAAGTCATTGATTTATGAAAGAATTTTAAAATTTAAACATTTTGATAATAAACATATACTATGCTTAAATTTTAAGATAACTATTACAAAACATATCAATTTTTTAGGCTTCAAATATATTTTTGACTTTACTACCTTTCAATCTATTTTAGATAGTTCCATTTCTCAAAATCTAAAATTGGTTTGTATTCTAATCTCATATTAATTATAATAATTATATTATTTTTTTTAAATTTCTTACACTAACAATATGTAATTTATAGAGCCGTTGTATATTTGCAATATATTATTTTCATTAGTCGTGTAATACACGGGTTCTAACCTAGTTTCAAATATTCAAGACCGAATATAATTTATTTATGAGAAACGGAAAGAAATAAATAATTTCAGGTTTCATTTTAAAACAGTTTCAATATATAAGATATAATTAATATTTTAACAACATGGTTTACAACTCACATATCATAATTATAAATTTAATTGACAGATCTAACCGTTCACTGTATCTATTTTACATGACTGGTCGGGATTATTACTAGTTTTACATAACAATTCGAACTTCATATAAAATATATATTAGATTTGAAGTCGGTTTTCATCCAATTTATTATTCAAAAGAGTTGTGTGTAAGAAAAATAATTTAAAGGCTAAAATCGTTTGCTTGAATCTTAAATTGCATTTGTTTTAAAATATCTTAATAACATGATTCATGTTTATTTATTATTATTATGGCAATTTGAAACTTCCATGAATAATTAACTTCTAAAATTTTAAATTTTATCACATCATTTTCAACAATTTATTATTCAAAAGAGTTGTGTATAATAAAAATAATTTAAAGGCTAAAATCATATGGGGAATTTTAAATTACATTTGTTTTAAAAGATCTTAATAACATGATTCATGTTTATCTAATAATAATGATAATAATAATAATAATAATAATAATAATAATAATAATAATAATAATAATAATAATAATAATAATAATAATAATAATAACAATAATAGTAATAATAATAATAGTAATAATAATAGTAATAATAATAATAATAATAATAATAATAATAATAATAATAATAATAATAATAATAATAATAATAATAATAATAATAATAATAATAATAATAACATAATTGGAAAACATAATTGTTTTAATTTTATATTTTATAAATTGAAAATAGAATAAGAAATAGTGAAAGGGATCAAACAAGAACTTCATTTTTTTGAGAACTCTAAAAAACCAATATAAGCAACTAATTTTCAATTGTAAAATGGTAATTAACAAAAAATAATAAAAAAAATTATAAAAAGAAAAATAACATAAAAATAAAAAAAGAAAAACACAAAAATATTTCTCTAGTTTCCCTCTTTCATAAAAAAATTAAAATTTTTTATAAAAGATAAAAAGAATTCTTATTTTTTTTTGCGAAATTCGTTTACACATGTGCAATACCGTATTTACACATGTGTAAATCCGATAATTGCACATATGTATAACAAGATTTACACATATGTAAATAACGGGTAAATAATTTTTTATAAAAAAATATATCAATATGGTAAGCGTTGAAAAGATAAAAAGAATAAAATTAATGGTGATTTTTTTTTATAAAATGATGTCGTGAAAAAGTTATGAACGTTATTTAAAAAAAAAGAAGAGAAATAACATGTGATTTGTATGTGATAAGAAATGTGTAGCTAATATTAATTGTTATAGTTTAAAAAAAATTGTTATCAAGATATACCTGACCTATCAGTTTAATATAATAAACAACGTACATATTGATTAAGATCTAGATTTTACATAAACAATGAAAGTTATAAACTCTGTACTACAGATGTTCTTGATTGAAGAATCAGCATACAATATTACTATAATGGTGATTAAATATTCAAATAAATAAATAATACCCTATATTAGTATATTACTTCATCGTCGCCGACAAAATGTTTGATATCCCATAAGAGATTTGAGGGAACAATTCAACACCATAAAAAATTTTGGTTTACTGAGAAAAACTAATATTAAGCCCTCAATGTTGTAACGGGGGTGTAAAACCGTGTCAAGTGTCACCAATTGCACACAATCGCAAGTGACCATTAACACCAAAAAACTTGTATTAAAAAGGAAATAAATAACGTAGAGAATAAAATCAAACAATAAGCGTGAAAACGTTGAACCATGTAACCAAAACAAAAAACATATAAAACAATAAGTCAATCTAGAACCAGCACGTTGCGATATGGTTGTTAAACAGTAAAACAATAAGGATAAAAATGTTGAATCACACACACGTGTTACGGTGTGTTACTCGCAAAATTTAGACGAAAACGCAAAACAAAAATTTTTATAATATGAAAAGTATGGGGAATCAAAAATAAAAATAAAAAAATATTAGAGTTAATTTGTAAAAGATGTAAAAATAATAGGTTAAAATAAGAAAAAAGTTAGAGTTTAAGAAAAAAAGATGGGTACAATCCACTAAATACATAATACTACTCACCAAACGTATCAAAGTTGATACTTATTATTATATAAATAGTACAGATTTAATTTCATAGAAGTTACAATTGACCTTACTCATGGTTTCCGTAAAGTTTAAAATTCTATTTTAGATTAGAAAAGTTTAAAATGATTAGTCAACATTGCATAATCATCTATGCAAAATACAATTCAAATGCTTATCCGCATACAGTAATTTCAAAAGTTGAATAGTCATATTGAACTTGAAGGAGTAAGAAAAAAGTAGGATTTGTTAGGGTTATTTTAAAACTATTTTAATTATTTCGTATGTGTTAATTACTATATTTTAATTTGTAAAATGTAAAATCTTAGAGTTTATAAAAGTCAAAAGACTAACAAAAACCGGCTATATTATTGGAAATATTATTTTTATACCCCTTTTATTAAATCTTATCTAATACAACTGGCCCTCGAAGGCTATAAATACAAACCCCTCTGAAACTACCATTCACGTATCCTTCATCAATTTCTCTCACAACAAAATACACGCTTTTGTGTGTGTTTTGATCATCTTCTTGTTCTCACAAGAAACCAGTTTAACTTCTTGATCTTTTATGAAGATAAATATGAATTTTTTCTGGTTATTTGCATTGGTGGTGTGTTTGTTTCCATTGTTGAATAATATCAATGGAGGAGGAGGAGTTATGGCTTTTCACAAGACTTATATGAACTATCAACTTTTGAGTACCGCGAAAGACGTAGAACAAGTTTACAGAACCGGATATCACTTTCAACCGAAACAGAATTGGATTAATGGTAAGTTTCTTCTTTTGTTAGTTATCTTGTAAATTGCATTCTGGTAAAAAAGAACAAAAAAGAAAATTCTAACTGTTTTAAGTTTTAACTGTCTCATAGTTATAGACAACACTATCATGAAAACCCTAATTATTGTTCCTAAAATTTGATATTGATCCATCAAGAAAAATCTTTCACTATTAGAAGACTATATACCGAGGGACTATATCTAACAGATCTCTATATTGGTAATCGTTTTACCAACGAATTTCTGACGGATACCACTCGATCTTGGTGAAAGTTATAAGTTTTATAGCGATATACTTTTCTTATTTGAAAAACTTTATTTTATTTTTGCATGTGAGTATATTATGTTGCAAATTCTGGTAGTTGTTTTTTATATTGGTTGAATGGTTCAATAGTCATATTCAGTTCCATATATAAAGGGATGTATATAAATATTTGCATGTTTAGATCGGCCATCTTCCTATAGTTGATTTCTTGCTATTGTTTTTATATTTTAAGTATATTTTTTGCATTTCAATTATAAGTTATTACTGTGCATATTAATGTGTGTTAGACTTTTAAAATAGCTAGAAATTAACAAAATAAGTCAAATAATTTTTTAGTTGTGTCATTAACAGTTTAACACAGAAATAGCCTACTATGTTGGAATGATAATATGAATAAGTCGTTTAATGCGGATGATAGAAAAGCATTTTTGCGGATAAAAAACGAGTTTAATACTATTTCGTATATTCATTTTCTTTTACAATTAAAATCTATTTTGTATTTATGTTGAAAATTTCCAACACCGAATTCCAAATATGACCATAATTTATTTATGGCCATCAAATTGGATTACCAATCTATTAAGTCAAATTGTCAAAGTCAAACTTTCTTGAAGTTATTTGCAGATATATAGAGAAAAAAACGCACATACACGCAACATATACAACTCAAGAACGTGTACCCACGTGCATGTATATGTACACCCATATATTATGTATTGAGCTATTAATTTTATAAACTGATATGTATTTTCTATTAGATTACTAAGGAAGAAATTTAAAAAAACTCTCATATTTTATAAGAACTCTTTATGTATAAAAGAGGTTCACACAATTTTCAGGTTTAACACATATGTAAAAACACACGTAAAAAAGTTTACGTATTGAAGATAGACTTCCTAAGGTAACAATTCTCTAGCTTACTAAATAAAAGTTTGATAAATACGTATTAGTTTAATGCGTTCCATGTTCTGTAATTGCAAATTGTAAATTTATTAATAGTTCATGAATCATGTGAGGAGAAAAGAAAAAGAAAGATTTCATGTCGGTGAAGTTATTATTGTATAGGTTAAAAAAGGTTCCTTTTAGAAGAGATTAGAAATAAGTATGGATATAAAAGTTTTCATTTTATTATTTGTAGAAATTAAATATGAAAATTAATTATAATCATAAACAAATAAAGCGAAAAAAGAGGAGACCTATCGACCAATTCCTCCATCTTAATCTCTTAACTCACGTGCTTTTTATTATTATTTTTGTATCTAGTTTTTAGCCTAGAATTTTTTATAAATACTACTTTTTTATTTGAAAAACAAAGCCAAGTAACACGCTCAAACTTATAAGTGTATGTTGTAGTTCAAGCAACTAAATGTATAAACATAATTAGATTTAAAATATCAATTTGAGTAAATAATCTATAAAAATCATACACTTGATTTTATTTAATATTTAAATCAATAAACAAGTTGGATATATTTTGAATAGTCAACTAGACGATCCAATTGACATTGACAATCACATATCTATTTGAATGTAATTATGTTATTTTCATTTATTAGTTTATACATGAGTTTCTCTTTTCATTAAATCTAATTTACGATCACTTTATACTTTTTTATATTATGTCACTAATCACGAGTTCTTTTTTCTTTTTTGCATGATGTGGACAATCTACTTAGACCCTAATGGTGAGTTTATTTACCTATTTTATTGAAGATTAATATATTAGAATATATTATTTATGAGTAATATAGTTTTTAACTAATAGATATATTTTTTACACAGCACCTATGTTTTACAAGGGA
Source organism: Flaveria ramosissima (assembly GCA_025215565.1). Lineage (NCBI taxonomy): Eukaryota > Viridiplantae > Streptophyta > Magnoliopsida > Asterales > Asteraceae > Flaveria > Flaveria ramosissima. The sequence goes on from CM046038.1 coordinate 51,005,462, forward strand.
TACTATCATTTGTTCTATCAATATAACCCAAAGGGTGCAACTTGGGGTAATATTGTATGGGCACATTCGGTATCAAAGGACATGATCAACTGGGTAGCGTTAGAACCAGCAATCGTGCCATCAAAACCTTTCGATAAGTATGGTTGCTGGTCTGGCTCGGCCACAATCCTCCCAGGAAACAAACCTGTTATTTTGTACACAGGAATTATTGCCCAAAAACCTGCGCCAGGTTACCAAGTTCAAAACTACGCGATACCTGCCAACTACTCAGACCCGTTTCTCAGGGAATGGATAAAACCCGATGACAACCCGATAGTGAAACCAACTTATGAGAATGTGTCATCCTTTCGTGACCCAACGACCGCGTGGTTCAACAACGGTCATTGGAAAATGGTCGTAGGAAGTAAGCATAACCGCCGAGGTATTGTCTATTTGTACAGGAGCCGAGATTTTGTTAAGTGGACCAAAGCTAAGCATACTCTTCACGACAAAACAAATACTGGTATGTGGGAATGCCCGGATTTTTACCCGGTGTCAACTCGTGGAACACATGCAGTTGAAACCTCGGCACTTGAAGGAGGAATTAAACATGTTTTAAAAGTCAGTCTTGACATTACTAGGTTTGAGTATTACACGATTGGGACTTATAACCCGATCAAGGATAAATATTACCCTGATAACACTTCTGTTGACGGTTGGGCTGGGTTAAGATACGACTACGGAAACTTTTATGCATCAAAGACGTTTTTTGACCCGGCTCAAAACCGGCGAATTCTTTGGGGTTGGGCTAATGAGTCCAGCACTACTCAAGAAGACGTTGCAAAGGGTTGGGCAGGAATTCAGGTAATTTTATATCTACCTACTCTAATAAAAATGTATCTTGAGATGACATGTGGCAACATCACAATCAATCTCATCAAAATTTTCTCGCCTCTCTCTCTTATTAAATAATTACGTTAATTACTAATAATATTATTTAACACCTTTTTAGATTTAATAAATTAAGAAAAAAAATTATTTATTAATGTTATTTTTAAATAAATAATTTTTTTATAAAATAATAAATTTTTCTAAAGCACAAAACTTTTTTAAAAATACGAAATACTTTAAAATTGGTATTTTTTAAAAATCATTTTTTAAAAACAAAAAATAATCAAATTTGAGAGTTATAATAAGAATTTTTTTTAAGTAACATTTTTATACGGTTTATTTTAGAACAAAATTTTATTATATTAATATTTTATTTATTCAACCCGTGTAATACACAGGTTTACTAAAACTAATTTTTTATATATAGAGTACTTTTGTATCTATATATGATGATTAATGACTATATTAAAATTTTTATATATATTTTTTTATTTTTATGGTGTAGTTGATTCCACGTATGGTGTGGTTGGACCCTGCTGGAAAACAATTGTTGCAGTGGCCAATTCATGAACTTAAAACATTAAGAGGTAAGAAAGTGGACCAAAGTAATGTGAAGCTCAACAAGGGTGACATTGTTGAAATAAAAGGAATTACTGCTGCTCAGGTTTGTAATATTTGCATTACTTGTAGTAAATTTGATTGGTCATGTTAATGTGATACATTTGTATATAAGTATTGGTATGATACAGGCGGATGTGGAAGCAATCTTTACATTTTCAAGCTTGGATGAAGCTGAGACGTTTGATCCAGAATGGTCTAAGTTGCCCGCTGAAAATCTTGCATTGGAGATATGCGGTATCACGGGTACGAAACAAGGCGGGTTAGGGCCTTTTGGGTTCTTAACTTTGGCCTCGAGCAAACTCGAAGAGTACACTCCTGTATTTTTTAGGGTTTTCAAGACTACTGACAACAAACATAAGATTCTTATGTGTTCAGACGCCAAACCGTAATATATCTCTCTCTTTTAATTTTATTATTAACTTGTTATATTGTAACTAATCTATCATGTTATCATGTATATCTTAGCTAACTAACTTATTTTGATATTTATTGTGTTTTTTTGTCACAGTTCAACACTGAACAAGGATGCTTACAGGCCATCATTTGCGGGCTTTGTGGACATCGATCTAGCCGAAAAGAAGCTTTCCCTCAAGAGTTTGATCGACCACTCGGTTGTAGAGAGTTTTGGGGAGGGTGGAAAGACAGTTATAACTTCCAGGGTTTACCCCACACTAGCAGTGAACGAAAATGCACATTTGTATCTATTTAACAACGGTACCGAGACAATCACTGTTGAGAGAGTGGATGCCTGGTCGATGAAGAATCCATATGTCATGAATTAAATGATTGAAGTTTAATTAGTGGAGAACTTAATTACGAAGTACTTTGATTATGTTATTAGGTATTGGGGATTGATTACATTCTTAGTAATTTTTCCGGAACTTTTATTCACATAACATGTACTTTATTCTCATTTAATTTTATTTCATGTTTTTTTATAATAAAAGAATACACCAATCGACAATCACTACTAGTTGGGAGTTAACTTGTGTAGTTCATATGTACACACCAGTGTTTGATATATTTATACTAAAAGAATGTAAAATGTTTCTGACAAATTAATACAATTTAAAATTAGACACGACACATATCACTACTAGAAAAAAGGTTTTTTTCAAGCCACCAAAGGTATTCCTTTTGTTTACCATCGAAAGACCATTGTCCTCCCGACCCGAGATGAAAGTCGTCCCTCGTAGACTTATCGAATCATTGGTGAGTTCTTTCGCCTAAAACAAAAAAACACGATCATGGAAAATGCTAAAAATAGAATGGACTTAAGGTTATGGTTTGGAGTAATTTTTATGACAAAATGCATTTTGGATGGTTAAAGCGCAATGATATGAAGTTATAAACAATTTTCTATATTTAAGAGTCAACTTGCGGTAACTCTTATGCTTAAATTATTATACTTTAACTATCTTTAAGATGATTATGCTTATCATTTTTTAATCATAAAAAATACATTTAGCCTTTACTTGAATACTATATTTCGAATTTCTTTTGTCTTTTGACATTTTCGTTTGAGTTAATTTATATTCCTTTAGGACACATAAAATCTCTTTGAAAGCAATTCCTCATATTTAAATATCTCTTATAATTTGTAAGGGTTCAACTCCTTGAACTAGAGGTGCTTACAAGACAATGTTTAAAGGCTTTGTGGACATCAATTTTGCCCTAAAAAACTGTTCACAAATGATTATTTTACGATCATTCAGTCGTAGAACGCGTGATAGCTTTTTTTAACGGCAAATGTACGACCCTGCTTCGGAGGATAGTTGTTATCTTAATCGGGCCCACCTATCCGTTTTCCAGCCGGGACTGCACCCCCAACCCCCTCGGAGGAAACTCATTGCTGAGAAAACCCCATGACTCAACTCTGATCATTTTGCTCAGAGTGAGACTTGAACCCATGACCTTCATTTTATTTACATGTTATGGGTACCTCGCCTTAACCAGTTGGGCTAAGGATCATTGGTCTAATAAATGAGCCAAGAACGCGTGCTAGCTAGGAAGGCCTGACTGCATATTGCTATATATTTTGGTGTAATTGAATTGACTATAATCAATGTGATCATAATATCCATTAAATGAGCCAAGAGGTGCGGAGTGTATAATTGTTTGAGTTTATTGTGATAAAACCTCTTTAGGGGCAAGACACCTAAGCAAAGGGGGTTTCAAGGGGGCAACGACCTTTTGATGAGAGTCCGGGGACAACGCCAAATTTTGTACATGTGTGTCAAATTTTGTCAACATTGGGGCCTAGCAGAGGGTGATATTAAAAGTGATAAAAAGATTAAAAGATTATGAGCAGTTTAGCTTTTAAATAGACAGATATGTACTTTTGTTTATACATAAATCTTATTTGGTTGTAAATAGAAGAACGCATCGTGTACATGAAACACTCGCCGCACGCCTCGACTTTCAACGCCTAAAAGCGTCAGAGTGCCTTAAGCTTTTAACGCCAAGGGTGCATTTATATATTATACAAAAAATTACAAATTGAATAGGTAATTAATTACTTAATTGCTATGACCACACTTCTTCTTCCTGATGTTTAGAGCCCTTAAGTGCAAACGAGCATAACACCTAATTAACCGAAAACAATTCACCCCACAGAAAGCAGTTAGTTTTAAAAACACACGCATAATACAAGATAAAAAAAAAAAGCAAAGTTATTTTGGCGTAGTGTAGGTAAATAAAAAAAGAAAAATTTTCGAGGACAAAAAAATATAAAGAATCTTAGCACAATAACGTTGATCTTCATGGGAAGCTAAAAGAACAGTTAAAATAGTGAAAATGTATTGCCTCATATATAATTTCTTTATAGATCGAATAACTAATCAAGAACTCTATTTTTTAACTAAATTAATAGTTAGACTACTTAATTCCAATAAGTATTTATTAAGCTAGTTAATTACATCTTATTCAATCTCACTAATGATTCGTAAGTTACACCCAAAATATTTAAAAACTACAACTTGATCACTTAATGCCAAAAAGTATTTATGAAACTAGTTAATAACATCTTATTTAATCACACTAATGATTCGTAAGTTACAGTCAAATATTTAAAAACTATAACTTGATCACCAGAAAAAGTAATTCATTAATGTGGTCCTGTAGTAATTCATTAATGATTCTTAATTATTTTATGTATGGTGACGTACAATTATTACAATACATGTTCATGAAAAATAAAATATACTTGCCTGACCCTATTATTGCTCAATAATTCGGTGCATTTGTATACCAGGTAGTGGTATAATAAAAATGGTGTTTAATTAAATTTTTTTAAAAAATTGTAAGCTTAACACGTATCATTATATTGATTTAATCGGATGGACGTTTTGTGTAACACCCGGCCCATCACACCAACAATATTGTCCGTTTTGCTCACGAGGAGCTCACATATTTGCTTTTGGTTGCCCGGGTGAAATCTTCCCAGGGAGGTCACTCATCCCTGGATTGCTCCCACCTGAGCACGCTTACTTGTGGAGTTATCCTCTCATCCATAGCCAATACGCGTTGTTGATGTTAGAAGCCAGACATTCCTTATGAACCAGAAATCTCTCCTGTCCACGACCGATGTGGGATATGTGTAGGGTGTCACAAGCACCCCCGGTTTGGACTCATCGTCCTCGATGAGCCCGAGAAGTCACCATCCTTGGTGAGGTATGTCCCACATCCCGAACGGCACAGGAGTGGCTCTGATACCATTCTGTAACACCCGGCCCCTCACACCAACAATATTGCCCGCTTTGCCCACGAGGTGCTCACGGATTTGCTTTTAGTTGCCCGGGTGAAAACTTCCCAGGGAGGTCACCCATCCCTGGATTGCTCCCACCTGAGCATGCTTAACTGTGGAGTTCTCCTCTCATCCACAGCTAATACGCTCAAAACGCGTTGTTGATGTTAGAGGCCAGACATTCCTTATGAACCAGAAATCTCTCCTGTTCACGGCAAATGTGTGATATGTGTAGGGTATCACATTTTGGTCATTATTTCAAATAACACAATTTATTGTATCTATTCTTTAATCGTGCTAAATATTAGTAACGTGACATATATTTTTCATCATTTATTATATGTATTTACCATGTGTTTTATGTTTTAAACCATTTTGTGTTATTTTTGTCATTGTTTTTATAGATTATATAAACTTATTATCTATAATTGTATTTTACAAATAAAAGTATAAAATTGTATTATTTCACATATTTTCATAACTCATAGTGTTTAAAATAACACAATGTATTTTGTGTTATTTTTGTTATTGTTTTTATAGATTATATACATTTGTTATATATCATTGTGTTTTATAATTAAAAGTACACAATAATATTATTTAACTAATGTATTTTTTAAAACTTATATTATTCAAGATAACATAATGTGTTATATTTGTCATTGTTTTTATAGATTATATAAATTTGCTTTTATTTATCATTGTGTTTTACAACTAAAAGTATATAATCATGTTATCTCATCAATATTTTTTTAAAAAAAACTCATTGTTTTTATAATAACACAATAACGATAAAAAAACATAATGATTGTGTTATATGTTTATATCAATTTTGTGTTATTTTGTCTTTATTTTTAGTGTATTAGATTCATTGGTTGTTAATTTACCATTGTGGTTACATACTAGATGTGTACAATAGTGTTATTTTACAGTAATTAATAGTTTTTAGATTTTACAAAACTTTATAAAACACAATAACTAACAAAAATACACAAAAACTATACTAAAAACACGATTACAAGTAGAAATCATATGATCTTTAAAAGGTAACACAAAATAATTAATCTTTTGTATAATAATATTTTACTCGTCTCAAAAATTAAAAAAACACTAGTTTATATGTTGTAACTTTTATAAATAAATTATGTCGTATATAAAAGTTATGAAGGTTTAAAAAATATAGAAAAACTTTAAAAAAATCAACAAAAGTGGTTATGCCTAGATATCCCTCTAATAAACTTCATGTCTTAATTTGATCTCAACCATGATTAAAGATATTATGGTTAAGATTATTTATTATATTTTTTTAGTTTTAATAGCTTTTTGTATTTTAGCTATTTTCTTATATATTTGAGCTTTCATAGTTTCATGGTTCGAATCTCACATATGTATTGCGTCCGTCATACCATATGGTGGTTTAATGATTTAAAATGGGGCGCAACTAAAAGACAATTTTAATTTTATAGAGTTGTTTTCTAAGATCATGTGTTATGTCATATTCTATCCTTTAAATACGAATAATAAAATAATATTTTAAGAAAAATATTACATACTAGACAAAAGGAAAACATAAAGTAAGAATAATTAATAAAAACCAACCATTGAATTAAATAATAATTAAAAAGCATGAGTAAGCTACAATTAAAAAACATTACACATATTATTATTTATTTATTTTTTGCAATTAATCAATGAGCTTAATCATGACCAACGACGGAATCATCGGGGCGGACTAATGTGAAACACTTGTTCGTAGCTCATGAAATAAAATAAGTTGAAATAATATTAAATATCATTTTCATTGAATAATACAACCAAATAATTCATTACAATGCAATAAAGATTCAAACAACATAATAAATTCTTTTATTAATCTAGGTCCAAATCCTATATGAGTATGAAAAAATCCTCTAAACTGCATCCTAAAACATGTTAAAAATACGGTCAACATATGACGTTGGTGAGTTCCCATGAATTTGTACATACATATATAAACAACTTAAAAAAGGAAATTCAAGTCATAGGTTAAGAAATAATACAAGAATATATAGATAGTATAATGATACAATCAAACCTTAACAAAAGATTGGCCACATTAAGATATACGATTAGCTAAGTATACTTGGTTCCCATGATGAACAAGAATATGTCATCAGGAGCCGGCAATAACCTCGGCTTTAGCACCAAATAGGCTTGTCAAGCCCATAGATCTATGACGTCGCTAGGCTAGCAATAGTTAATAATTGTTTTTTAAGATGACTATCATATAATGCTCACCACTATCTCAAATAACCATGACAAAGTTTATAAGATGAATTGCACGTGCAATACAAGTATTAAGATATTTTACAAATGTGCATTTATACGTTAACATGCTTCACCCCAAAATGTGTAAAATAAAAATGAAAACGGGGTATGGAAAACTCACATTGTATAATGATGGTTGTAGAGTACATAAGAAAGCTTGTATGTCAAGAGTCAAAGGTGATGTCCTAAAAGATAAAAAGAAACAATAAGTTGAGGTCGGAATTCATTACAAGAAGTTAAGACGTTTAAAGAATGCCAAAAAACGAAAGATAGATTGAAAAAGGATTATTGCACCAATTTTAGATTTTGGACAGAATGTTTGGTACGTGTTTGAACAGGTTTTAAAAATAGCAAACGGTTTCATAAAATTATAAAACTTTATAGTTGGCTAGTTCAAAGTCTCTCGGACAACTTTCGTTTAGAAACGTTTTTTTGAGAAGACCCGTAAATAAGTCAAAACAGCAGCACAAAACAGAAGGTGTTGAAATGCGCATTTATCTTGTGAAGGCTATTGTTGAGTCGTACGATTGAGTTTGAAGACGTATAAACCATAGTTAGAAAGTTTATTTAATGAAATTAATATTTAAGTCTGAGTTTACTCAAATTTAGTTTGTTATGACCAAGTTACTATTAGTTGAAGTCAGATTATATTCTGCCAACATTTAGTAAGACACTTATGTGCATTTTTAAAATTGCTAAAGCATAAAACGGGTTAGAACAAATTTATTATGTCGATATGGTATATTAGACTTCATTTGAGTTTTAAAAAGATATTCCAATACTTTGGCATATCCATCATTTAGAGAAATAATGTTGTGGAATAACCGAATGCGGCGGCATAGTCGTCTATATGCAAACGAGATTCTTTGTTTACGTTTAGCGTGTTCTTAGCTTGATTTAGGAATGTTAGTGATTGTTATAAGGTTAGTGAAAGTTAAAAGGTTAATGATCAAATGATAATGATTAAAATTAAAAGAGATTTAATAGAAGAAAGAATAAAAATAAGAACATAAAGTACTGAGAACAATTGGATGTTAGGATGATTGAAACAATATAGAAATGTATAATATAAAATCAATATAAGGTTACCTTAGTATTAGAAACTTATTCAAATTACTTGTAAAAGAAAATTTTTTGAAATTGATCAAAACCAAAGGATGAAAGAAAGGTTTGTTAGTGAGATTTTTAGAGAATGAGCAAATGAAAAGTAAGACCTAAAACTTACTTTTATAGTTGAGGTTAGAAGAAGGTTATGAATGGTGTTAATGGTGAGTTACAAGTCTTTTAAAAAATGGGGTTATGATTGGAATTCAAAATAAATATAAGATTAAATAAAATAAATAATAAAAGAATAATTACAATTTAAACATTTAATTTATTAAAACCTTAATTTTAATCTAATCAACTTATTTTCTTATAAACTCTTTATAGACTTTATAAATCTCACAAAAACTTTACAAATTGATTATTTATTTGATTAACTATTTAAAATCTTATAAATATTAATAACCTTTCAAAATTTATAAAATTTATTTTATTAATTATAAGATTAAATTAAATTGATTAAGTGACACATTAGTTATATTTGGAACATAAAAATAAATAAAATGACTAAATAATAAAGTTGATTTACATGATTGACTCAAACGGGTTTGGGTTTGTGTTTATAGTTTGAAAATAGGCCGGATGTTACAAGACGTTAAAACATTAAACCACACAGATGAAACGTAAACATATAAAACAATGAGTAAGTCGATATATGAAACATGTGTTGCCCCAGGGTTGTTAAACGAAGAAAAATAAGCGTAAAAACGTGGAACCACAAACGCACGTAGTGGCGTGTTAACACGCAAAATTTATACTGAAATGTAAAACGAAAATTTTATAGAATATGGAAAGTATATGGAACAAATTTGAAGGTAAAAAAAATATTAGGGCTAAATTGTAAAAATGTAAAAGTATTGAGTTTAATATATAAAGTTAAGATTTAAAAAAATTATACAAAAGATTATACAACCCACTAATGCATATGATACAACTTATAAGTCATATTAAAGTTAATAATTATTATATATAAATTATTTAAAAGGTTGACTCAACACTTAAGAATTTGTTGACTAAATAAATAATAAAGTAAATTACACATATTATCCTTTAAGTATTACTAAAATTACAGATATTATCCTTAAACTTTGATAATTATACTGGATGTCTTTTATTTGAAAAATTGTCAGACTTTCCTTCCTTTTCCTAACTGAAGTTAAATATTCCCGTTAAGTTTATAGTAAATGACATTTTTGCCCATCACTTTCAAAAGACAATATATGTAACTTATACTAGTCATATATTTTCTTTCTTTTATTTATTTATTTACTTACTTTTCTTTTTTGTTTTTTTCTCACCATTTTTATTTACAGCTTATCTTAAATATAATTAATAAATTAATTTTAATTGTAAAAAAATTAATTTCATTTATTGATTTTAATGTATTATAATTTTGTTATTTGTTAAATTTAGTTAAGTATTTTTCTGCTAGAACAAATAAAATTTAAAGAACACCAAATAGTTTTTCTAAAAATAAAAGATACATAAACTAAAAATATAATTTACGGAAAATTCATGAAACATAACTTATTAAAACATAAACTAAAATATACATGGGTTTAAATAACACCGATTAAGGTAAAAGAAACTAAAGAACACCTAATAGTTTTTTTACTAATATATCAGTTTGTTTCTTTATATTTTTATTTACTTTACTTAACTTTTCTTTCTTTCTCTCTTATAAACATTTTTGTTTTATAAACTTATCTTAAATATTATTAATTAATTAATTTAAATATTTTATTAAATTCAAATTTTATTTATAGATTACTAAATTATCTAATGTTTTCATTTGTTTACATTAGTTATTTCACATTACATAAAAATTAAACTAGTAATCGGTTTGTTACACCGTCGCTTTTTAACCCTTTTGGTATAGAAATTTCAACAATATCAAACAGTTTGTTTTATGTATTATATTAGAAACCTATCAAATATCGTATGAAATTGGGCCATGACGTTTTATTTTATTTAATTATAATTATTCTATGTTAGGTCTTATTTTTGATTAGGTTTTGCTTAATATATAAAGTCTTTAATTGTTCTTATTGTAAAGTTTGCTTCCGTTTTAATTTTTAGTGGTTTATGTTTGATTTATAATAATTAAAACCTATTAGTAACCGTTTAAAAAAACCAAAAATAATAGTGCGTTTTATTAAATAACATTTGTATTTATGTTTAATTAAAACTTCAGAGTAGTTGTTTGGACTTATTATTATGGTTAACTTTTAGATAGGTTGGTCACTCTTTTATAAAAAAGAGAGAAAAATATTAAAAGTCAAACCGAAGCCACGACTCGATGTGTAGAACAACCCACTAACCCATGTTGCCACCCTATTTTTTATTTTTCAAAAACTGACTGGGCCAATAATATTTTAACACCACACAATATATTTTTTTTTTACTTAAGGCTTGAATCACAATATTTTTTAACACCACACGATATATTTAATTTCTTCCTCGATCTGTTTGCTTCTTTTATAGATAATTTTAATACATAATTTTTTTATTTTTTATGAACATTTTTATATAAATCTTACTGAAAATAGATTTTTTCTAAGACATATTTTTATTAAAAAATAAATATTACCCATTTGATGAAATATTTTAAATAGAATATTAATTTATTATATATTTTAAAATAATAAAAACTAATCATAACTCATATTTAGATGATTAAAAATAACTTGTTAATAATATTTAAGATAAGTATTTAAAATAAAAAATGGTTAAAAATATAAAAATAATGAAAAGTAAATTTAATAAAATGAGCACACAAAGAAAGAAAATAAAAGATTTATAAAAATTACACATTTTGTCCTTTTGAGGGTTATGGGCAAAATGGGTATTTACAGAAATGTAACAGAAAAAAATAACTACTGTTAGTAAAAAGGACAAAAAACGTTACAAATTTTCAAATAAATAATACTCAGTGTAATTATTAAAGTGTAAAGACAAAATTCGTAATTTTAAACATACTTAAAAGACAAAATTTGTAATTTACTCTAAATATTAAAAATACAACATTTGAAACTTATTGTACAACCATAATGCATAAATCAAGTTGATAATTAGCATTATATAAATTTTAAAACTAAAAAAAAGAAAAAAAAAGAAATGAATTAAGAGTCTATTCATTTGAGTAATGAGTCAGTGCCACAAAGATGACCAGACTTGCTTCTAGTAGATGTTTGTATATGAATTGATCGTTCCTTAAATTCTAAATCAACTTGTCATAAATTAATGACAAACTCCTTAAGTTGATAACAATGTTTGAAATATTACTATATATTAAAACATTTGGTAAGTAGCTACAGTACCATCGTCCCTACTTTATGCACTATGTACAACTCTTAAAGTCACGCGTCTTTCACCTCTCAGTTCTCACTCACACACACCCACATAGTCGCACAGAGAGAGATCAGTGAAACAGAGAGAGGGAGAGAGATAAGCAAAGGTTCATAGGGTTACAACCCTAAAAGTCTTTCTTCGTTGTCGTCAGAGCAAAATCGTCAAGAAGTCATATTGGCAGATAATGTTGGAGAAGAATCAGGCTATAGTGAACCCTAGGTCATCAAACGACGGAGCCGATCCAAAACACAAAAGAATAAAGTTAGCTTAGTATTTACATCTCTTTAATCTTTGATTTTACAATTTTTGTTGTTGTCAGTTGATCGCACCTTGACTTTAGAGTTTTACACTATTATGTGTATGTGAATATCTATTTATATGTCATAGGAAGCTAAAAGAATATGAAAGTGGTGGATGTTCATGTCATGATCCTTAGCAGAAGATTTCTATAAACAAATTGAAATCATCTACATAAATTGTAAGTGGGTTGTTGCTTCAAGTGTAAGATTCAACATTTTTTTCATTTGTAATAATTGTGAATTAAAGATAGAAATATTGGTGAATTTATTGGGTGATATTGAGGAATTTGAAAAAGTTAGATTGCCTGAAACACCATGAACCTTTACCTTATGTTGTATGCTTAGCCAATTATTGATCAACGATGATCTTAGAGATGTGTTTTAGAGCACGGCTTTGGGTATTATCAGAGAATAAAAAACTAAAGATTTATAAAGTCAAACCTCTTCTTACTTATTGTTGGCATACATGTTTTCCTATGTTTCTAATACAATAGCAGACTCCAAATATTAAAAACTCATCCCAATAGAAAAATGTAAAATAAACAACCAATTTTTTTTTGAAGTTGTCTGATAACAAGAGTTGCCTCTATTTCATTTGTTTCTTCAGAAGTACTTAATGCGTGGTTATCAAAATGTTGTCAAGATAGTCCTATTGCAGCCTTGGTACTCCTAAATCACAACTTTAAATCACAAATCCATTTCAAATAGAGTGCCAATATTTCAAGATCTACTATTTCAGTGCAAATCTGTGTTCTACTACTTTACATCGTCATATAGTGATAATAAAACCTCATAGCAGTTATCTTTAACCATTTAGTAGGCAAAAATTTAATATTGAGGTTAGTTTAGGGTAAATAGAACCTAGATTAAATTTCTATTTCTGCTTAATATTAAATCCATGGCTTACTGCTTAACATTTTGTTTTGGACTTTTGGTTGGACTTGGTGTGTGTTAGTCATGAATGACGCATGTTCACCTGACATCTTAGATATAGGTTAGTGTTAGAAAAAAATTCATTAGCTTCTTTTTCAAATTACTAGGAATCAAATTAGTAGTGTTGTGTATCGAGATTATTTAGGATTGATGAAGCTATAGTCAATATAAGTTCTTAGAGTTTTGATATGGTTTATTGTTTAGTGGAGTAAGTTCATAAGGTTTTTAAGTTCTCATATCCTTGAGTACTGACATATGGGATTTCATATTTCTCCGGTGACCATTGATTTTATTGGGCACAAATTTGGAAAAAAATGAATATTGAATTTGGTGTTATACAGAACCTCGTTGAGCAGTTTGATCGTAAATATCACATTGGGCTATGATAAAATAGGCATCAACCTCCACAACCCATATTTGGGCACAAGGTAATTTAGATGGTAGTCTCGGAGGCAACATGACAAGGTATACAACATACAACCATTGACAGTTATTTATCTTCAACAGGGTTAGTTTGTTGTTGTATAGTTTTTATATTTGGTTTTGTTTAGTGCAATGGTTTAGCCAAGTTGTAGCAGCTTTCTTTCACTATTAATCTCATCTTTTTGGATTAATAGAGTTGTTAATTTTGAATATACGGGCAACAAACTCCGCGGCATCGCGCGGGTATGTTTGCTAGTTCTAATAATATAACATCATAAGCATCTTTTTAAATAGGAAAATTAACTTATAAACTATCATATATTTTAAAATTATGTTTGACAAGCATTACATATTTCTTGACTTTAATAGGTAAGGTCGGTAATCTTTGTTACCGGCCAAAGTCGCCCTCAATTTTCTTGAATTGTTACTTTTAACTTCTAACTTTGCTACCGGTCAAAGTCCTTCTCAATTTTCTTTAATTGTCACTTTTAGCTCCTAACTATTTTATAAAACTTTAAGAGATGTCACATCGACCCTCTTGAGTCTCTAAAGCTTTAAGTATATTTTTACTTAAAAATTAATTTCTAACATCCTTATTTTTTTGTGTGTGTCAGTGTATATTCGAGTTCGTCTACGTTTTGTTGTAAATTTTGTTCGGACACGAGCCGAGTCAAATATAAAACCCTTTCGTGCTTATTTTTATGTGAGCTTTGAGTTGATATACATTTCAACGTAGATCATGTTTGAAAATGAATGAGGTCAAATATAATATATTTTTGTTTGACCGTATAAATTCGAGTTACTTTATATTTCAATATATATTTAGTCCGAAACCAAATCAAACCAATTGTAACCCGATTGGGAGTCAGAGGATCCATAGTACCTGCAGCCTCCCAGACTTCATCTTCATCATTTTTTAAAGCGGAGGGAAGGGATCTATTTTCTGCAACGAAAAAAAAATGGAGCAGATTTGACTCGGCACAACCTAACGATGCATCCCACACCAATCTTGTGCTTAGAATGCGTTGCTAGATCTCTACTTTAGAAAGCTATACAGGCAACAACGAGCGCGGGTTGACCCGGGGCTTACCTTTCATTACTTCTTTCACTACTTCTTTCACGACGAGAGTCACTTCTACGGTTCCGCTGCAATACACGAGTATATTTACTAGTTACATGTTATACGTATGTTTTAAAAAATATAATATTTATAAGGAATATTAGGAAAAAAAAGATATAATAACATTAGAAAATAAAGGATAGGAAAACAAACTATGACAATTCAACTCTTTATAGTCAACTAAAATTGAAACTTCATTGTGTTTTCCATACCAATACGCCCACCTTGCACCCAACGATCATGCTTTCACAGCTTAGCAATGTTGTTGAGACCTGATCGGACCGGTTCAACCGCGAATCGAGGGCTTGGCCGGTCCGGTCTGGTGTGATTCGTTTTGTAGTGGTTGAACCGGCCGGTTCGTCCCGAACCGCTGGTCGGACTGGGAAACCGGACCGGTTCGGACCGTTTTCCTTTTTTTTATTATTTTTTTATTTTTTATTTTAATGGGTAAAAACGGGGTGTTAAACCATAACTTAGTACGTCGGATATACAAATATAGTTAAGTTTTATATATAACAATAAAATATATATATAAATCATATATAAATTACTTATATTTAATTACATATATAAATATAATTAAATATAGTTAAATCCGGTCCAACCGGTCCGACCATCAAACCAGTAAGGAGTCCGGTTCGACGTTCGATCCGGTTTTGAAAACATTGCATCTTAGTCTTGTAGACTTGAAGTTTTTTTCTAGAGTTTGACTTTTGACTATGAAACAAGACTTAAAAAAATTAATATAAATTTTTGAAAAGCTTAAAATTGGACACGTAGTCGTAGCCAAAAAAGTGGACGTAACAGCTTTGAATTTTCTTTTTTTTTTTTTTACAAAAGCACCTCATCTAAATTTAATGTTATTAAAATATTTTAGACTTATTAAATATGTATAAACCCATGAGATTTAAACAGTTGCTTGTTACTCGTGAATCCATCAAAACGTGACGACTTAACTATTATTTTATTCAATGTTTCCGTGATTTTATTATTATTCTTAGAGTTAGTTACATGTACGTCGTATTACAATTTTTGTTCTGATTTTTTTAGAATTTATAACTATAATTTATAAGAAAATCAATAAACCCTTGTTATTAATAAAACATAAAATTATTTGAAATATTTCATGAAGCTTTATGCTTTATTTATGAAGCTTGATATCGGCTGTTAATAATTTAAATATTTTATTTCTAATATTTATAATTATCTTCTTTATATACAACATAACATATAATGATTTAGTTAATTTGTTAATAGTTGTATAAATAAAAAATTATTTATACTAAAATAATTATTTAATAAACAAAATCTATATAAAAAACTCATTTAAACTCACAAGCTATAATATGTTTAGTGAGCTCAGACTCTAACTCGTTTAAGTTTGGTTTATTTTCAAACTTAAACGACCTATTTCAAGTAGCTTACAATTGATCTTAATTCATATTCGGTCACTCTATTTTGTTTCCACTCCTGCGAAATTAGCTGGCTACACATCGGTATTGCCAATTTGATCTCAAATGCACATGGTTATTACTAATCTGATTTCAGTTTTTTATGGTATTGCAAGTTTAATCCAAATTTCAATACTTAAATAGGTATTTTGCAAATCAAGGTATTTCTAACAATCAAGAATATTGGTTATTTAGTTAGGGTTATATAGCCTAGTAGTACCAGTGATTGACTGCATAAAAATAATGTGTGTTTAAATTCTTAAAAGTATAAAGTTAAATAGTATTTAGGAGCAGAAAGAGTGATCTTAGGAAAATGGTTTGACCAAAAAATTGGATTTCACTGTTAAACTCGTGTGATGGTTACCTGTCATATCACTACCACTATCATA
Source organism: Flaveria ramosissima (assembly GCA_025215565.1). Classification (NCBI taxonomy): domain Eukaryota; kingdom Viridiplantae; phylum Streptophyta; class Magnoliopsida; order Asterales; family Asteraceae; genus Flaveria; species Flaveria ramosissima. Next base: position 51,022,075 of record CM046038.1, read on the forward strand.
GAATCAACCTATCCGACTCATCACATCAAAGTTATTTCAATTGCAAATCGATAGAACTGAATGTGTATTACCATCCATTACCATCCATTTCGAAGATGATCTATAGATCAAAAAATGCCACTAATCAGGAACTTGTTTTCTGTTGCAATGATGGTCACATGCTCAAACTTTCAGTCTAGTCTCGATGATGAAGTTGGTGTAGCTGTGTAAGGTTTGTTGCACTAATCTTGTAATTACACGATAGTTAAAAGGATATGATAGGAGATAATTATGTTAGTTTATCAGTTAAATGAGTTCGGAGTTAGTTTGTTTGTTTATTTATAGTTTAGATATTGTTTGTGTTTGGTTAGTAGTTGTACTTTTTAGTATATATAGAAGTTGTAATTTATGACTTATGTACCTTCAATTTTTATCAAAGAATTATTCTTGTTAAATTTATTGTTTGATTAAATTGAAAAAGACTTGATATTAAAGAGGTTAGGGTTCCGCATGTGAACTCGTTATGATTTAATGTTACTTAGCGAAACGTACCAAAAATATTACGACTTGATGAACAATTGATGCTAAAAAGTGTTACTTTTGAAAACCTGGATGCCCACAAGCGCTTCAGTATTTCAATATTTTAAGAATGAATAACAATTTTGGTTGAGGTGGTTAACACCCTTCTCCTTGAAGCATTTTGAGTATGGGTGCAAATGAGTCGAATCGTTCGCGAGCTACTCGCGATCAGATCGATAAAAAGCTCGAAACGAGTCGAGTTTTATTGAGTCCGAGCCGAGCTCGAGCTTGGAAAAAAGCTCATTTAATTATCAAACACGAGCCCAAGCTTCACGTAACGAGCTCGAGCCGGCTCGTGATCCTAAACGAGCTTTTTATTTATATATTTTTTATTTATTATATAATTAATATTTATTATATATAAAGATATGATAAAACAATTAAATAATAAGTATAATGTTATATATAAAATATAGTATTATAAATACATATCAAAATTAAATAGAAAAATATAATAATATTAACAATAATATGTAAGTAAATAAGCAAGCCGAGCCTGTGCCGAGCTCAAGTTTGAAAAAGTATTTTTCAAGTCGAGCTTGAGCTTATACAGCTCTTAAAGAGCTGAGCTCTAGCTCGAGCTCTTCAAAGTCATCACGAGCCGAGTTCGAGCCTATACGAGCTCGGGTTCGGCTCGGCTGGTTTACATCCTTAATTTTGAGTCTCGCTAGCCACCTTTCATTAGTTTTTTTATTTTTTAATTTTTACTTTTGGTTTTAATTTTCTGAAACAGTCATATAATTGCCACTAATGTTCACACTATTATACTTAAGCACTCAACTTTACATTAGTATTATGACCTTTTTTATATTACACTTTTTATTACTTTTGAAAAAAAAATCATTTTAGTTCTTTTTACATTTTATATTTTTAAAAATTACTTTATCCTTATACTTATATGCTTAAATAGATCCATAAAATAGATAATGATGGAATGTTTTCTAAGTAACCTTTTTGTTAGCCGATGCTTATTTTCAATTGTACGGCTAGTACTGGTAATTTCATTATTTAAAGTTGTTAGTTAACATATTACTACGTTCGATTCTAATAAAAAGCATTACCCTGTCGAGTAGCATAAGTATAACTCCTAGTTATACACATGGTTTTGAAAACCGGACCGGACCGGCCGGTCCGACCGGTTGGACCGGGAACCGGACTCCGATCCGGTCCGGTTCGGTGTTTGAAACCGTTTTAGTGTTGAACCAGTGGTCGGACCGGTTAAACCGGTCGAACCGGCGGTCGGACTGGGAACCAGACCGGTTGAACCGGTGGTCGGACCGGTTGTTTTTTTATATATATATTTTTTTTGTAATTTTTACATATATTTATAAAAAATACTTATAGTTTTATCCGGTTCTTATATACGGTCAGACCAGTTGAACCGGTCCGACCATCGGACCGGTAAGGCGTCCGGTTCACTGTCCGGTCCGGTTTTAAAAACATTGGTTATACATGTTTATCAACTTTGTAACAAACCTTAGAGGTTGTTTGATTACACTGACTCAGTAAGATCTGACTGAGTCAGAAGCTGATCCAGTTAGAAGTTCTGACTGAATCTGCATCTTACCGAAACTTGACTGTTTGATTCAGTATCTGACTAGAACCAAATCGATTCAATAATATCTCCCCCAACACCACCACTATCATCATCTTCATCATCACCACCATCAATGGAGCTCTGGTTCATCACCGTCGTCTCCGTCTGCATCGCCGCCGTCCTCCACCACCTCCTCCGCCATCTCAAATCCACCTATGGCCCCCTCATCACCCTCACCATCACAACCCGCCGTTCGATCTTCGTCAACCCCTTACTTCACCACCACCATGGCCTCCATCACCCTCAAATCCTTCACCGGACTCCGCCAATCACCACCGCAAAACCACCACTCCACCACCACCACCAAACCCCTCCCACCCACCCACCTCCACCGCCGCCCTCTCACCGTCACCGCCGCCAAAATCACCGGTCGTAACCTCGAGTGCAGGGGTGGAGGAGAAGCCAGCCAGCTCGAGTGCAGGGGTGTTGGGTGGATCAACATTATGAAATTTCAGGTCCGGGTCAGATGTGTTGACCCGGTCAGCTCGGGTTTTACGCACATCAAACAGGCTGACCGGCCAGTCAGCCGGGTCAGCCGAAATCAAACACCCCTTAGAGTTGTGAATTTAAATTTAAATTACGATCCATTTAAAGTATATCTAGCCATCTACTTTTGTTGCCATTAATAATAAACATTTCAAACTCCACGTACTTTCCTTATACAAAAGCAACTCGGATTCTAGCAGCAACTAAATGTGTCATCAAAACACTTTATCGTATAAAAACTGTGGAAAACAATCCCAATTTCCTACCGCACTATTCAGTTTTCATATAAAATAAGTAATTATTTACATGCATCTAGCACGCACAAAAAGACCACTTCACAATTATGAGATGATCTAGGTTATAACATTCATCTACGTTTTAACGTAAACTTTGTTTTGAAATAAGTCGAGTCAGGTATAAATGTTTTTACATGACGGTATAAATTTGTGTTACTCTACGTTTGAAAGTAAATTTAGTTCGGAAATAAGTCGGGATGATTGTAATCTATATTTTATCATGTCAAATACGGCACAACTGCACGTGTTTTTTATATACATTTAGAGTTTGACTACGTTTCGGCATAATTATGTTTGGAAAAAAGTCAGGTAAAGTATAATAGGTTTTCATTCAACGGTAAACATTCGAGTTACTCTACGGTTTGACGTAAATTTAGTTCAATGACAAGTCGGGTCAATTGTTAGTGTATACGTTATCACGTCGCCTACAATGTCGCGTATAGGGCTGCAAACGAACTGAACGTTCAGCCAATAGTTCGTGAACTGTTTGGCGGGAAATTCGTTTATTTTCGTTCGTTTAGTAAATGAAAGAACACGAACAAGAAAATTCCGTTTGTTTAGTTAAACGAACGAACATAAACACAAGCCGTGTTCGTTCATTTATGTTCGTGAACGTTCGATAATGTGTTCGTTTATGTTCGTTAATATCCGTTCGTGAACGTTCGATAAAGTGTCCGTTTATATTCGTTAATGTGTTCGATTATATTCTTAATTTTTGTGTTAGTTATTTTTATGGCAAGTATGTCAAGTGTTTTTGGATATTTATGTTACGTGTTTATTTATTTTTGGTAAAATTTATGATAAAAATGTTGGTTTTATTCTAGAAAAAATATGTGATCATTTGTATCCGTTTGCGTTCGTGGACTTATTTATGTTCGACATGTTCATGAACATTTGTTTGTTTTCGTTTAAATTTGTTTGCGTTCGTTTACGTTTGATAAGTGTTCGAGAACAGTTAATGAACATGTTTATTTCCTTAATGCACGAACACGAACAAGTAAACTCGTTCATTAAGTGTTTATGAACAGTGTATGAACACTTTTATTTCTTAATGAACGAATATGAACAGAGCCTTCGTGTTCGTTCGGTTTGTTTGCAGCCCTAGTCGCGTAGCGTGTTGTTACATTAGCGTTTTGATATTTGAGATCATGGTGGAATTCCTCGTGCAATGCGCCATTTAGGAAAACCCAATATCTTTTTGAAATGTAATATATAGAATCCGGACTTTTTTAGTAACAAAACGTGTTTTATACTATATATTAAAAAGCTTTTCTACAGTAGTTTTATGGCTTTTTTTATAATTTTGATCACAAGAACTAAAAACTTGAACTTTAGCCATTGAGTTTTATTGCTACTATGAGGTTTAGAAGAATTGAAATTTTGGCACAAAATTTTTGTGTTTAAATTTTGGTGAAAAAAAAAACACTTCTCTTATTCCTACTTTTTATTTTGTGTAGTTATTTTTATTTTTATTTTAAGCCTCATGTTATATATAATATAATTCGTTTGATTTTCCAAAAGTTTTGTTTTTATAATATAATTCGTTTGATTTTCCAAAAGTTTTGTTTTTTTAAGTAATAACTTTCGTTTGTTAATTTTTTTAAAAAAAAGAAATGCGTCTAACTTTAGTTTTTAGTCAACAATTTGATATAATTTTCTTTTGTAAACGGAGTTATATTCAAAATCGAGTATTTTTTAACGTTGTAAGTTATAGACGTTACTCTTTTGCTACCGCGACGAACCAATATCGAGTGACGTTAGGTTTGATAATGGGGAAACGCTTTAGGTTTTTACCTGAGAGTGATAGTTGTCGCAGCGTGTTTCAATCTGCATGCATTTTAATATTTGAAATCATGATGGGACCCCGTCCCAGCGCGCGGGATGAAAACTATAACTCTTAATACATGTCACTAACCTATCACCAATGAGCATGTCTCCAACGGATTATCATCGACTGATTCTCGTTTTTAACCTTTATTACCGACAGAGATGTTCATTGGTCCTACTCATGACTTGTTGTGTAGTAGTATCACTCAAAGTTAATTATATAACTATATGTTTGCTCTCAAATCCTTAACTACATCAACCAGACAAGTTAAAAAGCATCTTCAAAATCTTCACAACGAGACTATATCCATGAATATATAACCATGGATCAACCCCTAATTTTGCTAGCAACTCACAAGAAAGAGGATTATTGAGACAAAAGTAAATTAGTTTATTCCCTTTGTTCATTGTCGAAAGACCATTTGGCCTCCCGGCCCGAGATGAAAGTCGTCCCTCGAAGACTTATCGAATCATTCGTGAGTTCTTTCACCTAAAAACAGGAAAAAAACGATCTTGGCAAATGCTAAATATAGCAAGCACTTAAGGTTATGGTTTAGAGTGATTTTTATGGCTAAAAGTGCATTTTTGATGGTTGAAGACACTTGAAGTGCCATGATATGAAGTTATAAACAATTTTCTATATCTAAGAGTCAACTAGCAGTAACTCTTATGCTTAAATTATTACTATCGTTAGACCCGCTCCTCGCCGCGGTTTGATTTGGAGCGTATAAAATAACGTCATAATTATAGTTTTTGGGATTATCATGATTTCGATGAGTTCAACTATATATGCACTCGAATTGTCGCTACACATGTTTTAGTGATTCATTATTATATTGTCATGATACAATTATCAAACATTAAATTGTTATAGATACAATAACATGACACAATACACGATATTATATTGTAACTAATATAATAACATAAATATTATAGTAGTTGTTGTTATTGTTATTAACCTTATAATAATAATAATTAGTCGTAGTAGTAGTATTAATATGATAATATTTATTATTATTGTAATTATTTTTTTGATACATATTAAATAATATCTCACTACCTAATATATTTTACATAAATATTAAATTATTAAACTCATAATGTGCCCCTTGAAAATATTAGTAGTATTGTTATTACAAATATGAAGATATATATTAGTTGTATACTTAAATATTTAAATAAAATAAAAATTAATCTAAATAGTAATTAATTATAAAAATATAATTAGTAAATATAAATTTAAATGTCAATTTATAGTATAATAAATAAAATAAAATATAATAAAATTAAATAATATCATATTATAAAATAATATATTAATAAATGTATTAAATAATATATTAATCAGAAGAAGTTAATTAAATTGAGGCAAAGTTGAATTATTGCATAAAACACTTGTATTTTATGCTTAAAATGTTTTATCATGCGTTTTACACTTTAAATTAAATTATTATCTTGTCATCCTAGGATATATTTATCATATAGGGGTTTGTCTTGCGCGATGCGAAAGGTGTTACCGAGTCTCACTTGAAGAGTGCAATCTAACCCGACCAGACTTAAAAATTAATTATATTTGGGTGCTATTATTATTATTATTATTATTATTATTATTATTATTATTATTATTATTATTATTATTATTATTGTTATTATTATCATTATCATTATCATTATTATCATTATTATTATTATTATTATTATTATTATTATTATTATTATTATTATTATTATTATTATTATTATTATTATTATTATTATTATAACTATGTAATATTTAGTACTTATATACTTATGTATATAAATAAGATAATACTTAATTTTAATAAGATATAGTTATAAATATATAAATAGTAAATGTAAATTTAATTATTATTTTAAAAGCATTATTAATAAGATAGTACTTAATTTAATGAATTAAATAATATATTAATTAGAAAAAGTATACTTAATGAGGCAATTTAGGAATTAATGTATAACACACTTGTATAGTATGCTTAAAAAGTTGTTTTAGTGTCTTACACTTTAAATAAAATTACAATTGTATCATCCTTAAATGTTTTATATAGTAGTATAGATATAGATATAGATGCAGATACTTAGACTATCTTTAAGATGAATATTATGCTTATCATTCTTTAATCATAAAAACAACATTCAGCCCTTACTTGAAGACTATATTTTGATCTTCTTATTATATATAACTACTTAACTTTCTATCTTTTGACATTTTCGTTTGAGTTGATTTATATTCCTTTAGGATACAAATAAAAACCCTTTGTATAATTAAATCAATCCTTCATATTTTAATATCTCTTGCAACTTGTAATTGTTCAACTCCTTGAACTAGAGTACAACACAATCTTTGAAGGCTTTGTGGACATCAATTTAGCCTCAAAAAAGTGTTCACTAACAATTCTACGTTCATTCAGTCATAGAACGCGTGCTACGAAAGACAGTAACAACAATCGCGCCACATGTAGTAGACGATAAGCAACGAATTTCGAATCATACAACATAATGATCAATCAAAACTAACCTTTGTCATAAAAAAAACAACCGTTACATCACAGTCACAAATCCCCAAAAAAAACACTGAAAAACACTTTAAAATTGAGTTACACACTTATTAAATCATGCCCAAATTGCCATCACTGACATGCCTCCAGCCCCTAGAATAACTGCAACATATGAAATTGTTTGTAGTTTCATATCATCTTGAAGCTTTTCCCCCATGAAATCAGAAGCCAACAAATCCACCAGAGCCATATAATTCAGCAGCCCCGCGGACACCGCGTTCAACACTCCCACCACCACCAGCGCGGTCGGGCTATTCTCATGGTACACATTCGACAGCCCGATCCCAAGCGCTATCCCAAACGGAGTCGTCACCGAGAAGAAAAACACCATCATCGCCTTCATCTTGTTTTCATAGTTCGCCTGTAATTAATACTATTCAAATTAGATCAACCAATATATAGTACTGTCTCGACTCAAAAGTCGATACAATGTAATCATACAAAAACAAACAAACAAACAAATAAACGTACTTGTAGAATGCAACCACCTAGGCCCATTCCTTCAAAGAACTGATGGAAGCACAATGCAGCCACAAGAGGCCTTATGGTGCATACGTTGTCCGATGCGCCCATCGATAGCCCGATCACGACCGAATGCACAACTATACCTAGCTCCAACACCTGCATATATACAATAAAGCCAACACAAGTCATGTTAAACAGTTTAGTGACCTTTATAACGTGTTACAAAATTGGGTATGATTTTAAATTTTTGTGAGGGTACCTGAGCAACCACGCGATACCGCCTCAACTGTGTCGCCGAATTATCGAGCCCCGACGAACCATGACCGTTGCAACGACCCGAAACTTTCATTTCCGGATCATGGTTCTTGTTCCCTTGGCTAGGTGTTTTATACTTCTTGTACCAACTCATGGCGTATGAATCAACCATCAACGTCGCGACAGCGGACAACATCGCGATAAACGTCGTGAATGGGAACATGCCCCATGGCTTTTCAGGCAGGCATTCGGACGTCAAACACTCAAACGAGTCCGGTAACACGTGCATGTACCCCGTTGCAAGGATCACACCCGACGCGAACGCTTTAATTAACACGAAAAGCTTCGTGTCGGGGTGTAACGCGGGTACTGATCGCGATAGTATCGGTAACGAGACGCCTAAAATGCTAGCAACAAGAATGGATGCAATGGCTATGAGTTTAAGGTTTAAGGATCTGGTTTTGCTGTGGCATGGGCCGTCGGTGGACCTCCGGCACTCCTCCGGGAGGGTGTCGGGTGGTGCTCCGGCGGCATCGGCGCGGTGATACGGTGGTGTTATGGTGGTGATCAGGAGGATGGAGATGATGAGGAAATGGAGATTTGCCATGAGTGATGATAATAATAGAAGATTAGTAGTAGTAATAATAATAATATTATTATTATTATTGTAATTGTATGTGTTTGTTGTACGGAAGTTTGATTATGGGATGGTCAAAGATTTATAGTAGGGTTTTGTTGGTTGTTATAGAGATTTAAGGTTTAAGAGAATCTTTCAAGTTTGTGTAAATGACTATTTTGCCCTTGGTGAGAAGTGTTTTATGTTGGTTTGTGATGTAATTACTAGTGATTAGGAGGGGTAGAATGGGAAAGAGTTTGGAAAGTGGCAAGATTTGCATGGCGTGTGCATGTCTTGAGTTAGAGTGTTTCTGGTTGCTTACGTGGCATTTGGTGGCTGCTGATGTGGCATTTAGTGGCTGATGACATGTCAGAAGAAAAAACCCTCATGATTTATTAAAAGATTTTCTCATATAAGTATGTATATTACTGCCTTAAACAACACTAATGGCACATATATGATTTTCGAAACCCTAATCCAACGTAAAACCTTAATTACAAATTTCTAAATCATAAACATCTTACGACCGTAACAAAAGCCTAAAACCAATAATGAGATCATAATTCATATAATCATTTTAAAATGAGGGTGAACAAGAAAAATCAAATAATGAAACCAAAAAAGAAATTTTAAAATCAAACATATTGTTTGGTTTAAGTTTTGTTATTGTAACCGACTAATTTTTTAGTTTATTACACTATAATATGCATCATTTTATATTATATTTGAAATTAGAATATTATATATAACTTTAAAGTGAAATAAAAGTAATAATGAAGTTTCAAGTTCTTTCATTTTAATCATCAAAGTTTATTTTTTGCATTGAAAAAAAGTTTTGTGTTTTAGCCATAAAAAGTTTAAAGTCTTGTTTTTAGTGAAGTTTCAAGTGCTTACATTTTAACTACAAAAGGTTCGATTTTTACATAGTGGTCCACTTAAATTTTGCTTTTTAGTCGTAGAAGTTTAAATTTTGTTTTTTTTTTCTTTTTATACTGTGGGCATCATGTAATTCTTAGTACTGTTTTAGGTTTATTAATAATTTAGATCTTTTTAATCCAACATAAACTTTAGCCTCCTTCAAATTACCCTCTTCAAACTTTGCTAAACTCGTGAATTACAAGGTCTCGTGTTCAGATCTTGCAATAATACCACTTGCCATCATATCCTGAACGTAAAATTGGTTCTAGTTATCATCAAACAACATTCAATTGTCCAATCATTATCAGAATTTACTGCAAATACAGAAAGCACCTCTAAAAACCTAATTTCTTTGCAATTCACAACCTAAAACCAATCTAACCCGCAACATGAGTTCATTCCTAACAACACGGCCGATCCAAACCACAAACTAGTCCAGCTACTGTACACACCAATGAATCCTCAAAATCCAGCAAAACCGCTCGAACAAGAGCATTAGGCTCTAATACCAAATGGTAAGCTCTAACGACATATCGTGCTAATTCTAATTTATATAAATTAATTGGACCATAGAATTGTAGAATTGCTTAAGGCTTTCAAGCAAATCAAACGGGTAACACAAATCGAAATGCAAAGAACAAAAACTTTGATTCGATTCACTAAATACAAGTTGTTACAGAGTAATTACATGCGAATAACAATGTCAAGGATCACTCATCAAAAAGCTCTCAAAATAATATAAAGAACAAGCTATATATAGTAGTTACAAGTGTACGAAGCTATGCCAATAAAGCATTTATATGGTACCAATATTTTCATACGAGACTAATAACTTCATATGAATTATTATTTCGTCTTCAAAATATTCAGTATGTCTTGTATTTTGTTGACTTTAATATGCATGAGCTTAAATTTAAACCTTGCAATTTTTTTATTTATAAAGCTTGCAAATGTATATAAAAAATGCTAAAAAAATACTACTCTGATGTTAATAATGACGGTACTAATTCACAAATTAGCTTATAAGATATAATATCAACATGACATTCTGCTATTTTTCACTGTTATGCTTTTGCTAGCTTTTGTGTAACCAAATACGGGTCGGAGTGACCCGGGAATGTTCTATACTTCTATACCAAACATGGTTACAACTTAATTTTCTTTAAATGTTAAACAACATCCAGACTGCAATATTAGCTTGGCGACATTAAAACCGTTAAAAGCAAAATAGAAAGCTTCACATAAGATGGCACAAAGAAACTTAAAACCAGTATTGCTTCTTGAATCAAACAAACAATTCATCCCATAGGTAACTAACAACATAAAATGACTGAAAAAGATAAAGACCCAAAATTAATAAGATATGTTGTTCTAAGTCTTCACTTGATCTTCTTCTTTGGCCTTAGCTGTGCAATCAAAATCAATAAATATGATTAACAATTAATTCAAAATAAACATTCTAAATCAAATAATGCAATTCTTGTTCTTGGTTTAAAAAGGCAAGGCGCTTAGGTCATAAACGTCTGGAGGCAAGTGACAGCCTCAAGCCTCTTAACGGGATCATTCCACATTGCAGCCTCATGTTACCGCCTAGAACCCTTTTTAGAAAGGCATCTCAGGTGCTCAGCAATAGGAAAACACATCAGGTCTTAGAAATGGGACTTCATGTACACGTGTGTCAATATTGGTGAAAATTAAGAACTAGCAGAGGGCGATATTAAAAGTGATCAGCAGGATTATAAACTTAAGCGCGTTTAGTTGTTGAAAAGACAGATATGTAAAAGAAATGCGAGAGATTCAGCTTTTTGTTATACGTAAATCTTAACTGGTTGCATATAGAGCAACACCTCGTGTACATGAAACTCTAACCTCACGCCTTGACTTCTGAGACCTAAATCCCTCGAGCTTTTCTAAACCAAGCTATCATATTTTAAACCAAACTATCATTCTTTAAACCAAGGGCAAATTTATTATATAAGATTGCAAATTTAAGGAATAATTAATTACTTGATTGCTGTGGCCACACTTCTTCTTCCTGCAGTTTACAGCCCTTGGGTGCAAACGAGCATAACACCTAAATGAAAACAATTCACCCCACAGATAGCAGTTATGATGTGGTGCTAGTAAATCAATAACTCAAAGTAAGTTTTTTTATGAACAGAAAAATAGAAAGAATCTGAGCACAATAGATGTTGATGTTCATCAGTTCATGTGAAGCTAAAAACTACAATTTTTGCATATAAACATCAGCCTAAATAACAGTTAAAGAAACTCACTTGCGGCAAATGGTCTTATCTTGATTGTACTTCCTAGCCAATGCCATCAAAGAGGGTTCGATGATTCCTCCCCTCAACCTCAAAACCAAATGAAGAGTCGATTCTGAACAAACAAACAACAAAAGATTAGATAACAAAACATTACAATTAAGCAAAAACATCATTGAATCTAAACTTGTTAGAGCAACAAGTTATCATACAATTCCAGTAGAACTACTACCCCAATAATTTCTAAATACAATAAAAAAACAAACTTTATGTCATAACTCTAGTAGAATCATATAAGATCATTTCCCAAATCACAAGATTAAAAACTGCTAACATAATTTCCTTATCAATTAATCTGAAGAAATTAAAATAACAAAACCTTTTTGGATGTTGTAATCAGCAAGAGTTCGGCCATCTTCAAGCTGTTTTCCAGCAAAGATCAATCGCTGCTGATCCGGTGGGATACCTGTATGATTCAAAATGTTGAAATCATTGTAGATGAAGTTACACATGAATAAACAAAAATTATAAAACGATGATTATCATACCTTCCTTGTCTTGAATCTTGGCTTTGACGTTGTCAATGGTGTCACTGCTCTCAACCTCGAGGGTTATCGTCTTCCCCGTTAGGGTTTTCACGAAGATCTGCATCTTTGTGATTTGATTGGATGACCTGAGGCTGATGATTGTTGGAGTATAAGATGATTTATACTCTGGTTTTGCGATTAGGGTTTCGAATCGCTAATTTTTGGCCCATTCAGGCCCAATTAATATTATTTAAGTTCCAAATTTTAACTTGGTATTGTTTCTTGAGTTACTTTTAGTGGCATTTTTTTTATTAAAGAAGGATGACCAATTCACCGTTAGCAAGATGCCAAGGTCATAGCTACATATGAGATTAAGTGATTGTTTGATCATTTTTAAATTATTAAGTGTTGAACCAATAAAGAGTCTGAACTATTAAATGCTGAATCATTAAGAGGTCTGAATCATTAAGAGGATGTTTGGCAGCCTCTTAATCAACCTCTCAATAGTTCAAATGTCTGAATAGTTCAGCACTTAATTGTTCAGACTGTTTGTTTCGCGAGCAAATGTCTGAATGGTTCAGACATTTGCCTCTGAATGGTTAAGCATTATACTAGTGTTGAATGGTTAAGAGGTCTAATGCTGAATGGTTAAGACCTCTTATCTGAATTGGTCAGACATTTGCATTTGAATAGTTAAATGATATACTAGCTCTTAGTGGTTCAGACCTATTATTGGTTCAGCACTTAATCATTTAGAAGTTGCCAAACAACCCCTAAGTGTTGAACCATTAAAAGAACTGGATCATTAAGTGTTGAATCATTAAGAGGTCTGAATTATTAATAGCTAGTATATCGCTTAACTATTCAAAAGCAAATGTTTGATTAATTCATATAAGAGGTCTTAACCATTCAGCATTAGTATAATGTTAACCATTTGAAGGCAAATGTTTGAACCATTCAGACATTTGCTCGTGAAACAAACAGTCTGAACCATTAAGTGCTGAACCTTTCAGACATCTGAACCATTAAGAGCCTAATTCAGATGATGCCAAACATACCCTAACTATTTGAAGCTCATAGGTTCTTTTACCTATTAATCATATACACATACATATATGCACACACACATGTGTATGTACATATGTAACTTTTATGACTTGTTGCATCGACAAGGGTTGGCGTACTATGAGATTATATCCTATATATACTTCGTGGAACAATTCAAAAGATCCAGAAAGGCCAATTGTTTTTGGATATGTGTCTCCTGATTATTTTACACATTCTGTATCTTATATTATTGAAGCTATTGGAATAAACCGGGTCACTTAAGCCGAATTTAAGTGAACCGGAGACAAGTCATTTGGTTATTTATTGTTTGCTTTGTTTATGTTCGCAATTAGTTAGGTTTGATCGAGTATTTGTTTGAATTAGTCATTTCCTTATTGTTCGGTAAGTCGTTTATGAATGTTGGGATCGTGGAGTCTGTATTTGCTTATTTAAGCTTGGTTTATTATCAACGAGAAGCATCACTTGGTGAGATTATATGTGTTTTTATACCATTTGTGATTAAACATTTGGAATCAGAGCAAAATCACATCAAATTGAATGTGTTCTTGTGAGGAATTGAGAGTGAACTTCAATGGCGAGGGAAACAGGACAGTTTCAGAATTCCAGCATCCCAAAGTTTGATGGAGATTATGACCATTGGAGTATGGTCATGGAGACGTTACTCCGATCAAAAGAATATTGGCGAGTCGTGGAAGAAGGATATACGGTGATCAAACCAGGAGAACAGGCCACCGCTACGCAGCAAAACAACTATGAAGAAAACAGGCTCAAGGACCTAAAGCCCTGCAACTTCCTGTTCCAATCTATTGACAAGTCCATACTCTGAACTATGACCGAGAAGAAGACAGCCAAGCAGATCTAGGATGCCATGAAATTAAAGTATCAAGGGAACACTAGGGTCAAAAGGGCTCAACTACAGAGACTCATGAGAGAATTCGAGCTATTGGAAATGAAGTTGGGGGAGAGTGTCTCCAAATATCTTGGTCATGTGATGACCATAGCCAATGACATGTGCAATGCAGGAGACACTATGAAAGATGTCACGATTGTAGAAAAGATTCTCAGGACTCTGACTGAAAACTTTAACTTTGTTGTGTGTACCTTGGAGGAAACTAAAGACTTGGATGCTCTGATTGTAGATGAACTACAAATCTCACTCTTAGTTCATGAACAAAAGTTAAGGAGAAAGAGCAGCGAAGAACAAGTCTTGAAGGTTGAAGCAGATCAAGGTGCTGGTAGAGGTAAGGGAAGAGGTCGTAGTTCGGGGTCTAGAGGTAAAGGAAGAGGTCGTGGAAAGTCTCATCCGAGTACAATAAAAGTCAATTTGATAAATCAAATGTGGAGTGCTACAAGTGCCATCAGTTCGGGCACTTCCAATACGAGTGTCCCATTGAGGGTAGGACATTGAATTATACAGATAATGAGGATAATGAAGAACTTGTACTCATGGCCACTGTCGATTTAGAGAAATATGAAGCTGAGACACAGGCACTAATGGTTCAAAGGAAAGAAGAAAGGAGTCCAGGGAGCAAAGGCATATGGTTCACAGACTCTACATGCTCAAATCACATGACAGGATTAAAGCAGTGGTTCATTGATTTAGATGAGTCATATCAGCACAGGGTAAAACTTGGTAATGATTATAGACTTGAAGTTAAGGGCCGTGGGAATGCCAGGTTACTTGTTGATGATCGCAACCATGTTATTACTGAAGTGTACTATGTTCCCATGCTTACCTCAAGTCTTATTAGCCTTGGTTAACTACAAGACAAATGGGTTAACTTTGTGATTCAAAGTGGAGTATGTAAGGCATTCCACTCCACCAAGGGTGAATTCCTTGCAGCTGCCATGACCAAGAACAAAATGTTTCTTATATTCGTAGCAGTAAATTCAGAAGATATGAAGTGTTTGCAAGTGGGTGAGGAGTCTAACACTCAACTATGGCATATAAGATATAGGCATGTAAATCACAAGGCTGTGAGCTCAATGTTTTTCAAGAAGATGGTGAAGGGCCTGCCACAACTAGCAGACAAGCATGGCCTGTGCTAGACATGTGCCCTTAGAAAGCAACACAAAGAGGTATTTCCTAAGAAGAGCAACTGGCTTGCTAGTGAAAAATTACAGCTGATACACATGGACATATGCGGGCACATCACACCCTCCTCCTCAAGTGGAAAAAGTGATTTTCACATGCCTAAGCAAATCTGGGCAGAGGCCACAAAACAGGCATGTTACATTCTTAAGAGGTGTATGAGTAGAAGTTTAGACAGTGTGGTTCCCGAAGAAGCGTGGTCCGGTCAAAAACCCAGTGTTGAGCACTTCAGAGTGTTTGGGTGTCTAACCTATGCCCACATCCCTGCTCAACTCAGAACAAAGCTTGATGACAGAAGTACAAAATGTGTGTTTTTGGGAATTAGTCAAGAATCAAAGGCTTACAAGTTATATGAACCTAAGAACAAAAGAATAATAATTAGCAGGGATGTGTTGTTTGATGAAGATGCAACATGGGAATGGGATAAACACAACACACAAGGAGACTTGATAATTGAAGGGGGTGAGTATGTTCAAGCTACTGAACCCACAGAAGAACAGGTGAATGAACCAGTACCAAGGAGCCCTAGTACACCTGTGCAATCTCCTTAACCTGCCACAGGATTAGAGACATCTGTCGGGTCTCCAAATGCGCAGTCACAGCCCCACGTGAGCTCTCCGGCAAGAAATTCCGAAGGTCTTGCTTCTCAAACTGCAACTGATGAACATGTGGGACCCTCCACCAGGGCTAGAAACCCTCCAGCCTGGATGGCAGATTATCACACAGGGTCTGACATGTTCGAAGAAGAAGAAGTTGGTCTTGTAATGTTCAGCTGTTGTGATGACCCCACAACTTTCGAAGAAGAAACAACATTTGGGAACTTGTTGATCTACCTGCCAACTCTAAAGCTATTGGTATTAAGTGGCTTTATAAAACAAAGTTGAATGAAAAAGAAGAACTGGATAAGTATAAAGCCAGTCTGGTAGTCAAGGGGTATGCTCAAAAAGAAGGAGTAGACTATGAGGAAGTATTCACCCTTATTGCTAGGTGGGACACTATCTGAACTCTACTAGCTATTGTAGCAAAAAGAAAGTGGGTAGTGCACCAATTGGATGTAATAGGTGCTTTTTTGCATGGTGAATTAAAGGAACTAGTACATGTAGAACAACCTAAAGGTTTTGTGAAGAATGGATGTGAAGTCAAGGTTTACAGACTCAAAAAAGCTCTATATGGGTTAAAGCATGCACCTAGAACCTGGTTTTACAGAACTGAAAGATATTTCATACAAGAGGGGTTTGAGAAGAGTAATTCTGATCACTCATTATTTATTAAACATATGACAAATCAGACTATCATTGTCAGCTTATGTAGATGATTTAATCTACACTGGTAGCAGCCAAACTCTTTGTGAAGCTTTCAGAACTTTTATGCAAAAGGAGTTTGATATGACTGATCTGGGAAGGATGAAATAATTCTTAGGAGTAGAAGTGGTACAAGATCAGGAAGGCATTCGGGTGTATCAATCTCAGTATGCTAAGTATGTGCTCAACAGGTATTGGGTATGTTAAAGAGACTATGAGTTATGGTTTGAAGTATAGACAAGAGAGAATGGGAAATTGCTAGTGTATACAGATAGAAATTATGCAAGAGATCTTGAAGACAAGAAGAGTACATCTGAGTATGTATGTTTACTCAGTGGAGCAGCCATTAATTGGAGTTCAAGAAAGCAAGAAATAGTTACTCTATAAACTAGTAAAGCATAGTATGTAGTAGCAACATCATGTGTTTGTCGTTGTGTGTGGTTGAAGGGGGCTGTTGTTAGAAATGGGTGAAGATGTCAAAGGTGTTATCAAAGTGTGGTGTGATAACAGCTCCACTATAAAACTGTCTAAAAATCTTGTGCTTCATAGAAGAACTAAGCACATTGATGTGCGATTCCATTACCTTAGAGATTTGGTTAATGAAGAGGTATTGAAGTTGGAATTCTGCAAGTCTAATAAGCAAGTAGCTGATATCATGACAAAACCAATGAAGCTGGATACTTTTAAGAGGATGTGGTTGCTGCTTGGAGTGATGGAAGTTAAACAAGAAGCGTGATGTTGTCTTGTTTAGGGGAGGATATATTGGAATAAACCAGGTCACTTAAGTTGAATTTAAGTGAACCGGAGAAAGTCATTTGGGTATTTATTGTTTGCTTTGTTTATGTTCGCAATTAGTTAGGTTTGATTAAGTCTTTGTTTGAATTAGTCATTTCCTTATTATTCGGTAAGTCGTTTATGAACGTTGGGATCGTGGAGTTTGTATTTGCTTATTTAAGCTTGGTTTATTATCAATGAGAAGCATCAGTTGGTGAGATTATCGTGTGTTTATACCATTTGTGATTAAACAAAAGCACCCCTTTTCTATCATGACTATGTTAACTATAAGGTGATTGTTTACTCGACGGTTGTTAAGGTAAAGTATTTTGTCTACATGACATTAACGTGCCTAATAGTTCTTTTTATTTCAAAAAGGTAACTGCAACGACATTTGCATGTTGTTTATAAATATTGCAGGCAGATGCAAAAACTTACAAGTTCAAAGATATAGTTTTGAAAAGAGGAGGTACATGAAGAGATATTTATGGAATTGATGAGAAGAATGTTGCAAGCATGGTTGGAGAAGATAAAGTTGATATTTTGGTGGAACTTACTAGTCGTACCGCTAATAATAAGATGGGAATGATAGCATGCCACCCTGCACCTCTTCAGGTCAAATTGCTACTTGATATTTTTGTTATTTACCTTACTAAATTTAGGTAAAATTCAGTGAAACAATTAATAAAAATCTTATATTATAGTTCCTAAAGAGTCTGCTACTACGGTGGCAATGAAATGTTGTCCTTCACCTTATATCATTTTTAACTTTGCTAAGCAGACTTTTAGTGAAGTCATTTTGTTTATTGCTTATATTTTTTGGCTTCATATGCTGACAGGTAACTTTGATTGGATTCCCAAACACTACTAGCTTGCCTACTATTGACTATCGAATCACTGATGCCCTGACTGACCCTCCTGATACAAAGCAGAGTACGATTTTCTAAAATATATTCCCATGAAGACGTGGTAAATTATTTTTTTTATTAATATGGATATTAAACTCCATGAAAGTATTCTATTGATGACAAGCATGTTGAAGATCTTGAATGCTTTCTTTGCTATAGACCATCTCATGAGGCTGGGCCCACATCACCAGCACCTGCTCTTTCTAGTGGCTTTGTCACATTTGGTAGTTTTAATAATCTAGCAAAGGTAAGGACCTTGGTCAATTTAATAAATCTCTACTTTTAGTGTGTTTTTCTCGACTTCTGAAAATCTTTAAGTTTGATCAAATAACACCTAAAGTGCTTTAAGTTTGGGCCAAAATTTTACGTGTAGTCCCACACTCTAGGCTTATTGTGAAGTGCATGTCTTTCTGCTGTGATAGTGTAAGATAGAAATTTCTTTCTACATTTGAGCAGTTGGGTTTGGAATCAAATCGTGTTGAACTTGTACCTTTGATTTTGCTCAACCATAATCATATGCAAGCATATTATCTTATGGACATTAGGTAAACCCCTCATCTTATAAACTGAAGATGAGTATATCCGACTGGCAATACAATTGGCATATGACATTACATCACTCTCTAATCTTAGAATGGATCTAAGAAACCTTATGTCCAAATACTCTCTGTGCAATCGAACCAAATTAATTACTGGGTTGGAGTCCATTTATCGGGACATGTGGTGTAGCTACTGTAAAGGTAAAGTTCCATCCTTAAAGCAAAATGGAAATAATCCAGAACCAGACACCACAAATTACTTTCTTACTCCTTAAAGATGACACGTTTAGATCGATTAAGGAAAATGGCTTCAGTTTAGGCCCTCCATGTTTATTAACAAGTGAAGAAAACGGGAGTCAGTCAAACCAGTCACCAAGTTCGGGTTAGTCAATATAATGTAGGAGTACAGAGTTGTATACATTGAGACATACATAATTTCTATAATAGTGTAGACTTATATCTAATCTCTTGCGGGAAGAAAATCATTTGTATCATATTTCAGTGTTGTTGGCTGGCTGGTTTGCCATTTACTTAGATGTAAAAAACTAGAACAGCGAAAGAAGATGGTTGTTGAATTGTGTTCTGTTCCTGCATGTTTTTGCGCATAATTATCTATACTAATAAAATAAAATAACTATCAACCACATGATCATTTTCTAGCACGTTTACATCATTTTCACATAGGATCTACCTAGGATTGTTCACATGTTCTCACCACAATAAATTTATAATTTTTGGTGAAAATTTGACTTGAAAAAAGTTTCTTTAGTAAATGTTTATTTAATACTATATTAATCATAATTTCTTTCTAGATATAAATAAGGTTACATTATAAAAAAACTTTAATGAGAGAAAATTTTAGTAAATTCAATGTAATTTGTAGCTAATCATTGTTAAAACTAAAATTTTTAAAAGTGTATATAATGAGGTTTATGAATATTTATAAATAATAAAATCTTTTTTCTTTCTATACTATTGTTTATAACTTAAATATGTTTGTTATATATTATAAGTTCAATGATTTGTTATCTATAACATATATTAAATTATACATATATATAATCTATTATATAATATTTTTTATTTTAACCCATGTAACACACGAGTATCTACCTAGTATGAAAATAAAGGTTGCAAAGATCGTTATTATGTTTTTTTCGATTGTATAACATGTGAATCTATATCTATATCTATACTTTATAATAAATATAAGTTTGGAGATGACATGTGTTGATTTTTTTGTGAAATCTAAATTTTTTTCTAATGATAAGGGTTTTAAGTACAATAAATTAAACAATTATATATCTAAATTATAATGTTTTTTTCTAATAATTTATTAAGACTCACTAAATTTTCAGTTATATCACATCTAAAACTTTAAATTTGTAATTTTTAATCTTTAGTATTTGAAATTTATAATTTGTTAAATATTTATTATTTCTTATTTACTAATAGTTGATAACATTTACTATATAAAATTTTCTTAAAAGCTATTAATTTAAACAAGTTAGATTTATTTTATTCATATAATACATGGGTTCTAACCTAATAAATAATATCCATAAATTAGAAGTCTTGGGGACGTTTGGGTTTAGTTTATTTAATAACGATTATTATTTTTCGAAACGACATAATATGTTTTTAAAACTCAATCCCAAACACCCCCTTATGGGCTATGGCATTTAATCATTTCGTTGTGGCCTATTTGGTATGGTAACCCTTCTTTGCATTAAAACTAAATTGTATGGTAAAGATAAATATCATCTTAACTACCTTCAAGTTTTATTTAAATGATGGTTGGTAGCATCTGAATCAACCTTTTAGTGGTTTAGATTTCTAAATTGTTCAGCATTTAATGGTTCAGAATGTTAGTTTCGCGAGAAAATGTCTTAATGGTTCAGACATTTGCCTTCGAATGGTTAAATGTTATATTAATACTAAATGGTTAAGAGATCTAATGCTGAATGGTTAAAATTTCTTATCTGGATTAATCAGACATTTGTTAAGCTTGATTAAATGATGTAAGGCTTGACTAGAACAATATTTGATAGGTTTACTATTCTTTTTGTTGTAACCTCAAGATCGACTCAAAGATGGCTCGAGCCGTTAAAAGGCTTGAATGGTTTAAACTTTTAGTAGTAAGTTTTAAAGGGAAAATATGAAAACAAGTTTGAAAATTGGTAAAATTCAAAGTGACTTGTATTCCTAGGAAAAGTTAAATAAAAAATTTAATATACATTTACACTTAATATGTATTATTCAGTTCACTCTTGGTTTGTTCACTTGATCTATGTTTAGTTTTGATCTGTTGGTAACTTGAATACTAGTTCACTTAATCCAACACTTAGCTGATTTGTTCTTTCTTCCTAGTATTAAGTATTATTGATTAAGAAATTATATAACTTCTATTGATATTGTTATAATAGTTATAACTGTAGAAGTTATTATAATAAATTTTAGGTTGTGTTTGATTTTCGCTGACCAAGAGCTGACCACTGACTGGATGAATGGTCAGCTGGTCAGGGCGTTTGATTTGTCCGGTATTGACGACTGACCCGATCGCTCCTGCCCTCCCTCCCTCTGCCGCTCCCCGCTGCTCCTTCCCTCCGCCGCTCCTTCCCTCTGCCGCTCCTGCCATCCCTCCACCACCACTGCCCTCCCTCTGCCGCACTGCCCTCCGTCTGCCGCCCATGTGACTGACTGAAGGATTGGAGTAGAGAAAAAAGGGTGGTGATTTGGTGTTCAGATCTAGAGAGATCAAAGATCGTTTTATTTTTTGGTGGTAATGGGTAGTGGGTTTTGTTTTTTGATGATGATGATAGTGGATGAGAGAGAGAGATAGATGAAGATGGTAATGGGGTTTGTTTTTTGATTTTTTTTTGTGTTGAAATAAATTTATGAATGGAGTTATTGCATTGTTATTATCTATTTACTCTAATAAAAAAGGTTCTAAGTTGACATTTGTTACAATATTAGACCTCCTAAACCTAATTTTCTCGCTTCTCTCTCATATTAAATATTTACATTAACTACTAATTATATTATTTAATTTTTTTAAATTAAAATAGTTTTTAATAAATTAAAAAAGAGGTCTTTTATAAATGTAATTTCTAAAGAAACAATCTATTGTATAACATAAGTCTTTTTTTAATATAAAAAATATTTAAAATCGGTGTTATTAGAAATTAAATATTTTATGAACCATACAAATTAAAATTCAAAGTTGGATAATAAGAAATTTATAGAAAATGACATTTTTTAAAACGTTTTGATCTAAAACGGATTTTTAAAATTTTTTAGATAAAAAATTTATAACAAAAGTTCAACGAAACAATATCATTGTTTTATTACTTATACGTAATTTCAATTATATCATATTTCAAAAATATCATATTATAGTTAATAATTTTTCATTACTAATAATTTAATATTTTATTTGTTCAACCCGTGTAATACACGAGATACTAACTTAGTTATATTATAAAACCAAGAGTGACTTTCAACACTTCTGAGTTTACCGGTCAGATACTGAATCAACAACCAAGTTTCAGTCAGATACAGACTCAGTCAGAACTTCTAACTGGGTCAGCTTCTGACTCAGTCAGATCTTACTAAGTTATCGATAATCAAACAACCCCTTATTATCATAACACTCGGTAGCTCCCGGCTAGATGAACAGAGTTGTGTTTGTTGCTTTATAATATTTAAATATAAACATCGAATAGTAGTTATTTTTTCATATGATTTTTTAATGCTACAAAGTGAGAAGTGTTTGGGTTGAAGGATTCAGTTATAAGAAAAATAAGGATGTACACCTACGATTTTTGTTAACTGTTGTAAGTAAAATTAAATGTGTAAATAGACAAAAGAAAATTTTCTAAGAAGAGAAAGATATCGAATAGATGTTAATAAATTCATATTACGTCTGACCATTGATCTTTCACGACAATTGTTTTGATTTAATCAAGTGTTGGATTTTTTTATATGACTGCAATAACCGAATACAAAGAAAACATTGACGCTAGATTTAAAATTAGGCAAATTTCGTAAAGGGTGAACTTGAATACACGAGCCGGCTCAACATTTTATGGGGCCCCAATCGAACTTAAAAAGTAAGGTCTTTTTCAAAAACGCAATCTAAACATAAACAACCTAATCAAATTTTATTGAAAAAAAACAATAAATCAAAGAAAATTCTTTATACTAACCTTTAGTCATTGATAGTTGATTTATTTGAAAAAGAGGTAAAAAAAGAGCTAGTGGATTATCAATTTATCAAAATTTTCATCTGGACTCAACTATCAAATGTTATTTTCGCTTCAAAATTTCATTAGCCTATATAATAACAAAACCCAATATTAATTTTTTTTATAAAATGAAGGCCCTTAGTTTTTGGGGTGGTTCCCAAGCCCAATATGTTATAAATTACACTATAAAGCCGGCCCTTATACATCTTAACTTACAACAAAATTTATAATTGCACTTCTATTCTTTATATGCCTCTTCTTACATTCATTTATACTTTTGTATTTTTCTCTCTTCACAACTCACATGTACCTATATTCTTAAATGATTTAGTGTTTAAGTAGGGTTGGACCTAGATAGCACTGATGAGGTGTCCACACTTCATGAAAATTTACCTTTTAATATATATATGTTCGAATCACATCGATCTCAAGAAATTTTGACACCGACCCTCATAAAATATTGACAACAACTACCAAGAATATCAACACCGACTCCCAACAAAAATTTTTTTAGTATTCTATAAATTTAAAGATATAAATCTATTATAAATTGACTGACACATGTTTAAATAATTCTTATAAACCTAATTTTATTCAAGCAATTGAGATGATCATTATTTACTCAACATTACGCATCATTTGTTTTCTAATAATCTTGCATCTTTTAATCGCGTCTATTACCCTGGATCTTCTATTAAGTATTTGATTTTTTGCCTAAATTTATTCATCTTTTATCTTAAGATTGATTTATACATCTTGTAATTATTTTTTGTAGTTTTAATTGCAATTGAACTTTTTGATCTTTTATTGGGCTTTGTTAATATGATATTTTCCTTTATTGTCATCATATCTTATCTACTTGTATGTCTATGAAATCATTCAATGACTAGTATATCTTTTGTGTTGCGGTGAGGTAAACATTGAAAATTATAATGTTGAAACGTTAAAATGAACACGTATTTTAAAAGAAACGTTAATAATATACACAACTTTATAACAATAAAAACTTTATGTCGTTGATAACATTTAATATTTTATATAAGACGTAAAACCATGAAAACAACGTCATTGCAAGTTACAAGGGACGTTGAGATAACTTTCCTAACTATATATAATAAAAACAAACATAACGTTATTGTACCTAAAGCTTAAAAATTCGAATAATATCCAACGTGACCACGAGAGTGAACATGATCTTGCCTTTTATTATACACACACATAATGGTACCAATTTTTTTCGATCGTGTTCATTTTTCATGGTAGCAACACATTACATTGAGTTGATACAACTAACAATACCCAAACATAACCTATTTTAAATACAATTTTATTATTAGTAAAATTTATACTGGGATGTCTAGACAAAAATTAAAACACAACAACAAATTCATCTTTTTAAAAAAATTTAACGAACAATAGTTATCGTAAAAATCAAATTAGTATGTGTTAAAACCGTATATTATATAAATTACATAAATTAAATTAAAAAATGTAAAATATAATTAAAACCGTGTCCCCACTGACCTTATAAATTGATATATAATAAATTGATTATAGTTATATTGTATATAAAGTAAATTGCTATTCTAGTCCTTGTGGTTTAAAGAAAACTACGATTTCAATTCAATAGTTTATTTATTAAATTAATAGTTTTAAGATTTGTTTTAATTTCAGTCCATAAAAAAAACCCTACATTCACCCCAACCACAATCTGCCACCACCTCCACTGTCTTCTCCGACCACCACCACTATTACCTCCTACCTTGCATTTTGTCCTAACTCTCTTTTAAATTGCAGATACCAGTCATACCTAATAACCCTTCCCCTCCACCCTCATCGACTTCACCACCGATAACAACCATCACTACATCCTGAAAACCCATCTTGCACCACCACGAAACCCTAATTCCATATTGAAAATGTTATCTTGTGTGGGGGAGGGAGATTAGATACCACCATAAAACCCTTGTATCTCTCTTCTCTCTGATTTTTCCCTCTCTTTTATCTGGTGATGGACGAAGACAAAAACCGGACAAGAAACCCTAAATGAAAGGGGGAGGTGGAAAGGGTGATCACCATGGTGGGTTGAAAAGAGAAACAGAGTGGTGTGAACAAAATATAGGCAGCGCTGGTGTGCAATGGGAGTGTGGTGGTGCGACCAGTGGACATAGGGGATATGATGGTGCGGCAACAAGAGTGGTGGTGGTGTGACCTGGCGAGTGGGGAGGCGGTGGCTTGGGGAAGAGGCCGATTGTAACATCATGTATTTTTTCATTATTTAAAAGTTAGTCTCGTTATATTCTTGTAAGGACCATTTATGTCATATTGAAACTTATGGGTTAATTATGTTTATTTCTTAAGTTGCCATTAACTTTTAATATAAAAGTTAATAAACTAATTATTAAATTGAACAATAATAGTTGTGATGATAATAGCAAAAATAATAATTATAATAATAATAGCTCTAATAATAATGTCAAAAATAATAATAATGTTAACAATAATAGTAACAGTAACAATAATAAAAATAATAGTAATTGTAACATCCGCCATTTTTCCAAGTTAAAACCCAAACCCGAACTCATTTTGAGCTTCCATTATTAATTTACTTAATAAATGGATCAAATACATTAAATATGTAACCAACTTATTGATTGATAAATAATTCTTTCATAAAATTATAAAGTTTATTAATCATGTTACAAAAAATAACTAAATGGAAAAGACTTATTAAAACTTGTAAAGTTATAAAATGAATTTTAATAAACTTATATAAAGTTTTATTAGTAATTATGAATTTTAAATACTGAAAATAAATAATCAAATTATAAAGTTTACAAGTTTTATAAAAGTTATAAAGATTAACAAATAAATAATTTGATTGATTATTTAAATTGGTTTTATAAAATCTATAAATATTTTATAAAAAAAGTTATTAAAATTAGAGTCTTCAAGAATTTAAATTTTAAATTATAATTATTCTTTTATTTATTTAAATTATTTAATTTTATATTTATTTCAAATTCCAATCATAACCCCCTTTTAAAAGACTTATAAATCACCATTAACATCATTCATACCCTCCTCCTAACCTCAAGTATAAAAGCAAGGCTTAGTCCTCACTTTTCATTTGCTCATTCTCTAAAAATCTCACACTCATATCTTTCTTTCATTTATTGGTTATGATCAATTTGAAGAATTTTATTTTACAAGAGATTTCAAGAATTCTTAATACTAAGGTAATCTTTTATTGCTTTTATATTATACATTTTAATCATCCTAACATCCAATTATTTTCATGATTTTATGTTCTTACTATTATTCTTTCTTCTACCAAATCTCTATTTATTTTAATAATTATCATTTGATCATTAACATTTTAATAATCACTAACCTTATAACAATCACTAATATTCCTAAATTAAGCTAACAACATACTAACATAAACAAAGAATCCCGTTTGCATATGGACGACTATGCCGCCGCATTCGGTTATTCAACAAGATTATTGTTCTAAATGATGGCTATGCCAAAGTCTTAGAATATTTTTATAACTCAAATAAAGACTAATATACCATATATTTACATAATAAAATGTTTAACCCGTTTCATGCTTTAACGATTTTAAAAGTGCACATAAGTGCCTTACTACAATTCTGGCAGAATATAATCTTACTTCAACCGACCACAACTTGATCATAACAAACTAAATTTGAGTAAAATCAGACTTCAATATTAAGTTCATTGAATTACCTTTTCAACGACAGTTTATACGTCTTCAAACTCAATCGGACGACTCAACAATAGCCTTCACAAGATAAGTGCGCATTTCAGCACCTTCTGTCTTGTGTTGCTTGTTTGACCTATTTAAAGATCTTTTTATAAAATTGTTTCTGAATGAAAGTTATCCGGGAGACTTTGAACTCGTCAAGTATATATTTTTACAATTTTATGAAACCGTTTTTTATTTTTAAAACATGTTCAAACACATACCAAACATTCTGTCCAGAATCTAGAATTGATGCAATAATCCTTTCTCAATCTACCTTTCGCTTTTTAGCATTCTCTAAACGTCCTAACTTCTTGTAATGAATTCCAACCTCAAGTTATTGTTTTTTATCTTTTAGGACATCACATTTGACTCTTGACATCCAAGCTTTCTTATGTACTCTACAACCATCACTATACTTGTGAGTTCTCCATGCCCCTTTTTACTTTATTTCACACCTTTTGGGGTGAAACATGTTAACCTTATAAACTTACACTTGTAAACATCTTGATACTTGTAAATGCACATGCAATTCATCTTTACTTTTTGTCATGGTTATTTGTGTTATTGTAAGTCTTATATGAGATACATATTTTGTTTACAATCATTAACTATTGCTAGCCTGGCGACGTCTTAGATCTTTGGGCCTGACAAGCCTATTTGGTGCTAAAGTCGATGTATTGCCGACTCCTGATGACGTATGCTTGTTCATTATGGGAACCAAATACACTTAGCCAATCTTATATACTTGTAATCAAGTCGAGGTTTGGTTGTAACTGTGTGTGTTGTATAAGCTTGCTAACTTGTAACCATGGACATGAATTGCTACTTGTAACCCTTTTATATATATACATATATGTGTGTGTTTAAACCATGGGAACTCACCAACTTTATAGTTGACCCTTTATTTTTAACATGTTTCAGGTTTACTACTTGAAGATCTTCTTGTGCTCATATAGGACTTGGACCTAGTTTAAATTGAAAGTCGTATGTTTCTGTTTGTATCTTGATTGTTTTGTAATTACTGATTTGTCTTGTAATGTTTAATGAATAATGACATTTAATATTATTTCAACTTAATTAGTTCCATGTGCTATGAGCAATCGTCTCCCATTCGTCCACCCCGATGATTCCGCCGTCGGTCGGGGTGTGACAGTAATAATAATAATAATAGTGTTAATAATAATAATAATAATAATTTGTAAAAGTTATTAAACCTACAAATGTTTAAAATTTAAGGTAATTAAGTTGAGGGGGCTTGATTGTCAATTTATAAAATTTGAATGAGAGTTTCATGCATAATAACAACAATTAAAACCTCAGGGACCAGTTGTGTAAACTTCTTCCCCCATTTTCTCTCTCCCCGTGTTTCTGGCCAGGCGGTTCCGGCCACCTCCGGCCGAACTTCGGCGACTCCCCAGACGCCTGAAAACCTCAAAATTCATCACTTAATTGATGGCAACCGTTTCGTGGAACTGTCTCGAACTCAAGGATGCGTGTTAATTTCAGTTTTGGTCGGTTATGGAGACGTTTGAGCTCGGTAACCGATCGCCATTAAACTTCAAGTCGTTCGACCATTAAAACACTATAATAATCAAATTAATTGTAACTAAATCGAACGTTTAACTATTCCTAAAACTTAACAATCATAATTTCATCAGAATCACTCCTAAACAATCTGAACTATTCTCACGTTTCAACGCAACCTGCAGTCGAGGTGTTCATCATCTTTCACGTATCCTAAACTCAAATTGATAGACGGTTATTGTTTCTAATCATCCTTGGAAGCTTCTTGTGCAACAAATTTGGATAATATCGACAATTGCATTTCGAACCAACTTCGCCTCTGCCACTTTTAGTGTTAATTAGTTTTTAATTAGTTTTGTTAATATTTTATAATTCAGAAAATTATTATCATAGTATAAAATCAAAATAAAAATTATTTCTTTAACTAAAATATTTCAGAAACTATTAAATTAAATTTAAGGGTTTAAAAATTATGGTTTTCAAATTTATTCATTTTTTAGAAGAACAAGGGCTATAAAACATTATTAATTCTTTCATGTAATTTAAATGCTAAAAGTGTTACATCATAATTAGCTAATAAATTATTCTTTAACTTTTATCTAAACTCTTGAAATTAATAAAACAATATAATTTCCTATGATTCTTTATTCTTATTTTAAAGTTTTGGATATTATAAAAATCATTCAAAGGTTTAAAACTTTGTAAAATGATTTAAATAATTTCAAGTTATCTTACAAGTTATTTAAAATAAGTATTCAAGAACCTTTATCAAATTTTAAATAATTAATTATTATTTATTTCTCTTCGCTTATCATATTTAATCTTTACTAAATCAATAAATTAAACTATTGAATCTTTCACTATAATTTTTATTGATTCATATCATCTTTATTAAATCAAAACATAAACGATTCATTATTTTACTTAATTATTTAAACTCCCAAATTCCAATTGAAACCCTAGTCCACGTCTCATTGTTAATCTTATTATCGAATTTAATCTTGGAACATAAACGTTTAGGCAACTTGTAAGAGAAATCGTTGGAGCCTCGTTTATTTTCTTATCATCATCTTATATATATCATGTGAGTTCTCCATGCCTCCTTTTTACTTTATTTCACACCTTTTGGGGTGAAACATGTTAACCTTATAAACTTACACTTGTAAACATCTTGATACTTGTAAATACACATGCAATTCATTTTTACTTTTTGTCATGGTTATTTGTGTTTTTGTAAGTCTTATATGAGATACATATTTTGTTTACAATCATTAACTATTGCTAGCCTGACGACGTCTTAGATGTTTGGGCCTGACAAGCCTATTTGGTGCTAAAGTCGATGTATTGCCGTCTACTGATGACGTGTGCTTGTTCATCATGGGAACCAAGTACACTTAGCCAATCTTATATACTTGTAATCAAGTCGAGGTTTGGTTGTAATTGTATGTGTTCTATAAGCTTGCTAACTCGTAACCATGGACATGAAATGCTACTTGTAACCCTTTTTACATATATATATGTATGCGTGTGTTTAAACCTTGGGAACTCACCAACTTTATAGTTGACCCTTTATTTTTAACATGTTTTAGGTTTCCTACTTGAAGATCTTCTTGTGCTCATATAGGACTTGGACCTAGTTTAAATTGAAAGTCTTACGTTATTGGTTGTATCTTGATTGTTTTGTAATTACTTATTTGTCTTGTAATGTTTAATGAATAATGATATTTAATATTATTTCAACTTAATTAGTTCCATGTGCTATGAGCAATCGTCTCCCATTCGTCCGCCCCGATGATTCCGCCGTCGGTCGGGGTGTGACACCAATCAATGTTTTAGGTTTTGCTTTTGAGTTTATGTGTTATAGAGAAAGAGATAAATGGAATGAGTCGGTGAGAAAAAGGTCTTGGGGTGGGGTGGCCGGTGGGTTTTAGGTGGTGGTGGTAAGCAATGGTGACGGTTGTGATCTAGGAGGTAGTGATGATGGTGGAATCTAGAGGGAGGGAGAGAGAGAGAGAGAGAGAGAGAGAGAGAGAGAGATAGAGAGAGAGAGAGAGAGAGAGAGAGAGAGAGAGATAGAAAGTAAAAATATAGGGTGGGAGTAGGGATGGGGTTTTTACTCAATCAAGGGGCACAAATTCCATTTACGTTGTTTAACTAAACAAAACATTAACGGTATTAATGGTGTGAATTGAAATTAAAACAAAACTTAAAAGCATGGATTGTTAGCGTAGTAATCAACTATTAGTCAGTAATTTTCATCAAACCACATGGAACAATGCTTATAATTACACGTATTGACTTTATTTTCTTATTACTTAACATTTCATTTGTTTAAATAAGTTGTCTGTCGTTTCAAAAAATTCATAACTACACAACACTTTAAAGCTATACCTAAATCGAAATACTACTAAATACATCCTTATTCTTTCAATTGATTTTGACATTACACATCTCTATAACACATCTATAAGCTTATATATGTTTATTCAATCTCATATACATGAATGTCTCATTATTATAAACCAAATGAAAAAACTTAACCCAAAAGACTAGTATGATGGGTGATGGAACCCATTTGACTTATAAATCCCACATCAATTGCCCATACAACCGATGTGGGACAAGTCCCATACCGTACAATGGTTTCGGTCCATAACATTCGCCCCTCCTTAAGGACCAACGACCTCGTTGGTCACGGCTGGCTCTCTCCAGGCCACCACTCCGAGGTTGGCTTAGATACCACTGTTATAAACCAAATGAAAGAACTCAACCCAAAAAGTTAGTCAGATAGGTGAGTGAACTCATTTGGTCTATAAATCTCATATCAATTGCACATACAACCGATGTGGGACAAGTCCCATACATTGTAACGGTTTTGGTCCTTAACATTTGTTATAAACCAAATGAAAAAACTCAACCAAAAGACTAGTCTGATGGATCAAAAAACACATTTGGCATATAAATCTCATATCAATTGCCCATACAACCAATATGGGACAAGTCCATACTTTACAATGGTTTCGGTCCATAACACATATACACAAATTAATCCTTATATGTCTGAAACTTATTACAAACGCTCGCATAAAAAAGGATACGCTAAACACAACCCTTAAAATTTCATCCGGATTTCAAAATAAAAAATCTTACAAACAGAAATAAAACAAAATTATGAAAACCACTAAAACCAATATTGGAAAAACGGAGAATAATCAATAATATAATGAAATACAAAATTACGTCGTCTTCTTATCTCTGTTTGTAAAACCCCAATTCAACACGCCCAAATCAAATCCCATTTCAAACCCTAATTCTCCTTCATCTTCTTCTCCATCTGATCAATCAATCAATCATTCACCCCCTTCTTCAATCTCACATTCCATCATCTCCTTCAACACACAAGCTCCCATCTTTCAGATCTTCGTTGCAGAAGCTCAATTAACCGATCTCCGAATCTTGTTTGTACAAACAAGGGTTTTTGATTCCGATCAAGAAATTCGCAACATTGCGCAAGGCTGGCGCGTGTCCACAGCATGTAATGGCGGAATCGCCAGGTGTCCGCCACGTATTCTCGCTCGATTTCGTCATCGTGATCCTACTGTCATCCTCGTTGTTTGTTAAATCAGGGTTAGGGTTTTTTCGAATTGGGTTTTGTTCTTGTGATTGAAAGCATGCTGAGCGTGCTGAGAGTGCACCTCCCGTCCGATATTCCGATTGTGGGTTGCGAGCTTTCGCCCTACGTGCTTATACGACATCCCGATAAGACTGTTTCTACTGAAGATGTTCCTGAATCTTTGCCGATTGAGGGTCATTTCTTGAGATATAAGTGGTTAGTCATTAGTTGTTGTTGCAAAGTCTTTACCTTTTTCTCCGATCAGTGGTAAATGCTTATGTTTAGTGAGTGTGTAACTGTTTGGATTCAGTATTTCTTTCCTATTAAGATGTTTTCTCATATGAATTTGATTAGGATGATTGTGTTGTAAGAATTTATATTAGTTTATGTAAGCTGCAATATCTTTGAAAGTTTGGTTGATGACAAGTGAGGCTGCTCTAATTTTGCTGAATATTGATGTAATAAGAATATCATTTCTAGTTTGCAAGTATATGGCCTAAAACATTGTTTGAGGCATGGTAGTTTGTGCTAAATGAGTGTGATCCTCTTCCACAGATATTTTGTGTGTGTGTGTGAGAGGAAGGAAGGAGAGAGGGGGGGGGGGGGGGGTTGTAGGAGATGGAGGCTAGGAATTCCATGAAAAAATTATATTATGAATTTGAAGTTTCTTTTATTTCTCCTTTCCTTTTTGTGGTTTCTGTTAATATTGTATGATCTGCACTGGTGCACAACCTTAATTAATGAACTCAGATGTTGTGTTCATAGTTATATTGAGAAAGTTTTCTGCTTTTGTTGCAGGTATCGCATACAAAGTGATAAGAAAGTTGCTATCTGTAGTGTACATCCATCCGAGCAAGCCACTTTGCAGTGTTTAGGGTGCGTTAAAGCCAAAATACCTGTTGCTAAAAGCTACCATTGCACTCCCAAATGTTTTTCTGATGCATGGCAGCACCATCGGGTTTTACATGAGCGTGCTGCAAGTGCTGTTAATGAGAATGGAAATGAAGAGGAGGATATCTATGGACGGTTCAATAATACAGCATCTGGGATGAATAATAATAATAATAACAGTACAAGTGTGCAAGCTGTTGTCAATGGTACAACACCATTATATCCTGCTGCAGTTACACAAAGAAATGGTGGTGAAACTTGGTTTGAAGTTGGGCGTTCTAAAACCTACACACCAACGGCAGATGATATTGGCCATGTGCTTAAATTTGAATGTGTTGTTGTAGATTCAGAGACAAAGTTGCCTGTTGGACAAGCAAACACTATATTAACATCACGTGTGATTCCTGCTCCGTCACCAAGTCCAAGAAGGTTGATTTCAGTCACCAACGCTGATGTTGCGGGCCATTTGGATTCATCTTCTGGGACTTTTTCTGTGCTTTCGTATAATGTTTTATGTGATTCGTACGCTACTAGTGATCAGTACGGTTATTGCCCTTCGTGGGCTCTTTCTTGGCCGTACCGCAGGCAGAATTTGTTAAGAGAAATCGTTGGCTACCTTGCAGACATTGTTTGTCTTCAAGAGGTTAGTTTGACTTTTATGGCTTGCAAGCCTGTGCCATGTTTGACTTTGACTTTGACCTTGTACTTTAATTTGATTTCAGGTTCAAAGTGATCATTTTGAAGAATTTTTTGCACCTGAGCTGGATAAGCATGGATATCAGGCTCTTTTTAAGAGGAGAACTACTGAGGTTTACAATGGCAGTAGTCAGACGATTGATGGATGTGCTACATTTTTTCGCAGAGATAGATTCTCACATGTGAAAAAATATGAGGTTGAGTTCAATAAAGCTGCACAGTCTTTAACTGATGCTTTGGTTCCTAATGCCCAGAAGAAAGCAGCTTTAAACCGATTGGTCAAGGTAGCTTCAGATCTTTACCTGATACTTTGTTTCAATATATTTGTGTTTTGGGTTAAATGTGTCATTTATGACGATAACCTTGTGATTTTTAGGATAATGTTGCACTGATTGTTGTTCTAGAAGCAAAGTTCAGTAACCAAGGTGTTGATAATCTTGGGAAGCGCCAACTTGTTTGTGTGGTAAGATACTAAGACACATAAGTTTTAATATTTGCACATTAACTATTACGACGGATTTGGTTGTTATTTTCATATAATACAAATTAAATTTTGTGTGGTAAGATACTAAGACACGTAAGTTTTAATATTTACACATTAACTATTACGACGGATTTGGTTGTTATCTTCATATAATACGAATTAAATGTTGTGTGGTAAGATACTAAGACACGTACGTTTTAATATTTAGACATTAACTAATATGACGGATTTGGTTGTTATCTTCATATAATACGAATTAGATGTATTAAAATGAACCAAGTTCATTTTTTCTCCGATTTGGTATGTAGGCAAATACTCATGTGAATGTGCAGCATGACCTAAAGGATGTGAAACTATGGCAGGTTTGACCTTTAAACTAAACAAACAAAAATGAGTATTCTTTTACCATCATCATCATCATTATTATTATTTATAAAATGTGTTTGGTTGGCAAACTGTGAAGGTTCACACACTGTTAAAAGGGTTGGAAAAGATAGCTGCCAGTGCAGATATTCCAATGTTAGTGTGTGGTGACTTCAATTCAGTTCCAGGAAGGTGAGTGAGTTTTGTATTAGGTGTCTGTTAAATTTAAAAAAATGTTATTGCTTTACTAGTTTTATTAATGGACACAATTTATTCTCAATTGCAGTGCCCCACATGCACTTCTTGCGATTGGAAAAGTTGACCCAATGCATCCGGATTTAGCGGTAGACCCTCTTGGAATTTTGCGGCCTGCTACCAAACTGACACACACTCTCCCCTTGGTATTCTATGCGCCTTTAACTATTGGTTGAGCATTATTTAGAAATATTTGCAATTTATTAAACTATAGTTTCATATTGTTCAGGTAAGCGCGTACTCGTCCTTTGCTAGAATTGGTTATGAGCAACAAAAGAAGAGGGTGGATCCTAATACAAACGAACCCTTGTTTACAAATTGCACAAGAGATTTCATTGGCACCCTTGATTATATATTTTACTCTGGTACTTTATCATTTCTTGTTTTACTTATTATGTCGTCCTCTCTAATTAGTCAGAATCAACCAAATACTTAAACAATTAATAATCTGATAATTACAACTCAGAACTTTATTTTATCACAATTGCTTATTTAAAATCACACAAGCACTTGAAAACACATCTCCAAACACCCTCAAATGCATATTTTTGTTTTTGTTTTCATGGGTTTCAGCCGATAGTTTGACTGTGGAATCATTGTTGGAGCTTTTGGATGAGGATAGCCTGAGGAAAGATACAGCACTTCCTTCTCCAGAATGGTCCTCTGATCACATTGCACTCTTAGCTGAATTTCGGTGCAAGCCACGCACCAGACGTTAATGCATTTTAGGCAAGTAATTTATGCGTACAATTATCATTTAATAATCAAGTGCTGCGTATTAATCCAAATGTCTGCAGATCAGGTTGAATGGGAAAATAATGATTATGATAGAAGTGAAGGGAAACCAATGTAAGTGAAAAGTGTGAAAAAAGTAGATTTTGTAGGAAATATGTGCAATGATCTACTACTCTGTATCATGCTACCTTTGACTCAGGAAAATCGCTCGTGTTCAGTTTCGTTTTTAATAGAAATATATAATTTCAGCAGTTTAACTTAGTCATGACCCATGAGTTGAAGTTTTCTCATGGAGTTGCAGGTGTGTCAATGGTGGGGGGAAATAGAGGAAGGAAAGATGTGACTTTTTTTGTTTGTTACTTTCTTTTAAAGTTGGTTATTACATACAGTCCAGATTGAATTGAATACAAAGGTTTTAATTTATTGTTCTTATTTCAGTGTGGTTCTTGCTGTTCCAAATTATTAGATGATATTGATTTTGGGTTTATTTATCCTTTTCATATTGCTGTTAATTGCAAATATGTAATAGTTATCTCTATACAACAAAGTTTGTGATTATGATGTTCGTAAGGATTAAATTTGAGTTTAAAATTCATAATTGCTTGATCGGCACCATCTTACAGCTGTTTTAATGTTTAGAGCTCTATTTCTAAAATTCAAGTAATGTTTTAAAGTTTAATGTTTAGACTTTAGAGCTGTTTTAATTGTTGATCATAAATACTTTTTCTTCTTCTAAAGTTTAATTTATGTTCGTGGGTATATTTCAAGCTTAGTTTACGTTAGTTCGTCTATTATTTATTAATCATTTAATTATCTTATTTATATACATATATATGCATTAAAAATTGTTGTGTATAATTATATACTTGTATATATGTGACATAAATTATGTACTCTTTAATTAGTTTATCATTACTATATGTGCATAATAATATTTATTATGGAATTGTATATATTATATATAAGTTTTTATATATATATATAAACCGAGCTTGGCTTGTGAAAATGGTCATGCTCGATGCATGATGGAGCTTTGTCTTATACATGAGTTTGTTTAAGCTTAGTTCGATTTAGATTTGATTCCGTATACGAGTGTCTCAAAATGAGAAAGATCTTTTATTTCATTAGGTGTTAGTAATTCATATATTCATATATTAAATATATATACTAAAATGATCTAAAAGAGAGCGATGATTTTAGTGACTTCTCTTTTTCGGATGACCTTTTAGTTTTTATATGTTGGTACTTTAATCATTACTTTTGACCACCTAAACCTATAATTGTAAAATATTATCACTTTAACCTCTAATTTAGCACTTTGTTCCAGAACCAAAAGAAATTTCAATTGAAATATACTGCATTTGGGGAGTGACAACTGAAATATACTTTGTAAAGATTATACACAAGCGTCTCTTGTATCACTGACAAGTTTGGTATGATCTACCATCTAATGATCGTTCTTTAGGGATATTTGTCGTCGTGCTTGCTTGTCAAATTATCGACTAGGGTTATGAATCTGAGCCTGCTGGTTTTGAGTTGAGAAGTGGCTGCAACGCTTTGACTACAATCGTCATACTTGGCCTGAAATCCGCCTCATATTGAACACACAGTGCTGCAACTGCCGCCATCTGAAATTGGACATGAATAATATGATCATAAACACAATTATGTTCTATTTGGTTCTTTTAACAATTTCATTAGAGGTGACAAGATGGTGGTTATATGACATGTTCAATTAGAAAGAGTGGCGTTATATATGGTTTGAAATTTTGAATGAAGGTAGAGGTATGTAAACTTAGAAATGCCTTTTTTTGTCATTGTTTAAACTTTATATAATTAATGGGTTGATTTGAAGAAAATATTTTAGTACATTGTATGCATTTAGAAAACTTTGGTGACTTTTAACCCATTTCACCCTTTCAATCATAAATCATTTGACTTGTTCGCTTTTTGGCTAAATATCATTATCTGACCCAACTCGACCTCTTTTTGGCTTAATAATTTGATAGACTGTATGCGTTAAAAACTATGTTGACTTTTAACCAATTTCGTTTGTTGAATTATAAATCATTTGACTCGTTCTCTTTTTGTTGAAATTGATTTTGATTCCATTTACAATGTGAGGATACAAGATGAGACCATAAAATGGAGAGATATATGAAGTGAACCTTAGCGATTGCCTTCGGTGGGTAATCATTGTTTAACTTGGGATCAGCACATTGCTTTACTTTATCCTCACTCAATCTTGGAGTTGCCTGTTA
Source organism: Flaveria ramosissima (assembly GCA_025215565.1). NCBI lineage: Eukaryota > Viridiplantae > Streptophyta > Magnoliopsida > Asterales > Asteraceae > Flaveria > Flaveria ramosissima. The sequence goes on from CM046038.1 coordinate 51,059,986, forward strand.
CAGTTACATAATAACAAGATCAGAATGCAGTTATGCACACATTGTTTCAAGAATTGCATAAGACGAGTCCCATAAAACAAGTCCCGTCTTCATTTGGAAGTCAATCCTCATGGTTTTCAAGCTTAATTTTTAAAAAAACTTTCAATTCCATGTTTTGAAATTACATGCTGCATTTTATACTCTAAGGACCAAGCATTTTCTTTTAACATTTATCTTGAAGTTAAAAAGTGACTAATTTGATACTCAAATTGTCAAATGTGGACTCCAATGAGTAGGGTAGCATGCAAGACACACCCATGTAACAAGAGACTGTTGTCCTTTAGGCAATGTGTGATCCACAGGCTTCCTTCCTGTCAAAAGTTCTAAAACAATCACCCCAAAACTGTAGACATCACTCTTTTGAGTTATTTGTCCTGTCATAGCATATCTGAGTAAAAATGTATGAATGTTTTAATAACGTTAATCCGTATATACTAACATTGTGAACCAAATAACCAAAATTATTTGGTAGTACGACTTACTCAGGAGCATGGTAACCAAAAGTTCCCAACACTCTTGTTGAATGCAGCCGAGCTGCGGTGTCAGAAGACAAATTGCTCAAGCTGAAATCGCCCATTTTTGTTTCGAAATCATCAAACACAAGAACATTGCTTGACCTTACATCACAATGAACTATTGGCGGTTGAGCCTTTTCGTGTAAATATTCAAGACCCCTTGCTGCACCATAAGCAATTTTAACTCTCTGAGCCCAGTTGAGAACGAGACCACCATCACCACCCTGTTTTCCTAATTAACATAAAACAATTTCTTTTATCATCAAATTAAAAAGATATCATGTACAAACATTAAGAAGGATGTTTACAATGACTTTACCATGTAGTATCTCATGCAAACAACCCATGGTTGCATAACGATATACCAAGATTCGGTTTTTTTTCTCTAAGCAATAGCCACACAGTTCAGAAAAATACTCATTCTTAAGTCTTGAAATCATGGCTAACTGCATAAATCCAAAATCAAACAATATAAACTACAAAACCATATATTACTACAGCGACTAAAATAACAAGAATTAATGATATTTTCACCTTTTCTCTAAAATCAGATTCAGAATCTGATAAAGAGCTCATATCTAGCTTCTTTATGACTACTTCTTCACCGGTGCTTAGCTTTCCATAAAAAACCCGACAATAAGTGCCTTCGTCAATCAAAGATTCTGAGCTGAAATTATGTGTAATCTTGTTCAACTCATCCAATGAAAATGACTGTGTTTCAATTGTTGAGCCATTGTTGGCAGCCCCTTTAGCAGCTCCGCCAGTCCTTGGCTCTCTCATACTGCCTACATCATCGTCATAACTATGTTTCATGGCCATTATGTATTTGATCAGGTAGATATACATCCATGACAAACCATATCTATCACCTTTATAAAAATTCCTTAAAGATTGTCATCTTACCATAAAGATAAGTTCTTATAATTAATAACAATTCATCGACGTTATGGTTCATAATTAGGTAGACAGAAGAGTATAACACCATGTATGGACAGAATTCAATTTCTTACCTCCACCATAAAGGGGTCCTCGAGGCGGTGCTGTATGACCATTGTTTGTGGTTGCGCCATCGGATACCTTGCCCTGCTTTCTCTTCCTACAACAGCACCGCATCCTTCAAATCCCAGCTACAGAAAGCCCACAATATTGTTTCTTTTATCAATATCTTACCCAATCAGATTTCTGCATTCAAACATTCGAATCAACCCCCAAAACATTACAGCATCTTATTAATCAAAATCAAACAATGATATTGGAACCTCATATTTGTACACCCACCTGGTGAAGCATTTGCTCTAACACATTATACCCACAAAGATTTACACCAAGAAACAATAGGAAAACAAACCCATTTGAATCAATCCTATAAAATCTTGATCAAACAAAAGGAGCAAATGATTCTTATATGAAATCCCAAAACATTACAACATCTTACCAATCAATCAATCCAAATCAAACAAATGGTATATCAAGCTCGTATCTTTATACGCACCCAGTGAGGCATTTCATCAAACACCTCATACCCACAAAGATTTACACCAAGAAACAACGGGAAACACACACATTCCAATAAAAACATGAAATTGACGAAGGATGAAGGTAACAACATACCCCATAAGCACAAATTGAGGCCGAATTGAATAGAAGAAATCAATCAATCGGCAAGAAGGAAGAGAAAGAAATCAGAAAAAGTTGAATGGATTCTTTTCCTGTTTCTCTCTCCTCACAGTCGCCGGATCGTGAATTGCAGAGGTATGATGGATATCTGGTTCAAATGGGTTTGTTGTTGGAGTATTTGTATCAACCGCCAAAAACGGAGGTGTACGTTAATGTTGCTGTCACGTTTACTTATGTTATTCTCGTACCCCTTGTTATTCGGATCCAACCTTTGTTTGGATAATTTCTTCATGGTGGTTTCACTTCTTGAAACAAACAATTGCGATTTGATGGATTGAACACACAAATAAGATGATTAACTAATTGTGATCAAACATAGTTTAAACTTAAGTAATCTGCTTGTGGATCGTCCGGTGACAAGTTTGTTTGTTTAACAAGTCAAGTTTGTTAATTTATGTCAGTGATTGTTCGTTTATGTTCATCTATATTTGTTTTTATAATTATTCAACTTATTTAGCTATTTAGATTTTAACCATTAGCGTATCACCTATGGTATTAGTAATTACCCTAGTAATATAGTATGAGTTAAAAAATTTAATAGGTAGTTTGGTGAGTATAAGAGGAAAAAAAGTTAGCTGTTAGAGGAAAAACCATCATCTTATGAGTTCACGTCTATAAAATCACAAGCTTACTCGTTTAATCTTCAGCATATCAGTTTCAACCTGTTGGCGATTCCTTAACTAACCATCGTGATTTTTTAATTGAATCGATTGATGTTTGTGTCGCATCTAGTGTTATTTTTCACATGAGTCTATTTTTCAGGTGTTACCTCTTTAACATTTCAAATTTGCTAATCCATCTATATTTGATTCCATATAAACTACATTTATTTAGCCAATTAGACTATTACTTTGTGCCTAGTAACATCGGTAATTATCTTTCATAAATGTGATATGAGTTTAAATTTTTATAAATTAATAATTAGGTGGAATTTTTAAAGAAAATAAAACTTATTATTTGGATAGAAAAATACCATCACCTTATGAGTTCATGTTTATAAAATCACAATCTTTAGGCTTTAGCCTATGAGTTTCAGCTCAATTGTCATTCTTTAACCAACCAACCATTGTGATTTTTCATTTGGATAGATTGAAACCTAAATTATCTTTAGAACTATGGAAATCACAATGTAAACTCAAAAGTGACTAAGTTGACTAACAGAATCACAAGAATTAGGGTGGCCAATGAAACAATAACACTTGCAGAGTAT